>LWDY01000087.1:673691-1347383 GCA_001624995.1 Puccinia horiana
GGCATAGCTGGCATCAGCATAAGCTTTTGAGTTTTCCAAGAGTTAGGCCATGATTCTTTGTGTGATGAATATATCAGAGTGTGTGAAGTAGATATTCTTGGTGTGATTTTGTGGGTCAATTGAGAAACTGAGATAGAAAGCTGACCGCAAAGGCAAGGTCAGGGCGAGTGCATTGAACAAGGTATTGGAGAAGTCCAACCCCTTGTCTGTAATTGAAGTTGGGATCAATGGGATCTTGTTTTGTGGGAATGGTCAGAACATTAGTGGGGAGGGGGGATGATGTCGATTTACAGTCAACAAGCTGAAATTCTTCTAGGATTTCATGGGCGTATCTGTCTTGACAGAGCATTAGAGTTCTTCTTGATCTGTTCCAAGTCACCCGCATACCCAAGACATATTGACAATCACCAAGATCTTCCATCTCAAATCATAATTTGATCTTCTCTTTCAAGAATTTGACATTTGGGCCAACGATGACTAGATCATCTACGTGAACAAACACAAAGCAGGGGTTGGCCTTTTTGGAATGATAGAAAAGGCATGGATCTACGACAGAGGGAAGAAAATTGATTGAGGCAAAGAAATCTTTGAGAGACTTGTACCAACATGGTGGGCTTTGTTTTAGCCTGTACAAGGATTGTTGCAGTTTCAGCCCATGTCCACCTGGGAGTTCAATTCCAAGGCCATCGGGAACCTTGATGAAAAGTTCTTCCTCCAGTATACTGTTCAGAAAGGCACACCAGACGTCCATTTGTTGTATATAGAAGTCTTCAACAGCCGCTATTCCAAGAAGGGTCCTCAAAGTAGCTAGACATCCCATGGGGGTGAAAGTGTCGTTGTAGTCAATACCTTCAAGTTGAGAAAAACCCCTAACACACAGACAAGCCTTGTACTTGAGTAGCTCTCCGTTTGTGTCATACTTTCTTTTGAAGACCCAAACCGTGTCAAGTTCTCTTTTCTTGAAGGTTTTGGGCGCAACCACCTACACCTCATGTTGAGCCATGTTGCCCAACTCAATTTCGATGGCCATCAGCCACTCGTTTTCATTGATGTGTCCCAAAATCTCTCCGTAGGATTTAGAATCCTTGGAGGATGCTGGTTCCCCGACAATGACTAAAGCTCAATGTCTTTGCCAAGGATGCTTGAGGAGATGTCATGAGGAGCCTTTTCGAAGTGAGGGACATACTTGTATCCCTTCTTTGTATTGGGGGGCACTTGATTGGCTGAGGGAATTTCAATGGATTCCTCGGATTTCAGGAGTGTGCTGTTGGCGCGAGAGTGATTGGGAGGGACAGGAGGGGAATTGGGATCGGGAAGGAGATCTTCAACTGCTTCAAAATCCACCACTGGTTCAGGTTGGGTGATTTCATTTGAGAAGAGTCTCAATGGAAAGGTTTGCGGGAAAAAACAGATGTGATGGGAGACGACCATTTTGTCGGTTGACGGAACCCAGAGCTTGTAGGAGTGATGGTTCCCGTTGTAGTTGATGAACACCGCTTTGAGACTGCTGGGAGAAAGTTTGGAGTCTCTCTTGAGCTTTTCTTGGTAAATGATTGCTCGGCATCCAAAGGGTACTAGTTTGGATAGGTCGGGAGGAGTGCCATACCATTTTTTGTATGGTGAAATGAATCTGATGGAACTGTTGGGAGATATATTCTCCAGAAAAACCGCAAGCTGGGCAGCCTCTCCCCACCAGTGGAGTGGGAGACTGCTAGTGGAAAGAAGTGCCCTGATCTTTTTGATGGTGGTTTGGTTTCCCCTTTCCGCCATGGGGTTTTGCTGGGGGGTGTAGGGGGCAGACGTGAGATGTTTGATTCCACGATCTTCAAATAGCTTGAGGAATTCCCCGCCATTATCAGAGACTAAAGATTTTAATTTATTTCCTGTCATGCTCTCAGCTTGATTCAGGAACATAAACAAAAGCTTGAATGTATGGGACTTACACCATGTAGGGTAGATGAAAGGATATTTGGTAAAACCATCGAGTATCTTAAGGAAATAAAGATTTCCTCCCCGTGAAGCAGGTGTGATGGGGCCACAAAGTTTTATGTGAATGCATTCCAGAGTGCCATTGAAAGTGGGAAAAGATCCTCTGAAGGGTTGTTTGTGCATCTTGGCACGGTCACAGTCCCCGCAGTCGAGATGCTTCATGTTGAGGTAAGGAAAAGCCTTCTTTAGATAAGGCAGGCTGGGATGGCCAAGCGCTCAATGAAGGTCTACAGGATTGAGTCGGGATGAGTAGCCGAGAAGGGAGTTGGAATCAAGGAGGAAAATTCTGTCGTTAGGAGAGTGTTGTTTCCCTTTTTGCATTCAAAGTGGGTGCCACCGGTGGTAGGGACCACGTGATAGCCAAGCCGAATGTAATGAGTCAAGGAGATGAGGGAATTTGACAGCTGTGGCGAGTAGTAGGCCATGGATAGCTGAAGTGGGCCGGAGATGGTTTGGATGGTGGCTGGACCAAAACCAATGATGGAGATAGCCGCGTCGTTAGCACCGAACACGGATTATTTTGTGGTGGATAGGGAGGAGAAGTATTTTTGGGGTTTGAGAAAGTGACCGGAGGCCCCACTGTCAAGTATGATGGAGTCTTTGAGTGGGGAGTTGGTACTGAGGCTAGCCCTGGGGTTTCCGCGAGCATGAACTTGGTCGATCACTTGCTGATGGAAAGAAATAGCCTTTTCAGGGTGGATCTGCCAGCAGTCTTCTTTGAAATTGTGCACGCCATTTTAACAAACAACCTTTTGTCCAGGTCTTCCGGAGAATGGAGATGATTGAGCAGCTCCAGAAGGATTTGGGGAGGATATGGCGGAAGAGACAAGCTGAATCTGAGCTTCTTGTTGTCTTCTGAGTTTGAGCTCCAGGTCGCTCAGAAAAGTGTTGAAGGCAATGTTGTCCTCCTTGAATCTAGAAAATTGAAGCTGTTGAAAAACTCCAAATGAAGGGGGCAGTTGTTTAAGGGCAAAGACCATGGCCACAGCTTCAAGGGATTTTCTGTCAAATTTTGCACTGACTTCAACCACTCGCCTAAAAGAATGTCGGAAGGTATTGATAGATTTTCCCATGTTGCCTTCGTTGAATTGAGTGTTGAGAGTGTTGGCAGAGTTTTTGACAGTTTTGGCAGCAAAGTAGCTACAATACTATCCCATAGAGCTTGTGGGTTTCATTTGGAGATATTTGGAACGAATCGTTCCAGGTTGCTGTGAGTCATGTGCATTCGGATGAAGTTAGTGACTTGCTTCCATTTTTGACGATAGTAGACATGTGATCATCCAAGACAAAATCATCAAGATTTTTGTACCGAGAGCGGTGATGATTCCCCAACACCAGGTGGAGAAGTTATCAACATCCAGTTTTTTGGTAACCAGTTTGATGGAGGAAGGGTCCAGTTCGGAGGACATGATTAAGGGAATTTAAGGCGGGATTAGATGTTGTGGGATTTTGTGGGACATCGAAGTTGGATTCAGATGATTTAGCTTCTGTTTTGACAGTCTGAAAAGATTCGATGCTTGACTGCAGTAGGTTGGAGTCTTCCGGCTTGGAGGAAGATCCTACTGGGTTCTGGTTCGGCTGCGGTGGGACAGCCAGGATGGAAGGGAAGGGAAAAAGAAATTCAATCGAAACTCAAGTTGTCCTAGCTCTGTAACGCTGGGCTCATAACCTGAGAAATGCCAGAATGCGCGGTTAGAGCTGAGGAGAACTTAGAATGAGAGTTCGACGAAGAGGAGCGGGGATTCACCTGAGTGGTGGTTGAGAAGAGGAAACAAAAATATGAGTGAGGAAAACAGAAAGGGGTACAACCGGTACATAAGTAAGAAAACAAGGTTGAAACCTAATCTAAGTACAAATAGAGTTGGAAACCCTAACCCTCCTCACTCGGCCTCTTCAATACCTCGTCGGTTGAATGGAGTCTTGCGCCGCAGTCAATCCTGTAGCGTCACAATTGGGACCTTTAAAAACTTCTGGACTGAAAGATGACTACCGCAACTGTATGTAGAAAAAATTCTTGCGGGTTTGTGTTGTGAACCCCCCTACTAACCACCATCACAATTCTCCACCAGCTAGCACAATTATTTACAGCAGGTTCTGATTCTAATTCATGTAGGCAGTCACTTCTGGTGGCAAGTGTGCTTGCTGGGGGTTTCACTAGTGCACCAGAGTTGAGCATCATGAACAGTGCGGTGATGACTGAAAAGTGGTTAAAAATACGATACTCTCAGCCAAGAAATAAGTGTTGAGGGGCAAGTCCCTCTAGACTTGAAAGCCCCTCAGCAAAGTCCTCGCAGGACTTTGATAAGTTAGAGTCCAATATTTTTGAAGGAAGCCAGCTGGTGTCTCATCAAACACCACATCCCCACACTCTTTGTTTGGGTACCCAAGATGCCAACAGGGCAATTTGAAGAGTGGCTTCAAGCTTGACTGCCAAACAAAGTCCCTAATCCCTGTGCCTTGCCCAAGGGGCCCAAAGGGCCCGCTGACCCAGAGACTCTGCAGGGCTGACTCCCATTCCTGCTTGCACTTGACATTGCTTAAATAAATATTTACAATTTGAACAGTGCTATTCATCTCAATTGTGATTTAGGTCAGTTTAGGTCCTCTTTAATAAGCATCATCTAATTTATACTAGGGCTTTTTTTGTAGGGACTGCAGACGACTGCAGTAGATTTAACTGAGTTGTTTTAAGTTGAATTTCCCTTTGGGTTTTCTTGTGAACATTGTTAGTATTCCATCCTACAAGAATGAGGTCAATCAGGTTTGTATATATTATGATGTAGCACAGCAGATTTTGGGGCTTTTCCAAGGGTTTTTTCTGGGTAGCTAGCTTGGTGTAGTTGTGAAGAGAGGGACTGTGAGTAGTGCGATCTGGGGAGTTACTTCCTGTGGGGTTGTGACTGACCTACCAATCTGACTTCACAATGTTCATATTCCAACAACAACTTTTACACAAACACCCTTAGCACACAAGAAATAATAACCAACAATTGGAAGAAAATCAAAGCATCAATCAAGTGTCATGTAGCGGCGGGAAAAAAAGCGGCAGCTCCTCTCCCTCTGTTAAAATCCAGCCAACCAACCAGCCAGTCAAATAAATGATGGGTCAGGCTAAATGCACTCCAAAGTTTTACTACATGCACTCCAACTTTTTGGAGTGGACATTTGCCCACTCCAAAACTTGGCCATTTTTGGAGTACATAAGATGTGCACACCAAAAGGAACAAATATATTGGAGTGCACAAAGTGTGCACTCCAAAAACCCCCAAAAAAAGCTGAATGCACTCCAATGTTTTTCTTTTTGTACCCTGAGGTTGAGCCCAGGCCTCAAGTGATAATACATCATTGTTTGTCAGTGAGTGGGAAGCTGACAACATGTTGTTATATGTATGTCTATCTCTATCAGATCTTAAAAAGTGTGGGATATGAGGTGATCGAGTTAGAATGTGAGCTTTCTGAGGGGGTGTTGGGATTTCCTGGTGTTTTTTGGGTGTAACTTGCAGTGGGTTTCAGGGTGTGCACTCCCTTCACTCCAAAAGTATTGAGGTATTGGAGTGCCCACCTAGTCACTCCATTTTTTGGGTGTACTCTAGGTGTGCACTCCAAAGTCATTGGAGTGCGCAAAATGTACACTCCAACAAATTGAAAAATAATTTTGGAATTGGTGTGCACACTCACAGGATTTTCACTCCAAGAAATTGGAGTGCACGGTCTGTGTACTCCAAGCATATATGGGACTTTGGAGTGAACACTTGTCCACTCTAAAATGGAGTGCATGTAGGAAATCATTGGAGAGCATTTAGTCTGACCCTAAATGATTACTATGTGATCACCCGGCACTTCATCTAAAGACTCAAATTTCGTCTTGAAGTACTTTAACCATTTTTCCCTAACCCAACACCTAAAAGTGTAATTGGTTAAAAAACAACAAAGTGTTGAAGTCAGGTCAAAATTTTGTTGTCCTAAAGGGGTCACATGGCTGAATTTGACATATTTGGCTGTAAAACACCCTTCAAACTTAACTAAGTCCCCTCCTGGGCCTGAAGCACCCCCCTCTGTAGGAGGAGACTTGAGAATTATCCAGGTTTTTCAGATTTGGCAGGGAAATTTACATTTCTCAAATAATTCTTACAATACTCAACTTTTTTGGAAATAGAAATCGGGGAATGGGAGGCCTTTATCATGCCTTCATCCTCACCAATTTAGATGATCATCCATCATCTCTTTTTGCTAAATTTTTGCCTCATAAATCCTCAAAAAATAAGGTTTTGCTGGTCTCCCATCACTGCTAATCCACACACTGCCTCCTTGACTTGAAAACATGACAGATTAGTCTTTCTTAGCAATCAAAAATACAGAACCGTAGCAGAGACTCTGGGCAATTGGGGGAATGCTCCAACATCAAAATTGATTGCTTGGAGCAAAAGAAATGATCACAACCAAAAAATTGCCTTTTTTGAAAACCTGGATAATATATAATTCATAAGTCTCCTCCTGCAGATTGGCACCCCGGAGGGGACTTAGTTAAGTTCAAACACCCTTGAAGCATGTTTCTAATGCACGGCTGAGGGATGCTTCTGTTGTGACCTAGGATGTCCTAGGTCACATAGTCTTCTCGGCTGCGGCTCAGCCAGCCGGAGGAAACTACATCAGTCTCCTCCGGCCCCACCCAGTGAGGTTACTATCAATACATACAGAATATTCAGTCTTAGTTACTACAGCTTCGAGGATAGTTTGTGCCGAGCCTAACAAAAACCTCTCTGCAAAGTCGAGGGACTTGTTGTAAGTTCGAGTTTGTGCAGGTGATCTTCGAAAAAATGTGGTGCTACTTGTGTGTCACAGTTTGAAGAGGGGATGTCACAGGGCACGCTGCGGGTTGAGTGGCCAGTGACACCCGACTGCCAATATTACGGAAGCAGAATTTTCAAACTCAACCTCAATCTCAGCATCGAAGGGAATGGACGAGTTTGGACTACCCCTGCAATTCGGAAAGACACAGGCGAAGGCCGACATCTCGAACAAGATCTCAGAAACCAAGAGAAAAGATCCCGTGGGCGTTCCGAGTGGACAACCAATCGTCAGTTCTTCTGAAATCCAATACCGATCTTACCAAGAAATTCTGAGGTTTTTTCTAGATGAAATAGGACGAAGAAAAACAGAAAAACACGACTGAAACAGTTGCAGGTCCTTCTTCAAGTCCAAGATCTCATCCAGACTCAGAAAATGATGATGAAAATCTACCGGCGACCGTACAACTTCCAACCACTCACGAAGTACTCTTGAAGGGCCATTCCAAAACCATCTCAGCCTTGTCCTTAGACCCTTCTGGAGCTCGACTAGTTTCAGGCTCGTACGACTATGCTTGCAAGCTATGGGATTTTGGCGGAATGAATTCTTCTTTCAAACCTTTCCGGAGTTGGGAACCTCGACAAAGTCATCAAGTCGGTCATCCAAATCACTCTTTCCCTCACTAGCCGTTCCCCCTTTTTTTGAATTGAGTTTCCTTTCGGGCGGTGGGTTGCTAGGTACATCAAGCTATTTGGTCGAACACTGGCGACTCTTTCTTGGTCATCACAGCCGCCAATCAGCCTCAAATATACGACCGAGATGGTGCTCAAATTGCCGAATATATGAAGGGAGACATGTACATTCGAGACATGAGACATTGCGCGTTCGTAGCTTTTTGTTTTTGCGTTATTTCTTTTTGATTTAAACTCCTGGCT
This sequence comes from Puccinia horiana, assembly GCA_001624995.1. Lineage (NCBI taxonomy): Eukaryota > Fungi > Basidiomycota > Pucciniomycetes > Pucciniales > Pucciniaceae > Puccinia > Puccinia horiana. The sequence goes on from LWDY01000087.1 coordinate 681,404, forward strand.
CCTGAGGCTCACATACCTCTTTTATCAGGGAAATAGACAATAAAAACATAATCTAAATGACTGTTTTATTTCTTTCGCTCCTCATCTATCACTATTTTTAAGTGGTCACATTGCTGAACTCACCAGTGGAGCATGGCATCCTAAAGATGCCAAGACCTTTATCACATCTTCAGCCGACTCGACTATTAGGTGCGGTTACCACTGAAATACAAAGAAGAAGAAAAACTATTTGCGCCGTGCCCTTTGTGGCTCATAGTTTCCTCTCGCTTTACAGAATCTGGGACGTTGAGAATAAGCGAAAATCAAAAGGGGTGATTGTACTTAAATCGAAGGAAAGGGGTACCCGTACCAAAATAACCACCTGCGCTTATTCTCCCGACGGAAAATCGATTGCTGCAGGTATGAAGTCATGAATGATCGCTTAACAATACGTGCCTTGGAGTGATGGCTGATTTACCTCCCATGGATGATCGAAATAATTACTAGCTGGTTTGGATGGAACCTTGAACATCTGGGCCACCAACAGTAATTTCACACGTCCAAATGCTGCGGTCGAAAGTGCACACGTCAAGAACACCGAGACATCTTGCCTTCAGTTTGCTTCTGATAATAAATTTCTCGTAAGCCGGGGTGGCGATGACACGGTGAAGTGTAAGTAAAAAGACTGTTTTGATCACCTTTTAGCCAGCCCAAACAACTCAAGCCACTAACTAGGACAGCTCTCTAATAGTGTGGGACGTGCGATCGCTGAAAACCCCATTGGCTGTTAGGAATGAAATGAGCACTTTGAACCCAGAAAATAATGTTATATTCTCTCCAGACAACCAATACATTTTAACGGGGGTCAACGCCCATCCATCCGAAGGGTTGGGTGGTCGGGTGGTCTTGTTGGATAAAACCAATCTCGAGATATTCCGGACTATCGGTAAGCTCATGAGTTTTGATTTGATGGCTGAAGTTTTCTTCTAATACGAGTGCATTCCCGTCCCTTGTTTTTCTTCTCCAGCGATCTCACCGGCTAATGTAGTTAGGGTACTATGGCATCCCAAGATCAACCAGATCATAACTGGTTCATCAGATGGGACGATCAATGTATTGTATTCACCCGGCATATCTACTCGTGGGGCCACGCTATCATTAACCCGAACGGCCAGGGCCCGAGGTCCGGGAGAGGACGACGTCGCGGTTGACCGACCGATCATCACTCCTCACGCGTTGGCGATGTTCAGGAACGACGAGCCAGTCGTGGCGGGCGGTAGAGGTGGCAAGAGAAGGCGCGAACGCGAGAGACAAGATCCCGTCAAGACTTTGAAGCCTATGCCGCCCTTAACTGGGCCCGGTCGGGGTGGTCGTGTGGGTGCCAGTGCTACTCAACACGTGGTGCAAGGTTTAGTCAAGGACTCGATTAGACACGAAGATGTACGTCATCGATTACACAATATGAATAATCCCAAGTTTCTTCCATGGTGTTTGCTGAGCTTTCCTACTACTCTGTTCTTCTGTATCGGTACATCCTTTTCATACATAGCCTCGAGAAGCCTTGCTGAAGTTCGCGCAGGAACACGAAGGAGAACAACCGAAGTTTACGGCGGCATGGGAGAAGACGATGCCCGAGCCTGTGTTCGACCAAAGCCTGCTTGAAGAAGAAGCCCGTGAAGAGGCCGAGAAAGAGGCGGCTGAAGAAGAACGAAAGCGTGCCAAAAGAGAGCGTCCTACTCGATTAACATGACCCCCTTATTTTCTTCTTCTTCTTGTTGTGAACTCGGATACATTGTCCTTCCTGTTGCTCTGTCGAATTATCATCGTCCAATGTTTCCCATCTCATCTTTTTTTTTTCTCGTAATCTTCTGTCCGGATCAATCAGTGACCACAAGACCGGAATTCTCGTATTAACAGGGACGCAACACATCCCCCTTCGAGTGCACAACCTTCTGCTTTATAATGTTGGTTAATACTCGGAGGCCCCAAGACTTTCATATCAACAAGTACTTGGTTACTCACAAGATTCGTATCAGAAAGACTTTCATCCACCTGGTTCTTCTCCAATCTTTTTATCGCTCAACCAGAGGCCAGATCATGAGACTGATGGTATGTATTTGTACACAAGAAAATCACTCCCCCATCTATTGTTAACTCAATTCAGTTGTTTATCTGCTTATCAAATCGTTTCACATATTTATTTACTCCTACCGGCTGTGCTATAAAACACACACGCGCACTCAGGTCTTATTTCTGGTTTGGACTTGATCCCCCACCAATTAAACCTGTACAGCCTTTGATCCATGAGCCCATTTGTCAAGGAATCCTCATTTTCTTTCTTCAAAAATTCATCCGACTTGGTATGCAAGTGGCGGTGCGCTGCAGGTCGCTTACATCGTTACAGAAAAGCTTCGAGTCTTGAGATCATCCTGCTTTTTCGGAAGATGTAAATTATGACGTATCGGATGCAAGAAGAATACACCAGAAATGCTTGCCAGTTGAGTCCATACATACTTCATGTATCTGGTCCCTGGAGAGTACATAGTCCCCAGTGGCTACTTAACAGTAACTTCCAGGGGCATTTGTTGATGGTATGAGGGTCGACTGGGTCCACATTGCCCAAGTTTTGACTCCTTGAATGCTTCCTCTAGGATCCAACCAATTCTCGATGGATGACCCCCAAAAACAAGGGTAAGATGAGTTATGGAGCTACAGCTGTAGGCTTAATCTTATGATTTGTATGACGGTCTCGGAGATTCTGATCTGTCGACGCAGAAGCTCTGTTTGAGTCTGGTTGCCAATGACCAGCCAGCCACTGTCATACAACAACGAGGATCTGAAGGAACAAGTCGTAAAAACTGATACAGATCTCGATGTATCATTACAAATTTAAGTGTATTTATGTGTTGTGGAAAGCAGTGGCGGCGACGCCATTCCAGCACTCAGGAAGAACCTTCTTGGTGTCATCGCAATAGAGACTTCAAGGGTCTGACCCCAAAGCTAATCCAGTAGGATGGAGGAAGACACTCCGCGCCTGCGCCAGAGAGAATAAATACCCCCAGCAACAGCCACGTCATTCCCTCATTCCACTTCTCATCTGCTTCCAGTTGTCCACTTTACATCGCTCATTTACACCCCAGAAACTAGAGATACCTTCAGAATGCATTACACCACCCTCCTCCTCATCGCCCTCGTTGGCTTGTCTAGCCACTTGCCTCTCAGCATGGCTGCCACCTCCCCCGTAAGTCCTATAGATAGCGTTACAAGTCTCTTGCCACAGCCGAGGTCCTGACTCGTGCCCCCCATTACCTCTTCCAAAAGTCTGGCGCAATGGCTACTTCCAACTCCAGCGGAGCTCCCAAAGCCCTAGGCATAACCAACACCACTTCGACCGGCACCGATGCTAGCATCAAGACCGACACCTCAGATGTTCCCAGTGGTGGGCCTGGAGAGCTCAGCGCTGACGTTCCCGCCGGCATGGTCAAGGGAACCATCAAAGACAACCAATGCATTTGTCCCGCCCCCAGTAAGCCTCCCCCCAAACACCCCTCTTCCACATACACACTCTCATCTCGCCTTCGCTTTTTCTATTAGTTCCAGACAAGTCGACCCCCCCCCCTGCCGATGGCGGCGAGATCACTCCCACCAAGAACGACCCTACCGCCAAGACCACTGCCAGCAACACTACTACCCCCCCGCCTGCCGAAGGACAGAACTCCGTAAGCACTTCTTCTTCCACCTTCAAGCCATAGTTTTTTTGTCCTTTGCTCACTTGTCCCCTTCTCTTTTTCGATTTTTTTGACAGACCTCTAGCGCTATTACTCTTATGTCTGAGAACACCTCTTTCTTGACTGGTTTAGTCGGAGTGGCTGTTGCCTCTCTCGTACTCTAAAAAAAACCCCCCGAACGACCCTCCAACCGCCCGACAAATGTTCTTTTTTCCCATTCATCCGCTGCATTATCTTTTTTTCAGAATTGATTTATTTTTTTCAAACAAAAAGGAGAAAACATTCTGCTTGTTTTTTTTTTTTTTTTTGTCTTTGTTTTTTGTTTGTTTGTCGGGCGACGAGGGTGGTGTCCCGATCGCCTTGAAGGAGGTGGTTGTACGAGGAGGAAAAGTGCTACCATCATCATCATTTTTCTTGCGTTCTCTCCTTATCTTTTAGTAACAACACAAACATTTGCTTCGCATAAGAAAATAGAAGGAATGCGAGATAAGGAAGGGTCTATATAAATCAGTTCGCGCCACCTAAACAACAACCACATCAGTTCGATCCCTCCCTCTATCTCTCTACCCATATCTTTATGGGCTCTTTTTGCCCATCATTTTTCACATTTGCTCATCCAAACGTCTGCTTGATTGATTGTTCCTACATGGCGGCAAGTAGTGCATAACAGTCGACTAAAAAAACAGATAATCAATCATTCATTCACACTTTCTCCTCTCCTACAAAGTTGGACTTTTTTTTGGTATTACAACATTTTTTTGTGTAATGTCTCAAAAAAAGCAGAGAAAGATAATGAAGAACAAGGAGACTCAATCCACACACACACTAACCGTCAAAGCTTTGTTTTTCTCTCCAGATTACGTACGTAAACATTCTTTGAAAAAAGACTCGGAAGAGATCTTGAAAAATCAGAATACATGAAGAGATATTTCAACATATTTAATATGTTGTGTATATATGTAGTGTTAAATTTAACCAAACCGAAACCACAAGATCATTGAATTTTTTGTACAATGTATGACATCAACAAAAACAGAGAAAAGAGATAGGTGTGTTTGTTGAAAGACATGTGCAACTTTTTTCAGGTGTTTTTTTTTTTTTTTTTCGAGATGAACAAATTATTGTTGAAACGACATAGAATAGCCACCCGATTGATTCTATACCAAAATGATGTCAGTCACCAACAAAAAGAAAAAAGAAGAAGAAACTTACGGGAGTGAATTTAAAATTATCAGTAGACATGCCGAATTTGCCAAGGACAGAATTCCCGAGATCTTGGAGCTTGTCGATCATCTCCGATTTATCGATATCTGCCCGGGTCGAGATGAGCGTGGGCAGACGCGCTTGGGCATCACGAACCAGCATCGCGACACTCTTCGGAAGCGCCTCTTCCAAGGCAGAAAGCGCCCGATAATCTGTCCACAAAAAGCATCAGTAATATAAGGGAAGAAGAAAAGGGGTGGGACGGACCGTCGAGCGAGGCTTGTAAGGACGCCCATGTTCCGATCTTCTCGTTCGCTTGCGCTCGCCGGAGGAGTGCCTTGACATATGTCGGCTCGTCGTTCAATGCTTCGGAAAACACACGCACCTTCCTTCGTCACCACCAACAATTGTCAACAACACACGAAAAAGAGCTCTCACAATCATCACACGCCTTGACGGCCGCCTGCCAATCTTCCTGTCCCATCCCAATCCCCCCGAATCAAAAGACCGAGACCATCAGCCACCAATGTTTCCAGAGTTTCTTTCTTTTTTGGAGAGTTGCCCACCAGTTTCAGATAACAGGCCGCTATGTTGGCATACAAGACCGCCCGAAGATGCGAGATCGACGGAAGCCGAGCGAGTTCGAGAGGAGAAGACGACGCGCTGCGGTCCGAATGATCATGATCGAGATTGCTATGATTATCGACATGACTTTGGTCCGGAGGAACCACAGGTCTGCGAGGAACCAACGACAACCCATCGGTGTAAAAACCCAGAGCGTCGTGCCACCGTTTGTGCATGAAAGCAGAGTTGCCTGATTGTTTGAGTGAGTTAACCTGGTCTATAAGCGCCACTGTTTCTGGCTCGTCGGTCTCATGATCCTCATCGTCATCGTGTGTATCTATATTCGGTGTCGTTTCTTCAGAAGGTCCTGGGGAGGGTTTATTCGCGCCTGGCTTGTCTTCGGGCACTGACAGCTCTTCAAATCGCTCCGAGATTGTCTCTGCTTTCTCGTTCATTTCGTCGTTTTGTTATCTTTTTTGTCTAAAAAAAACACTGTTTATTTGGGGGTGGGCTTGGGGTGCGCCACAGGGGGTTCCTGAGCCAGCGCACCCACGCACGCGCACAACATAAAATAAGAAAAGAATGCAAGTGATGCTATTGGAAAGATCCCAACCTTGTACAAGAAAGCGACTTCAACTCTCTCTCTCTCCGTCTCTGTGGCTCTCTCTCCATTGTGAATTGAAATCATCAAGAATTTAAGAAGAATAAACTCAAGTACAGACCAAGAATAAAAGACGAAAAGACAGTCATGAATTTAGCTTTAATTTTTTAAGTGATAATGAATTCTTTTTATCTAATATAAATAAATGCGTGGACAAAAGCTTGCTGATTTCTTAAGAAAAAAAAAGAAAAAAATTGTGGTTTAAAAAATTCTAAATACATTTCAATTATGTAAACCACCCAAGAAGAAAAGAAAAAAAAGACGACAAAGAAACAAACAAACCAAAACCCAGCAAGCAAGCAAGAAAGAAAGAAAGATCAACGCCGAACGAGCGCGGCGATCTCATCGACGACCACTTGGGCGGACCCGCGCGGCCGGCCCCGGTCGCCAAGCAAAAGTGAAAACAGGGTGCCGAGATGGTCGAGGAATTTGAGCGGCACAAACCGGACGTCAATAAGTTCTTCTCTTTTCTCTTGGTCGAGTGACCCTTCTTCTTCTGATGATGATGCGTCAGAGGAATGGGGATCCGGCAACCGGCTGGCTCCTCGACGATTTATGTTTTCGAGGAGCGTGGTGAGGAAGTGGCTCTGGAAGATGGGCACGTTGCGGTCTTGGCCTACAACGGGGAGCGGGATGACTACCGACCACAAACCTCATAAAAAAGGAAGAACGACGTACCGCCATGGATGATGAGAAACTTGGGGGGAAGATGGCTGGGCAAGAGGAAGTGTTGGGCCCAATGGAGGAGATGGGCGGGGGAGTTGGAGAGGGTGGTGGCATGGGCGGGGCCGAGGGCCCTGCGCAGGGCGAGGACCTGGTGGCAGCCGGCCCGGGCCTCGGCGCGCAGCTGGGCGACGGGGTCGAATATGCCCGAGAGCAGGACGACGCCCTCGATGGGCGGCAGGTCCGCCGCACGCCCGTGCGCGTCCACACTGATCGTGCTCTGGAGCACCGTGAGCAGCGCCAAATGGGCCCCCGAGCCGTGGCCCGCGAGGATGATCCGGTCCGCGTCTCCGCCGTATTCTCTGCGGGACTTCAGACTGGTCAGGATCGTCTGTGTACGAAAGACTCTTCCACTCACCTGATCGACCGAGCGAGCCACTTCAATGCGCATCGGATATCGCGCACCGACTGATCACATCGTCCCTCGGGGAATTGGGTCTGGTTCAAGAGTGTCAGCCGACTAGAAGTGGGGAGGGAGCGAGAGGGGGGGTATTTACAAAGTCAGGGACGACGACGCAGAAGCCGAGGCGCCGGAGCCTGAGGCCGAGCTGGAGGAAGTGCTCCTTGTGGAACCAGCGCCAGCCGCCGGGATGGATGAAGAGGAAGACGGGGGCGGGGGCTGCGGCGGGGAGGGGCCGATAGACGTCGAGCCGCTTGGCGCGGCGACGGGCATGGTCGGCGTGGGCATAGACGATGTCCCGGGCGAGGATGGGCGGCTGGGAGGGTCGGCTGGTGCGGCCGATGACGATGATCTTGCGGTACGAATAGTCGAGGACCAGTTCGATCCAGTTCGATCTCAGTGCGATGGCCAGATGCTTGGTCACTAAAGTGTCTGTTGCATAAGCCTTGTTGCAGTGAGTTGAGGACGCAGAGATGCTTACGGGTGTGGACGATGCGGAGGGCGCTGAAGGGCGAGAGCGGGAGCAGGAGGGTTGGGTGGTCGTCCTGGGCGAACAGCAGATAGGGGATCCAGGCCAGACTGACAAGCAGGAGCTGGATAATGATAGAAATCAGGGCGATCGGAATAGTAGTAGTGGAAGAGTGGCTTACGAAGGTTGAGCAGAGCCAGACGGGCAGGCCGACGAGGACGGTGAGCGGCGAGAGAGTCAGGAGCAGGGCCAGAGGGGAGAGGGTGGCGCAGACGAACAGGGTGGGGACGAGCAGGGCGAGCAGGAACGCGGCTAGTCTGGGCTGGGCGGGTGGACTGACTGTCATTTCTTAGCGAGTCAGTTGGCAGTTGGCTTACTTGGCTAATTAAGTGACTAAGACCGGCTGACAACACCAAACACCCAAACCGTCCTGCAACATGGCAGACAAACTCAGAAAACCAACCAAAAACAAGAAATACACAAGACAGAACTCGCTCAACCCGCTTTGGCTCTGGCTCGACTGGACACTCGGGCCAATCAAGTACTGCCTCACACACATCACCGCAGCCATCCTGGTATCATCTGTCTTCTATCTGATCGCCAGCTCACTCAGCACGTATCTTCGCAGTCGACTCGCTCTCGCAACCATCCCCATCCAGCTGCTCATCACAACCCTCTCCACGCCGATCGTCTCCTTCTACTGCGCCAGTCTCCACGGCCCCTTCTGCGCCCGCGATGAGCACGCCCAAGAGTCCCTCGCCCAGATCGCCCGCACCGTCTCCGGCACCGCCCAGAAAGCTTCCGATATCTTCGACTCGGTCATCCAGCTCAGCGATCCCTCCCATCTCGGCCTCCATCAGGCCGAGATCCTCGAACTCGCATTCGCCATCCGCTGGTCCAGCGAACTCGCCAACAAGGATCTCTTGAGCAACGGGCTCGGCGAGCTGGCCGAACAGAGTCGCGACCTGAAGGATAAACTAGTCGACCTCAATGGCCAGGGCCTGAACACATTCTCGTTCATTGCTTTCGAGGTCCAGCATGTTTTTTTTTTTTATTGTCATCTTTCTCGGTTGCTTATATATATATATCTGCACACAGTTTTCAAGGCTGGGCGACCTCATGCAGTGGGTCCAAACCGGCGGGAAAAAATACACCTCCCAAACGATCGCCAAGAACCTGGACATCCTGTTCAGCCATCTGTCGACGGGGCTGAGCCAGCTGCTGAACGTGATCGAGGGGCTGATCCCGCTGGCCTCGCGCTCGACCAATCTCGGCTTCCAGATCTCGGAGCGCTTGCACCAGGAACACTACCAGCTGGTCCACAAGAAAACCCGCCAAGGTCTCTGGATCAAGCTCCGCAACCTCGCCTCCTTCTCCAGCCAGCAGCTCAATCGAGACCTCGCGCTCACCTCCGAGTCCATCAAGAACCTCAAGTCCACCTGGATCAAGCTCGAAGAGATCCGCACAGACCTCCTCACCTACCGCAACAACGTGGCCAACTTTAAAGTACATCTCTTTTTTCATTTTTTTTTTTGGGGTGTGTGTGTGGATGCTGAGCCTGCTTTGTTTTGTACAGGCTAGCTTCACGGGCTGGCATCTCGCCGACCACCAACTGACTCCAGAAGACGAACTGTACTCGATGCGCGGCGTGATCGAGCGCTTCCAACAGACGATCCACGACGTCAAATCGGGCTCGCGATCGGCGACGCCCACTACTAATCGGCTGTCTATGGCCGAGGACAAGCATCCCTCATAGTCGGTGCTACAGGGCCCTTGGGGTGGTCGCTTATCCCGCGGTCGTCGTCGCCGGTCTCGCCGCTTTCCGAACCCTCCTAACCCGCCATCCTCCTCTCTCTCTCTGGACGCACCAGACCCACGATTGATACACACATCCTTCAGTTTGGGCCCGACCCATTTCTTCTTCTCATGATCCTTTTTTTTCGTGGTTGTTGGTGCGCATGTTGTACATCGTTTTTTTTTTTGGTCTGGTGCTGTGTATTTGTGTGTATCATCTCTCACGCGAACCTGAAAACGACTGGAAAACAGTCGCGTAGTTGGCTCTGAACTTGGGGCGAGCTTCGACGCCCTCCCCCAGGGCCCTCCCGCAGGAAGGCACTTGGACACTTCCAGTCTCATTTCTGGCACAGACGAAATTGGTAATTGGATGGGAAGGACTGATTAGCGCCCCCCTCACCTTCTATGTATGGGCCTTCCCCAGAGCCACAAAGCTAATTCTTCAAAGAACTACATAATGTATAGGAAATAATCAATAATAAGGGCTATGTAATATGTTTTTAAGGAAAGTTTTGACAGTTTGAAAATCTGTTTTTATGTAACTGCATAAACATCAATTTATAACACTGCCTTTATCCAGACAGAAATGGGCTTCACTGATTCGGGCTCCTCATCAAGCTTTTTTTTTGCTTCCTCAGGAATCATTAAGCGTACTAGCTTTGGTGCTTCACACTGGGACAACAGTGTTTGAAATGTGTCCAAGGTTTTTTTGAAAAGCACATCACTACTATGTACTACGTGTTTGTGAAACACCCATTTTGTGGCTTCTTGATAAGGGCTTTCTGGGGCTGGAGATGGCTCACCTTGTCAGAAGACACAGTTCTACCACAATTACTATTCAGATTTCCAGGAGTAGACAAACCATATTACCACACCTGAGAGATGCATTGTAATCTCTCACAGTTCACGTTTGATATTCGGCGGCAAACCGTTTGGTGATCTTTGGTCAGACAGCTAAGAATTGTACATCATCTGGTCATGGCCAGTGCGCCGCCAGCTGACATCTGCAACCACCACCTAGATAAGGTGCCTATCAACCTCAAGCCTCATCTTCAAAGGTCAGCAAAACTGTGGTGCTGCCAATGTGTACAATAATTAAAGTGATTTTGATTGATCAGCACACAGGTACATATTTGAATCACTGTCAGCAACAAAATTTCAAAATGTGAACTGCGCTAGTATGTACATTACTATTACACCACCGACACAAAAAATTGAGTTCACGACCGCACACAATTTGTTTGGGTTGAAATACCGGTTTTCTGGCCGCACAAAAGTTGCTAGGGACAACGGTGGGCAGATACCTTCTCCAAATGGAGAACTCTGACTGTAACATAACCTTTGCAGTTACAGATATCTATAATACAGTTACAATATCTGTTGTGCAAAAAGCCCTTATTGTCTACTAGTTACATTCCCAGCTTGCTTCAGCAAAACCAGGGTTACATTACATGTTTCCCAAATTTGGATAACTTAAGTGTAACTTTCTGGGAGAGGTGTTTCATTTTGAGTGTTGAGCTCAACGAGCAAGATTTATTGTGCTCAATATGAAAACAATCAAGTTTTAACAGTTCCCTCCACAGCAAACCCGGTCACAATTGCTTCAGAGTGAGGATTGAACTCTCAACCTCAACATTGGCACCCTCCAGGAGGGATTGATAATCTGATTAACCATTAAGCCATATGCAATATGCATTTCAGCGTTTTTTTTCTGAACAGTACATCACCCTAAAAAAAGTTAGGTTACCAGATTTTTTTTTCAAGTTACGTTACTTGAAATTACAACTTTTTTTAGTTATGTTACAAAAATAAAAAATTGGATAACTTCAAAAAAGTTACATTCTCCAATCACCCTACTGTAACACAACGTAACGTATCTGCCCACCGTTGCTAGGGATCAAACATTGATTTTGTTAAATTTTAAGTTTTTAGCTTGTTTGGACCCCACGAACACAGTTAATCTTGAAGTTTTAACCAATGAAATATCGGTTTGGAGAACCAACCAACTTTCTGTTGGAGTTCATCACAACCCGACACTTGACTCCAGGTGATTGGTTTTTTTTTGACCAGATCTCTAGTTGGGTTTTTTGGTCCAATCAGACCTCCTTTTAGAAGGGGTCTCAACTTGCCAAAATGTCCAGAAAATTTGTTGCGGCAAAGACAAAAAAAAATCAAGCAATGACTTTGACATGAAAAATGATGTTCAAAACTGCTTGGCGTAGCAAATCTATAGACTCACAAACGCTCTTGGTATCAAGAGTCTGTGATGTAGTGGTATCATGCCACACTTGGTGTGAAGCTTCAGTGATATGGTCACGGGTTCGATTCCAAGTCTGTTTGGAGGGGCGCGGGAGGGCAAGTGGCCACAAACCCCTTTCTACAGCTGTGTCGATGGACTTTTTATGGCTAATAAAGCAATACAAAGTGGCTTGTGGAGCCGATACAAAACCGCAAAATGTTCAGGAAGGCACGAAAAGCAACAAAGAGTCTATTGGCGGGCTGGCAGGGATGCACTGTTTTTTCAGCTGTAATATAGCTGACATGCCGACCCATTTAATTACGTCAAGGCTTGCAGGGCGGCGAAGCACAATAAAAGCAGTTTGGCAACCGATATGAAATTGATCCCATTTGTCCGTGGTGTAGTATGTACATTACTATTACGAGTTGACACATGAATGTTATTGACTATAACAATGCACGATGATGTCATGGGGACATAGAATGTACTAGAATCTTACGCCCTCCAAGGTCTCTCATGATGTCACCGGAACAATCCTCTGTATGTAGCACATTGAATACGTGTTTGCAGCGGCCCTCTAAGGAGCCTTGAAAGACCTCTGCATTATAAAAGGAGGCCTTGTTGGCAACAGTGGGTTGTGGGGTAGCGTAGCGGTGATCCCAAACAGCTAACAGCTTTTACTGTAGCTGTTCGCCGTTCAAGTGCTGGCACCTCTAAAAGGGCATTGCTACGCTGTGCTACAGCCCTTGTTGGCCGTAAAAACCCGCTACAAAGGGCTGTCCCACAGCTTAGCTCAGTGTAGCGGCCCCTAGGACCGCTAACGCTACAGCGCTGGTGGAGAAAAAAGCAGCCGCTACCAACGGTGGGAAGTTATGTTGCGGATAACACTAACACAACTTTATCATAATGAATTTGGTGCCGTTATCATTACAATAACGGTACCAGCCAGGCTGTTACATTTTTGCTTTTTTTTTTGAACCGTTACATTATCCACCTCATGATTTTGCGGATAACAAGTGGCTGTGAGGCCTTTTTGGCCCACACAAACATTGAAAAACGCGGGTAACACTTTATCCACGTTAGTTTTCTCTGTAAAGAAGCAGAAATCCAGCTTTGTTTCGATATTCACAGGCGTTTAAAGCGCTTTTAACCAGATAACAATAACACGTTATCTGGTAACGCTGGCAAGTTACGTTATGAAAATCACACCTGATACCGTGACGTAAGTAACTTCCCACCATTGCTGTTAGGCTACACTATTTTCGGTGAATGGCTTAGTGTAGCTTGGAGACCCAGCACTGTTGTTGGCCTTGGAAAAGACTCCTCAGCCTATTCACCCACTACAGTATCAGTATGTACATTGAATATTCTGCTCCTACTTTTAGAGTAGTGTTATCCCAACCTTTTATTACTGGAGGATACACAAGTCTTAGAATATCCCCTCTTCTAGTCTATTTATCCTCCTTATAAAGCAGTTGATGTAAGAATACCACTTCTGACAGATGCCAATTAGTCAAGTGCTTGCCAGCTGTTTCCTCTGCAATATTCTTGGTATTCTTCTCTCAAATATTACAATTATTTATTGTAATATTTATCCTGTAATTTATTTCTCTGTTACCTCTAAAGGGTGAATAAGCTTTGAGGAGTGTGGGTTTGAACTCTGTGAATATTTATACTGTCAGAATAATAGTCTAGCCTTCCTTTGTCTGCTCACATTCTCCTATCCCCCCCTGAATTTTCTATTTCTTCATGTCCTGTCACACCCTTTCACACTCAGTCCTGTCTCCTTGTCCTTTCCTGTTTCCCAAACATGCCCCGTCACTTGTATCTCAACCGGTATATTTAAGATGTCCTTTCTCTTAAATATTAACCTCACTGAGTCTGAGCATCAACAATTTAAGATAAAAATATTCAAGTTCCTTGATCATATCCCTCTCAACTTCTGTAAATCTGACATATACCAACGGTGGGCAGATACATTCTCCAAATGGAGAACTCTGACTGTAACGTAACCTTTACAGTTACGTTATCTGCCAGTTACAGATATCTACAGTCCAGTTAGGATATCTTTTGTGCAAAAATCCCTGATTTTCTGCTAGTTACTTTCCCAGCTTGTTTCAGCAAAACCAGGGTTATGTTACTTTTTTCCAAATTTGGATAACCTAATGGTAACTTTCTGGGAAGGGTAGTGAATTTTGATCGTTATGTTCAATATGAGCAAGATAAATTGTGCTTAATTTGAAAACAATCAAGTTCGACTGTTCCCATCCACAGCAAGCAAGGTCAAAATTGCTTCAGTGTGAGGATTGAAATCTCAAACTCAACTTTGGCACCCTCCAGGAGGGATTGATTAACCATTAAGCTATATGCATAATGAATTCTCATTTTTTTTTCTGACCACTACATCATCCCAAAAAATGTTATGTTGCCCACTTGTTTTTTTTTTTTTTAAAAAAAAAAGATACATTACTTGAAATTACCTGTTTTTTCAGTTACATTACAAAAATAAAAAATTTGGATAACTTTAAAAAAGTTACGTTCTACAATTACCCTGCTGTAACGTAACATAACATATCTGCCCACCGTTGCATGATATACCACTTATGAAGGGTAGAAAGGGAGTAATTCCTTCTTTAAGAACCTATCAGCACAGTTATAGTACTTGACCCTTATTTTTAGGTCAATGCTTCATAAACATATCTGGCAGAAACAATACCCTCCCTCAAAAAGAAACTCTTGGGGATGTTAGACCCATGAACAGGTCCACCAAAAAAAAAGTCCAAGGTTTACTGAAAAAAGAAAAGAAAATGTATTGTGAAAATCAACGACTTACAGGAAATTAAACTGCAAAAAAATCTGCTTCAACTGCCAGCAGTTCACATGTGGTAGCTTTGATTTTACTCTGGTCTTACTCTGGTTTTACTCAAACTTTAATCAAACCTCACTTTGGTGTACAGTGCCTGTGCATGATGCACAGTCACTGTGTATCTCAATTAAAGTTTGAGTAAAGTTTGAATAAGAGTTGAGTAAACTCAGAGTAAGCTACATGTCAACTGCTGGCAGTTGAAGCAGATTTTTTTGCAGTGTTACCTATTCCAGATTGTATAGGCTTCAACTAATTATGATTTTTAAGTGTGGATGGTGTTGGACAGTCAGTTGTCTGTGTCAGTCTGTTTGAACAAATCAATCACAAAAAAAAGCAAGCGGTGCTTTTACTTTCTCCAACTCTAGCTTCTGCTTCCCACAACAAGACACAAAAAGAATTGTAAGGTTATGTAATTCATACATAGAACCAATCTTATTTTTCTGTTTGGAAACAACTCCATGGATTCCTGTCTTTCTGTATAGTCCTCCTCATGTAAAACCAGATGATGGTAATCAAAACACTAGGATTTTGTTAGATTTTTGAATTACTATCTCAATAGATGTATAATTATTTATGTTGTCTGAGATTGTTATGGATCACATACCATCTGGATTTTCATTTTTTTTTTTTTTTGAAGAAAACAAAAACAGGAACATGCAACTAGTTGATTGACGAAAGTAAAGAACCAGGTAAAGAGTAAAAACAATGAATGAAACTTGAAATTATCCCAAAAAGTTGGCCAATATTCTCCACCTCTTTTTTTTAAAAGAGGAATACATTACTTATACATTTTCTTCCATTGAAACTTTTTTCTTTGTTTTTTTTGGGGACTGGCAGGAGAAAGAAGAAGAAGAAGAAGAAGAAGGAGAAGAAGAAGAAGAAGAAGAAGAAGAAGAAGAAGAAGAAGAAGAAGAAGAAGAAGAAGAAGAAGAAGAAGAAGAAGAAGAAGAAGAAGAAGAAGAAGAAGAAGAAGAAGAAGAAGAAGAAGAAGAAGAAGAAGAAGAAGAAGAAGAAGAAGAGGGGAGCATTTGACTAGAAGACAAAGAAAATGAATTGGATAGGGTAGGGTAAGGTAAACAAAAAAGGTAGTTGAATAAGGAGATAATTTTATTGCGGGATGGTTGATTGCAGTTTCATTCGAGGTTCTGGAAAGAGAAAGATAAGATAGTGGGAATGCAAATAAAAGAATGGATTATGAAAAAGAAAGATAGAAACAGGAACCTTTAATAATAGACGCACAAAGACATCGGGGATGGCTTTGTTTATAGGATTTGTCTAGGGCCTGAGTGACTTGGCTTGATTGGGTTTCAGGAAGCTGATGAGCTGATTAGAGAACAAGAAAGGTGAGATGAGTGATACAAAGAAGGTGATACGAAAAGAGGAAACTGACCGTTCCGAATGGGTTGGGAGACAAGGGATGGATTGAGTGTTAGACTGAAAGGACAGAGAGAAGGAAGATGAGGATGGAACACCAGCTGATATGAGGCAAGAAAGAGTATTACCAACGGGCCGAACACCATCTTCCTCTTCTCCGTCCTCTTCCTCCTCGTCCTCGTCTTCCTCCGAATCATCATCCACCTCGATCTGCTCGGCGATCTGCCCGGTCTCTAAACCCGCCAGTTGGCCGCCTACCCGCTCGGTGTCTTCGACCGCCTTCGACGTCTTCCGTTCCATCTTCGAGCCCTTGTTGCTTGTCGTCTGAATACTCCGGCTGGGCTCCTGTTGTGGCGGCTCTGAAGCTTCCTCTCTCGGTCCACTCCCTTCTCCTCCTACCACCTCCACCTCCACTCCATCACCTACACCTTCTTCCTCGCCTTCTTCTTCTTCTTCTTCCTCTTCTTCTTCGCCTTCGGTCGACGCATCTAGTTCATTTCCTTCATCTATAAATCCCTCAAATCGTCCTCGACCTATATTCGTGCCTGGGATACATTCTCGTGGAACCCATTTCAATACTTTGTAATTCGACTCCGCTGACACTTGTATCCATCCTCGTCGGTATCGTTGGACTGGTGCTAGCAATGCTTTTCGTCTAGCCCTGTATGCAAAAAAAAAACGTTCGGTCGGTCAGTTTTCTTCTTCTTCTTCTTCTTCTTCTACTTTATCTGTCTCTTTTCTTACATACTTTCTTTTGGTTAGAATCCGTAATCTTTTGACTTACTGTAATTCGGCTGATGAGACCAAGGTAGCTATTCAATTCCATTATGGGACAACACACACCCAGAGATGATCAGAATCGTTGTTACTCCTTTCTTTTTGGGCATGTTTGTAGAGAAATGTGAAGAAGGAAACCAGTGAATAGATGTGATTATGAGAAAGGTTTTATCAAGACCAACATGTGGCCATGATTGATTGATAAACAGCCACCTGCCACGATGTGTTATTTAGTGAACATGAATTGATGTTTGGAGAGATTTAACAATCAAGACAATCAAATTATCCATGCGAAATTTACCAAAATGCGTTATATCTACAGATTTGGTGTGGTCCACTTAGTGGTGATACATATATGCATGTAATACCAGAGATTGATAATTCGATCGATAAGACATGTACAACACAAACGAGAAGGTTCTTTATCAGACTCACCTTTTCGTTCCCGCCATCGACTCGACATCTTTCTTTTGGTGTTGGTTTTGGTTTTGTGTTGCGAGAAAACAAATGCAATCTTTCGGCTGGTCTGATGCCCTGCCCCCCGGGGGTGGGCCGGGGGAGATGGGCTTAAGATTCAGCAGTCTTTCATGATAATATCTTTATCGCCAGCTTTTTCGATGAGGGAACTTGACTAGTTGATCACAGTCTTTCATTTGCCTTGATATGATAATCCTTTAAACAGGTCATGTGCACTTCTATCTTTATAATATAATAAAAGATTGGTGATTTCTACCCCTGGGCTCTTGATCTTATCAGCACATCTTTTAACCATAGTTTAACATCAATCTTCCTTCCCCAAAAAGAAAATTAAAATGACCATCTGTTTTTGACACTCTCAAAAAAATCAAGATCTACCAATGATGCGTCCAATTGATGTTGAATCTTGCTTGCTCCCTGTGAAGCGGGGCTCTTCAGTAATTATGAGACTCAGTTGGTGGAAGCGCGCAGCAAGATGTGAATTGGGATTCTCGAGGGAGATATCCTTCTTGGATTGCCTAGAGAAGAAGGAAACATAGACTAAAAAAGAGGCCTCTATTTATAGAGGACAAAGCATAAGACAAACAACGACGAGAGGGCTTTAGTCAATAGAGTATTACAAGAGAAAGCCCCCCTGCGTCTACTCAACAGCTGAGACATACTAGAGGGTAACGTACTGGGCTAGTCCCAGTACTTCTATTGGAATATACACAACCCCTGCTTTATGCAGGGCGTCGTGAAACTACTACTAGTCCAAATACGTCCTCGGATCCTTGCTTCTATAGTAATCCGGCTACACCTGCAAAACACAATCCGGCCATTGTAGTCAGAATTAGCAGTACAACTATAGTTGCACAAGACATAACCCTTTTTGGCCGTGTCCAAAAGGTCCGAGCCAAAAATGTAGAAAAAAATTTTTTAGGGCAAAAACCCACCCATTTGGGTGAGATTATGGCTTTGGTAGAGTCCAAGTAAGCCCCTCTAGAACTCTATGGTACTATGTAAGGGTCCATACCATATGACCTCCGAGGTCTGTTTTTCCAGACTTTTTTCCTTGGAATTGTTTTTATGCAAAAACCCATACCACGGGTGTCAATTTTTGCCTTAATTTGAAAATCACTTTTAGTGATTTTCCAGTGGTTTTCAGAAACAGGTGTCACCCTGTTTCCACAAACAGTTTCTGTTTACAAAAAAGCGCAAAAAAAAACAGCAAAAACTGTTTTCAAAAACAGGCGCCCTAACAGTGCCTAAACCATAAATACTTATTTATGGGGTTAAGTATGGCTTTATAGCACTGTGTCCAAACCATGGATGTAAAAAAAAACTACTGGGCCAAACTCTAAGCCCATATATTATTAGGCTCTACACAACCGTGTGAGTCCAAAAAAAAACAATAAAAAAAACATTCATGTACTTTGCCCCCCGTGGGAAGGCCCCGCGCAGCAAAAAATAATTTGCGGGCAGGGTAGTGCCAGGTTATTCCTTGCGCAACTGTAGAGAAGCAAAAGAGATATACCCAAAAGTAGCACAAATCAAACGTCTTTCCAATTAACTTCTCCCTGTTCCTTTTTTCTATCTCTTATATGTGTAGGGATGTTTGATTATCAAATTAACCGATTATCTGTCTCCAAATTATTCATAAATAACCAAGAAAATTGAACTGCAGTGCGGTGAGTGACATGCACTTGACTTCATATTATTGTATTTCATGCATAGAAACAATTCAAGTGGTGCAGGGTTTGTGTTGAACCTTTTTTCAAATCTCAATGGGCAAACTCATTTGAACTCTCAAATGGGTATTGGAATCAATTAATAAACTCTCACAGCATCTTGCTTGTGCAGAATTCACCAACAAAGATGCTCTCAAACCTAACCAATCTCATCAAACAAAAACTTATCTGAAACTTCCCACTCAAGAAGATCCACCTCAAGCTCTGGTTGTCAATTCCTCAGTGACTTCCTCTTCACTCACCAATGGAAGACTCCCCTTTGCCATCTGCAGCCCCTGCAGATCTTAATTTAGAAGTTGAAAAGCTAAGGCCCTGTTTTGCACCGTCATAAAAATGGGTGTAATATTGAACATTTAATTCAATAACAGCCAAACTGCTGGCACAAATATAACAAGATTGGTATAGAAATGAAGAGTGCTGCATTCTTCATCATTTGTGACATCAGAATGGGCATGTGAGGCTGTCATTAGCATCATAATATTAATATTACACTTGAAACAGATATAAAGGGTAATAATGCTATTATGGCCCTAGAGAGAGTCCTGAGAAGATTTTGAACCGAGAACTTTTGACTCAAGGAAGGGGTCTGAGGTAAATTGAGGGGTGACCGGATCAAGGAGCTGGATAAAAGGTGGCTCAAACTTGATCCTTGATTTCTTCTGGCAATGGGCCAGATTAAATAGACTACTATAAGAAAGGTACAAGATGTGGTTGAGCTGAAAAAAAAATATAAGCATATGCTAGTAGAAGATTGACATATGGATTGAGAGAGATAGCATTGATCAAATTAATCAATGGAAGGAGATGAAATTATAACTAGTAATGGATATGGGGATAAGCATCATAAAAACAATGATGGAAGAATAAAAGCATCACAATTTGTGATGGATGAGAAGGAAAGAGGAGGAGTAAATTTGAGCGGAGATTTAGACTATAATTCTGACAAGTCCAATATATGGAATTCTATCTTGTCAATAAAGAAGCAGGAAGCCTTTTTTCATTCTAGATTAATTTTATTACATTTGTGCCAAAAGTTCTGTATTTATTTAATTGAGTGTTCAATATTACACCAATTTTTATGACGGTGCCAAACAGGGCCTGAATTTTTAGCTTTGCAACTGCAAATAAGCTCTGGCATCTGGCTTTACAGGGGGGCTGTAGATCAAAGGGAAGTCATCCAACATCTATCAGCTTCTCCATCAAAACTCACCACCTAGAATTTAAGTCCCTCAAATCCAAGACTCCTTTGCTTCTCTCAGAGTCATACTCTCCTATTCATCTTCTTTAAACTCATTTTCTTAAACTTCTATCAATCAACGTCCAATCTGGTGAGACTCAACTATCTCAAACTCACTCTGAGTCTGACCCTAAGTCTCAAAAACTCTTTTATATATCTTCCTTATTCAGCTTTCAATATTTTAGGGGCTTGGAAAAAGTACTCCCAAATCTTGGAACAGAAACTTCCATTGGAGTTACTCCAATTTCAACTTGAACTCTGGGAACCTGTCATACGACAGACTCAGATTCACACTCAGCACTCAGGATCTTCCTTGCATTAGTTAAGGATGTTTTTCTACCATACTTTACGACCTCAGCAACTTACAAGCTTTTGGTTAATCCTTGGGTTGCATATGACATCACCTATGCACCCTCAGCAATGGTGTAACCATTACAATACATGTATCGTAACGGCATATACAGTGTATCATAATTGGAAACCGATACACTGATTTGCAAGAGTCCTGTAGCGTATTGATATCGCGATGCGCTACCAATACAAAGTATCGGTTCCTCCAATACATTGAATCTCAAACCGTTGTAGTGGCTCGAGTATTTGATATGCTACCACTACAGTATCGGTGGTATTGGTATTTTTCTTTCCATTGCATTTATTTTACTTGAATTGTGGAAAGCTAGCTATTTACGTGACATTCTTAGGGAGTTAGGAGGCAGGCCAAGTGGAAAAACACATGAAAAAGATAAAAAAATCCAAGATCACTATTTTTTAATCAATATTGCCTTGTCAGTGGTACTACCTGTGCTTGTCTTTGGCTGGCGGTTATTTTTATCGCCAATCTGAAGATATCCCTGGTTGATAAACTCCTGGGCTGTCTTGAAATCTCCATCGGCTTGATATCCCTGCCGTAACCACTGGTGAGAACTTACACATCTCTCAATGGTTCGGGGAACTAGGTTGCCGCAATCACGTCCACAAATGTCGGCGGCAGCCGAGAAACAGCACTCAACACTGGCCGAGGTTGCTGAGCAAGATAAATAATCCTTGGCCAATGATGATAGGACCGGGAAGTCTTGTTGATGGTCCTGGATTAAATTTCAAGCATGTTAATGATAAACCAAACCATAGCTATTTGAGAGAGAGATGCATCAAACATAAATGGGACATACTTTCCACCACTTAAGGCATTGATTGGCATTTGAAAGAGGGATCTTGTATTTCCCTCCTAGGTACGTTGTTAACTCGTTGTCAGGTGAGGATTCAGAAGCGCCAGGGAATAGGTCCACATCTTCAGTATCCCGTCAATGTTTGGAAGGTGGCAGTTTGTTTTTGACTGGAGGGGAGGATGGTCTTGAAGTTGAAACTGGATGGACTTCCATTGCTGATATTTGCTTTGAAGTAACCCCTTGGCATAGATGTGGTTTGACTTGAACCAAACAGAGAAAACTGACAATCAAAATGCTGGGTTTAACATGGTGGCTAGGAGTACGGTGTCACATTGGAGTGCCTCGTCAAGGTATTTCGTGGTCTTTGCAATCATTGTGTCTAACATCGCCCCAAATTCACGTTCAGACGAAGTTGATTGTTGTTTCTTCAAGAAATTGATGATATGATAATATTTGAATAACATTAAGGATGCCGAGGAATGATCTCCCTCCATTCTTTTAGTAATAAAATAGAATTCCTTGGAGGATGAAGGAATTTGAGTGAGTAATTGTACTACACAATAGTATGATTGATAATGAAAAAGAAAGAGAATATCATTTAATTTCTTGACAACATCCCAGTCACTGTGAGTGATCTCCTTCTGAAAAAAGTTGAAGCTGCCATCACGCTCATGTCGATCGTTATCATTCTCTATGAGCTTGTTGATAATTTCTTGACCCTGGTAGGCACAGTCACGGCTCTGCCATTTGATATTCCATCAAATACCATATCCGGAAATGAGTGAGGGAGCATTGTAATTGAGCTTCTTGCTCCACAGGTTGAACTCAGATCGTCTCGCAGCCGAGCTAGTGATTTTTTGAATCACAAAATCTACCTTGTTCAAGATATGTGACACCTTACATTGGCATCGTCTTTGTCCTTGGCATTGGTATTGGAGTCATCATCAGAACAGAAATTTGAACCAACATCAGGGATTGGGTCTTTGTCCGAATTAGTGACAGTTGGATTGCCTGCCTTGGTGATTTCCTTGTTGTTTTCAGCAATGGATCCAAGAGTTCCATGTCGTTCAGGCGTCAAACCCTTTGTCAGAAGATCAATTGATTTGAGACCAGCTGTCAAAATTAGGGAGATTTTATGACAGAAACATCAGATGTGATTCCCGGTGAGGTTGAGGTTCTTGCCAGTCTTGTCAAGGATGATCTGATCAACGGCTGCTGTCATGGTTTGGTTGTTTGAGCCTGAATCGGTGGTTTGGCCTATGATGTATTTAGATTGAAAAAGGTTATTTGAAGATGTTAAAAAAAGAAATTGGAATGGAAAAAAACTCATCTTATTGGGGAGGCCGAGCTTTGAAATTATATTTGCAAACGGGATGGCCAGATATTTCCCCTTGTGAGTCCAGGAAATGTACTTTAACACCAGGTGACAAACTCAGAAAGTCAAATTGTTAGTTATGTAGGTGAATGATATGCCCATAAACGCTTGGTGGTTTCCCTTTGTGGTCCATACATCATGGATTATAGTTATCTTTGATTTGATCGACTGATCCCAGGTTATCAAAGCAAGACAAAATCAGCCGCCGAACTAACAGATCAGAAAGTAGTAACTAGGCCTTGAATGCTCTACCTGTATGACCTTCACCACTTTATCTTGAAGGTTGATGTACAACCGATGGGCTTCGGAAGCAGCCCAAGCATGTGAATAGAGCTTGACCCCGCGGCGGGCATAGTTGAATGAAAATCCAAGAATTGTGTCATCAATGTGCATCCATGGTTGAGCTGATCTGATGAGCCAGATGACTAGAATCTGGTTCAGAGTGCGGTTATCAAATGTGGCGGCTTGGACGAACTGGGTGATTGAGTTGCTTTTGTTCTTTTTAGCTTTGGCAGCTTGCTCCTTCAAGGTTACGGGTAGGTTAGCTCCAGCAAGGATCACAGCACTTCTTCCAGGCCATGACAACCGTCCCATATCACCATCTCGGTGTTTAATCAGGTTTAATCATGTGTCTTTCCCTCGTCTGTAAACGTTCAAACACCACTTGCATTTGTAGTGAAGTTTCGGGCCTTCGGTCTGATATAAATAAATCAATAAAATTAATGAAGAGAGAATTAAAAGGCTTACTTGGCCTTTCCTGCGAGTAGGTGACTCAAAATATAATGCAACATCATCAACCTTGCGCCTTCCTTCCCTTTTTTTTGGCCTTTTCATTCTCTTTGTCTGAGTTCTGAGTGAGATCCATGATGGATGCATCTGGGTCTGAGTCGGAATTGATTGTGGCATTGTGTTTCCTTTTTTTTTCTTGGTTGTTTGAAGTGAGTCCAATATGGCTTCTTCATCTGGGAATCTTGGACTTTGAGCTGGGGATGACCGATCTTTTTGATTTTCTGCAAGACGGAACAGGTGTCGACTGGGAGGATTGGCCAGCGGTGTTTGTGGCTTTACCGTCAGTGCCACCTATGCTGTGTGCTAGAGACCTTTGGGTGTCGTTGTTCGGCTGTATGTAATTGGGATGAGTTTTTACTGGAGTGATTATATGGGTGGATTGACGTGATGGAGGTCGGGAGGAGGACTGATGCCATGGTGGTTGAATCTGGATGTCTTCCTCAGACTGGCCTGCTTGGCTTGGATAGGAATTCCAGGAGGGCTAGAAGGCAAATCCAAGGAACCCTGGCGCCCCAGAGCCAACCGCAGCCGCTACATAGGCATGTATCGGGTATCAGAGCGGTAGTGGATTGGCACACTTGATACACAATTCTCAAAAGTGGTGTAGCGCAGCGGCCAGAAATACAGTGTAGCGTAGCGGCCTAAAAATACAATACGCTACATGCCGCTACAAATACAAATAGTGTAATGGTTACACTGTTTCCCTTAGCAATCTTCAGTGCTCTCTTGAAGTTACTTTCCAAACCTTTTAGGATTCAATAGCACGTTTGCTTTTCAGTTATGCAAATAAAAGCAAGACCATTAACCCTCTTAGTATTACCGTTCTCCCTTTGTTTCCACATTACTCCTTCATGCGCTTAACTCCCTTTTCTGGATGTGCGCATTTCCTCTTTGAACTTTTGGAACTTCAACATGCACAGTCCTCGAACTTCACTTCACCCACTCTCGCACCCATTGCACTTACCCTTGCTTGGTCCTTCAGTCATGGACTCGCCTTGGTGTTGCTTGACCTCTCTTGTTCATTTCTTCTGCTTTGACCCTATGACCTCACATCTTGTTTGAACCTATGTCATACCTTTGTAGCCAACTTGTATTTACTATATAAGCTGTCTGTTTTCATGATTTCCATCTTTCTTCATCAAAATAAGATTTTAGTTTTTAGCATAAACTTGATTCCACCTTCTTCGAGCCTTCTCATTGTGAACCCTTTCAGTGTTCTACTCTTAGTCCTTCTGAGCCTAAGTAACTCTTCCTTGAAACAAAGAAGATATTCGAACAGTCAGTCCTCTCTTTGAAGCTATCTCTTTTCCTTTCCTTCCTTCAAATAGTGCCCACCTGTCTCTTGTACAAGACGTCGTGTGACAGAACCGTTCTGATAGTTTCACACAAAATAAAATCATAACTTTTTAGTGAGTGGCCCAAATGGCCTAAAGATTCTAAATCCTTCATCAACATACTCAAAACCTAACTTGAAAAAATAACCAATCCATTACACACACAGAATTAATATGAGGTGCCTGATTGATATTTCTCCTACTTTAATCCTTACTAAAAAATTAAGATAAGTAATACATTATTCCAGAGAGCCTAAAAATTAGTCAGTGATCACCCAAGACCTAGTGAGCTCAACAACTTTGACCACACAGATTCAGAGCCATCAGCAGCAACCCATGAGGTAGATACAATTTATACACACCCCTTTGAGGCAGCAACCTTGTAAGAGAACCAAAAGATGATATGACCAATCAAGAGGCAGGCATATTTGGGAAGTATGCTGTGTTGAAAAACAACAATCCCAAACACACCTCTTGTATCTGGGCACAAACAGCAAGTTACCCTGTTACTATATGTTGAAAAAAATTCTTATATCTGGGCCTTTCCAAAACTGGTGCCAGCTTGTACAAAGAAATTATTCCCTTGAAAAAGTAACAAAACTGCCTCAACTTGATGGGGCTTGGTAAGCCAATGACAGTGCCTACTTTTGCAAGGACATGTCCTTGCAAAAGTAGGCAGTGTCTTTGGTCATATATTAGTTAAGTAAGCTGTCTTCCAAATACACAAGCAACTTGGGCAGCCTCCCAGGATATTTTTTGTATGCAATCAGAGCATCTGTGTTGTTTTATTTGTGATTTGGAGTGTAAAATGATGGAGCCAAGTGGAGCTGCTGGAAATTGGCTCTTGGGCAGGCAGTTCCAACCAATGGTATTGATTATTTGATTTGGCTCCTGTCAGGCTCAGTGATGCCAAGGACTGGTATCCTTCTAGATACACTAGCTGAAAGGTAAAGTTTATGCCAAAAATATGCAGCAAAAGTGGTATGGGATGGGTATTTCAAGTTTGAAATAGGAGTAATAAAAGAATATGATGTTATAAATCACAGAGGGGCCTGTTAAAACAGGGGTTTTTAAGGTTCCCTCTTAAGAATCAGGATCTGTCAAAAGACAGAGGCATTTTTGGGTACCTGATTATCTGGTCCTGTAGCAGGAGTACACCCAGATGCTGAAGAAATAAAGGAATAAAACTCACTAGTGCTTATTCAAAGGCCAAGGGGTCTTCAGGGATGGTCCAACTGGTGTTTGAAGCGCTCATAAAGGTGGTTAAGAGGTGATAAGAGTGCCGGGGACAGTTGCTGTAGGTTTGTTGGGTTGATATTCAAGTGTAACAGTGATAACAGGGCTAATAACTAGGTTTGAAGCTGGTTGATTTAGGCGGTTATAACTGTGTAAGATAAATTGAAGATGATTTTTTAACTTGGTGGGAGCATGGGGGTTCTTATATACTAATTTTAGAACCCCTGTAGCGCTCATAATGCCTCCCTTGGTGTGGTGTGGCACTTTCTGGCTAGCCTGGGCCAGTTTGTGAGGTGTAGCAATAGCCCAAGAGGCTGAAGGCGCTCACCAGCAGGGTCTGGGGGTCAGTAATTGTTTGGTAACAAGCCTTGTTAAGTCCTGGAATCCCTGTAACCTTTGGCCTGGGCCAGATGCAGTTTGTGGCCCAATTTAGCCTGTACAAATCTTTGAACACCACACTACAAGTGGTGCAACATGATTTTGGGGCTCAGAGGAGTTGTTCCCATATTTTTGGGGCGCTCTGAACCCCCCTGTATTTTTCTCATAATTTTACAACCCTTCCAACTGGAGTGTCGTGTATTCTGGGAGGGTCTGTGGCCCAATTCCCAATTTCTGAACTGTGGTGTGGGCTTGGATTCCTCATGCCACAGTTGGGTCCAACTCTGCCAGCTTACACAACACCTCATTTTATGGTCATTACCCAGTCAGTATGGATATATGAGAGGTACATGTAATGTGTGCACTACATTGTGACCCGTGATGCTTGAGTGAACGTGGGTAAGTGAGAAGTACCTGAAGGAGTAGGATTTAAGGGGTACTGTAATTGGGGTACCCTAGGTTATTTTACATGTAGATTCAGAATATACAATAATAATCTAAGTTTTCTTTAAGGTTTAGAAGTTATTCATGACTTCTATATTTATTTGTTTTTTGTTATGGAACCAACTTATTTTTAAGGTTCCAAGTATTTTTAGCGGTGAACCTTGTAAAATAAGGTTCAATATTATTGAGGGGAATTATACTTATGTAATAGTACTAAACTATGTCTATTACATTCTGGTACACGTAATAATGTCTCTATCATTATTACATAGTTTTATTTATGTATATGTTTTTATAGTTTTTAATTTGTTATGTATGCTCTATTGAGGTTGTGCCTGAATAGTAGCAGGCTGACAGATCCTCACTTGAATGTGATGCCCATAGCAACAGTGGTCCAGCTACGCTACCCGTAGCGGTAGCATAATACCGCTACAGATAACGTTTTTACGCTGGCTTTTAGCGGATGTAGCACTATTGCTACGCGCCTGGCCTCAAAAAAAGAGGCTGTTACGCTGCATTACAGCGCTTTTTAGCGGGCTTTTCCGCTAAAAGCGGATAAAAAAAGTGTAGCGGCCCTACAAGGCCGCTAATGCTACAGCGCTATTGGGCTTCAAAAAAGGCTGCTACGCTGTGCTTTTTTTCAAAAAAGCGTGGTGTAGCGTAGCGGCCCACTGTTTCCCATAGTGATGGGTTGCAGCACTGTCTGTCTCCACCGTTAGCATGGCAGCCATGCACACGGTACGGCTGTATTCCAGGCATTCCATTTTTTTAACAAATGACTAAAAAGAAGATTCCAGCCAAACCAAAGGCATTTTTTTGATGGCATCAGGAAGAGGAGAATGGTGTGCATTTTTTGTCCTTCTCATCATGTATGGGGGTAGGAGCCATAATGAACAGCGCGGAGGCTGACAAACAAAAATGAAGAAAAAACCCAAGTTCTCTAGGGCTAACATGCCAACACATAAGTCCCTCTTTCACAGGGTCCCTGCAGGACTTCATCCCCCCCTCCAAATACAAGGGGCTTTATTGAGTTAGAGACTTCAAGTTGGTTCAGCCTCAGGATATAAAAATGATGAAGAAACAAAACATCTGATAATATTTTTAATCAATAAAATCATCATTTCTTGTGTTCTAAACATGATACATGCACAAATTATACTGTTTGAACATGCAAAAAGCATGAACAAGAATCAAACAGTTTATCCAGCCAGCATGCATCCACTCCACTCCAGTCAGTCATGAGTCAGACTCAACCCATTAATTTGAATAGGTGATGATAAAAATGGCAGTCATAAATTCCTTTTGCGGTAAAATTAACACTGGAGGATTTCCCATAGCCATCTGCAAGGGCAACACCTCAAAAAAAAAAGCTAAAACTCTTCCATTTTGACTTGATATAAAATCTGGCGTCTGGTTAGATCTGGCTCTACAGGGGGAGGGGGACTGTTGATGAAAGGGAAGTCCTCAACCATTTTTTTTATTTACAAAGGTATATCATATGAACCATATAAGTACTTGGGTCACTTTGAAAAAGATTTAAGAAACACACAAAGGTTTTTTTTTTTTTTGAAGAGAGGAATAATGGTTTTCTTTATGTCTGTTTGTTTGTTTGTTTGTCGTAAAGGGAAAAAAATGGGGATGGAAATGATAAAACAAAAAACCTAAACAAATACACAAACAAAAAGAAAAAAACAGAAAAGACCAGACAAGAAAATAGTTTTTATATTGATTTTGCCCACTAAAAAAAAGAGAAACCAACCAAACTGGGAAGAAGGAAGTGAGTTTAAAAGGATTGGTGGATGGTCTTGGCCATATGTTGGATAGCTTGATCGGAAGGCATATCCCAATCGATTCCAGCCTCTAAGTCCCTAAAATAAGCTTGGCCACTTCCGAATAATTTCTCATCTTTTTGTAAGATCAGACCAAAAAACCTACCCACATCATCATCCAAAGGACGAGGATTAGTCTAGGGGTGTTTCTTAAAAACACTTGTAGGGGGTTGGGACAACTAACGCTTGTTGGTATATCGGCTCTTGGCGTCGCAGATGTTCTAGTTGTCCATCGATAATCGACCATTGAGAGATGCGCTTATTTTTCGGAGACGGGCCGGCATAGAAACGGATCGCCTCTAATCGCTAGATATATAGAAAACGTTTAGAGTCAGGTTGTATAAGATGAGCAGATGATGGGTAGAAGGACTTACCAAGTACGCAAACCTCATCCGTTGAGACTCATCCACTTTGCTCAAGATCTCACTGGGAACTGGTAGGTGTCCAGGCGACGATGCTGTGGTCAATAGCTGTGTAATAGTAGTCCGATCCACTCGTCAGTCTGTTTGTCACAAATGGGCGATATCAGATGGAGATCGATTTACGTGGACTATCAATTCATCAAGTGTGGGGATCGGTTTCTTTGGATAGTCACCATCCTCGGGTAAGATATTTTTCAATAACTGCCAAAAGACGCGTGTTTAGCAACAATCGTTCACAAGATATCAGGAAAGAAAAAAGGGGGAACTGACTTGTTTTCTGAAACTGTCGCGGTTGTGTTTGATGATTTCGCGGATAAAGTTGAACAGTTTGTTAGACGGTTCAGGAGAGGTAGTGGAGGGGAAACCAGGGGGTAAGTTGGCGTGTCTGAAGGCATCGGATTG
Organism: Puccinia horiana; assembly: GCA_001624995.1. NCBI lineage: Eukaryota > Fungi > Basidiomycota > Pucciniomycetes > Pucciniales > Pucciniaceae > Puccinia > Puccinia horiana. The sequence continues at coordinate 711,000 of LWDY01000087.1, forward strand.
TTCGGTGAAGTGTTTGATGACCAAGTTCTGGAACGATTTTTGTAGAACCCTGTCTTCCGAGTCTTTGGTAGCAGTGTAAGCCTCGAGATCGGGACGAATGATAATTATTTGAGCGGTAAACCTAGTGTGTTCCTAAAATGAAAAAAACAAGCTCAAGATCTATGTGTGTTTCTGGGAGTTGATGCAAGTTCTTACCCGAAGTTTTGGGGTGGGTTGCCAGGCCGATGCGGCCGAGAGTGATTGGGGCATCTGGAACTGAGTAGGAGGTTGAGGGGGTGGATAGGTCGGGTTCTGATGCAACCAAGTCATGTAGCAGACCAGGGCGTAGAATCGATTGTCGTCGCCGGTGGTTTGACAGACCCGACGGGCTTGCTGCCAGAACGGGCCATTGAGTTGGTAGTGACTGGCATGCTCGTTGAAGAGGATCTCTTGGGTTGAAGTGAAGACCGACTGGGTTGGTTCTGGGTCGACGACGATCGAGCGAGAGCCATCGTCGATGAGTTCGTCGAGCTGGGGCAGTTCGGGATGCTGATGCTGATGGTGCTGTTGTTGCTGTTGCTCTTGCTGCTGTTGCTGCTGCTGTTGCTGCTGCTGTTGCTGTTGCTGGTTGTTGTTGAGAGTTGGTTGAGGCTGAAGGAAGAATGGGTCTAAGTTGGACTGAATCATCTTAGTCAGTCGACAGTCTGTCTTTTTTTGGTCGTCGTTCTGAGCAGTGCACTCTGTTTTAGGCGGACAGGCTGGGGCTGGACGGTGGAAAGACCGAGAATGACTCGGGTCTCAGTGCCCACTCCGACCGAACAAAAACCTACAAAAACAATACCATCAAAACACCTCAATCACCCACTGGGACTCGAAAACCATCCAACTTTTCAACCAAGGTTCAACAGATCTCACTATCAGCACAGAACATCACTGCAGAATGCCCAAGGAAAATCAAAAGGGGGATACAAAAGCAGGCCTGGGTCGGGTACCCGCCACCCGGTGGGTCATCAGAGCCCTGATGGCGCAACTTGTGGCGCAATCTCCAATCGATCGTCCATCGATTCATCCCTGGGTAGCAGCGGGCCTGAAGTAGCTACATAAATACATTGCTCAAGCAAGAGATGGCTGGCCAGGCAGGACCCCGATTACATTTTATTAAAATCCATTGAAAACTTTTTCTTACTACCACCAAAAACGGATGGAATGATCCACTTTGTGGACATATGTACCAAGTCCGAGCAGGCCTGTATTGTTTCGGCAAGCTGGGTGGCGCGTCTTTGGGACCCCAATTTTTGCTGTGACTTGCTAAATCAGGGTCCACAACCCCAATTCAGTAAGTCCACTGGAGATTCTCTAAGCTTGAAACTGACCTGGGTTGCTGCCAGCTGGCACCACTTTTAAAGCTCCCCTTACACCAAACTTCACACAATTCCCAACCCTGCTGAAAATTGAGGGGCAAAGACCATTGGACTAACCCCAGGGAGTAACTTGGATGTAAAAAGTTTTTATTTGGAACTAAACCTGCACAAAGCAGGCTTTTGAATTAGGGGGAAATTTTATTCTACTTATCACATGCAATGAGCCAATGCAAGCCCTTGAAATCCATTGGAGTCATGTCAATCTCCTCTTCAATTTTGGATACCATCATCAGTAGCCTATGTAACCCTATTATTCTCTTTCATTGGGCCCTGGGAGTTTCAGACCCACATGAATCATGAACATTCATATCTGTTGAATATTCATATTCAATGTGGCTGTAGTGTAATCACTGCTACAAGAGTGGCTGTGGAAAACTGACAAACTACATGAGGGAGTCATAATCAAGGTGTGGTGTCAGTGGGATGACCTAGGTTATTTGACTCGAACACGGTACAAAATAGCGTTCAAGGTTTTTCCAAAGGGTAGAAAGTTGTGATTAATTTCTGAGTGAAAGAATATGTATAAAGAGTTTTAATGTTATGATTTCAATTATATATACTAGTCAGGTTGTCTCTGAGCCAATAGCAAGCTGAAACACAAGCCTCCAATAAAGATCAGTTAGTACCAGGGACAAAAGTATCTCTCTCTCACATTGCTGCTGGCAGATCTGATTTCTAACTTGCAGCAGGAATTGGTACTTGATGTTAAATTTGATTTTCAGGTGGGCTTGTGTAGTATTGAAAATTTACAACCCAGTTTTCAACTAGAAACAAAATTTCTGAAAGGTCTGGTTTCTATTGAAATATGTGCAGTTCTTGTAGGACTAATCTACACAATCTGATCTCACATCTCTTTCCAAGATTCCATAATGATTGCTTGTCAAATAACTGGAATGTGGTAGGAAGCTGGGTGGAGAAGAGTGAAAAATCCTGTTAGAAAAGGAAGTTTTCTCACCTGGACCCAAACCCTGGTGAGGCTAACTCTAGGAGCCTTGCTTTCCCACTACACTATGAAGGCAATGTGGCCAGATTCACAGTTTGACAAAGCCAAACCTTAAACATACCGAATGGAAAAGAAGATTGAACCTTGCCACACAAAGTGGGACATATTATTCAGTCTGAAAGGGAATTGGGGAAAGCTGGAATTTGTGTTGCATGTGTGGGTCACACACAACTTAACAAGGGGAAAGATTTCTATGGGTTACATCCCAAACATAATAGATGCAAAAGCAATTGTACCTAGCGGAAAGGGAGCGGATACATAGAAAGAACTGCTGGTGGAACGCAAGGATAAAATCAAAAAGATCAAAAAGATCCATGGGTCACGACTTACACAGCAGGTAACAGGTTTTTGATATTCCAGAACACACATTTAGATGTGCTCCACTTTTTCACTGTTGCAATATAAGGACTCTTATTGTCCTTCGGGAGGATGGGGTTTTACATGCAATTTGCATCTTAATCTTGTCTGAGAAGAAAAACAGAGAGCAAAGATTCCCACTACATATAAAACAGGACAAGCGCCCACCACGCGCTTACTGAAAATCTCTACCACTAAAGACAGGCACTGTAGGCCATCACATCCGCCACCTTACCCTTTGGACGTCCGTCAATTGAATAGCTATCTCCTCCTAATTTTGGACAAGCCCTCCAGAAACAGTTGTTATTACTGGTCAACAAGACGGGATGTTCGAAGTTGTGAACCGACATCGTGAGTCCACTCAGTTACCGGATCCTGAGTCGCACCCCAGAATTTATCCACTAGATTTCCAGTTTCTCCAAAGGGGAACAGTGAGTCATCCTGGTCCATGGCCGACTGGGCGGACACGCAAGATAGCGAGTTTTGATTGATCCCAAACAGGAATAGATTAGGTTTCGTTATACCAAAAAAAAACGTATTTTTATGCAAGCGAAGCCGCGAAATGTTGTAAGTAATCTTATCTTTCGTAATTTGCCTTGGTTGTCGCACTTAATCAAAGGGCGTCTTGTGCACATCCCAAGTTTGTTCCCCCGAGACTAAAAATCCTGATTGGCTTAAATAACCGATTCCATCTGAATGATAAACATGCACTGGAATCAAAAATTCTTCCTCCACGGTGTTCAAAATGTCCCAAAGGTTTCGTGAGGTAGTCCCGAACGCGGTCGCAAATCGCCAATAGCGCTGTTATTACAATTTCCTTGGTAAGGTTTTGAGGTCATCGATTCCATCAGCAGCGGTAGTTCCTCTTTTTTTTCCTGAAGTGCGCCATTTACGTGGAAGTGCAAAGCGAAGAAGAAACAAGGACGCATTTTTTCAGCGAAAATTCTGAGGCAATGGGCCATGGCCATCTTTTTTTGGGGCGGTGATGTGCACACTGGGCCCCCGGTTCATGTTCACAAAAGGTGAATATACTTTGAACCGTTAGTTTTAGCTGCCTTCTGGCAAAGAGCGAGAAAGAGCGCTGGTGCGATTTTTAAGCGCCAACAGATTGGTTTTCGTCTGGTCCCTAAAACTTAATAGGGGTAAATTGGAAGGATCAGATTCTAGATTCGACTATCTTGTGGATATTGCGGTCGGTTTGAGCAACTTTTACTGATTTCCAAAACATCCAAAACAAAAGACAAGTTATATGTCTTGGGGACAGAGCTGCTATAAAAGATGCTTCCTGGACGTGAAGGAAAAGAAATCTACCCTGCTCCGATAAGCTTAACTGAGTGCACCCATCATCATTCTCGTAGACTGCATTGGATTCTAATTTCGCATGAGTCGTTCCGGCCTATTTAAAACAAGTTCCTCCCTCACCTATATGTCACTGTCTTTCATATCCTGAATAAAGCATTATTCAAGTGAAAGAATAGATTTTCCTGGGTTGAGGCCCCTTCGAGGATCTTCTTTTTCGTTCTCAACATAACATACTGGCCGTGTAAAAAATCGCCAATCGGAGTGGAAAAATGGAACAGGTGACCATTGCTTTGCTCTTCTTTCTCGTCGTCTCTTCCGCAAGCGTTATCGGGTCTCCGTTACCCTCTACATCCAACCGGTTAAAACGGCGCTACAGTGGAACAGCCACCTGGTTTTATCCTAATCTCGGTGCTTGCGGCGATACCAATTCAAAGACTGATTATATCGTCGCCATGAATCATGCACAAGTAAGGTTTTGTTTTGTTTTTTGATTCGGAAGCAGATTGCTGGTTCGCACATTCTAACGCGTGCTTTCTGCGATTTTTTCATCCGTAGTATGGAAGCGGTGAACTCTGCCACAAGTCCGTTCAAATTGTGCGTGCGGATAGCGGGAAATCTGTCGTCGCCCAAATCACGGACAAGGTTAGCCTCCTTCCAATCTCGTCTCTGATTGTCTCAACTTCATGACTGATTTTGGTTAACAAAAAAGTGCCCAGGATGCGACTACTGCTCTCTGGACTTATCACCTGCAGTTTTTAAAGAGTTGGGTGAACTCAGGAAAGGGACCCTACCTTTGAGCATCCGATTCCATGAATGGTCAGGTTCAAAGATGTTTGAATTCACATGTCTTTTCGTATCTGGCATTCTAGATTACATGGGATTGGGCGTGAAAGTAGTACGGCACCGGCTGCCATACGATTTTGACCGATTTCCACGATCGGCTTTCCGGTCGGCGTCACAACGAAAGGTAAAAAAACTCAAGGGTACAAAAAGAGATTACCTCTGTTGGATTTTAACTTGTAGATTTGAGAGATTCAAAAGTAGCACAAAAACATTAGGAAATATAGACATAGATTTCTTGCCTTCCTGGGAGTGTACATGCACACCTACGTGCTTGAACAAGATGCAGCGAGAGTGTAGGTTGCTAAAGGACTCTTGATAATAGAAAAAATACAAGTTGATAATAGCGGGTTTCACAAGAGTGTTTTTGCTTCGGATCCCCCCTCAATAAATTTCTTACTAATGGAAATTTCCCTTTGCCATCTACATCCCTTGAGCCAAATGTTAATTTGGATGTGAAAAGGCCAAATCCCTTTTTTTTTTATTTTCTACAGGATCCTCTACCCCCAAATATGGAGGGCCTGAGGATTCATGGTGAAAAAAAGTTCTGATGGCCGCCCATATTGAGTGGCATGCACTCAATGTTGTACCATTGCATTGTATGTATTGAGTCAATTCAAAGGTTTGATGGAATGTTTGCCTCCCAGAGTCTATTCTTTTAGGTTAATGGAAGATTCAAATTTTATTTAGTTATTTTTTAGTGTATATTTGCCCTTGACATTGTTTGTACACTATGAATATTTAGTATGGGACTACAAAAAACATGAGAAATGAGGCATCCTAACCAAGGAAGAGTTTATAGTAAAGAAAAGGAAGTAAGAAGTAAATCAGATGTGGTGGAGAGGAGACAAAAGAGCAATAACAAATCTTAAAGCCTAATTCGTTGGTGATATATCCGCGCAATATAATCAAAATTGTTGTGACATCTGATCAAGTTTTGTCAGACCTGATCAGATGTCACAATGTATGTCAGGCAAAAAACCTCATATATTTTCTGTTATATATCAATGACAAACGGGGCCTAAATGATGACATTCAGGGCTGAGTGATATAGCCCTTTGGAGTTTAGAAACAAGTACCACAACCATCCTTTTTCTGCTCAAATTCTCAAAATTTATATAAATTTATTTAATCCACTTTATGTACCGTAGTTTTTGAAATTAAATCCCCCTGTTATCATTTCAAAAAGGGGAAAAAACTGAAAAATGGTGAAAAAAAAATTCAAAAATTGGTGTCTGCCATATCCAACATACTGATTTGGAGTCCTTCAGTGTTATTGGTGTTGATTACAGTCTCCAGTGTTGCTGGTGTTGATGCCAGGCCTCTAGCATGGGGAACTCTTTGAGTATTTTTCTGTTTCAATATCAGTCCATCTGCTCTCAGCCTTTAAATCTGTTCCAGCTATCAATTTTCCTTTCTGGCTGTCCCAGTCTCACACACTAGGCTGTACCAGCATTTATCTTTTATCCTGCTGTACCAGCAGTGTTTTTTATCTGTGTCACTCTGCTATTCCAGCTCTTCTTCAATCTTTATTCTTTGCTTATGCTTGTAGTTCCTATAATCTATGCTTGTACCAAGCACACCCATCACCCACAATCTGGCCTCTCTTGTATTTCTTTATTTAATCTGCCTGGTTGCCAGAAGTAATAAAATCATCAAGTCTGAACCTTAAATTCAATCCAATCATCTCTGCTCCTTGATCCTGACAAACCCCTTCAAGTCAGCCCTTTTCACCACCTCTCACTCTCAAAGAGCTGAAATTCTGACATTTTCATCTCACATTGGCACCTTTTTACAGCTCTTGCAACTCCCAGAAAGAATGTCAAATTGTCAAAACAATTTCAAATTAGAGTAGAGGGTTTTTAAGCAAATTCACACAAGTTTAAAAATGATGTTGAAAGAAACAATGATATAACAAAATGTGAGAGTAAATAATACAAAGACCCAAGATGAGTCAGTGTGCCAGAAGAAATTGTTGTGAAAAATCAAGTTGTCCAGAATTTCTTTCAAAGGATGCAATTCAATGGAGTTTCTTTTTTAAAAATAGTAACCCCCAAAACCTGGCATTCTGATCTCATATAGAAGAGTGTGGGATAAAATTAGTTGTGTGATCATATCAGTGTCATTCCAGTCCATTCCACAAAAATACACTGTTTCTCTGCACTACCCAAATTTGTGTTTATCAAAATTCTAGACCAACTCTCCACTTAGGGCATTCACATTCATGCGACCAAATTCTTGGTTAGCAAACCTCAGGTTTGCAGGGGGGTTAGTTACCCCCCCCCCTTGGGTAACCACATTAGTTGGCTAAGAAACCCATCAAGACCACATGGAAGTGCTTCTTATTGGTGGCTAACCTCAGGTTAGTGGCCATTAAATTTGACAGTCATTATCCTGAAATCATGATTTTGGCTAGTTGACCCAGGCCCCATGCGGCTGCATCTCTGGTTATAACCAGTTAAGTCGCTTTGACCGGTTGACCAATGTGAATGCCCTCATACTGCAGCAGTGGGCAGTTACGTTATCCAAATGGATAACTATGGCTGTAACATAACTTTTTAAGTTACTTTATCTGGTAGTTACTGATAACTTGATTCAAGTTACTTTATCCAATTCAAAAAAATGGATAACTAAAGATAAGTTACTTTATTGGTTACCATAACTAAAACTGACACAACAGAAAAATCTCAGTAGATCAAATTCTTGTGAGATAATTTATCTTCTTGGGTGTTTTTAGATAAACTTACTGATCATCTTATAATTTAAGTTGGTAGGATATTGGTCAAAACCCATTTGGTATATCCAGAAAGTATTTTTAGATCTAAAAAATCCTGGTAACTGTGATAAAGTAACTTTTTTGGTTACATTCCTGGATAACTAGCAATTAGTTACTTTATCCAATGGAAAAAATTGGATAACTAAATCCAAGTTATGTTACTATACTTTACACTGAAGATAAGTTACTTTACTGAAACACATGATTTTGGATAACTAAAACAAGTCACATTATCCAAAACTCCCTGGATAACCCCTGATAATGTAACTTCCCACCTTTGCTCATAGCATCTATCCCCTATTTTTAAGCATATCATTTATTCTTCAATCACCATTGTGTGGTGCTTCTTTCTCATCACTCATTATCTTGTGATGCTCATTGTTTTCCATTACAGTTTGTAATGTCTTTATCATCTTACATTTTCAATTTAAAATACTGTTTCTATTCCATTGTTATGTTACAATGCCATCTTCCACATGTTATTTTCATGATTGGCATATTTTTAATTTTTTCCAGCTCACCCACAACTTGTACATTTCTTGCAGTAGTCTATTGAATTTGGTGCATTGCCAGAAGAAATCAATCATCAAGTTTAAGCATTCTAAAATTTTCACTACCTTTTCTTGGTGGTCCAATCCCATTCCCTCAAGATTTTTCCCTATCACATCTTTTAAATCTATTGAGCTGAAATCCTGACACGGATTGGTATTTTGCAGGGTCCTCTTAGATCAAAATAAAACATGATACCAGTGAAAAACTCCATGAAACTTTGTTAATTTAGCTTGAATTTGTCACTGTGTTTCCATTATGTATTCCACAGAGATTGGTATCTTTTATCATTTTTATACTCAATCAACATCAGTGTTCCCAAAAATTGAACCATAGAAGTACTAAAAATTGTCACTTTATATTAAATTTCATCTGATAGATTGACTCTGAGGCACGGCATATAATGAAGATCATGCTCAAAAAAATCACTTTCTAATTGCTAACAATTAAGATATTTGGAACCAGTTAAAAAAGGGGATGCTTCCACCAGCTTGATTGATCTTGAAAGCATACCTGAAATTTAATTTTTTGTGAGCCTTGGGAAACAACAGTAAAGCTGATAATAATATGGATGAAGCTTATAAACTGTCTTTGTCCTCTTGACGTTTGATCTCAAGAAAGTGAAACGGGAGAGATAGTAGAATAAACCATCTGGAGGTCTGTGAGCTTTCAGTTGGCTCCACATCCACCACCAACGTACGTGGTTGAATTATTCACATTTGGTAGTACTGGAAGAGGAAAGGGATGTAAAACAAAAGATCCAATCAAACAGGATTTCGGTTTCAATTTGTGCACCTGGAATCAAGCATGCTGGAACATCATCATGAAAATAAAACTTACTCCTTGCTTGGAGATGAGTGGGAACCATTTACCAGGGGCCGTGGAGAGGTGAGGGCGCTAACAGTATAATAAGTTAGACAATCCTCACGGGCTGTGGCCTTTGGACAATGCAAAAAGAGATCTGTCAGCAAAAATTATTTAAGGCTAGAAAGATACTTGTCTCTGAACTGGTGTGTCTGTAGGGTCCTCCCCTGATCGGACGATGTCTACTAGATTACTCACTGATGTGATATCAACAAACGACTAGAGAAAAACCTTAAACAATTTCCCTTGAGAGAGAGAGAAAATTGGTTGGGAATTATGTGACCCACCTGACATTACATGCCTAGGCTCTTGATCCTTGGAACAACTTGAGCTCTTCATTTTCGCCGTAAACATAACTGTTACCGCGTTGGACTGTTATCAAGAGCGCCAGTTATCATAAGAGAGTCGAGACTCGAAGTCCATAGATAACCACTGGCGTGGAAAGCGGTGGAACGGTCACCTCAGCAAAAACCGAGGATAACATGCATCGTTGAGTCTAGTTAAACTGTCAGCTGGCGTCTCTTTCGTGACGACCGGTTGATAATTAATTGCTTCTTTTCAGAAGGAGTAAACCACACCTCGACGCTAAAAAAGCGGATGGGCTAGCGTCTCGAATCTAGAAGAGTCGAGTGACTGTAAATCCCGAAGGAAGTAGCCTGCTCTTCGTCTAGTTCAGACGGTATAAGCTGTTAAGAGATGAGACTCTTAGCTTAGTAGATGACACTCGAGTCGAACGAGGTAGTCGAGTCGATAGAGGATGATGAGATTAGAAAGGGAGTCGAGTAGAAAGTTGGAAGGAGTTGTGGATGAGGGAGGATTAGATTCGAATGGGGATTGTGAGAGAGGTGGTCGAGAAGGAAGATTTGATCGGATGGGAGAAGAGAAAAGGTTAGTTTATTCTTGGTTAAAAACCCCAGTTACCTTTTAGTAGTATGTTACTAATAGGTAAGTCTTTCAGGTCGTATGTACTAGAAATAATTGATCGCGGGTGAGGGAGACATGAGAAAGTCTCCCTCCCTTTAATCCTAGTAATTGAGGTTCTGGATGTCTCAACCGGTAGGGTGCGACATTGTACTTGAGAGATCATGATTTCACAAGTAATCAAGAATAAATATATCATTTACCCGATAGGCTATTTAGCCTATTGGGTAAATATTGAAAGTTTAACTTTCTGGGATTAGATACAACTAGTTTGAATCTAGGGTGAATAATCTCCATAAGTCAAAGCGGAAAAATAGTAAATATGAGTAAATAATAAAAAAGGTTGAAGAGGTCAAGGATTCAACCCTTGACTTCTTTGTCTGAGTATGTGGTCTAACTGGTGAATTACCAACTAGACTAATGTGGTTTCTTGCTGCAGTCATGTGAGTTACTTTATGTGTAACCTCAATGGCTGACATAAACAAGACAACGGCCGAGCTGAGCTATACAAAGAGAAGGAGAATAAAAAAGCACGTTTGGCTAAGCATATTAAGCGGAATATTACACCAGGATCCCCATGGAGGTAGAAAGAGACGAACACACCAATCCACCTTTTTTTGGCGCTTCAGGATTGGTTGGGTTTCGTGATCCCCTTGACGCCTTGAGAGAGAGTTGTTTTTTCTGGGTGCTAAATTTGGCTTAAATAAAGGGCCACTCTGGCCGAGCTTTCCCCCCCATCAATTCCAACTTAATTCCCCCCCCATCATTCTCTTCTCTTAGGTTTTCATCCTAGATTCTTATACACTTTTTTTCCACGTAAACCCTCCATCCATCTCTCATTGAAGCTGATATGATGAAGCGGCCAACTTTCTTTGCATACTACTCTGTTCAATCTCCTGGCGAAGCCTTAATAATAGCTGATTTTTGCCTTCGTTTTGATCTCCCGGTATGGTTTTCCTAGTAGGCATCGCACTGTAGGGTCTCGCTTCTGTGAAAGCGGCTTGCCCCTCAACCGTTACAATTTCTAAGATCATTCAACTTCACATCACTTAGTTTTTTTCCCTGTTCAAAGCACTATTTATCAAGAAGGCATTTCTGTCGTTTTGATTTTCAATACCCCTCACCCTTATCTTTTGACCAGCTTAAAATCGGTTTAAGACTATGCTTTAGGATCTCATAATCTTTTACTTTAATCTTTATCAATTACACTCATATTTAGGCCGGACGTTTACCAGCAAGAATATAGATAGTTTTTCCTAACTAATTTCTATTACTCTAATTTCTCGGATTCAAGACACTTATCCTTTATCTCTTTCCCCGCTGAAAATCGGTTAGATACTATACTTAGGATCTCACAATCGCGTTCACTTTGATTTTTAGTAATCACTCTCATCTTTAGACCGGACGTTTACCAGCAAGGATAGAGATAGTTTTCTCCCGATTAATTCTTATCACTTAAATTTCTCTCGTTCAAGAAACTTTTATAATCCTTTATCATTTTCCCAGGCTTCAAGATTTCATAATAATTGCTTTGACTTACATTATCAATCACTCTCATTTTTTATAGGGCCGGACGTTTACCAGCAAGAATAGAGATAGTTTTAACTTGATTAATCTTTTATCACTTCAAGTTATCTCGTTCAAGACATCTTTATAGTCTTTTAATCATTTCTCTTCTGAAACTAGGTACATACAACCCTACATTCTTCAAGAACTCAAAACCATTCACTCGTTTTCAATTTCTTCATTCATCAATCATCCCTTCGATTTCTATTTTCAATTTCTTGATTAATTACCCTACTATGTCATACTTTCAATTTTTTCAGGCCGGGTGTTCGTTAAGCAGGAAGGAAGAAACTAGAGACAACCCATCCAAGATCAAGATGAGAGATGAGGGCAGATTTTTAAATTTGGTGTCTCTTCTTTGAATTGAAGTAGATTTCAATTCTCTTTTCCTTGACGCACAAATCTGACAGCGAAGAAGGGGTCGACTGGGATTATCAACATATTGATCGATTATATAACTTGTTCAACGATGCATGATTTGCTCATAGGGGACATATCCCGCTAGAGAGCTACATCCATCGATTCCAGTTATTTGAAGGAAGACTTGAAGAGTGTTAACACAAGGTCGAATCTACGGATCGACAAATTCGAACGCCCATAGAAGTAGTATGAAATCCTGAAAACGAATGGGCTCGAATCGCATGCACTCGGTTGTGTCCGATTTATGTTAAACATCGAATGGTAATATCTAGCGAGATTTTCACTTTGGTCGAGTTGAATATCCGGGTCTCCGGTCGCCGAAAGCAACATCATCCTAAACGGAGGATCGCACTAGACTGGTGGTTTGTCCACCGGTCCCGAAAGTGTTGATCACCAAGGAAAGGTGAAGACTGATGATATTTCCTTCAGTGTGTATTGAGCTTCGTATCAATGCACACACATTTTTTTTACATGTTGGTTTCATGGGGTGGCCTTCCAAGTTCGGAGGGGGGCCAAGCTCGGCACGGATTGAGCTTGCTGCGCCGGAGCAGGCCGGAGCTCACGCTCGGCTCTGATGATGATGTCATCGATGATCGAAGGTGCGACGGGTCAGTCGCTTCTTCCTTCAACCAAACCTTCAACTGATGTCCTTTGCCTAAATTTTCTCGGTTGGATGGTGAATTCAAACACCGGATTTTTTTCGTGTGCATCGAGATCGAAGGTGAAGGCACCTTGAAGGTACAAGTGGTCCTCTACAGGACCCACCTGAGCTTAAAGCAAATGGACGATTAAATGTCCCGGCCGCTGTGCACACCCTCTTCCATCTCGGCCAATTCAACGCCATTAGGGTACACTCGGAGGCATCCCATCCGTTCGGTAGCATTTAGGACGCAAGTTTTGTTAAAAAATTCAAAGCTTGCGATGGAGAACTGACTCTTGCGATTTCATCCAAGGCCATGTAAATGTCTGCGTTTGTTTTCTTCAAAAAAAAAAAAAAATGTTTCTAGATTACTTATTTTCTTCTTCAGTTGAAGTAAATTACCTTACTAACGTGAATTATTCTGTTTTAAAAGAAACCATCACATTACAGTTTATGTAAGGGATCATCTCAAAAATAAAGATAGTTAAAATCTAGTTCTTTCTTCTTTTTTGGCCAACCCAAAAATTTATAACACCCTAGTTTCTTTGTAATTTTCATTTTTGAAGTAATCCCCACATGTAATGTAGTACATATTCATAAGTACCAAAAAAAAGAAAAAAAAAGTAAAAGTATTCAAGAAGAATTCCTCCAACAAGTGCCATTTCTTTTTTTTTTTTTGCATTTTGGCTAAAAAAAAGCTAATAAACAATTTTAATCACAGAAGGACAAAACGGGGGCGAGAAATTCTTTTATTTTATTTTCTCTATGAAAAAAAAAAAAAAAGAAGAAAAATTACAAGAGTCCAAAAAGATCGTCATTGTTAGAGTGATTAAAACCAGAGTTAGAAGATTGAGATTGAGTGATAGAGACGGAAGAAGAAGGAGCCAAAGTAGAAGAAGATTGCGGGAGATTATTGGGAAGATTATGGGCGTTATTAAGACTCATAGAAGAATCGAACAATCCCAACAAATCATCCAACGGATTTGTTGTACTAGTCACATTACCACCACCACCAGAAGTAGTAGTCGTCAAACCGCCGTTCAGTCCGTTAGCTACATTCGATAGCATCGATATCGGCGGCTCTCCGTCCACCGGATCATCATCAAAATCTAATAGGTTTTCCGCGTGGTGTCCTTGGACAACAGTTGCTATCGCCCGTTCTCTTGAAAAGTCTTCTTCTCTTCTACTCAACAAGATCAAACACCAAGTAACAAAAAAAAACGTCATCATTAGGCCAGGTCTGATCAGATCGTAAAGTTGTGGATTTCGAGAGAGAGATAGTGACACTAACTCGTTTGCTTTTCGTTGCACTTCATCCGCACCCAACCTTCCTTTTCCAATGAACGTTTCAGCTGGCTTGTGGAAAACAGATGCCAATGTCGAAATCTCATCGATCAATTCTTCTAAGAGAGCCGATGAAACTGAGGAGGATTGAAGTGAAATCATCGGCCTTGCTTTCAAAACTACCCTCTATTTAACCCAAACAAACAAACAAACAAAAAAGGGGGTGAAATCTGACTGAGCGTTTCTTTTTTTGAGAGGAGAGATTGAAGAGTTGGGTAAACTAGTATTCAGAAGGGACTGGCAAGGAACTCACTTTCGTCGCTTCGGGATCAGTTGATAAGAGTCTCCAATAAATGTATGCTCGATCTCTTATATCAGGACTGTCGCTCGATTTGGTGGCTAATGATAGTACTTTCTGAACGAGACTTTGAGCACCTTCAGGTTTCTTTAAGAACAACTTGACAATTGCTGTCAGAGTTTGTAATTGAACCTTCAAGTGGAGAAAAAAAAATGTAAACCGAAAAAACGTCAAGATAGAAGTTCAAGCTGATTTTTTCCAGACCAAAAAGAATTTTTTTAAGGTAAATAGACTCAACGGGAAAGGGGTCGTCTACGAATGTATCGAGGAAAGTAGCCAAGATCTCATCTGCATTGTCGATCTTCTCAGCATAGTCTCCCAAGATCCAAATCAAAGAAGCTTTGCTTTCAGGTTCATCGAGGTCATCCAAGTTTGCGCAAAGTGTAGGGATGATTCCTTCATACCGTGAGGGATATTTACGAAAGATGTCCTGCGTTTTTTTTTATTTTAGGATTGGGTTGGTCAATGATCATGGGGAAAGCAGGCGGAATCAATAATGAAAGGAATGGTCGAGAAAAGTAGAAATTGTCATACTTTGATGACAATGATGGCTTCTTGAACAACGTATGTCACTCGGGTTGATATCAAGTCAAGCAGAACATTCACACACCGTTCAGCTGCATCATCGATCTTGATTGCACACTGTCCGATCGCCCGCACAGCCTTTCGAACAAACTCCACGTCTACTTCTGAAGCGTATCTAATCGGCCGAGAGAAAGTAAGATAAGCTGGGATTTTCTGAAAGTAATCAATCGACCATACTCTTTCAGTTCACTCAATAAGGTATCAACCGTCTTCTCGGTGACCAGCTTGACCATGATGTCCAGTTTTTCAACTTTGACATAGGCTGGGTCATTGTATTTGCAGAAAAATACCCTCATCTCATTTTGAAGTATGTCTGGTTTGCTTTGTAAAATAAGGTTGATGTTCCTCAGTGCTACCCACTGCACTTCAGGTGCGGACGAAACCAATGTTACTGTCAAGATTAATAAACAAAAATCGGTTAAACGAGCGGGTCAGTTCCTTGTGTGATCAAAATATCTACCCTTTGTGATGATGAGGGAAAGAAAGAGCTGTATGAACTGAACAGAAATGTTATACCTAATGGAGGAGCCATTTTCCTCATGATTTGTTTGACAAATTCTTCCCTCCGGACCTCCCTGAAATGAATCATGATGACCTACTCAAACCAGCAAGATGAAACGGACACATCAGATAAGCCACTCAATTGAAAGAGAGGGTATAGCCGTCCCGGAAAAGGGACGAAAAAGGGACAGGAGATCACCTTGATGGCGGCAAGAACAACGCTAGCATTGGCGTGCTGAAATTGAGGTACAACCCTTTCGCAGATCTGCTCGGCGTCTTTTGCATCAGTTGCTCGATATTTGGCGATTGCCCCCAAGAGTGCGATCCGGCCCCACTCAGTACATTCGCCTAATGCAACCAATAGTTTTTGAATTACAGCCGAGTCAAGTATGAATACGCCCTCCGAAGGATCGGTTGCAATTGCTGACTCGTGAATTTCCGTCAAGGCCGTCACAGCATTTGCCACAACCTGGTTTGGTGGTGGACATGAGGCGATTAGAATGAACTGTGAGATCGATGCTAAATGGTCGAATTGAGACTGACCATTGGATTGCTATCGGCCACCAATTCTTTCAGCAGGCCTACAAATCCATTCTCCAATGCTAACGTTGGCTTTAAGTCGTATAGCTTGGCCACTCCTATCGCAGCTGTCTTGCGCACATATGGATTATCATCTTGAAGACATTTGCGAAGTGGGTCGCAGACGTAGTCGAGTATCTTCTCTGCTCTCAAACAGCCCATAGTCCTGATTGATAACGCCCTAATCAATGGATTTGGATCCTCGGTGTCCTGAGTGGATTGGTTGATCAGAAGAGATCATTTTGATTAAGCTAAGCAGCTTCAAAGTGCAGCATTTAGATAATTATGGTCAATAGATGAAGTAAAATTGACCTTGACGAACGTATTCTAAAACACAAGTGATCGAAACATCATTTCAGCATAATTTTTTTCAGAAATCGAAGCTAATCTTAACTGAAATTGCTATTTTGTTTTTGCTGCGCCTAGGAGATTGGTGGAATATTTAAGAGTGCATAAAAACTTACGACTGCAAGGATAACCTGGCAAATTGGACCAAGTGAAAGTAATACGTCCCATGAGAAAGATCAGCTCCATGAATAGATTAGTTTCGGAAACCATTCTTATAACAAGATGAGTAGTACAGGCAAACGAACAAGATCTGGGTGAGATTTGGCGTAGTTCATCAGGTACAGATACACCAATTTTTTCTGTTCGAGATCCTCGCTCTGCATGTTTTTTAAAACGTCTGGAAATAAGCCGCTGACGTCCTGTGAGAAGATTGAGCAGTCGCAGGGTCAGTTCTGATTCGGCTTAAAGTCTGGTGTTACATTAGAGAAACATTGAAGGAGTCTGACTTTTCCGACGGTCATGTTAGCAATTACTCGCTTGATTGAATCTTTGCGTTGATCTGCATACTGTGAATTGAGTCCGGCACGAAGTTCGTAATTTTCACCTGAGGGAGTTGAAGCAATCAGTTCAAGTGAAGATGTGTGAGATTGAAGTGAGTGTGTGAGCAAACCTTTCTTGGAAGCCGCAAAGAGCCGTGGCTTTGTAGCCATGATGATGAAATTTCGTTTGGAGTGGTGGTTCGATTGTTTGGCTGGTTCGTGTTCTCGGTTTGTGGTTTTTGGTTTTCGAAGTGGTTGAAGTTGTTTGTTGTGTTTCGTCTCTTGACCGTTTTCCAGCCAACTCCACTCTCGCCGCACTCAGCTGAAATCATCCACTCTGAGTCTGGCTGAATCAATGATGTCATCCACGCCCAGACACACCCCACATTGACTTGAGTCATACTATCAAAGATGAGATGATTTTTTACTACATCAGTTTGGAACTCATATTCATGAGAGCAAATAGAGGAATGATGCAAGAAACAAAATAAATGACTTGTTTATGTAGGGTGGCTGCAAATAGAGATGGGAGTCTTACACAAACTATTTTTAAAAAATGATAAACAGGCTGATAGTGGATAGTCAAGGGTACTGATTTGCCAGGGGATGGAGATGGATAAAATTACAAGAGGAGGATTTTCACTAAACTCACAAGTTTTATATAGTGGGTGAATAGACTGAGGTGTCAATTTAAGGCAAAAACAAGCCTCCTTCAATGAGCATGAAGTTTCTGTACCCTTCAGAAGGGTATCTCAACATCTCTTTCATCTTACATTCAACTAGAATTTGTAGGGCCTCTTTGAGGCATCCTTTCAAGGCGCCTAGTTGGGCAGGACTGATTGTTATGTAATTTGTTTGATTGTATAAGTGATTTGAAATCAGCCTCAAGCCAAACTTGTCACTTTAGTGACAAGCCCCTCCTTTGGAGGCTCGCTTTGCGAGTGGCACCCATGCCAGCCATAGGTCACCAGCCCTCTGATTGAGGGGCTTGTGATAAGCTAGACTACAATACATTGCCCGGTTCATGTAGGGCCATTTCAAGCATGTCGCTAACATGTGTGATGCTCATGAGATTATGTTTTAACATAAATTGACATCAATTTCCTGCAAATTTATGGGAAATCAATTTGAGCCCATTGCTGGGTTTTTTTTAACTGGGGTCGAGCACCTATGTGAACCGGGCTGATAGTGTAGCAGGGTGATACCTATTACTCCTCCCAGTGCTTTTACAGTGCAGCTTCAAGTACATACATGCCACTCAACACAGCCAATGTCTTTGTTTTAATTGTGAGCTCCAGGGCTCCCCAAATTTGGCAGCAGACCATCTTCTCTACTACAACTATTTGCCTCACATCTTGGACAATGCAGAAGTTATGTAGGGTATTTAAGCCATGAGATAATGGGAAAAATATTGAGGATTACTGTGAGATCTGAAAGGGTTTGGCTGCAGCACTTCCACCTACAGTTGTGCGCGGCATTCGGCTGTACACAACTTTGGGTGAGGTCCGAAAATTTTGGCTCCAAAAACATAAAAAAATGGGCTTTTTGGGCCCAAAACCATACAAAAATGGGCTTTTGGTGGCTAGGAACCCGTAGATCAAGGTTAATTCCATCATTTTAAACCATGATTATGGCCATATGTGGTTCAGTAAATCATATTTATGGACTTTTAGATTGTTTACAGCCCACAGGTCTGAATTGACAAGCATAAAAATTGACTTGGCCTTTTAGATTTGGACTCTACACACCCCAAGCAGTCCAAAAATGTACTTGGAGTGTGGTTTGGTGCACTGTTGGGGGCAGCATTTTCCCCCGCATCCCCCAGTTGGCTTTTGCAGGCAGCTGTGTACAGTGGAATGCCACACACAACTGTATTTCTAATTGTTTTCAACACTTGAATGTCTTTGTTGATGGAGTGATGAATTGAATGCTTTCATTTTTTGATAAATTTGTGTTTTTGATAATTTGAAAGTGATATTGGTATTTCTTCAAGTCGAAATTGGTCATTGTTTGTTGTAGCTGATTTGGAGAGTTGTCAAATCACCTTGTTTTCCTGCATTCCCAAGTGAGCTGGGCACCAGTCACACGGCATCTTGTACAAGAGACGGGTGGGCACTATTTGAAGGAAGGAAAGGAAGAGATAGCTTCAAAGGTCTTCTTAATATCAAAGAAGAGGGACTTCAAGTAGATCACTGAAAGGGTTCGCAATGAGGGGGCTCGAAGAAGGCGGAATCTAGTTATGCTAAAAAAACTATAATCTTATTTTGATGAGGAAAGATGGAAAGCATGGAAGCAGACAGCTTAGAGCATCGCCAGTAGAGATGCGACCGCGCGACTTTTTTCAAAATTTAGCAGGTCGCGCGGAAAAATTGGGGTCCAGCAGCCCTGCTAAAGCCCCTTCGATTGATCCCATGTCTCATCCCCACTGGCTACAATTCCCATCCCGTAGCCAGTTTCCAAGCCGCCTTGGATAGGCCATTGTCGTCGTCTCGCCGTCAAATTTCTTGCCTTTTTTCCGTCATCACAATCTATCTTCTTCATTTTTATCGCACTCTACTCATCATTTTTGCTCCTCAACCATCCACCATCCACTACAATGAATCTCAACCCAGCTCTAAAAATGATAGCAATCAATCCTCGACCAAAAACTCCTGCACCGCCCCAAGAACCACCAAAAAAACAGGTGTCAGACCCCAAACCTAAACCAAAACCAAAATGAGGCCGGCCTGACCCTACTCGAGAAGAGGATATTGAAAAAAAAGATGAAAAATAAATAAAAATCACTACTGGCGACACCGAGGAAAAGAAGACAAAAAATCCCAATTGGCGTATCGAGGAAGACAAAAACTTGTGCATCAGTTGGCTCAATACGACCAAGGACGCCGACGTTGGAACCGGTCAAATGTTGAGCACATTCTGGGAAAGAATACACTCTTATTTTATCATGCTGATGGAGGAACACGTCAAAGAGGTTCAATACAGCAAAAAATTCAAGCCGTTTCCGGCTCGATTACAAGGTGCACTCGAAAGTCGATGGCAAATCATCCTCCATCGCGTCAACAAGTACTGCGCATTCTACGCTCAAGTTGAACGCAGGCTTGGCAGTGGGAAGACTCGCGATGAAATTGTGAGTGTAGAGTTTCATACTCACCTCCATCGCGTTCTTCTGTGACAGGCCATTGAGGCCAAAGAACTCTTCAAGGCAGATTAGGGTGTTCCTTTCAATCTTGATCATTGCTGGGCAATCTTGCACCACTCTCCAAAGTGGCAAGAGACCATGGACGGACTGCAACTGCGAGCCAAAAACCACCGCAAGTCTTCAAAGGCCCTCACTTCCAAGGCGAGCTCCATCAAAGGCACCCAGAATGACGAGTTAGATGGAGATTTGGATGTAGAAACAATCGGCTCGGCTCGCCCCAAAGGACGCAAGGCCACCAAAAAGAAGAAACACGATGATGACGAGTTTCTCAAAGGCCAAAAGGAATTGATTAAAATCACTCGCGAAAAAATGCAAGCCATGCAGACGGTTGCA
Source organism: Puccinia horiana (assembly GCA_001624995.1). Classification (NCBI taxonomy): domain Eukaryota; kingdom Fungi; phylum Basidiomycota; class Pucciniomycetes; order Pucciniales; family Pucciniaceae; genus Puccinia; species Puccinia horiana. Next base: position 731,304 of record LWDY01000087.1, read on the forward strand.
GATGAAGCAATCATGAGCAGGGACCTTTCCAATCTGGACCCTGTTCAACTGGCATTCTTTACTGCTAAGAGAAATGAAATCGCGAAGCGACATGGCTTACTCTAATTCACCCTTCTCTTTTCTTGTTCTTGTTCTATTTTCTTCTTTTTACCGTGATTTGTCTTTATTTTATTTAATTTTTCACTCATTCTGGTCATTATCAAATTTTCTCGCTCTTCTATTTGCTCGCCAACCTATTCATTCCTCCCTAACCAAAATGCAAGTTGAATTGAAACAAAATCATGCTTTTTGATGAATTAAATTGAGATTGCTGGTGATTAACAATTGTCAAAGAAAACGAGAGAACAATTGGCCTTCGAAATGCAATAACATTATTTTGTCATAAGAATGAAATGCAAAGAAAACAAAACTGATGAACATGACATGTAGAAAAAAAGGGGATCACCGATAGTAGTCACCATCTTCAGATCCTTCAGAAACTTCCATCTCAGCGCGTAATCTAACCCTTCTTTCATGTAGCTTCCATTGATGCTCAATTAGGCCGTTCTTGAGTTTTGAATGGTCGTCGATATTGCGAATCGATTGGTACCGTTGGAGGAATAAATGAAAGTCACGTTCTGAATCCTTGGTTGCTTCAGGGGCTTCTCTGGCATGAGCTGGAATATCGTAATCGTTGACGTTTGACCAGGGAGTCTCGCGCTCATCTTCAACTATCATGTTGTGCATGATGATACATGCTTTCATGATGTAGCAAAGGTCTTCATGGCGCCAGAGACGCCCTGGCTGCTTGACAGTAGCCCAACGAGCTTGTAGGATTCCAAACGCTTGCTCAACATCTTTCCGAGCCGCTTCCTGATGTTTTGCAAAGTTTTTTTCTTTGGGGGTGTTTGGGAAGGTGATTGTCTGAATGAGAGTGGCCCACTTGGGGTAGATTGAATCGGATAGATAGTATGCCATGTTGTACTCGTTCGAATTCACATTGAATTTGACCTTTGGCGTGATGCCATTCTGAAGCTGGTCGAAGAGAGGGGATCGATCGAGTACACTCAGGTCGTTCAACGTTCCAGGCAGCCCAAAGAAGGCGTGCCAAATCCACGTGTCGTAAGAGGCAACAGCTTTCAAGATTATTGTCGGTTCTTTCTCTTTGCCGGTGTATTGACCATGGAAGGCTGTTGGACAGTTCTTTCAACACCAATGCATGCAGTCTAGTGACCCGCGTTTCTTGCCCACACTGAAAAAGTCTATTCAAATCGGCTTCATTAGGGGTCCGGAGATATTCGAACGAGAAGACTTCGACAATAGCCCGCACGAATTTCTTCAAGCACTCAAGGGAAGTGCTTTCGCCCATTCGAAAGTATTCGTCTAGAGAGTCGGCACTTGCTCCATACACGAGCATTCTGAGGGCCGAGCTCACCTTCTGATATGGCGAAAACCCCAGTTGGCCGGCCACATTGCGCTTTTGAACAAAGTAATCGTCGTGGCTAACGACAGCGTCCATTATACGCAGGAATAGGGCTTGTCGGGGTAGGTTGCATTTTTGGCAAAATAATCCTTGTACAATTGCTGGCCTCCACGATAGCGTTGGCAATGGAAACTCCGGCGGACAGGCTTTGATCCACCCCATTGGGGCCGTCAATCTCTTCTCTCCTTCTGTGTCGTTTTGCGGCGAGTTGGAACGCAAGAAAATCATTGTCGTCGTCCATGAAATTGAGAAGTTCAAGGTGATTCATCCTGTTGAGGTGGGGTATTTGAGTGGTCAATGTTTCGTCAATGGACATACACGGCTATCCATCCCCAAGGATGTAGCCAGTCTGCTGTGGGCACTACTGTGAACCTACCAGGACAGGCATGTGACAGGAGTCCCGGCTGGCAAAAGGAATTCCTTTCCATCCCCGCACTACTGGAGATGCTCTTATATAGTAAATACAAGTGAGGCTACAAAGGTATGACATAGGTTCAAACAAGATGTGAGGTCATAGGGTCAAAGCAGAAGAAATGAAAGGAGGTCATAGCTTCTGTGGTCAAGCAACACCAAGGCAAGGAGTCCAGGACTGGAGGACCAAGCAGGGGTAAGTGTGATGGGTGCAAGAGTGAGGGAATTGAAGTTTGAAGTTCGAGGACTGTGTGTCAAAGTTTGAAAAGTTCAAAGAGGGAATGCGCGGATCTGGATAAGGCAGTTAAGCGCATGAAAGAGTAATGCTGAAAAGAAAGGAAGACCGGTAAGAGGGTTAATGGTCTTGCTTTTGTTTGCATAACTGGAAAGCAATGTGCTATTGAGTCTTCAAAGGTTTGGAAAGTAACTTCAAGAGAGCACTGAAGATTGCTGAGGGTGCATAGGTCATGTCATATGCAACCCGAGGATTAACCAAAAGCTTGAAAGTTGCTGATGGCGAAAAGCATCCTTAGCCAAATGCAAGGAAGATCCAACTGCGAGATCCTGAGTGCTGAGTGTGAAGCTGAGTCTGTCATTTGACAGCACCATTAGATTTGTATTGCCCATCTTAAGTTGTATGTAGTTCATGTTTCAAAGATTGATCAAAAGTTGGAGTTGTCCATTTTGAAAAAGAGATGAGATTTGCTTGATTATCATTTATTGGGTTGCTGGTGTTGGTTTGTTGCAGTGTGTTAGGATTAAAGTTGTTGATAGAGATATTGAGTCCAATGATGATGGCAATTACTTCTGCTTTGAATAATGATGTTTTTTCAAAATTTCTGATTCAACAGGTGAAAAAGAGCAAATTATTGGAGATTACTGCTGATGCACCATTTTATGCAATGTTTGATCTGTCTGTGAGTTGACTTTATTTTGATTAATCTGGTCAGTAACTATTCAGTATGCAAGTGGGTTGGGCCGGCCTGCAAGATACCTGCAAACTTCCAGGTCACAGGCCAGGTTTGGGTAGCACTCTAATCAAAAATTGAAAGCTCTGGCCTTAATTAAAGTGAACCATTAAAAAGACGGATTGTGTTTGAGAGGCTTCTTTTCCTTTTGGGCCCACCTTCCAAGCCGCTTAAATACCGGGCTCTAACCAAAAGTCACTGGCTGGGGCCCATCACCCTTACTCTACTATCTCTACACCTCCATAAACACTGGTCACCATTCAACATGTGTTCTAAAAGTGCCCTCAAGAGGCCTGTTTCCTCATCCATGTTGAAGTGTCAAACTAAGCACTGATTGTTACACATTGCTAACACATCAATGTGAGAATTCATACCAGCATTGGAGGCAATGCATCTTACAAGCATGCATCACCAAATGTATTTACTATTCAAAATTGGGCAATACGTACTTAGCTCAACGGTCAAAGGATCACTCATGAATGCTGAGGTTTTGGGTTTTATTCCCACAGTACATACACAACCTTTAATTTAACATGTTCAATAATCCAATTATCCTGAATCCCAAACTGCCATCCAATCCTACTTGTTGAGATGAACTGGGCTCAACAGACGTTTTGTGGAAGGATGAGATTCATTAGCATAGAGAAAGAAAATAGAAAACAAGAAAAGAAACAAAGAGAGAAATGAAGAAAATACTTACCTAGTCTCAACAGAAAGTTCGTGGAAGGATGAGAAAAGAGAACTTCCACAAGTGCCTGTTGGCCTAGAGTAACTACAAATGAGATTTCACAGAATGTGACAGGAGACTGAAAGTTGGAAGCAGAAAAATAAAGAAAAGAAAATACACAAAACTTGAAATACTCAACACAAATCCTCTTCAGAGCCTCAGGAAATAACAGTTATTGATGCATCAAATAACCCTATTAACACCTACCACACTCCAAACCCCAGTTTTATGTAAAAAAGACTGGGTTTTTTTTCTCTTGGTTTATAGCTTGATTCAGGCAAAAAGATAAATAAGCAACATTCAACTACTGCAAGTTTCAGATGAGTGCCAAAAGCTCATCTGGCAACAGTTTGCCTCTGACTCTGAGCAATGCAATAATTATCAAAGCAGGTTAAAGAAGACTTTATTACAAACAACACAAGCTTTAACTGCATCCACCTGGGTCTTCTGTCAGACAAAATCATGTGAGATCCAAACGAAGGTCATAATTTCCAGCAATAAACTCTTCAATTCAGTTGACCATCCACTTTTCAAGTAATTCTTTGCTTCATTACAGCCTAATTTCAAGCTGTATTGTTGGATGATGGTCACAAAGGATATCACGGAGCTAAACTTCTCAGTCAATGGACATGAAAGTTTCCCAAGAGATTGCCGAAGTAAATTGAATGGTGTTAAAAACCAATAAATATGTGGACTTTGTGAAACCAAACCCCCTTCATGGTCATAACAGCTCATTTCATCTCACCTGATTGGACTTTGAAGAAGCAAGCAATCTCCTTCAGAGAGCTTCCTCCTCATACAGGTTTGTAAATTTGTGATAAACTCATCTTTGCCCTTGTTGAATGGAAGACAATTGGTATATTTGCTTTTGTTGCAGTCAATAATCACTTTGGCTGGGTTGAAGCAATCCTCTTTAAACTGGCATACCCTCAACAAGTTGAACTTGGTTGAATGCAACTGATGTAAACAACCAAGTTAAAATTTTTATAAGAACATGATGAAAGTTAAACTATCCAACAAAATTAACAATAGCATTGAATCTGGAAACCCTCACATTGTTCACATGATTGAGCCAATGCAGAAAAAAATGATAAATACTGGAGTAAAATGGAAGAATTTACAGCAATTACTCTTGTATTTGACCCATGCTACAAGTTGGCACTGATTGAGTTTTTGCTAGCCAGATATCTCAAACTGGAAAGCTAAGGCTCAAATTGAAAAAAATCAAACTGAACCTCTTTACTTGATTTCATGAATTTGTGATGTGGTGCAAGACACCTGAAGATTTGCCCAGGGAAACACCCAATGTAAACAGCTCTACCCCTTTGCAAAAACAGAACATAGACTGAAGGTGCCTGCTTCAAGAAATATCTTGCTGGAAAGACTTCCAAAAACTTGTTGTCTGAATCATCAAGAATCAGCTGCTCCAATCAATGCTCCATTGTTTGATTTATTTATTGGTCAAGGGTTCACACCCCAAGGTTCCCAATGATTTCACACATTTCTCAGCAGAATTCAATGACTCCAATGGCCTCAAGCAGTTTGGAGTCTGCTTTCTCAACTGGGGGAAGAGTTTTGAGTGACTCTAGGTAACAACTCAAGCCTCAGATGCTGGGAAAGACTTGATAATGACAAACAAGGGTCTTTATGATGCTCAAGAAAATAAAAAATTTGAACAGGAATGATTGTCTTTTTTTCAATAAAACAGATCACATTGATAAAAAAAATTGTACATGTATTCTATTTCTCACAAATAAATATATGATGATGCTAGAACCATTGGAAAGCCTGCCACATGTTTCTTCCCAGGTAAAAGGCCAGGTTGGCTCAAGCCCTGACCTGACCCAGCTTCTTTATGTTTGGGGTTGGGTTCAGTCACTGACAATTGAAATTGAACCCAACTCAAACCAGCCCATCTTGAAGAACAGGTTGGGTTTGGGTAGTATTTTTTGACCCAAACCCAACCTGGTTTCATCCTGAGTAGTTATTGCTTGTTCTCTACTGTTTTTAATTATTTTCATATTGTTGACTTTCAATTCAAATTCTTCCTATGGTTCAATTCTGTGATGCATTTTTTTCTATTTTGTTGATGTTGCAGTTGAATAAGAATTGCTGGTCTATGATGTTGTGGATTGTTGAAGGATGGGACGATGGGAGGGGGGGTTGAAAACATCTTTCTCAATGAGTTGTTTGATTGATGGGAGTCAGGAGCTGTCAATTATTATTACTACATAATATCAAAAGAAGGTGTTAGTAGGCTTTCTCTGTTTAGGAATTGGCAAGGGTTTGTTCTAAAAACTCCTAGAATCATGTTACATATTTGCTTTATTTTTCAGTTGTATCAACTAATTCTTTAGTTTGAGATTGGTTTCTTTTGGAAGCCCATTCCCTATAAGATTCTTGATTGAAGGATACTTATGACCACATTTCTGGATTGTTTTAATCCAATCATATACAAGCACCTTGAATTAAGGCTCATGAGCCATGCAACAGTGTGATCCTCACCCTTCTTTATTTTTTGAAGCACTGCCAACATAATTGGCTAGGTTGATGGTATCCCAGTTAAACTCAGATGCAAGTCCAAGACCATCTGCATTTGTTCTGTAAGAGCTAAGGTCAACCACAGGTCAGCCAACCTGAGAGGCTAAAGCACATTGGTACAGGTTACCTTGGGTTAGCTGACCAACAAATATATTCAACATGTGCTTAACCTGCAGGTTAAGCGCCATCAGATTTAGTGGCCACTAACCAGAAATTTGATTTCTGGTTAGTTTAGCCTGTCTTAACCCATGACTGATATGTTTGCGTTTTGGGTTAAGCTGGGTTAAATCACCCTAACCGGTTGAGTGTACTCCAGTTTAACCAGCATAACCTCAACACCAATAGTGCTGGTACTGCAGTGTTAAGATATTCCAGACTATCCAAACAATTACATACACAAGAATACATTAGGGATCTTCTTTGTTACACTTTTACTCTCACACTTTGTGTTGAGATAAAAGTAGGGTTATGTGTTTACCATCTCCAAGTGTACCCAATGATCTAATCCAATTCACATGGACAAACACTTAAACCCCATCAACCCACCCCAAAAAATTAAAAACATCAAAAACTCTTTGGTTCATGAAAATATGCATTTCATTTATTATATTATATGTATCTATGTAAAAAAAACTACTATGTAAATAGAGCAAAGAAGATGTCATTAATATGTATCATCAAATCAATAACCTTAATCATCATCATAAACGTAATATTTAATTTTAACGAAGAAAATCTGTACGTGAGTTTTTGTATGTAAATATGTAAACAAAACAAAACAAAAAAGCATATTTTTTTGTGTATTTAAATGAACCTTGCAGTTGGGGTTGTTCAACCAGCCGAACCCAATGAGAGAGAGAGAGATAAAGCCAACGTGATGAAGGAAGGAAGAAAAGCAAAAGAAGTTTGCAGTATGGGTAAGTAGAGATGATAATAGAAGAGCAGATAAATGAAGAAAGTCGTTGTATGTGAGAAATAGGAGAAAGATGATGATGGGTATTAGGGGTGGCGATGGAGAGAGAATCTACTAGGACCGGATGCCGATTTCTGTGATCGACCACCAAAGATAGATGGCGGTTTAGGAGCCGAAGGATGAGGGTCATGGTTCAAGAAGAGGTCGGTTTGGCTAGATGAACTGGGTTGTTGTTCATCGGCGCTGGGCTTATGGTGGTGGTGAGCGAAGAGGCCGCCGAAGGCGTGGTTTGGGCCACTGACGCTTCGGCGGGAATGGGAGTAGATCTCCTTACCAACATTCGTCGACGAGCCGGCGTCAATGATCGACAGTTTAAGCCGCAACTGGGCTCCGCCAGCCTCGCTTCCTTCCAGCGGCTGATTCACTTGGGCTTCGAGTTGGCCTTGGTCCGGATGCACGGCCTCCCAAAGCTTCACCTTCAAGCTCCCAATCTCCCGGTCCTTGCCCAACTTCCTCTTGTCGAATACAACAAATTCTAGCTCGCTTTCAACCCCTAGTTTGGCGTCCAATGTACAGATCTCATTCCATTCCAAGGTGCTTGTCGTCCGGATTACCTTGGTATCGAAGACGGCTTTGGCATTCCTTCTTACATGCACATACGTCTTTCCGCCCGCATTGTCCAATCCGACTAAGCCGATTATTACAATGTTCAGCTTGTAGTCCTCTGTTGGAACAATCCCCGTGGAGGGCGATGGACTGGTCACCTGCGGTGATGTATTGTTCGATGTTACCCTCGCTCGGGCGTCAAGCGGGGGACTTGTGGGTAGTGCATTCGAATCTAGGGTCGGAACCCTCGGCGTCTCCTCACCTGCCGAGCTCATTCGTTTGTTCCCGAGTCCTGTTGCCCGTTTGATACCCGCATAGCCAAGCTTTCCAACTCCTCCGACTCCTTTGATCACTCCTCCTCCAACCGTCCCCACCCCTTTCGCCGCGCCAAGTCCGACCCCTGCTCCCGCCGAGAGCACGGTCCCACCCAGACCGGTAGCCACTCGCCCAAATCCGCCAGTAAAAGTCGAGGTGGCTTGTCGACTGCGACTAATAAAGTGCGGCCTAAACGTCATCCTTATCTGGACTTGCCCTTTTTGTTTGTTATCGCCTTGGGTTAGATTGACGACAACTGTAGATTGAATCATCGGTTCCAGGTTGGATAAATCGATTCGGGCTTGGCCAAGCTTATCACTTGCCCCAACCCTATCCCAATCGTAAACGTGAACATAAAATTCGGCACTTGCTCTTGATGGCTGTGGTTAAATCCAAAGACAGTGACAGTGAGCAAAGAATTTGAAGCCAAACAAACAAAAAACAGATGGCAAATTTTGAGAGAAAGAATCGCACAATTTCCACCTCGAATCTTTCCATCCATTTGGGATTGAGAGTTTTCTTTTGGACGCCACTCTTAAAGACCTTGGCTCCATTCAAGACGAATTGAGCGTAAGGATCCGAATAACCGTTCCGATCAGCCGCCATTAAATCTTTGGCGTGATCGACTAAAACAGTTAGCAATCCCATATCTATCGAATAAAAAAGTAGCCGGACAAATGTCGCGTTTAAATTATCAAAATTCACAATGATGAGGAAGAGACTTGTAGAATAACTGACTATTGATACTTTCCCTAGGCTCTAGGGTGATCGGGACAGGTATGTAACGACATTGTATTGAAATGGTACTTTGATGACCACCTTCCATGTCTTGCAGCAAGAATTCATGAGGACCGTCCTATTTGCAAAGGAAATCATTCAAAGTTAAAATGAAGCGATCAAAACGAGTCGTTGAATGCTGAGCAAAGACCAACCAAGCAATCGTTCAAAAAGTCCTTGAGATCGCTCGTGTATTCAGCATAAACTTCCTCTCGAGTATCTTTATCAGCAACATTTAGTTTCAAGATACACCTCGACCAATCCAATTCTCGTATGAAAGTTTCGCCGGTTTCATCCCATTTAGCATGGGTTGATTTCGATGGCTCCGTGGAATCTGGGTCATGGTACATTATCGAAAAAAGGTGAGATGATACCTTACCATTGAGAACTGCTTCCAATATTTAGGCGTATGACTGAATTTGAGCTTACATGCAGGCCAATACCCATCATCCTATTCAGGCGATTTTATTCGACCACGATGAAATTAAACCAGAAAGATAATATAATCGAACGGCCAACGACTAGGCTTTAGCGAGGAAAAGAAAAAGTAGCTCCCAAAACAATCCAGAGAACAAAGCGTACAAACAGGAATTCCAAGCGGGCATTCTTTCTGGCAATCACGCCACCGATGATGTTGAAGACCAGAATTCCAGATTGATGGTTGAGAAGTTCATCTTTGGACAACTCCGGCAATGGTGGGTGTTTTTCACCTCTAAGGTGAGGGGAGCCGAAGGAATCGACGCTAGGTTTAGCTTGACGATGCAGATCAGATCTTTGAAGTTTCGGACTTCCATCGACTGATGAGGCATCGTAGCCTGCAATTTGTGATTTGCCAGCAGTTTCCAGCGTCTCGATCGATTGCTTGGTGGATACGCTGTAGCCATTCGATAGTGCTCCATCCGGATTGACTAGCGTGATCGAATTGTTCTCCGAGCCATTCAAGGTTGACGCCTTATCGGATATTTGTCCCGTCTTCATCTTGTCTACATCCGAAGGCGGAGTATCAAACCGATTGAATTTGATCGGTTTACAGGCATGAAAGTCGACTGTAAAGTTCATTTTCCCCTTGACCAGTGCTTTCTTCCCTTCTTGTTTCAGGAACTCGGAGTATTGGTGCTTCCCTGTAGATTTATAAATGTTTACTCCTGCTTCTTTAGATGATTCGACTAACGTGCTTGTCTCTAAGTCTATATGCCCCAGTGATCGATCCTTTGTCAGATGCTGATAATCCAATACTTCTAATCGAAATGAATCCTTGAGGCTGAATAATGAATTCCAACTATCAGAAAGCAAATTTCATCACTTGATCTGAGTATAAAAGAACAAACCTGTGAACAGGCACATAAATGATCTCGTCGAATACGGGATCTAAATCGTTGTTCTGACGCGAAAATCGTTTCAGCATTAGACATCTCGATGGCAAGAGTTTTCTTTAACGCGCATTGAATTGGCTTACATGGATTTGAGACCTAGCCAAAACAATCCCCGACCTCATCACTCTCACATAAGGATCGCTCTTCCCACCAGTCAAAGCCTCGACATTCTTCAAGTCTTCAGCCCTATCGAAATGGAACCTGAGAACTCCGATCGGAGGAGTGTAAGCACTGGCGCCATTAATAGCCCCGGCCATCACGATACCTTTCCAGACGGCAGAGATCCTGAGTTTTCCCGATTTAGCGCCGATCAAGGGGAACCAGTCCAACTTTTGCTCTCCAGAAGTGAGTTCGAGCAAATCGGTCAACTTGGCAGTGACCGTGCCGATCTTGGGATCTTCTCCATGGCGTTCATCGAACACGTGAATAGTGAAGATCGCGTCGGCCTTACTGGATATCAGAACCTCAGTAAAAGCTTCGTAGACCGGATTATTAGTGCGTTTAATAGCTGGAGTCTTGAGAACCTGCCTCCCGTTGAGAAATACTTTGGCATATGGCGACAAGTTGCTAGTGCCTGTGCGCTTGTAATCCAGCTCTTTGCCTTGATGCAGCACCAAACGGGCAACACCCGCCGTCGTTTCCGGTACAGGTTCTGTCTCGCCATTCTCAAGCTGCTTGGGGACCAAGCAAGGATGGTATACCATGCTTAACCTGATTTCGCCTCGTGGCTTGCCTTGGTGCATGATTGGGACGGTCAATGCTTCTTGTTCGGGTTCAGTCACAAGTGTTTGCAGGTCGATACTCGCAGTACCCATAGATGTATCCTTCCTGACCTCGTTATAGTCCATAACCTCCATCGTCAAGATTTCATTGAGTGAGTGAATCAGCAGGAAATGAACACTTTTCCAGTTTGGATTCTGTGTGCTGTGTTTAATCTGTGTAGAGAAGTAAATCTTAGGAACAGAGAAGTGGTAGGAAAGGATATAGCACATTTAAAATCACAAACTTTGGTACGATCAAGGTGCAGACGGGTGCCGATAGAAAAGGTGACGTAAGGGTCCGGTGTGCCTCCGCCAATCTTGACAGCTTTCAAGCCTTGGGCGCTAGCTACGGTGATCTGCAGAACACCAACTGCCGAGTCTACCAGGGCACCGGCTAACATTTGCTCAAGATTGAGCGTGAAAACGTTGGGATCGTACCTGCGAGATCGTGAGCAATCAAGTCAGAAATGGAAAAAATCCAAGTAGATTGGCGTTGTTTAGTCTGACATCATTGGGCCCAGGGAAGAATGGACTTGAGCTTCTATAAATCCAGATAGGCCGGGTATCATGTTCAAGTCAAATCCGATTGGCTTCAGAATAAAATCGAACTCGGGTTTTTCCAGGAAAGATAGATCAATTAATTGTAGATGTGGGAAGTTATTCATAAGCTCTAATGTTTTAGAGAGATAAAACACGAATTCCAGTCAGTTTAAACCTTGATTGCAGGATATGCATTCAATGGAGAAAAAAAAGGGGGGGAAGAAAGAAGATTAACATCACAGATGAAAGCGTGGAAACTGACTGATTCGAATCCTGATTGTACCGGTGAACGAAATATTCTCCACAACTATGTCTTTAGCAGCTCCGATGACACCTTTTCCAAAGCGAATAGTCAGCACAATTCTAGGATTAATCTTGCCGGCTGCCACTTTGGCAGTCAAATCGGAGATGTCATTAGGAGTGAAATCAAATTTCCAGTCCTTGATTAACGGTAAAAGATGGAGCCAAAACGAAAAGTAAAGGCAACGGTCAGAACCAAAGAACAACCACCGAGTATGGAATCATGTCCACCGCTGACCATAACCACTACATCATTCTCCGTTTCTGGATAAGACCTGATGAAATCAATACGAGGCGCCTTGGATCCCAGCGTGAATGTGGACATCCTAATCGATTCCAAGAAAGAAGGAGTTGAAGCCACCAAAATTTGGTCAACTGAGGCGACAATGGTTGCCGATAAAACCTGGCGAATGTAACAAGATAGAGAGGACGATGTCAGTATGAGTTGATCACAGATCGCAAGATTTTTATTACCTGCGCGCTGATGAATGTGAGTTATGATGAGATGACTTACAGGCTCATAGATTAACCAAAATCGGTTCAAGAAATTATTCAGCCAATCCACCGTCTCATGGTCTTGGAATAACCTTTGTTTGGCCAGCTCTCTAGAAATATCGCCGCGAACGTTTTTCCTTACTCTGCGTATACTAGTTTTGTAGTAAGTGGTGCAAATGCTAAGAATAATGCTTTTTGTCCATCAAGGAAGTAAGGTTTCTTGCCGTAAGTAAATTGATGATTTTAAGAGATGGTAAACCGTTGGGAAAACTTACATTAACGAAGACCATCCCCCTCCAAAGAGAGTAATGTAGTGGGACGCAGCAACGGCAAAGAAAATGATAGCTGCATTGTGAAACCTGAGAAAGAATTCAAGAGAGAGATAGTTAGTGAAACGTAGAGCTGATTCTGAGGTGTACCAATTGTGTACGGACCAGGTTCCATAATAAACATCACTGAGGAATGTTTCCAAGAGATCCAGATGTTTTGCTTCATCGTGATCGGACTTGGATAGATCGGCTGATTCAATTTGGGCGGCCCATCCGATCTTGTACCAATCGGGTATCTTACTAGTAGCTGATAATTCTGATAGTTGACCGGGGACGGAATCTAGTGGTTGGTTCAGACTTTCTTGTTCCGATTGTTCATCGAGGAGAGGCAATTCTTCTGAGATTGTCCCATCTGTCAGAGGTGCTGATTTGATTTCCTGCGTGAGACCTAGAGACTTTTCGATCTGGATTTTCAGTTTTTTTTTCAGAGAAATTAAGTGATTGATGATGATCGATCGGGGGATAGTCCGATTTTTCCACAGATAGATGTCAATCAGCCCCCATTGAACACTTTTTGTTATTACATTGGTACCAAAGTCATCTCAAGGAGACTTACGTCAGTTTTGATTGGATCCAGACTTGTCTTGTGAGGGCTGTCATCTGGCAAAAGATTGGAGATCGATACAATGATGATATAAGTTCGAATTTCGAGGAAGAGGGTGAATGGATCATAGAGCATACGTTTTTTAGATTGGGACCTGGGAGAATCGGATTGGCTGAGATTGATAGACTTTCCGGGGTCAGATAAGATTGTAGACTATCAACGAGCTCGGAGGAAGGAGAGAGGGTCAGCATCCGTCAGAAACTGTGGAAGGATGATGAGATGGAGCTAGAAGAAAGACTGACTGTTTGAGGTTGAGTATCGTGGTTGTTCTTCTGATGATTGATAGCGTAGTCGTACTGCTTGACTGACATGACTGGAATTGTTTCGTTGGCTTCACTCCGCTAAGTGCATCTGCCTTCTGGGTTCCCAGTCGACTAATTTCCTCTCGCTTAGAGTGTTCGGTCGATCGAAGAACGAAGAGAATTGGGCAAGCTGTTGGTTCGAAGTTGCTTTCCTGTTGACCGTCTCCGGCTCCGCTGTCTCTGAGACTCTGAGTCATCCCCAGCCCGGCAAAACTGTATTTCCATACATGTATGCATGTGTGTCATCAGCTCAGGGGCATCCAACTCCCAATCTTCCCACGCCACTTTCACTTTCACCGCAACGTCCCCTAACGTCCCTTAAGGACTCCTGGGAGACTGCTCGTCACTCTCATCTCCGTTTTCACTAGAGATCTCACTGCCAACTGGTGATACCTGTTGCACACTAGGAATCAAAGTAAGAGCCTCTCAAGTTAGCATGATCAGTTAATCTAAGGCTCCGTTCGGCAGGCCAAGCGCGAGCCGCAGTTGCTATTTGTAAACTTAATTCCGATTATTTTGGGGGTCGCCTCGATATCACGATATCGCTGGGCATGTTTGACATGCCCAGTGATGCCTTGAAGTTCCTCAAGGGAGCTCACAATTGCTCAAGTTCCCCTGCAAAACTGATTACTTTGGTCTTGACCAAAATGATAAGCATGAAGGCCCCCAAGCAAGGAGGTTTCATCACTATGTACACCACTACACCTCACCAACCAACCCTACAATCTGAACCAAGCCATACCTAGCAAAAAAAGTGGTTTGGTCATCTGTACAACAAGTTTGCATGGTGCTGGAATGCCAACTCACAGGGCTGTTCCAAGCATCCCCCATGAAGTTTTAAACCCACAGATTGAGGTGTGTCAACATGCAGATTAAGGCTATTAAGCCCTATCTGCATCCTCTTGCAGCACCTCACAATCAGTCATTGTCCTCTAGCCTTCCAAAAAGAGTCTAACACTACTGCAATTATGCTAGTTTACACCACTGCAATTATGATAGTGCCATTTATGTTTTTGTGGGGGTCATCCATGTTTCATGTTGTACAACTTGAGTAACGGGAGCTGAAATTGTGAAATGAGTGTTGGGGGTCAAGGTGTTTTATTATTCAAAGGGACAACTAATAAAGGGTATGAGATTTGAAGGGGGTTGTGTGTAGCAGTCCAAGGTTGGGAGTGGTATTGGTCATGGGTTTCAAACTGGACTCATGCAAATTCAATTGGTGCAGACAACAGGTTGTTCCAGGCATGACACCAAGCTTCTGTGGGTGATAGTTACCACTAGGCCATCCTGGCTCAACCAAGTCTAGTGTTATACCATGAACAAGAACCTTCTGTTGGGAGCAGATAAAGCCTGCCACTTCTGTTCACAAGAAACTTGCCTTGATAAATTTCTGCAGTTGCTTCAGTGATTCTGCATGACATAAAAACCTCTTTCCTCTTGGCCTTTAAAAGTACACCCACAATGTAACATCTGGAAAAATTAGGCCTGGGAGCCTTGATTCACCACTCATGAATTGAATTCAGAGATGGAGTCTTGTTTTTACTTGAACTGTGAATTCCAACTGGGAAGAATCCAGAACCATCTTTCAAGGACTTGGAGAAACAGTGAAGCTATAACCAAGAACAATATGGCCATCTAAATCATATGTCTTTGTTGCATTCTAACTGGTGGATATTCTGAAAAGTCCGCTTGTGAATCCTGCATATATCTCAAAATAAATGACACTTCAAGACAGATGTCAAACCAGAGACAAACAATCATACCTTGCAGGGCTTCAACAAATATCATTTATGGAATTTTGGGAAAGAGTGTCAAGAGTACATAATCCCCAAAAAAGGGACAATTTTGGAGCACATCATGGATTGAATAATAGCAGAACAGACAGTAAGAAAGTATTCACAATGTGCCATACATACAAGTGCATTGAATGCATAACCATCAGACTTGGTCCAAGAGGAGAGATCTTTGTCTTGATGGTCCAGACATGATTAGAAACAAATTCCTAACCCCCAAATCTCAAGAAATAGCCATCCTTGTGTTGGAGAGAGAGAATGGATATTTGCTTAAATATCCTGTCAATAAAAGAACCAAACCATTTCACACATATACTGAGAGATCTCAGAAAAAAATCATAGTTTTTTCATTATTGAGATGTAACAAGTCTATCATCTTATTTCTTGTGATCTTCCACTGATCCCTAAAACAAAACCCTCTAATCACATGAAGACTTTCTTTTCAAATCTCTCTGGTAAATTGGATTCTTGGCTCATTCCTTGTAAACCTCTTCGTTCTGTTTTTTTTTTCACTACATAGTTCCTTAAATATATGTAGCTTTCCTGGAATGATTTATTTTTTGTGGAAGAAACTTTACAATGGTTTGGTTATCTGTTTCAATTTCTAAATGTTATTCGGATTATGCTTGGGTTTGAATATATTAGTACCACATTTTCACAGTCTTTTTATCTTTGTGGCTATGTCTTCATGATGATCCTGAGTGATCCTACAAATAGTCCCCAAACATTTTATTTTTAACTTGCTTGTGTTCCTCTCTGGTTAACTTGATCATCATTTCACTATTTTGTGGGATGTGTACCGTCTACAATAACAGAAAGAAAGCTTGCTGTGACAGGCAGATGTCGGGTGTTACAGACAGATGACATGTCCATGATTGTATGGAGTTTATTGCCATTTTTCAAAGAATTCTCTGCACCTTGATGAGAACACACTTTCCAGACGAATCCAACAAACTACTTTCCTTCACCCACCCTCACATCCAGGGCGCCCATCTCCATCGACACACATAAAATTCCAAGGCGTGAAGTGACATCGCAGAAAGGCTCTCGAAAACGATGATGATCCAGGCCCAATCATCGACCAGCACGTCTGTATTTCTCACCACACACTTTCTCACGTCTTGATGGGTTGGGTCTTGGTTATCGGTGTCCCTAAGTTTGTGTTTATTGACTGACTGTTTGTCTGTTCCTTTTTCCAGACTGATAGGAGTCGGGATTTCTGTCGCCGGTAAGTTTATTTACATACACTTTTTTATTGGCTCCCAGTCTCTTTCTTTTCCTTGGCTTTGGATATTTCTTAGGGATCGATGAATTCAAATCAGTCATACACAAGTGGAAAACAGGCCGACTGATATGATGTTCTCTTGGAATCTAGCTGACACCAAATTATTCATTTATTCACGTGCTGGTGATTGCGGTGTTCCACGAAAAAAAAACAAATGCGGAACGGTCTCAGGCAACCTGTTAATTTCCATCGCCCTCAACCTCCAAAAGCTGGCCCACCAACGACTCGAAAATCAGCCATCAGCCACCAAACAGTCGACTAGTCGGCATGAGTCATCCCCGCTCATCGGCCATCCCCGCGATCCCCACTCTTCTAATCGTGGATACTCCTCAACCGTCCAACCCTCCGATCGATCCTCCTCTTCCTCCTCCTCGCCATCCCGCTCGCAGTCGTATCAGCCCAGTGACTACAGCTACTTATCATCTCCGCTATGGTGGATGGGCTTCATCCTCATGTCCACTGGGGAATTGGGCAACTTTCTGTCCTGTCAGTCTCTAGCTTCAGTATCCTTTTCAGTTCGACATAAATAGTTGGCTGTTTCATAGCCTGACTTGGAATTGTTTACACTTGATTGATGTGATCAGATGGCTTTACACCCGCTAGCGTTGTGGCTCCATTGGGCACGGTAGCCCTGGTTGGTAATTGTGTTGCTGCACCGATCCTGCTGGGTGAGGAGTTCAGAAAGCGTGATTGGCTGGGAATTGGCTTGGTAATTATTGGGACGATCACCAGTTGAGTTTTAATTAAATCTGTTCGCATTTTCTTTCCCTTTGGCTGACCATTCCCCGCTATTATGCATTAATCAGTTGTCCTGAGTAGTCCTCGGAACTCGGAAACCCTGTCACCCGATCAACTGGCTCTTGCCATCCGTCAACTGGGCTTTATTCTCTACGCCAGTCTCTGTCTTCCCATAATCCTGTTAGTGCGCTTCTTCCCACGTGGTCCCATGAGCAATGCTAACCTTGGCTTGGTGCTTGATGGCCATTACAAGGCTTCTCATTGGTCTCTCCCGCACCCAATTGGCCAACCGATTTATCGTCATCGATGTCGGTATTTGTGCAATCTCTGGTATTTTATTTGTCTAGGGTCTTGACCCGTTCTCTTCTCACAAAAATTTGAGCCCGGTCCTAATATCCTGATATGCAGGCGGATTCACTGTCCTCTCCACAAAGGCATTCAGCTCTTTGCTAAATGTACTCTTTCTTGATTGGTTCGTAGCTGCATTCTTTTAGGAGTGGGTCATTGGAACCCCCCTTTCACAGCTATTGAATCGAGGAATACCCACTAACTTGTTGACAGATTCTTGCTTGTAGCTTCAAATATCCTATCACCTGGATTATGCTGTTGGTAATGCTTGTCACGGCGGTATTGCAAATCGTTTTTTTAAATCGTGCTTTGCAAAGATTTGATTCAAAGGCAAGTCTCAATTCTCTTAATTGACTGCAGCTGGGCGTGGCGTGATCTCAACCAACTGACTTGAATTTGCTTGGTGATATAGCATGTAGTACCCATCCAGTTCGTTCTATTTACAATCATGGCTGTGATTGGATCGACAATATTATATGGCGATTTTCGCCAGTTTCGTCCTGCCCAAGTCGGAAACTTTGTGTTTGCTTGTGGATTTATCTTCATTGGAGTCTACGTCTTGACACGGGAGGGACCAAGCAGGGAGGGCGATGAAGAGACGGTTGCTCCAGAGCCAAGACGACATCGATCGATATGTCGCAATACTTCGCTGACACCGGTTCCCGAAGAGCCGATCGAAACATCCAGTATCGAAGAATCGGTGATCCAAGCTTCACATCCCAACCAGCCCTATGCAGTCGGAATTCAAGGACTCGTCCACATAGACCATCTCAACGAAACTCACAAGGTCACCAGCCCTTCCTGGAAATCTGCCCAGTTTTCATTCGCTTCTACTTCTCGACGAGCCCTTCGACGCCAACGATCACAACCTATCCTCTTTCCTAGGGCATTCGGAACACCGGGCTATTATCTGATCGCCAGCTCTACCTCTAGATCTCAAGGCAACTCTCATGGTTTCCCTGGATTAGTGTGAACTTGCTACTTACTCTTTCCTTCATACTCATTTTTACTTTTTCATGCCTTGAAGATAATTGTCAATCCTTTCGTTTACGTTATCAAGCCTGTGTAAACGTCTGTACATTTCCGTCCCCTGAGCTGTGTCGCCTGTAGTATATTTCATCTGCCGTTGTATCTTTCGCTCTTGTTGGTCAGTCATACACTATAGATCATCTCCATCCTCTTGGTTTATCTCTCTCTCTATTTCTTTTAGAGTTTCCGTAATGCCACTCGCACTTTTTTTTCGTTGGTCTACTAATCTTTGGGGTGACCGTGTTTGGTTGAGCAGTTCTCTTGACTCGACTGGTAAATTTAGTTGTACAACTGTCATCAAAACTTGAAAGGATTAAAAAACGTACTACACAGAAACAAACGGGCACAATTATTAACTGTGATCAGTAGGAAGGTTACATAGAACTCAGTTGAATTCCCTCTGAAATCATACAGCAAGCCCTCCGAACCACATCAGCAACAAAAATTAACGCAGTGTGCCCCTATGTAAAATCGATTGATTTGCTGGTGTGAATTTTGGACATGAATGGTGAAATAAATTTGTTTAGTCCGCGATCATCGGCCGAAGCTGTTGCGGATTGCGCTCGCCGCTTCGTTGTGATCGAAGTGGTTCTCTCTGGTCTGATCAAACGACGCCAGCGCAGCCTTTCTTTGCGGTTCATAGAACGACCTGCTACGAATTATTTAGATGAGCTACATAGACATATCTAGCACAGCATCAGTTGTTCATCGACAGGACCTTGTCGTCCTTGATTGACCAGGAACATTATTTCTGGTTCCATTTCGGTTCTCGTCTTGTTCCGTATATGTATCCTTCGTCAAGTGCGTAGAGAGATAGTTGGATGGTACGCCCATGTACTCACAGGAATTATTTGCATTTCCCTTGCAAACGAACACTTTGCTTTTCTTCCAAGCCAAAGAACCCCAAATTATAGCATCGACAAGCCGATGGAGAGGGTGTTGTTCTTTTGGTCCGTCTAGGAGATCAGCCCGGGGAGACGTTGTTCACAATACTTCTTGATTACTCGGATCACGCTAGAGTTTCGGGAAGAAGGAAGCGCTAGCTGGATCATGTTACTTGCTCTAGTATGTGTAGAGCCATTTTGAGGGCTGTGTATCTGTCAACTGATGAAAAAGGCCATCAGCTATCAGGTTCAGGGGCAGACTCTTCTGATCGCTACATAAGTGTCTTCTCGTCTTGCCCCCCCAAAAAACTGGTTCGTTGCAGACCTGGGAGTGGTCTTGTTCAGAATTGAAGCTGACAAGGTCTACGTCACCCATGTGCTCCAATCGGCCTTGCCCGGCTAAGTTCTGGGATTGATCTTGAAGCTCGTATAATGGTTGGGTCACCCTGCCACCAGAATGTGTAATCGGCCCTGTCGATTCTTGCATGAATCTAATTGGCGTCTTTAGTCCGATCTTCCTACATATTGTGTTTTCATTAAACCTTGGACACAGAAAAATAAAATGAATCCCAAAGTCATGGGTTTACAAAATGTCCAATTGGTTTCTGCCCAATTATGGCTTACATTTCTGCCAACCATCTACATACACCCACTTCTCACCAGTGATATCTCCATCATCACTTATTTTCTCCTCATCCACTTCTGACCTGCATCTTTGATTTTTACAGATTCTGCTTGGCTTGCATGCCTTAACTATTGTCTTGCTTGTTTCAAACCGATTGACTTGCTTGTTTTGAATCGATCGATCTGTCTTTAGGCGATGGTGTATTTGTGGATCAATCTCTTCTCAACATAAGGAGACGTAACACAAAAAGAGATTTCTTGAATCCTCTCCTATAAAAAAACGATTTTTCCTCTCTTCACCTGTAGATCGGTCTAATGGCCATCGGAACTGTTTTTATTTTCATTATCTTCCATCTATTCTCACTCCCATCGTTACTGGTAATCGTTCCAATCAATTTTCTCTGATTCATGCATATGAAAGTGTTACAATGAAAGAAAGAAAAACAATATTGTTACGGCTCAACAACCTACTAAAAACAAGCAAGAAAAGCATCAAAGGGTGATTCACTCGGTTTGGAGACACAGTAGCCACAGTGATCATTTGCACTGTGGCAGAAAGTACTATCAAAGGACCACTGCTTTTTTGAGTCTCCCATCGCGAGTCGCTAGCATGACTTGATAGACCTGGCACACTAGACTCAATCTTGGATGGATTGCAATGAATGGGGGAGCATATAATTTCTTCTTCTTTTGTTTCGAGTGGTCTAGCGCCCTCAAAAAGCCATCCAACTTGAGTACAACTGCCGAATTGATCAAGTAAAACGTTAAGGGCCTCTGACTCTTGTCCAAATTCCTTGACTATGACACAAGAGCATGAAACGACCTTTTGAGCTGTGCCATCTCGGTCAATCTACACAGATCTACAAATCAGCAGACCGAGACTCAAAAGGACTGACCTTGCAGAGACCACACCATTCGCCGAGGAGAGGATCATTCTGTAGGTACATAGACGGTCACAGATTTTGCTGAGAAAAGACACGGTTCAGCTTAGACCAAGTCAATCATGAAAAATGGATCATTGTCAGTGTGAATAGCTGGAAAACCACGAACCTGACATGCTTCAAGATCGCAAGCAACACTTCTTAGTTGATCCATTGTGCGAAGCACAGCCGAGAAGGGGTACTGGTGGTAATAACGTTGTCTATGATCAGAACATGCTTTCCGGATAGACTACTCCCGATTATCGTACCTCCTGCGCCATCATCTTTGATTTCCTTTTAATCGAAACTGAAACCAATCGAATAATACTTTATCGGATCTAATCGTTTCGATTCTCCAGCAATCGGTATACCCTTATATGCCAGACCAAATATCACATCGAATTCTAGTTCTTGTTTTGATTCAATTATTCTTGATGCATAAGATCAACATAAGAAATACAATAAAAGCATGGTGGAATTCTTCGTGAAAGTTACTTGCAGGGGCTTAACACCAAACTCGAAGGAAGGGGACAAGCGATGAGAGTGAGTGATTTGAGGGATGGGAAGGCTGTGTACCCAATGCCAGTTGGGCAGAAACCAAACCGGGTTGGGCAGAAACCAGACCGGGTTGGGCAGAAACCAAACCGGGTTGGGCAGAAACAAAAGTCAAAAACAAATTTTTGGGTGTGCTAAACCCATGAACCACTTCACCAAAAAATGTTTTTGTCCAAGGTTCATTGAAAACACTAGGTATTTTATCAAGACAATAAATATATCCAATCAGTTAATCAAGTTCTTTGTATCTGCGTCAGTTATCTGCGCTCCAGGCTGTAGACTGACCATTCTCCGCAATGACTCTGCCGCTGGGTACAAAAGAAACAGGGAAGTCGAACTTCCAGTTCATTCATGTAAATCTTTACATATCTCCGAATTGTTGATCACACAGAGTGGAAGTCTGTGTGGTTGATGTGAGCTCTTACCGTTCGAAATCTCCCTGATTCTTGCACAACTCAGTCACCCTTGAAGAGAGCCAGGAGTGTGCTTACACATGAGTCGTTGTGGGCCGCACGTTTTATAAGGGGCTTATACAGTGGTAAACTTGTTGGTGCCTTAACGCACATTATCTGATCCAGAGTAGATTTTGGACAGCGAGTGGGCTTTGCTCAAGAGGAATAAAGAATAGAGGAAGATGATCCTTCTGGCAACTCACTGTCCCGCCAGATCTCAGAAGCAAAAAGAAAAGTTGATCAATTCTCTGTAAACATCTTGATGGCCTTCGCCACAAAGTACTTACTTATCAGAGTGCTGAGACTGGCCAGTTATGGACTCGCCTGGAGCTTCTATTGATCTCGAAAATAAACGTATACTGAACACGCACAAAGAGCTCGACGGCAGGATCTGGGTGAGCGTCGGGGATCAGTGCATTGGTGTGATTCAAGAGAAGCTATCCAGCCGCCTACTTGCCTCGGCAAATTGATGGTACACTTTTCATGACCCCAATCACATCCGGTCATGGAGAGTGAGTAGGGGTTGGCTCAGGAGAGCACAAGTCGCCGGCCAGCCGCAATGGCCTGAGTAGAGCTTAGAACTCGCTGAACAATCTTGTTCAAAACTCTTGTAACTGGTAGCTCGACACCATCGCGTACTGGGCGCTCAGCAGTGTTTGGCGGAGCTGAGCTCACCGCGGGCACGTCGCGTCTCAATCAAAGGGAACCCACCTATCCGCGTCTCACTGATGCAGCAATGATGCTGAGCGCTTGCGCTGGTGTCTATTTAAGCTGCTCCTCTGGCCCAGCTCCTCGTCTCTCCCTTCCACATCTTCCAGTCCCTCTACCACTTTTTTCTCCATCCTCTACCAATCCTCATCTGTTCCCTAAAGTTTTAGTAAAAGGTAAGTGGAAACCTCCCGAGCTTCCCCTTCCCTACTCCCAATCTTATTCGCTGCACTTGTATCATCAAACCAACACATCTCCATTTCTTTTTGAATAGTCCTCTATCGACAGTCACTTGTTGCCCGGCGGGGGCGCCGAGCCCACAATGTCTCGAAAATCCAGGTACGTCTAGCTTGGATTTGCCTTCGAAGTTCCCTAGCACCATTAAGATACACTCTTCCCCACTCCACTTCTCGCATCGTTAACCTAATATCTCATTCCGCTATTCCAGTCGCCCTAGGCCTTTGTCAATCACTATTCCAAACCGCTCTGCCCCTGGTCGCCTTCCCCAGAGCCCTCTCGTCCAGAGCCCACTTCCTCAGCTGCCTGTTCCTCACGGCACTCCTCCGCTAGGCCTTTGGCAATCACTATTCTAAACCGCTCTGCCCCTGGTCGCCTTCCCCAGAGCCCTCTCGTCCAGAGCCCACTTCCTCAGCTGCCTGTTCCTCACGGCACTCCTCCGAGAGTTTCTCGGCGCAATGCCATTCGCCGCCCATCGGGTTCATCTAGCCCAGCTAGCCTCACTCTGGATCTTAAAGACATTGAGCTCAATGGAGTCCTTGTCCAAACTGCCCTCGCAGTTCCTCCGGCCCCTCTTCCTGCCCCTACAACACTCCGGAAGCTTCCCCCAATGAAGCTTTCAAACGTCGACTACAACACTCTTCTTCTGCCTCCGATCCCTCAAGACTCGGCTACCCCCCGCCCAAGAGCAAGAGTCATCCCCCTTCTTGACAACCTTATTGACGAGCTTCGAAACCTTCAATTGTATTTCGAACTCACCCAGGATGACCCGACTTGAATTCTCTCAACCTTGGATGATTGTAAGTTTATCTCGCCTTCTTTCTTCTATCAGTCTCTTCTAATATGCGATTGAATACGTTGGATCTCTTTGACTTGTAAAACTGACAGCTTTGCTCTTCCTATCTCACCCTATCCAAGAAGTTCTTTATTTCTGTCTTGTCTGTCTTGGCTCGATTCCTTCTCTGTATTACCTATGTCACGTTTAAAAAATAACTCATTCACACCTTATCCGCCTAGTTTCAAAGGCCACTTTCTATTCCCTCGTCTTTCTTCCCCTGAAAAATTGTTGTCGATCAGTAGTATACTGTATTCCTTGTTTAGCAATGTCTGTTATCTTATTCCTTAGTTTATCGTTAAGGTTGTATATTCATCACACCTTATCCACCTAGTTTCCAAGGTTGTCTTCCATACCATCATTTTCTCCCGTTGGAATGTTTTACTTACTATGTAGTGTATCCCTAGTTTACCAATGTATATCGTCTTATTCCTAGTGTAAAAGTAGGGTCTGAAATATTACACAACTTAAATAGATGATTTCAATGGTCTGGAAGGCAATTGGCTTGTTGATTTTGGGCGTGTTTCGATTATTGATCGTCAGAAAGCTGTATTCCTGCCGATCGTGAAGGATGATAAGGATCTCCAGCTGAGGACCTCAGACCAGCTATGTCTTGGTTTCCAAACAAATTGAGACGTTTGAAATATTTTGATTGCGTGATTATTTCCTTTTTTAACATATCCCAACCATGTCACCATTTGCGAACAACCCATGAGATTTGAGTCTTATGGAGCACAGTGGAACACCTGCAGAGACTGGGGAGCCAATTAAGGGATCCGGTTATTGTAAATTGAGGCCGGGGTGAAAACACTTAGAGGGGTGAAAACGAGAAAAGGACGGAATGCAAGCAAGCAGAGTGAGGGCTGTAAACTACATCCAGTTCTCAAAAAGAAAGATGATTAGAAAAATCTAAGTTCCTTTGCTGAAACTTTATGCTAGTCTTAAGGAAAGAATACATAATACATTCATTGTTTCAAACCCCTATAGGTGAGGCGGAGGTAGATTAGTGACAAACCACTATTTTCTCTTTCAAACAAATGGTTAAATGTAACCCAAAAAACTCATGTATACCAAAATCAAGACACGTCTCTCATCTTCAATCAATCTCTTTAGGATATGCTGAAACTTTGTTTTGACTTTTCTTGCAACCAGAATAAAACAAAGTGGGATTTCATTTTAAAAGAAGATGGCTGTTTTTATCACCATATTCATTCCAGGAGCACACACTGATTTCACTCCTATAAACTAAATATGTCTAAACAGTTAAAATCATATAAGATTATCTCATAGAAAAATCAGCTTGAAAATATTATTCCAAAACAATATGGAATGATTGGAAAGCCAAGCAAGTCCAAATCAAAATTATGGCTCAGGCCATCTGTTCAATAGAACAACCCCTGCTTTTGAGCCTTTTTTTGCAAAATCTTCACATGGTAAAGAAAGTATCTTTGTGGCGGATTTTCTGAATCTCATTCTTTTGGTCTGATGGATATGATACCTGATGGAACCATGGCTTACATACTTATGGGAATTTCATTCACATTACACTGCTTTTTATCTTATCCTTCCTCATCATTTTTCATTGTGTTTCTCCTGATGTCCCATAGCTTACCCCCCTCTATTACACAGTAGATTGGAATCATATAAACCATCATCAGTTTTAATGTTATTGCATCTGATTTCCACAGCTCTTTTTGCCATTTTTAGTGGGATAATTCTTCTTCCTCAAAAGCTCTTCCTCAAAAGCCCACAGCCTTCTTTCTGTATTTGTCACTTTTTGTCAGCTGTATCCCCTTCTGCCATGGAGTTTTTCCTCCCTTCTCCATCTTATTTTGACTCAGTCTCAACGAAACTTGATTTGGAATTGATGTGGCGAGCTATTTTATTTCTCTAAACACCTTGTACTCTGAACTAAAAAAAGTTGGGATCTAGAGTATTGGTTTCTAGATTTGCAATGGGAAGTCTGCCTTGTGGGCATTGTCAGCCCCTGCAGATACTTGATTACATGGCTAAAGAAGAACTTCCCAGCAAAAAAATAGATCTTGGGGGTCTAAATGAGAATCTGTAGGGAAGACCTCCATGGTAAGCTTTGTTTGGTGATAAAAATCAATTGCAATCAAGGTCTCTGACTCACCACCAAACAACTATACTTGAGTTATCCATCTCCAACTTATTCTAAAACCTTCTTGAGATGAAGTACTTTTTTTTAGTCAAACATCACAAGTGATTGGAAGGGAACAGCAAAAGCTTTTCCCAGTTCTTCACTTACAGTTGAAAAAAAAGAGTTATTTTTTTAATTCAACAATCGTGCAATTCTTCGCAATAAATTAAGATCGTACTGTTGAAGAGAAAACCGGTTAATCAACTGGGAATTTTACGAACAAAATACAAAAAGAATAAAGTCAAGAAATGAATAACTCTCAGAAACAAGCTGAGGGATCTATGCGAATTATTCCAGGGTCCAAAAGATAATAAATAACACAAGTAGTAATATTTTTTGTACACCTTGCAGGAACAGAAGAGGTTAGACGACTAGTTTCGACAGAGCAGAGATACTAGAGAAAATTCTCAGGTTTTTCCCGCCCGGAGGAGAAGGTCGTCGTAAGCGACGGCGAGAGAGATATGATTACCGAGAGCGATACCCTTGACGATTGTAGCTTCGTGAGTCTGGTGACAAGATCTACGAAAGGCGCGGGAGAGGTAGGGAGCGAGGAGATGAGGGTCGAGGGGCCAGTTTTCGGGCAGTCGTTCCAGACTGCTGTGCAGTGATATTCTGGAGGCGTGACGGGATAAGAGTAGTCGGACCTGGAGGCCTGACCGGCTCGGCGAATTGATCAACAGATCAAACAGGATGCTGATAAGCTCGTCCGTTGACGTCTCGCTCGCACCAGCGTCATAACCAGATCCAACGGTCGAACTCCCGCCCATTTCCACCAATCGAGCGGCCTGTCCGGAAGAAAGCATTGACCCACGTTGCAAACAGTAGGTCTCTGCTGACCGGATGTCTTTCAACGTCAGTGCCAATAAGGACAAGGCAGGACGATGAAGGCCAATCTTAAAGCATAAAGAAATAGAAGGGGGTAAAAGCTTTATCAATCCCCAAGCTCATTTTTTTCTGAAGGAATCAGTAGTCACACCTTTGAATAAACCATCGCGCGTTCGACCGCCAGCAGCTCAGCACATCCACCCATATCCTCGATGATCGAACGAATTTCTCGGGCATGGTAATTCGGCCGATCGGAGCCAGACTGGTCAAGACAGACTAACAGTTTGACACGCGTTGTGAGCGCGTCGAAGATCTGTGAGGACGCCTGATTGGGCTCATCTGGTGGCGAGGCGCGGAGAAGGAAATCGACAAAGGATTGTTGCGTGAAGTCTTCGTCGTCGGCTTTGCTCGTGAACTCTTCAACCAGACCTCGGAAGAAACGCATCGCGGGCGAGGGCTCTCCCTCGGTGCTACTCAACAGACGTTTGATCTTGTTCAAGTATCCTAAGATGAGCTTGGTTCGGAGGTTCACCAGGCGAATAGCGACCTGTTCGTGCGACAAACTGCGGGTCTTTCTTTGGGCGTTTTCTACATCTCGCGATTCACGCGAGATGATTTCTTCCAAGTAAAATTCCGCTGCTTCCTGACTGACTTGACATAAACTGTCAAAGGTGGTATCGACATTGAAACTATTGGCTACTTGAGCTTGAACTAGGATCTTGACGGCTAAGTTGCGGTTTAGAGGTGCCATCCATATCGCGTATTTCAGAACAAAATCTACTTGGTTGTACTGGAGCAGGACGGAGGCCATACGATCCAAGTCATAGCGAAATTCATCATCTGAATATACTTTGTCATGAAGCCTGTTGCAATGAAGAGTAAGCATAAAAGGGCGTTAACGTTGTACCACAATACTCGTCACCAGTTTTTTGCTTTCGATTTTGTGAAGCAATAATTAATATGCAGAACAACTTACTTGGCCCAGATTTCAAAAGCTTGAGGAATTAGGTTGCGCTTGAAGTGTAATTCGGCAAGGATACAAAAACATTTGTTTTCCAGTAGGACGGGTTCGATCTCAGCAAACACGCAAGAGTTAGGCCGTTCGAGGATCTGCCTGAGATTTGAGTGAGCTTCGGGATCGACTTGACGGCGCTCGCACAAGAGCTGTACAAGGGCAGTATCGACAACCTGGAGAAAAGAAGCGCGGCACGAAAGATGAGTCGATGGGGATTGTCAAGGCGAAACGGTTTGACAATTGAAACGAACTGAATCCAGGTGCCGGTTCGAATCCGACGCCCCGCCCTTCAGAAGTCTATCTCTCCTCCACCGCCGTAGATATCTGAGCAAGACTTGTCGGGCCTTTTCGTGTAACTGGGCCTTCAGATCGACGGTCGGAATGGCAGTGTCGACATCAGGCTTAATGTGAGGCGAATAATTTCGTACCAAATTAATCGTAACTTGAGGTCAGGGCCGATGTTGATCCGCCATCGAATTCAAAATCCCGAAGAAAGTACACAAGAGGTAGAGGAATCAGAGCGGGTTCAAGGGAAGTGGCGTGGATGTCTCTCTCTGGCAACACTAAGATCGCGCGTATGATATTTAGCTCTAAATTGCACTTACTTAATTCGTTAGCACTTATGACCTCCCGAACCATCTCTTCCAGCCCGCCGAAAATTCTCAACGTGTCAGTTTTGCAAAGATTGTTGGCAACCAAAAGAGGGAATAACCTGAGGAAGATGCGCGGATCTCCTCGTCCTTGGAACCAAAGGTTACCGGCCTCATCAAAACGAGTTTCAAACAGATAGTACAGGGAAATTTTTTGATAAATATAATGCAGTTGAGTGACCTGCCCGGAACTGTCTAGTTCGGCCCTTCGGGTCGGTGCAGGTGTGGCGGATGTACCCCGCTGGGTTGGATCGGATGATCGACTGGCCAGGGCAAGCGCATCATCCCATCTGTTTTGCCTGATTAGCGTCTCCACTTCTGCCAGGAAAGTACGAGTGGCCAAGGCGTATAAGGAGTCGCGTCCGACCAACAGTATACGAGAGTGAGTCCCGGATGGTTGGCAAGATTCACGGGTCGGACTTCTAACTTTGAGAGAAGTTTGGGGAGCGCTCGGCGACGGACGAGTTGCTAAGGGAAATGGTATCGTGTTTAGTTTGGAAGTGAATGTTTCACCGGGGAGGGAGATCCCGAATTTGGCAGATGCCAGCGATCGAGGATCCAGGCCATCGGGGAGTGAAATGACATGAACCAGCTCTTGGGTCGCTAGTAAATGCACTTCGATAGTACCATTGAAGAGGAGGGCCAGGACATGGTTGGAATCCACTGATATGCTCCGTGGGTTTGATGGCCATTCCAAAGTACCCCTAGAGGGATCACCCGATGAAGAAACAAAAATACCTAGACAGGTTGAGCCAGTATGCGAGGCGAGCAAAAACTCTTGGGAATTCGGAATAGCCGCCATCGAAGGGCGATGGCGGGTAGCTTGAGAGGAAGTGGCCGCAGGGTCATCAGAAACCGATACTGAGGATTGAGAAACAGGCAAGAGAGGAATGACTTCTTGGGGCCGATCTCCTAATGATATTAGGTAGTACTGTTCAATATCCGAAAGGAGTAAAGTCGACCCTCGAAGGAGACATTGAAAAGTTGCCGACGCAAAAGCCACCTCATGTACTTGCTGGACGCCATTCATACTCAAGAGGTATAGAAATATGCTCTTCTTCTTGATTACACACATAAGAACATCGTCAGGCTGATTGGATGACGTCAAATGGTCCTGATTGTACGTGTGTTCGTCCAGTGTTAAAGCGGAAACTCCCCTAATGAAAGGAAATGTGGAGGAGGGGCATGGCTGAAGATCGGTGATTGAATGGAAGGTCACAGTTCCCTCTAAAACAAAGAAAAAGATACCAAAACAAAGGGTTCAGAAATCGGAGCTGGTCTTGGGTATCACGAGCAGCGCTCTGACCTGATAAGATGATAGCCAAGCCTACCATTGGCACCAGGATGAGTTTTTCGACTGGCTTGGGTTTGGATTTGTCGGTAGCAGGAAAAACTTGACAGTCCTGAAAACAACTTGTATCGATGAGATCTTCGATGCTAGTAAAGCCACCCTCTGGCTGTCTGGGGCTTGAAGGCTTGGATAGTCTTCCTGCGACTGAGTGGGGCCGCGGTTGAGGGTCAGTCGAGTCGGAGACACGGACAGTATCTGATGCCACACGATTGTGGGCGGGTCGGCGCGGTGACGGATGGGCCTTGATATCCAATCCTTTCACTCGACCATCGTTCGATCCAACCCAGAGCAATTGACCATGGCCATCGACCGAGCGTATTACGAGGTTTTTCGATGGTCCCGGCTGAGGTGGCTGTGATGAAGTATCGATGGAATTGAATTCTGGAGAAAAGACAGGTCGAATCAACCTACGCAACTCGAAGGGCGGAAGAAAGCCAGTCTGGGTCGATGTTGAAGATGAAGATGACATGAGTTGGTTTGCGTTGGTTTTGAGCAATCGATCGAAGTGGGACGGTCAAGAGGAGAGCTGGCTGTATGCACTCCCTGGACCACTCGACGACCAGCCGACGCCATCAAACCCCCCTCACGACCTACTGCGGACCAGGTCAAGGCCATCACCAGTCAGCGGGAGTGATGTCATTTGAGTGATGATAGTCAAAAAAGAAAGAATGCCTCTACAAATACACATAGGAGCGAGTGAGGAAGCCAACCACTGTCACAGTCTACAGATTATTTCAACTCTGGACTGGTCTTGTCCCAGATACCTTCCATGTGAAAACACCATCAGGCAAGAATTGACACCCAGGCCAGTAGCCAAGCTGCCTCAACTCAGCCGAGCACCAACACCATGCAAATCAAAACCATTCCCTAACTGCTTTTTTCACTTCTTCAACTGAATCTGATTCAGTAATGTCTTGTTTCTTCTTATGCCTGGCTTCAAAAATTAATAAAAAAACTTCTTTTCATTTTACTTTGTAATTGATCCACTAAAACAATAAAATAACAAATTGTTGGATGTTTGATTAAGTCATTGCTCAATTGAAAGTGAATCAATGAGTCTCTGAGTGCATGGAAGTTGCTGACGAATTGGGAAAATTTGTTTTGATTTTTTTATTTTACCACATTGATAGAGAAGGATGCTGAGCTATCATAGAAACCATCATATGTTTCATTTCACTCATCCTCCACAATAATTTTGTGGAGAATAACACAAGACTGCATGATAAGAAGTAATTTTTGGGCACTCCATGCTTTCTCTGGTGATGAAACAAGCGCAAATCTGGCTTGAATAAAACCAAATGCATGTTTGACATCCTTCCCACATCATCATGTTTCTTGCACTTTGGCAAAGTGTTTCCTTTCAAGGCCTTGAGGCTGTATGGTTAGTTTCACAAGAGTCAACTATTTTCATTGACTGTGAATTGAAATCACCATCAAACACCAGTAAGCAGATTGTTGAAAAGATGGAAACTTTGAAGCACATTAATGCCATTGTGTGATCCTGGCATGTCAGATCCAAAAAATCATGTTAGGCTACTTCTTTGAGGACAATTGTTGGCACCTGACCAACATTAATGAAGGTTTTAAATTTTGGAATTGAATTGAGCCAACCTTCTCTTATGAAGTGTAACCAACCACCCAGCCTGTTGGGTGATTCTTCCATTCCCAGGGCATAAAATCCGGGGGTTGGAAATACGACTCCCAGGCATTGGACGAACGACTCCCACGACCGAGTTGACGTCCAATTTGGGAGTCGTCGGTCCAATTCAGGCCGCGGGGTTGGGAGTCGTCCTCCCAATCCCAAAAAAATAAATAATAATAAAAAGATAAAAAAGGAGGGAGTCGTTCTCCTAAATCCGCCAATGGACTGGGCGGATTGGGAGTCGCCCTCATCGATCGGAAGGAAAACCTTCCGGTCAATGAGGTTTTTGTGCCTCATTGACCGGAAGAAAAACCTTCCGGTCAATGGGGTTGTTGTACCTCGTCGACCGGAAGGTTTTCCTTCCCATCGATGAGGTAAAACAGCCTCACTGGCCAGAAGGATTTCCTTCCGGTCAATCAGGAGTTGTACCTCACTGACCGGAAGGATTTCCCTCCGGTCAATGAGGAGTCCTCGCTGACCGGAAGGATTTCCTTCCGGTCAGTGAGGAGTTGTACCTCATCGATCGGAAGGAAAACCTCCTGGTCGACGAGGTAAAAGAGCCTCATTGACCGGAAGGAAGTCCTTCCGATCGATGAGGTAAAAAAGCCTCATTGCCCGAAAGGATTTACTTCCGGTCAAGGAGGACTCCTCCATGACCGGAAGGATTTCCTTCCGGTCAAGGAGGACTCCTCAATGACCGGAAGGATTTCCTTCCGGTCAAGGAGGACTCCTCAATGACCGGAAGGATTTCCTTCCGGTCAAGGAGGACTCCTTAATGACCGGAAGGATTTCCTTCCGGTCAATGAGGAGTTGTAGCTCATCGATCGGAAGGAAAACCTTCCGGTCGACAAGGTAAAACAGCCTCATTGACCAGAAGGATTTCCTTCCGGTCAGTGAGGTACAACTCCTCATTGACCGGAAGGAAATCCTTCCGGTCAGTGAGGCTGTTTTACCTCATCGATCATAAGGAAAACCTTCCGGTCTATGAGGTACAACAACCGCATTGACCAGAAGGTTTTCCTTCCGGTCAATGAGGGCGACTCCCAATCTGCCCAGTATATTGGCGGATTTGGGAGAACGACTCCCTCCTTTTTTATTTTTTTATTATTCTTCATTTTTTTGGGATTGGGAGGACGACTCCCAACCCCGCGGTCTGAATTGGACCGACGACTCTCAAGTTGGACGTCAACTCGGTCGTGGGAGTCGTTCGTCCAATGCCTGGGAGTCGTATTTCCAACCCCCTAAAATCCAGGGATCCAACATCCCTGGAACTCACCTTGCCTCTACTTTAGCTAGCAGTCTTTTGATATCATTTTTGTTGGGCTCTCCAAGAAATTTTTTTCCCATAAAGGGATCATTGTGTTGCAAAACCAAAGCAACCATTCATTCAAAGTTGATTCTCAAAGGAAAAGATGGATATCATTAATGTCCAATTCCCCAAAGTATGCAAGTCTTTGAAATGTGGAAGTGTTTTTTTGTATCAGCCTTAAGCCAGGCTTCCCCAAAGCATCTGAATTTTGAATGAAGTAGATTTCATGTTCAGTAACTTCATCAACTATTCTCAAGAAGAGAGGTTTTTTCTTTTGAAACTGCCTGTGGAATATCAAATTGGTGTGTACAGGGTTTGGAGAAAAATATTGTTTGAGAAGCTGCTTGTGGCTGCCTTGAAAATATCTAGGCAAGTTTGCTGGAGAACCAGATTGGTATTTTTTCTAGTAAAAAATTAAAAGGTTTTTCTGTTACACATATAATGAGTTATTTTGAATCAATTATCACTCAAGGAATGTATTCTATGGCTCAAATATCCCCCAGTCATCACTTACATATCACTTTTAGCTCAACTGTATCAGAAACTACAGCCAATAAACATATCCCACTTAGTCAACCCTAAGGATGGAACCCAGGGTTCGGGACAGGGCATGAGGGCCATCCCAAAGCACAGACCCCGGTCTCTTGGGATATGCCCCGAAGCCCCGGGGTGTGGAAAAAAAAGAAAAAGTCGAGATTCTGAGGCGGAGGGAAGCCCAACCCCCTACCTACACCAAAAATAAGAAAAAAAAAAACGGACCCTCCAGGGACCCCTATTCCATCAAGTGAAACAGTCGATGACATCCATGAGGAAGAAAAAAGAAAAAAAATGAGGAAACTGGCTAAAAAAAGGCTGATTTTCTCAATTTTTACATGCCCCGGGGCTCGGGGCATGACCTGAGCCCAATCCCAATGCCCCAACCCTGGGGCATGACCTGAAAGTCGGGGTCCGGGCCCACTCTTAGTCAACCTCCAGTACTCAACATACAACCATTACATCATCCACTCAATTAACAGTACAGCCACCCACAAAAAGGATGTCCCAACAACACAACCATTTTATGCATACTCTTATCTCCACCACCTTATTCATCTAGGCCAATTAGTGTATATTTCAACAACATCTTTGTTTGGATGGCACCACTCTTGGTTTGAGCAACACCATCTGTGTCTGGATCACATCCTCCTTGTTTGCATGGCACCAATTGATTACAGTTTTCCCACCTTTTCTTGCATAATATGAAACCATCATGACTGTTTGGTCCTGTATTTCAATATTATGACATCACTTATTTACAATTCAATATTCTGACTCCAGGTTTTAGCCTGTGTTAATATTTTTTCTGTTTGGTCATGTGTACCCAGTTTAATCTACCTGCAGCTAAAATCTCTCACCTTTGTCTATATAAGGAGACTCTCATCGTGCTGTTTTTCCCTTCCTTGCCAGATCTTCTTGCTAGATATGCACTACATATTCAAGATTATATTTAATCCCATATGATATCATATTACTGGTCACTTCTCATTATTATTAACCACTTGATATTGAGGTTGTATAATTATATCTTACCCTTACTTACTTTGATACTACCCTTATATCAGAAATAACAACTCTTACTTATTTTATAACCATCCTTGGGTCAAGCCCTGGTTTAGTGATAGAACTTACAAGCTCCTTAACCAACTGGGCTAATCTCCAAGCTCACCACTTATCATTTTAGGGCCCTCATTTTAAACCCCCTCCCTTATAAGAGGTCCCCTGTGCAATTTTTCAGCCTGCAAGGAAATACACCATACCCCCAATAGGCTCATGTTGTATTTACTACACATTCTACAATATTTATTTATTTATATTTATTTCACTCTCATTTCATCATAGTCATAATATGCTTGTTTAGAGTTACTCTCCCCCTCCTCTCTGTATTAGTTGTATCTTGCTTGTTTCTATGTTCCCCAGAAATCCAAGATGAGACATCAACCTTTGCTCTTCATTTTCAGATACATATCCAAATGACTATCTGAAAATTGCCAGTCCTCAATCAATATCTGAATTGTTGTTCAAGACACCAGCTTTGCATTTCTCACATCATCAACCAACCGTCACTAGTCTAGCACCACTGGCTGACACAATTCCTGGTAAAATCAATGCTCCACACCTATTCTATCCATCAAATCCTCACATCACCTCTCTTATCATTCATACTCATCACCCATTACCAACTGTTGAATTGTTTCTCTATTCTTTCTGTTTCTACTCCATCCCAAAATCCTCCCATTTCTTTCAGTAAAATAATGCCTGTCTTGATGATGTAGTTGTCTGCTGAGTAGTCTGATTTTTCTATCTTGAACACACCTTGTAGTCATTGAACCCTGGTAGTAGTATCTTGTTTTCACTCTTATCTCTAGGCATTTCTTCTTACATATTCATCTGCATCATTGTTTTCTTTTCAGATTTATTCATTATACTATCAACCACAAGTAAACCAGTTGTATGTAGTCTATTTAGATCCTCTAGACTACACTGAATATAATCATTTGTTCTCCACATTCATTATCTGTCCCACCAACTTGAGCACTTGAGCCTTTCCTGTGAGACTATTACCTTCTCATAAGTCCCTTACCTCGAAATCTGAAAAATAGGGGCTTGGTTATGCAACTCCCGGAAATTGGAGTTGCGACTTCCAAGACTGCTGCCACATCAGGTTTGGGAGTCACAGCTCCAAATCAATTTTTAATTTGGGAGTCGCAACTCTAAAAAGGCAAAAAAACACCAAAAATGAAAAAAATCACAGCTCATCTTTGGACGAAGAAAATGAGCTGAAAAATTTACAGAGCCTTCTGAGTGCTGGCCGTGTAATTCTCTGAAATTTTCAGAGAGTTTGAAATAACTAAATTGAATGTAATTTTTTTTCTTTTCTATTTTCCTACTTTAATATCAAAACCCCCACCAATATTGTTTCAATCCCTCACGCCTCCCTAGTGCTTTAAGATATTCATGAGGACAATTGTTTGTAATTATATTTGTCAAAAAATTCCCCAAAAAGTATGAATAAAGTGAACAAAATTGCAAACCACATTCTTATTCAATTTATGAAAAATCAATAACAATCAAAAACAAAGCCATCCAAAAAAAAGACAAGGATAACAGTCATATTTATGATAAAAGAAAGAAAACCCTGAAAAAGCGGTCAAAAGCGCACTTTTACGCTTTTGTAGCGGGCACAAAACCCGCTTTTTTGTTGAAGCTGGTGTGCCTGTTTCACCAGTCAGACAGGATGAAGTACAACCTGTCCAACTGGTCAGACAGGCTGAATGGCTTGTTCAACCGGTCAGACAGGCTGAACCGCTTGTTCAACCGGTCAGACAGGCTGAACAACCTTTTCAACCAGCCACACAGGCCATTCAGCCTGTTTGACCAGCCAAACAAGCTTAATGGCCTGTTTGACCGGTCAGGAAGACCATTCAGCCTGTTCAATGGGTCAGACAGGCCGGTCGAACAGGTCGTTCAGCCTGTCTGACCGGTCAAACAGGCATTTCAACCTGTTTGACCAGTCAAACAGACAGAACGGCCCGTCTGACAGTTCAAACAGGCTGACCAGTCGAACTGGCCATTAAGCCGGTTTGACCAGTCAAAGAGGCTGAACTGCCTGTCTGTGCGGTCGAACAGGCCGTTCAGTGCATGGAATTCCCCTGCCGACTCCCAATTTTGACACAGATTTGGGGGTGCGACTCCCAAAATTAATGTTATTTTTTTTAAATTTATATTCAGCTGAATTAGGGAGGCGACTCCCAAATTCAAAAATGAATTCAAGCTGCGACTCCCAAACCTGACGTCGCAGTGGTCTTGGGAGTCGCAACTCCAATTTCCAGGAGTTGCATAACCAAGCCCCTAAAAATATCATTCCTTTTATTCTTCTCCTTGAGTCAAAAGTTAATCAAAATTCAACACCAACTCTATCAAAAATTTCCATCATTATCATCATTTAACTCTTCAATCCCACTTCTAAAACAACAGTTGTATCTTTGCTACACTCACTGTCACTCTATTATAATAACTTTCCGATCCAATATTGGGAGGCTTGTTTAGTGTCCAGTACTTTGGATTGGCAGAGGCATCCTCATTCATACCTATCCAAACTCAGCACAAGGTCTCCACTGACACTTTTGAGCTTTACACTGAGTCAAGAACTACCCTTTGTCTTGGGGCCTGGTTGTTGTTGTCGTTTTAGTTGAATGATCAAGTTGCTTGTATCAGTCATCAGGTGCCTCTGGGTTGAATTGCTCCAAAATAAACATTTGGAATTCAACTGAATCATGTGGTGTATCCCTGCCCAGTTCCCTCAGAATAAGTTTTTTGATAGTTTAGATGTTTCCATGCAATTTGGAGAGCTTCAAATCATCTGCCAAGTTATACAAGTGAATCTGATCTTGATCGTGGGCTTTGGTGGGGCTCTGCTTATGTAATCCACTCCCAGCCTGGCACTCCCGT
The DNA here is from genome assembly GCA_001624995.1 of Puccinia horiana. NCBI lineage: Eukaryota > Fungi > Basidiomycota > Pucciniomycetes > Pucciniales > Pucciniaceae > Puccinia > Puccinia horiana. The sequence continues at coordinate 768,577 of LWDY01000087.1, forward strand.
TTCTGTTGACCATTTACTGTTCACCTTAAACAGTCAACAACCACAAAGCAACGATTGATCAAAACCACACATACAAGAAACAACGCATCCAAAGACAAAACATTTTCAGATTGACCGTCCTCTTCTTCCTCAGAAAACCTGGTGACGTGGCAGAAAAAACTTTCCTGCCGAAGTAGAAGACATGGTGGTACGTCAACACTTTCTTACGTGGCCTATTTCGATCGACTCCATTTGCTGAATTTTCCTCTGTGTATCATTGGACTTTGATCGACAGGTTTTATCGGCTTCGATCGTTACTAAAGGTGGACGGCGTAAGTCAACAACCCCAATCTGTCTTTCTGTGGAGGCACACTTTGAATCCAAGTTTTTTTTATATATCTGTCTCTCGGCAATCGAAAAGCAAATTCTGATCACCAACTTGTGACTTTTTCCGAAAAACAATTTCCTCCAACTGAAAAACAGCTGTAATCTCAAGACAATTTCGAGAGTTTCCGCGTGCACGCTTGGAATCACTATTGGCCACCTTCCCTAAGCTCATCCCACCCTCTTCACAACACACCGTTATTGATGATCCGACCTCAGGCATCCGCTACGTCTATCAGCCGCTGGAGGACCTATGGCTTGTGATCCTGACCAACCGCCAGAGTAACATCTTGCAAGACATTGATACTCTCCATCTGTTCTCAAGGATCGTCTCTGACTTCTGTCGGGGAACTGTCACTGAGGCTGAGGTGCTCGGGAGAAGCTTCGAGGTCCTCAGCAGCTTCGATGAGGTAGTCTGTATGGGATACCGCGAGAAGATTGATTTGAATGGCATTCGAAGCGTCATGGAGATGGAGAGTCACGAAGAGAAGATTCAAGAGATTATCGCCAAGGTTGAGTTCACACTTTCCCCACCACACACATACACCAAAACCAATTTTCGGCCATCATCCATATAGCTAATTTTTTTTTGCGGGCCATGGGGGTCGCTATAAATCACTATACAGAACAAAGAACAAGAGGCCAAGGAGGAGCTGAAGCGCAGGGCCAAACAACTAGACTCACAGCGCCGCGAAGCTCTCAAGCGAGGCCAAACGGATGTATATTCGACCGGAATGGTATTTGTTCTTTGTCTCCTGGTTTTTTCCCAATCCCTTCGTGTTGACCTTGTGATGCTTACAGGGCTCGGGAGGAAGCTACGATCGACCATATCAGCCTTCGCAGCCAGCGGCCCCTGTGGTCCGAGAGGACCCATATTCGTAAGTTTCTACCTCTCTTTCACTCAAGTCACCACAAGAGATCAGCTAAGCATGGATGGGCCTTACGTTTGCTCTTAACCAACCCCCAGAAGTCGGACAACACCGGCCGCCAAACCATTCAAAACGAAGGGGATGCAACTTGGTAGTAAATCCAAGTCCCAAGGCGTATTGGTTAGTTTTTTTTCTGCAATGTCTCAGTCCTTAGAAGATTTTTCGAATTGATTTTTTTTCCCTTTTGGTTGGGGAAAAACTAGGGACACGAATACTCTGCGCCAGGCCCGTGGCCTCCGGTTTCTGTCACCCAAAGCTCAGAACCAGCAGCTCAACCCACCAGTGCTGCTCCAGCTTCAGTCACAAAACTAGCTGAGCTGAATCCCTTTGCCCCAGAGACGCAGGAAAAGTTGGTGATCTCCAAATCTGAATGTCGACGGTTGTGTCAAGGAACTGACGCAAGTTTTCCAGTGTTCATCTGGTACTCCGCGAGAAGTTGTCAGCTGAGCTAGCTCGCGATGGAGGCTTGGCGCCCAACTCCTCGGGGATCAACATCTCGGGCTCGTTGGAGTTGAAGGTTGCAGCAGACAGCGAGACGAAGATCTGGGTGACCCTCGATCATGGCGCTTCAAAAGGCGCGATTTCGGCCAGCGACATTCAGTTCAAAACTCATCCGAATGTCGACAAAAAGGCCTGGGCAGATAGTCGAGTGATCAAATTGAAAGACGCCGAACGTGGATTCCCGACTAAGCAGGGCTTGGCAGTCTTGAAATGGAGACTGACCTCGAAGGACGAAACTTTGATTCCCATTTCCAGTAAGTAGTAATCGATCGAGAAAACAAAAGCGTATACGCATGAGTAACTTGGTCGTCGTTTGATTGATTTTGTAGTCAATTGCTGGCCAACCACAAATGATGATGGGGGGTGCGATGTGAACATCGAATACGAAGCCGAGAATGAGAATGTACAACTGCACAACCTAGTGATCTCGATCCCGTTGCCGTAAGTGGGAGATAGCGCTTAACTGATGGAAGCTCGTCGTCGAAGTTAAACTGATAATCGAGCTTGTTGGTCGGTACAGGGAGGGCTCTTATCCGAAAGTAGCCCAATGTGACGGCTCGTACGAGATCCAAACCGATGAGACTCCCGCCCTGCAATGGAAGATCCAAGGAGACACTGATGGAGTCGCGCCCAGTGCTGGTTCGATGGAGTTCAACTGTCCCGACTCGGATCCCGACTCCTTCTTCCCTGTCTCCGTCGACTTTATCTCCCAGAATATTCTCTCTCAAGTCTCGGTTAGTACCCCCCCCCCCCCCCTCCCCCCTCGACAATTTTTTTAATGGACGATACGTGTTGTTCTGACTTCATCTTTCTCGCATTGCCCGCAATTTGCTATTATTCCCCATTTTTTTAGGTCGTCCAAGTCGTCGCGGCCGTGGCTGGGGATGAACCCATTGAATTCTCGACTGATACTTTGTTATCTACTGAAGGATATGCCGTCGTTTAACTTCTCTCTCCTTACATTTTTTTTCTGCGTGTGCTTTGTTGTTTTGTTGTGTATGGGGAAAGAAAGAGAACGAAGACACTCCCTCTTTTTTATCACCCCCTTCCCCCTCCCTCCCCCCTCCCAAAAAAATGGTTATTGGCAGATTCTTTTTTTGTCTTCTTTTGGTACACTTTCTTATCGAGAGAGGTCACTTTTTTTGTTTTCTTTGATACATTGGTTCATTCTCCAATCAAGATGTTGAGATCTGCTTCAAAAACTTGAGAATTAGTTGAGGGGGATTGTTTCTGTGGTGTGTGATGAGAAAGATATGTCTCTTGTTCGTCTGAGCGAGTTGAGATGTTCAATGTGGCAGTGTTTGTGTTTCAGTTTCCTGATGCTTTTCTTTAGAATGATGTTGACTTGTTTTTGTTTTTCTTCTAGACGATGCCAGCAACTTCCAAGAAACGGACACGCTCAGCAAAAAAACAACCAAACTCACCAACATCCTCCTCTGGCTCTCACGAGGAACACACCAACCATCTTCCCAACCAACCCAACAAAACAAAACGCGTCAAGACAACCGTGTCCAACCCAAAAAACTCAGCCAACAAGAGCAAGATAGCATGGTCCACATTCTTCCACCAGCTTCAACGCGTCTACCATGTGAGGATATCTTTGAGCTTTTTTTATCTGAATTTGTATCTGTTGATGCACTTCTTCTTCTTACAGGCTCTCAACACCGTCTTCACATTTTGCTCTACCCGCAAGCATCTCCATACAACCGTCGAAAATATGAGGTCAAGCGTTGAAGGTCTGATCAAGAGGTCTGTCGTCAGCTGCTATACCATTTTAATAATTCTATTTTATGTAACTTATACTCATACATCTTCCTCTTTACCTGGATAGCCAGCTCGAACTTGAATCGATTGCCCAAATTAAAACCCTCTTGCCTGACCTGATCAGGTTCACGTATGTTGATAAAGACACGTTAGGCGCGCTGGAGGAGATCTCTGCACCGACTAAGAAGCAACGCAACAGCAAGAATCTCAATCTCTATGACCCTCAATCGTCAGAGCAAGAAGTCGTCCAAGTTCTTCTATTTCAATTCCTTGACGGGGAGCTCAAGACTGCCCAAAATCATGCTCGAAAACTTCCGGGTCAACATGTCCGTCTCAAGAATCAATCACATCCATCATCTCGCTCCATCCAGGATACCGTCACAGCACACGACCTACAAACACCCACTTTCTCACCCAAGATGATGATCAAAATGGTCGAGAAAAGGAACCTGAAATTCAAAGAAGCCGTCGATGAACTTCTAGAGGCCTGTGCCGCCGAAGATCCGCCGGTAGATCCGGCTCAGTTATTGATCGAATGTGCCGTTTCACACAATCCAACCAAGTTGGAGAGCTCCGCATCTGAACCAAGTACCTCCAAACTGCCCGTGAATTTGGCCTCTTCGGGTGATGATGTACCGACGATCGAGACCGTTTTGGACCAGCTCAAGGCTAGCTCACTGTACCGCGACCAGATCGCCGAAAATGGAGAGCATGTCACCCCAGCCCGTTCAGCATGTTTTAAAGATCTTCAAAGCGCCCAACTCTCTCCCGAGATCTCTGAAGCCTTACAATCCACCAAGGGGATCACACGGCTGTACTCTCATCAAGCAAGGGCCATTGACCTGCTCGCAGATGGCTCGAACGTGATTGTGACCACCAGCACCTCGAGTGGGAAATCATTGATATATCAAATCCCCATGCTCCAAGCTCTTGAAACGAACCAAGCTAGCTGTGGCCTTCACATTTTTCCTACCAAGGCGTTAGCACAGGACCAGAAACGATCACTCGAGGAATTGATTCTCAGTTACGGCGAGCCGCTTTCGAGGGTGGTTCGAGTGGAGACATACGATGGAGATACGCCGACGGACGATCGAGCTGAAATCAGGAAGCAGGCTAACGTGATCTTCACTAACCCAGACATGCTCCATTCCTCGATCCTACCCAACGAAGAACTCTGGCGAAGGTTCTTCCAGAACTTGAAGTTCGTCGTGGTTGATGAGCTGCACATCTATGCCGGCTTGTTCGGCTCCCATGTGGCGATGATCATGCGGAGATTGAGAAGGGTTTGTGAGGCTGTCGGGAACGCTGCGGTTCGGTTCATTAGCTGTTCGGCCACAACGACCAACCCGGAGGAGCACATGAAGAGTCTGTTTGGTTTCGAGGAGGTCGAACTGGTCTCTGAGGACGGGGCTCCCTCGGGCGCCAAACGACACGTGATCTGGAATCCACCGCTGATCGATAACAAAGATCCTGGTCAAGGAAGGGTAGGCGCTATCGTCGAGACCTCAAGGGTGTTCCGGTTCTTGATCGCGCGGAAGGTCCGGACGATCGTCTTCTGTCGGATTCGGAAGACGTGCGAGTTGTTGATGAAACAAGTACAGGAAGATCTGGTGGAGAGCGGCCGACGAGAGTTGAAGGGCCGAGTGCGGTCTTATCGTGCTGGATACACGGCCCAAGAACGACGACTAATCGAGTCAGAGATGTTCAGTGGGGAACTGGTCGGGATCATTGCTACCACTGCGCTTGAGCTTGGGATTGATATCGGCGGGCTGGATGCAGTGATCAGTCTCGGCTTCCCACATTCACAGTCGGGGCTAATCCAACAAGCCGGCCGGGCGGGTCGACGAAGCAAGGAATCGCTCGCAATGTTGGTGCTAGAGCAGCGAGGCTTGGACCAATATTATGGGAGCCATGCGGACGAGTTGTTCGAAGCCCAGGGCTCGTCCGTCTCCCTCGATCTCCGTAACCAGCGGCTGCTGCTCGCCCATCTCCAGTGTGCAGCCCAGGAGATCCCGGTCGTCCCAGATTCGGACGAGAAGTTCTTCGGGCCCAATCTGGCCGAGCTGTGTGCTAAACATCTGGCCGTCGACGGAGAGGGTTTCTACCACTCGGCAGAGCACAATCCATCCCAGCTAGTCTCGATCAGAGGCTTGCCCAACGCCGGCCTCAGCGCAGATGGCCAGTCGTCGGACACCTACTCGATCATCGACACCACAGACCCCCGTCGTCCGAAAATCCTCGAAGAAATCGAGCGCGATCGAGTCCTCTTCGAGTGCTTTGAAGGCGCCATCTTCTTGCATCAGGGTATCACCCTCCAAGTCATCGACTTGAATCACCCTCTTCGCTCTGTCTCCGTCCGGTCCGCCTTCGTCCACTATCTCACTCAGCCTATCGTCCTCACTCATCTTCTTCCCGCTAAGGTCTTTCGCCATTCTCCTATCCTTCCTAATTCGTCTTCCCACTTTGTATTTTTTGGACAGATCGAAAGTCAGCTGCTTTTCTTCTTCTTCATCAAACTTCTCTCTGTCCCCACAAGAAGACACCTACCAGGGATTGATACTTTTTTTTGTCCGCAGTCACGACGAAGATCACAGGGCACTTGAAGCTAGATGCCAAGAACCGGAGCAAGATATTAGACCGGATCGAGCTGCCGGTGAGCGTGTCTGGTGGGAGGAAGGGTGACCAGACGACGACTTCTAATGGGCTGTCGACCACCACCAACGGGCTCTGGATCGATCTCCCGCATCCTCTCGTCCAGTCCTTGGTTTCCATCTTCAAGCCTCCCGGACCAGCACATTCGAATCCGTCCACATCCGATGATCATAGTCCTCCAGAGCCACCAGAACTTGGGGTTTCTTCTTACTATCCTAAAATCAATCTCGTCATTCATCTGCTCGAACATTTGATCCTCTTCATCAAGTTCTCTTACCACCATCCCAATCAGCAGGAGCCAGACCATCAACACAATCGTCGTCAGACTACTCACTCGAATTCTTCGAGGACGGCTCATCTTCTGAAGACAAGCTGTGCGCTCTTCAAGTCTTACTCTTTCAAGTCCCTCCATCACTTCGATCCTACGTCTTCATCCACAGAGGCGGCTTCGTCACATCAAGACATCAAGCTGATCGAAAGGTGAGCTTCTCGTCCTTCTACTTAACAACCCCCGAACGCCCCCCTTTTTTTTCTTATACACTCCCTTTTTTTCGGTTAGGATCTTGGTCTACGAAGACCCGAAGAAAAACCTCGATCGTTCTATCCTTTCTTCGCAGTCCCCTGACCAGCACCACCACCACCTACAACATCTTGTCGAATCGGCCGATGATGATGGCAACCATCACCTTCATCATCTTTCCCCTCTGGAAGACTTGTTTGCCACTCTGCCTGTCGTCTTGGAACACCTGTTGGAGTTCGTCGAAGGCTGTGGATGTCTGGACGGCTGCCAGACTTGTCTGTCATTCTCTCTCTCTCTCTCTTTTACACACACACAATCAAATTGACGGGGTTTCTCGCTTTTCTCCATTGCCCTTTTGTGCGTGTATATATTTTTTTGTAGGTATCTTTAAGCCCCTCTGTTCTCATCTCATCTTTCCCACTATCGAACAAAATAAGGATGGTGGTAGTGATGATGGTGATAAGAATCAAGATGGACACGGGGTAAACTATTCCAGTAATAGTATTAAATTCGCGCTGTTGGTCTTGGTCAATGGGTTGTTCGATAGGGTCTGGGTGTCTGAATCGTAATCATTCATCGTCTTCTCGTCGTCGTCATCTTGTTTCAATATTCTGTTCCCCCTTTCTTTTTGTGTAGCTGGGGTGGGGGAAATCTCATCTTTTTTTTTGGAAACTTTTTCTTGGTTGTTTTTTTTGGGCTCTACAGCTCAGAGGAAGAACTGCTTTCTTCGATCAAGGGATTTGCTCAGGACCATGGCTATGTGATGAATATTTGTCGTTTGGGCAAGGACCAGAGGAAAATCTTCGAATGTGACCGGTACATATTATGTTTTTATTGAACCTTGGACAAGAAAAAAAATGGAGTCCCAAAGTCATGACTCATGGGTTTGCAAAATGTCCAATGGGTTTCAGACCCATTAGCACTGTTCACGTAAGCTAAATATCAACAACGCATCAACAACTTTCATCACTCTCCCATGCGCCAAATCCCAGCCAAAACATTGTTGATGTTTAGTTACAAAAAAGTTAAAAATCTCTTACGTGAACAGCGCTATTGAGGCTTGCCACAACCCTTACATTTCTGCCAACCACTGGCACATCTACTTGTCCACTTCTCACTGGTGACCATTTCAAATGGTACACATCTCCATCGGTACTATCTTTTTCCGAATCCACTTCTGACCAGCATCGAGTGCCGTGACGACTACTTAGTAAGTAATATGTAGTATTGCTCAAGTGTCAAACCAGACCACTTATTAGTTGGTCGCGCGCCTTCACCCCCCCTCACAAAACTTCCCCAACCCAAAAGCCCGACAAGTCCTCACCTGACCCTGGAGACTGCTAATTTGGCCGCCTCCAACCCTCAGCTGTCCTCATCCTGATCGCAAACTACAACCCACTGCTGTTGTCCTACTACTCCTAGCTCGGCACACGCGATCCAAAGAATAGGTGGCACGGGTTGGTCGTGAAGTCAGAAGAACCATGCGGTGGGTTATTGCCGATCATCAGAAGGTGATTCCTTTGATATATGGACCTACAGTTAAAGCTTTTGGAATGCCCCTCATAACTATTTCAAAGAACTAAAAAACAGTTGGAACTGTGGAATTTGGTTCAGTATGTCCTGAGTTATACTTGTGTGCACATATTTTGAGTGTCTGGAGAAATAGGCACACAAGTACAACTCAGGACATACTGATCCAAATTCCACAGTTCCAGCTGTCTCAATGGTCTTTTTAGCCATAAGAAAGCACATTCCAACAGTTGGAACTGTTTGAATTGCTTCAGTATGCCCTGAGTTGTACTTGTGTGCAATATTTTCATTGACCCACATCCCAAATCTGCAATAACTTTCCAAGCTTTCTTTCAAACATGCTCAAAACTTCACTGAATTTCAATGATAGATTGATATACTTGCTGTCAAATTTTGGTATGATACTTGTAAAGAAAGTAATAGTTACAGCAACGGTGGGTTGCTACGCTACCTGTAGCGGGCAGCGTAGCAATCATTGCTAACAGCTAATGGCTTTTGCCGTAGCTGTTAGCGGTTCACTCACCATTGCTACATGCTGGTGCCTCTACGCTGCACTACAGCAATTGTTAGCGGTAGAAAAGTCTGTAAACCACCGCTACATCAGCTGTAGCGCAGCGCAGCAGCACTTAGCACCGCTACAGCATTGGCGACAAAAAATTGGGGCTGCTACGCTACACTGTTTTGGGCAAAGAGCGTAGTGTAGCGTAGCGACCCAGCACTGGTTACAGTCAAGTCTGTTTTTCCTAGTCTAAGCCATTTGCCATTGGGCCAAAACACATAACATCAATAGCTTCCAAAGCTTCTGATCAAAGATGCTCAAACCTTCACTGAATTTTACTATTAAGGTTTTCTTCTTGCTGTCAAATTTTTGTATTATGTTTCCAAGGAAATCAAAAGCTACAGGCAAGTCTGGTTTTCCTACTCCAAGCCGTATGGGCCAAAACACACACCCTCAATAACTTCCAAACATTCTGCTCAAACATGCTCAAAAATTCACTGAATTTCTATCATACTTTTTTCTTCATGCTATTAAATTTTGGTATGATATTTCCTAGGAAATCCAAACTTACAGTGACATCTGTTTTCCCTACTCTGAGCCATTTGGGGCAAAACACACACCCTAAATCACTTTCAATCCTTCTGCTCAAACATGCTCAAAACTTCTTTGAATCTGAATAATATTTTTTTTTTTTCTTTCTGCTATCAAATTTTGTCATGATATTTCCCAGGAAATCCAAAGTTACAGGCAAGTCTGTTTTTCCTGCTTTAAGCCATTTGGGCCAAAACACACGTAAGGGAAGAGGGTGTACTCTCTTTTCCTCCCTCTGGGACCGGTCGGTCCTAGAGGGAAGAGAAGAGAGGGCACTACCTTTTCTTCCCTCTGCGACCGATCGGTCTAGAGGGAGGAGAAGAGAGTGTGCCATCTTTTCTTTCCCCTGGGACGGGTCGGTCCTAAAGGGAAGAGAAGAGACTTTACTCTCTTTTCTTCCCTCTGGGACCGATCGGCTTCAGAAGAGAACAGAGCATACAAAATCTCTTCCCTCTGGGACCGGCCGGTCCTGGAGGGAAGGGAATGTAGTGTACTTCCTTCCTTCCCTCTGGAACTGATCGGTCCTGGAGGGAAGAGAATAGAGCTTGTGTATTATTCTCTTCCCTCTGGACCGATCGGTCCCAAAGGGAAGAGAACAAAACATAAACATAAATGGAACGGAGGGAGTACACTCCCTCCCTTCCATCTAGGACCGGTCGACCTCGAAGGGAAGGGGAGTGATGGGCGAGTGCGGGATGTTGGCAGGCAGTCGCGGCTGGGCACTCCAGTTTGGAGTCTTTTGAGTTTCATCGAAACTCGCAGGTAGATAGGGGCGGGGTTGGTCGGATTGGTGGGTTTGGAGGGGTTGAGACAAACGGCCCGGAAAGGCAGCTCGCGAATGAACTCGCAGACTGCCGCGAGTCCATACCCGAGCTGCCTCGAGGGTGTCTTCATAGGCTGCCTCGAGGGTGTGTTCATAGGTGGAGATGCTCAGACGCGGCCCGCGGGTGCTTCGGCGATGGTGGGTGAACGGGGGCCACAAGACCTGCCAAACAAGGCCCGGATCGATATCTGCGGCGAGCTTAACAAAGCCTCTCGTGAGAGGCCTCCGGAGGATCTCTCTCACAGAGAGCGGTCGGCGCCCTGCGCAGCAGGGCCGGGACTTGTGTTAAGTTCGTATCTGCGACAGCGTTCAAGATTACACTACAGAGCGACAATAAAACAATTGCACACTTCAATCTAGCAAATGTATTCATTTGGCGAGCGCTCAAACCAGTGCTCCAACCCGGCATTGTCATAATTATGAATTTCATTGATAGCATCGAACATGTTCGATCAACGCTTTTTGGTTGAAATGAACTCCGAGCCTTAGACAGGCGTCATGATGAGTTGTGGAGGAGATTGTACGGTTGACGGCCTCTGAAAACCGACGAAATAGTTTTGTGTTTTGGTTTTTGTTTTTGGGGGCCAAGGTCCATCGCAGCATCGGAAGGATCCGGGGCCCATTGCGGACACTATGAATTACAGCTGCTCGGGAGCAAAAATCCACGGCAGGAAACTCCGGAACTAACCAGACCGTGAGCGCATAAATAGTCTCTTTCATGCACCCAGAGCAAGTAGAAACAGGCTTGTTCGGTCACCCAATTCTACAGGCACATCGTACGCTCTTGACGCGGAATCCTCATATACCGAGGCTGCAAACAGTAACAGACCAAAAAGCAATATTTGAACATTCAAGGTTAGTCACTCCATCAATTCATGCTTTCTAGTTTAAGTTGTTTGTCCAAATATCGGTATTCAGTCATGTTGCTTTTTGAAACGTTGGACAGGCTTCCCAACACCCACTGCCAGCCATAAGATGACTCTCAGTACAAAAACTATCAAGTCATTGGCCTTAGTTTTACTTTTTGGAAGCGTTTTCACCACTATAGGATGTGTCAAAATCGAAGGCTTAGCACCAATTGTAGCCAAATACAATGTGGCTGAATATTCTACGAAAACTGAAGCCTGGGAATGTGGTGGATGTAGGGCTTTAAACACCGGAACAAACAAAGGCTATAGGTGTAGTTGTGGACACCAAAACTAGTTTGGATTGGTGCCGCATTTTTAAATGAAGCTACATACATAGTATGTATCCGGCGATCCTCTTTAGATGCACTGTACTTTTTTTTCAACGCCCCCCAGAAATTTAAGAAGAGATGATGTTTTCATGAAACAAGCACTGGTGGCCATGTGCAATGCCAATGGCAAAATAGGAGGTTCACAAAAAGAAACAATCAGGATTGTTTTAGGGGCCGTCTAAATGCAAGCCCCGGTTTTGCTAAAATGAAGCCTCAAAGGAGGTGTCCTTAGAGCATCTTTATCGGTTTGCCAATTTGGCCTGCGGCGAAATTCCGAGTTAAGGCGCAGCTAACTAGCTGCGGCTATTTTCCCCACATTGGTGTTGGATAAACTGCAAGCCAAATTGGCAAGCTCACCCAATCATGTCCAAATGTATCCTCCTTTGTCTTAAACTTAGTAGCTTTGATATGTAAGATGAGAATAGAAAATTCCCCCGAAGGGACATGTAATTCCTGAGTAGTCAAGCATTTATAGGTGTTAGATCTAAATACATAGTTGTGTTGATGAGAAAGTATAAATGTAGAAATAAAACCATAATAAATTATGTAAATAACAATAATCCATAGTATAAACTTAATATTCCCCCCCTCAACAACACCATAAGAAAAAAGAAATAGAAATGAGATGTAGAAGAGAGAATAAAAGAAATAAAGTGAAAGAAATATAACCGCAACAGAAAAAGTGGAGAATGAAGTAATCAGGAAGAGTAAATAAGAGAGTAATAAAAAGGAAAAAACAAAAAACAAGGAAAGAAATAGGACATAAACAGTAAAAGTGAACAGAGGAAAAATAGAATAGAAGCAAAGAGAAACAAATGGAAATAGGAAAAATGTGGAAATGTGGCGAGAAAAGGATGAGAGATAGTCCACCAATCCATTGAAGAGCGATAGGAACCATAGGCCGGCTGTCCAACCAAAAAATAAGGTGAAGATGGTTAGCTGCCGTCAAACCAATCAATCTCAATTCTTGTTCTGCTGATCCAGAAGGAGACAAACAGATGCGGGGCGCGCATACTTTCCCCCCTTTACTTGCCATAGTGTGTAAGCCCCCTCCTTTGGGGTCTCACAAAGCTGTCACATAGCTATCACTAGATTATATAATCCACCTGGTACTTAGTCTCAGCCCGTTCCTTCCCTAGCTGTCATATGGCAGACTCTGCTTCACACTCAGCACTCAGGATCTCACAGTTGGATCTTCCTTGAGTTTGCTAAGGATGCTTTACGACCTCAGCAGCCTTCAAGCTTTTGGTTAATCCTCGGGTTGCATATGACATCACCTATGCACCCTCAGCAATCTTCAGTGCTCTCTCAAAGTTACTTTCTAAACCTTTGAAGATTCAATAGCATGTTTGCTTTCCAGTTATGCGAACAAAAGCAAGACCAATAACCCTCTCACCAGTCTTCCTTTACTTTCGGCATTACTTCTTCATGCGCTTCACTTCCTTTTCCAGAGTCGCACATTTCTTCTTTGAACTTTTGAACTTCGACACACAGTCCTCAAACTTCGAACTTCAATTCACTCACTTTCACACCCATCACACTTACCCTTGCTTGGTCCTCCAGTGATGGACTCGCCTTGGTGTTGCTTGACCTCAGAAGCTATGCCCTCCCTCTTCATTTCTTCTTCTTTGACCCTATGACCTCACATCCTGTTTAAACCTATGTCATACCTTTGTAGCCTCACTTGTATTTACTATATAAGCTGTCTGCTTTCATGCTTTCCATCTTTCTTCATCAAAATAAGATTATAGTTTTTAGCATAACTTGATTCTGCCTTCTTCGAGCTTTCTCATTGCAAACCCTTTCAGTGTTCTACTCTAAGTCCCTCTGAGCCTAAGTAACTCTTCTTCGAAACAAAGAAGATCTTCGAACAGTCAGTCCTCTCTTCAAAGCTATCTCTTTCCCTTTCCTTCCTTCAAATAGTGCCCACCTGTCTCTTGTAAAAGACGCCGTGTGACACTAGCTCAGCAGAGATCCCTGTAGACTGACACATCTCTCTGAGCTAGCTCCTTGCTCATCTTGAAATACAGTTATTGGTAATAGAAACTGTTCCTCGTGCCCCTCTCAAACCACGTCATCAGTGAAAGAGATTCCACTCCTTACATAGTGTTGGGCCGGGACTTCATGCCCACCCTAATCAAGAATTCCTCCAATTTCCACCAACCAAATGCCTTGGTGAGTACATTGGCCAATTGATCATCGGTGCTGAATTACAATTTGGTTGAGGTAGAGAAGTTCATTTATCTTGTAGAACTCATGATTGATGAAGCAATGGCTTTTCTGAGTGGCCATGTTGGAGCTGATGGTGATCGCCAAACGGTTGTCAGATAGAATGATGGGGGTGAAATAGGGAATAGGTTTTGAACCAGGCTTGAAATCTTTTGGCTATCCTTGGCACCAAACAACAAGGCCATATACTCAGCTTGACAAGTTGATTGGCGTTTGGACGACCAAAAGATGGGGGTACCCCATGCACAGATTGTTCCGCCCCCCCCCCCCCCCTCCAATTAGTGTCCACATAAGTTGTGACACAATTCTTCAAAGGGGTTTCCTGGGAGGTGAAAATGGGAAGAGATAGCCTAGCCAAGTAACGAATGTATGCAATGCGATGATTCAGCACCTTTCAATGGGTCTCGTCCAGGTTCATCAAAAAACATGTGAGGAAATTGACCAAGAAAGAGATGTTGGGCTGTGTGCCTTGAGAAAGATAGATCAACATCCCAATTCAGGACATGTAATCGCGGTCCATGTTTGTGGCTGGATTGGAAACCAAATCCAAGGACACCATGGGGGTCCGAGTCTTGACTTCCAAAGGATCCAAAGATAGCAGCTTGTCGATTAGCATAGGCTGGTCCAGGATGGAACCTTTCCAGTGTGTTCTGCATGTGAATGCCAATGATACTGGCAAGCTCTTAATCCCACTTTAAGTCCAAGAGTTCAGATAGATCTTGAGTTTGTTGAGGAGTTTCACAGAGCTGCCTGTCAGAAGCCCAAGAAGGCAACATCTAAACCCTCTTTCAGGGAGTAAGTTGACTGGTCCTCTGGGTTTGGCAAGAATCCCATCTTTGCCAGTTGTTGCTTGAGATACAGCCACCAGCATCTTCCGGCCTGCTTTGTGCTGTACAGGGCCTTGCAAATCTTCAGGACACTTCCTTGTGGGACAGGATAACCCTCAGGAGGCTGAATGTACACTTCATGGTCAATGGGACTGTGGAGAAAGGCAGATTTGATGTCAAAAGAAGCCACAGACCAATTCCTATGCGACACCATCACCAACAAAAGTTGGTGTGGGGGTGAACGTCTTTTCAAAATTGATGCCGTGGACCTGACAGAATCCCTGAGCCACCAATCACGCCTTGAAGCGAAGAATCCGTCCGTCCTGGGCTCTTTTGACCATAAAACCCCAATGACATACAAGTACTTCAAGGTCAGCCATCCAAGGGACTGTGTACCAAACATGGAGATCAGACATCATGCCTAACTAAACGTCACACACCTTCTTCCACTGGTCAGACAGGTCGCTAGCCATTGCTTCACGATAGGAGTTGGGTGCATCAGACAGGAGGCAGACCGTGGATGCAATAGAATCGATGGCAATATCTTGAAGCTGAAACTGCTCAAAAAGGGCAAAGTCACCGAGTCCTTTGACTTGGATGGAATCAATGACAGCCTTGAGCTGGGATGGATGAATATGATTTAAAGAGAGACTTAATCCAGCAGAGGTTGGGACATGCAAAGGCATGTCATGTTCATGAGAAATGACCGACGCTCCATGTGTGATCTTTGAGGAAGCAGGATCCCAGAGTAGCCACCAATGTGAATTAGTGGCACCACATTTGGAGTGTGTTGCTTTTCATGCTCAATTACATGGAGATAAGCCCGGCAGCCAAACACCCGAAGCATCTCAAAGGAGGGCTTGTGACCCATAACATGCTGAAATGGGGAGACGACATCCTCAGCGTGAACAACACGATTGAATATCCATGCTAAATGCTTCATGGCATAGAACCAAAGGGAGACGGGTAACTTAGCGTGAACCCAAAACTTCCGCATCATCTCTTCCAGAGTTTGATTTGTGCACTCAAATTGTTCATAAGGAACGGAGTATTCAAGGGTGATGCCAATGTAATCAAGAAAACCATTGAAGTCCTTTGAGACAAACTCTCCTCTGTTGTCCATATGGAGAACCTTCACCGCCTTTCCAATCTTCAAGATGAATTTGGTAATCCACATCTTCAGAGCTTCAGATGCCTTGCCTTTGGTCTTCAAGCTAACTACTGAGGTCAATCTGTAAAACAAATCTTGGATGACCAGAACATAGCACTCACCATCCAAGGTCCCATCAAATCTGCCGCCACCACATCACCAACTGCATTGACACAACCACTAGAGTCCGAGATAAACGGCTGATGTTTACTCTTGGCCAGTGAACAGCTTGTACACGGCTCGGAAGGAAGTCTTATTTTCCGCTCCAGCATCCCAATGACACAGTTTTTTGAGATGGTCTTGTTCAGAGTGCACACCGCCAGATTACCAATGCAGAAATGCCTTAGATCCAATTGCATAGACGAGATTGTAGGCACAGAATCAAATGAAGTTGATGACAAGATGGAAGAAATTTCAACATGAGCAGAGTTGAGAGGGAGAAAACAACAGTATTGTAGAAGAGATGTGACAAATCTTGAGGAGTTTTGGATGAGGGTAAAGACACAATCAAATTCAACCTTGCCATCCTGCACCAAAAAATAACTGACAGATATTATGGTTCCCGCAATCCTCTCGCAGCATAAAACATCCCGCAACATCAGAATGCCTTGTGGGGTCCTCAAACGAACATTGCCGACTCCTTCTACACAAAATTTGTCTTTCGAAGCCACACAGAGTCTCATGTTAACTGGCCATAGAGAAGTGAAAAGAGAGCAATCAGATGTTACATGATTAGAGGCCCCTGAATCAATCAGTGGGGGCAGTGGTAATGGATGCCACGTGACCGGTCTGACTCGTCTGGACCAGTCGACTTCTTGAGCTTACTGCCAGGGTTTCCGGTTCGAGGATCTTCCAGGGCTGGTAGCTTCTGTTTCAAGCGAGGACAGTCAGGTTCGCAGAACATTGTGCAGGGGTTCTCAACCGTAAGATTATTCTGGCCCCAGTTGTCAGGGGTCAAAATTGGCACTGCCGCTGCATGAGGCTTGGCTTGGTGAGCAGAGGCAGATTGTTGGGGGAAACATGATGTAGGTCGAGGTCCACTTCTGTGACCCTGACCACTAAGACCCAGATTTCCAGTTATGGCCAACACAGAGACGTTCATGGGAGGGGCCACTTGCCTAAGTTGGGAGGCAATGTTCAGAAGCTCAGTGGATGGAATGGGTAAATTTGACATGATTGCCAATCAGGAGTCCAGGGCATTCAAGATTTGGTCTTAATACCAAGGCACACTGGAGTAGAAGGTTAGAGCGGCCAGGTTGTCCACAGTCAAACCCCCAGCCAGGCACTTCTTGAGATTGGCCCAATTACGCCGCAGAAATGGAGTCTAAACCATCCGGAGGGCCTGACACCTTGTTCCATTGTGATACCGAGAGACCACAATGGTCGTTTGAAACGCGCTGCTAGGATCCCGTATGCCAAGGAGGGAGGACCGGAGCATAGGATCCACCGATTGCTCAATGAGGAAAAAAAATCCACTGGCCGTGGAAGGATCAATCTTGGAGTGATCCGCCAAGAAGTAGTTCGAGTTCCCAGTAACATGGGCAATGTTCTGGGATAGTGAAGCTGACCAGAGCGGGAAGTTGCTGCCGCCCAGAGCTAGGTGTGGGGAAATATCCTTGGCCAATTGACTCCATCTCAGCCAATCCTGAAGGTTGGATGAGCTCGGAGTCCCCATCTTGATGAACTTATCAAAAATCATGTAGATAAGTCAGGGATTGATGGCATTGAGAGCCTCAAAATCACGGAGATTTGGCTTAAAGGAAGTATCCTCCTGGGGTAGAGCAGGTTCTTCCGGATCCAGGACACCTTGTTGGAATTTGGGCTGTTTACCCTTACTTACAGTGTTTGACATGTTGCTTGGATGAACTGTTTGATTGTCCTCGACGCTTGATTCAGAAAAGGAGTGGAAGACAGCAGATGCTTCCAGGGAATGGCCAGACGGGAAAGGTATCAAAGCCAAGGAGGAAGGTACCCGACATGGTGGCATGACTCGGTCACCAAGTTTTGGAAGGATGGGAGGTACATCCGTTTGCCACCTGGTATGTACCATAAAAGGTTTCACTAGCCCAAGTGGCCTCCTTAATAACAAGAGGGAAGAAAAAACACCAAGATTGAAGAGCAATTGAGAAATTAGTAAATGATCAGTCAAATGGAATGTAGTAGGAATGAATAAAGAAGAAAGCAGGGATGAATGATAAGAAACAATCCGGGGTAATGTTTGATTGAGGAGGAAAAAAATAGGGGCCGGTGTGGTGATCTATTCACATTACAATGCCAAAAGCAAGTGGCAGAGGTATTGTGATGTGATAGAAGCATGCACAGGAAAGTATATAAGAGGAGGAATCATTACATCATCTTTACATACAGCATGGAAGGACTTGGCACTAGCAGGAATGTAAGGGACGACCATGGGTATCTCAGGAGGAAGGGTGTTATCAGGATGGAAGAGGGACTAGGATTCACTAAGATTCAGTATTTTCAGCAAGAGGAGGAAGGAATTATATAGGAGGGAAAGAGGAGGAAGGAAAGAGGAGGAAGGAAGGAAGAAGGAAGGAATTATATGGGAAGGAGGGAAGAAGGAGTGAAGTATGGTGGGCAGCAGATGGAACGTTCTGGCATGGGCAGTGGGGCTTGGTTGCCTGGCAACAAGGGCATCATGGAATGTACTGCAGCTTGGTTGCCTGGCAACAAGGGCATCATGCAATGCACTTCAGCTTGGGTGGCAACAGTGACATCATGCTGTGCTGTGTGGCTTGAGTTGCATAGCAACCATGACATCATGCTGTGCTGTGTGGCTTGGGTTGCCTAGCAACCAGGACACAGGGCACATAAAATTCCCCCTGCAGAAAACTGGCTTCCCCTTCAATATAAAAGGAGGGTCTCTCTCCACCAGAATCCACTTTTCCCCATCCACCTATCAGTCTCAGTGGAGCAGCATATTGGGTCCCTACCTAAAGGATAAATTGGACAATTAGTAGTAGTTTTGATCAGAGTATTAGCAGAGTGAAAGTGATAGTAGTAGAACCATAAAACACCAACCCAATCATCATCATCATCATCAAATAACAATTATTATCAGAAACCATCATCCATAACAGATTTGTTATCACCCCCAACAACAGTTTATCAGCTATTATCATCATCACCATCAATCATCATCATCAATAACAATTTATCATCAGTTATCATCATCATCATCAACCATCACCCTCCAGTATTATTAGTCTCTTTACCTTATTTCACATAATCAATCCCACTGGATTTTATTATCCACTATTATCTGAAGTTATCACTAGTCTGCTATAGTATTGATTTTCATTGATCTAGGTCTGATAGAGACTACTATACTTAGTAACTCTATCTTGAAATATTAATTTTAAGATTCCTTACACATTTGTATAGTACCATCAAGGGGCAGGTCTTTCAAACCACTCATAAATTGTTATAGCCTTTCAGCCTATTATCAATTTATTTCCCCCTTAAAGGAACTTTTCACCAAATAAACATTTAGTGTCCCACAGGAGTCCTACACTGGCTAAATGCACACCCCACTTTTGCTAAAAGAACAACCCATTTGGGGGCATGCAAGGCTCGCAAGCCTTGATTTTGGCCTCCTCATGGATGCACACCTTCGACCAAGGCATGCACACCCCAGACAGGACCCAAGGGGCTCAGTGACCGGCCACTGGGTCCTGATTGGTGGATGCACGCCTTGATTTGAGGTGTGCATCCCCCAAGGACGCCTTGTCTTGTCCAAGCCAAGGTGTTCAAGTCCGCCTTTGGTCTTGGAAGGAATGGGAGAAAGCACTCTCTTCTCATCCGTCCAGGACCAGTCGGTCTTGGAGGCATGAGGAGAGAGTACTCTCTCCTCATCCCTCCAGGAACAATTGGTCTTGGAGGGACAAGGAGAGAGTACTCTCTCCTCATCCCTCCAAGACCGATTGGTCTTGGAGGGATAAGGAGAGAGTACTTTCTCCTCATCCCTCCAAGACCAATTGGTCTTGGAGGGAAGGGAGGAGAGAGTGCTCTCTCCTCATCCCTCCAGGACCAATTGGTCTTGGAGGGAAGGGAGGAGAGAGTGCTCTCTCCTCATCCCTCCAGGACCAGTACTTTCTCCTTATCCCTCCAAGACCGACTGGTCCTGGAGGAAGGAGAAGAGAGTGCTCTCTCCTCATCCCTCCAGGACTGATTGGTCTTGGAGGCAAGGGAGGAGAGAGTGTTTTTCCTCTTCCTTCCTTCCAGGACCGATTGGTCTTGGAAGGAAGGAAGGAGAGAGTGCACTGTCTCCTCCCTTTCCTCCAAGACCGACTGGTCTTGGAGGGAAGGAAGGAGAGTGTGAGGGGCCTGCACTGAGACACAGGCCCCTTTGCCTGGCCTGCTACCCCCGTCCAGGTCCTCTAAGCCAGACATGGACGACGTGTGGCGTGCATCAGCATGCACGCCACGGATTGAGGGCATGCCAACTTTGGCACACCCTTTGATCAAGGACAAAAACTTCCTCTGGGGCATGCATGGTCTTGCACGTCCAATGAGTGGGGCGTGCCAGGACCCCAGCAAGCCTGTACTCAACAACTCACGTAAAATGTTTCAAAAGAGATATGATACTTACAAAAACATGTGAAATTTGTTTCAAAACCCAGCTTCTCAGGGTTTTTTGTTTTTTGACATACTGACACAGACTGTTTCAATCCTTCTTATTTTTTTGAAGAAAAAAATGACATACTGACGTGTTTAGTTTCAATTTTACATGCTCAATTGCGTGCATATTAAACCTACCAGAACACTTTTCTCCAGCTTCCCAGCTTTTGACCTCCCCTATTTCCCCCTCACAAAGTCAACAACCAGAAAATTGTCTGATGAAAAATGAAGCATGTGTCTGGATCCCACAGTCCTTGCAACCATGTCGCCTGCAATGAGTGAGCCAGGTTACATCAAGAGGGTTGAGAAAGATCTTAACAGTGCCTAAATATGGAAGCTATTTGTTTAAAATTATCTAATGCCGTTGAAAAGTAGAAATGATGAGATGCTCCAGAAATTCATGCTGATGTTACTTACACACT
Source organism: Puccinia horiana (assembly GCA_001624995.1). Lineage (NCBI taxonomy): Eukaryota > Fungi > Basidiomycota > Pucciniomycetes > Pucciniales > Pucciniaceae > Puccinia > Puccinia horiana. Next base: position 789,252 of record LWDY01000087.1, read on the forward strand.
TGTTTCAAACATGCTGTGCCAGATTTTTGAAAAATAAACATACTGACGTAGACCGTTTCAAAAGTTTTTTTTTCACAAAAAAACCAATACATGGCCGTTTCAAAGCAGCCATTTCCCTGAAAATTACGTAAGGGTGTCAAGTACAGGCTTGCCCAGCCTTGAACGTCCCATTGTGGACATGGAAGGCCGGTACACCCCATTTGGGGCCTCCATGCTCGATGGACACCCCAACTATGGCATGTACGGGTCAGGACGCCTCACCGGAGGCGTCCTTTTAGCAAAGTTGAGGTGTGGATTTAGCCGGCCCCCTTATGTAGCTTTGAACACCATAATTATAAAAAATCAATTTAAACATTTTATATGTCCAAATTGAATAATTGAAAAATTACATGTTGTGTACACCCCCGGTGCAAAAAAAAAATAAGTTCGACATCCAGCCGTCCCTGGGATCATGACAGACCGTCACCGTCCACCACATCCAAGACCCTTACCAGCTGTCACGCCAAGCTCCCCATCTACATGGCGGCCAGCTCGCCGCTGTAAGACCCCCACCTCCTGGGCTCACGGCCCACGCACTATGTTGCTAAAGCTCCCGTGTCCTGGCCACCCTCCTGCCGGTGCCAAACCATGGGCACCAGTGCCACTTGAATGTACCTTTGGAGACACCCAGCGCATGAATAGTTTGAGCCGCCACACCAACCTTAATACTTCCCGCCCCGTTGGAAATAAACAGTGACAGCACCAGGTACTACGTCTGCAGTTGCACACTGCTGCCACAATGTTGCCCAGCAGATAAAACCTGGTGCAAGAACATACACCACCTGCAAGAAATTTTCACAAGGGCGGTCCTTGCCGGTAGTTCTGTGGTGAACACCAACTCCAAACTATGTAAAACCATTCATGTCCCATTCTCCATGAAAGAAAACCCCAAGGACATCCAGTGTGGATCAAGAGAGAAAATTACCGCAAACAACAATCCAATCCCAAAACCCCTCTCCAACCCTCCGTCACATCCTACACACCCAGGCCGCCTTCTTATTCCCCTTCATCGGCAGTTACCTGCCCCCTCTCCTCGCCACTTGACTTGTCTGCTTCAGTCACCCGGCGCCACGCCACCAGCCCCTCCTGTAACATTGGCAGGAGGGAAGCAATATCATCTTCCCCGCATGTAATATCCACCCAAAGCCGCACAGAAGTATTCCCCGGGATCTCCAGGGAGTTAACTAAAAAGTCAATGTCATCTGTATGTCTTACTATGGAATTGTTTTCCTCTGATTCTTCCCGCTCCACCTGGACCCTTCCGGTGCACGAAACCATGCATCCACCAGCATGGCAATTGTGCTGAACATTGAGGCATGATACCACATCCTAAAAAAACGGCAGAAGCTAATAAATATTCCTCAAGGAAACAATTTGAGTTGAAACCACACACCTTGATGTGCGCAAACCTCCTGCGACCAGTCTTGAAAATCTTCCGCATCCCATAGAACTCCTCAATCCCCGATTTTCTGTATTCAGTGAAGCAGACCCAATACGACATGTGTGACTTCCTTCGGGCCTCCCACACGTTATCCACCTTCCCACCCATATGAAAGGACCCCACATTGTCCCCTTGCACCTGCAAAACCCAAAAATTCAATATATGTATGACTCTGTAGTGACCAAGAGTGGACAAGAGCTGGACCAACCAACAAAAATACACCACGGGTGATAACCCGTCGCTCAGTCCACCGGATTGCCAGACTCTGGAAGATTTCTCTTCCTGGAAGGTGATCACTCAACGCCATCGGTGTTTATACGGTGTCATTCTCGGGAATCTTCTTGTCAACGGCACACGGATAAGCCCGAACAGCCGAGCCGTCCAACTCGTGATAATCCGTTGACTTCTGCAGTAAGGGCTTGGCCAAGAAGAGATCGGAAACAATCGGAGAAGCAGTCACATACTGACCGCCCCCTTTTGGGTCCTGGAAGTGACCCCCACAGATCAGATGCCGTACGACTTTATAATTTGCAAACGTTATTCCAATGTCCTTGCCAGGGCTGCGCCTGTTGGAATGGATGGAGGCGTTCCTAAGCACGCCATTATAGATCTCGAATTTTTCGGTCGCAAACAAGCTAGCCGGACCAAATCGTGCAATAGAGTCGGGCAGGTGCAGGAGCATGTAAAACTTAGGCTTGTTTGCCCATTGTGCGGTAATCTTGAAGATGTAGAAAAGGAACTTGCAAATGGAAAAGCGTAACTCCTCCAGGTAGGAATCCATGAGATCGATTCGGGTTTGATAAAGAAGGGGGGCGAGCTGACACATTGCACCCCACGCCATGCACTCGGAATCATTCATGAACTCAAACAATACAAAGGGAGCACTTTGAAATACAATCTTGAACTCCTTACCCACAAAGTTGGATGAGTGCTTGGCCATGTAATAGGCTGAAAGCGACGGAATATTGAGTGAGCTGGTGACAAACACCCGGTAACGGCCTTCCATCATTCCTAAATCAGCTGGCTTCACCCTTCCCATGAGATCCCTGGTCATGTATTTGACAACACCTAGGAGAAAAACGTGAAGTATCTCCACCGGAGTGTCTGTGCACCCATCGGAGTCTGTCACATAGTATATGATTATCAGTCTGGCCCGACTAATCAAGCTTGAGGCAATGTGATCCACTTGCCTGGCAATCGAAAAAAAGGGTTGAAGAGGCGCGGCCTGTCCATATCATCCAGAAACTTGATGCGCTGTATAAATGCACAGTTGGTGGGTGTCGCATTGGCTTTCTTGGAATGGATCTCATATTCAAACATGTTTATTTGCCGTTTGATTGAATATTTGATGCCCAGCTCTCCACCCAGATTCCCAACCCGCGTTTTGCTCCTTGGCTGTTGGGATATCTCCCATAGTAGATAGCAGTTGGCAATGATACACATCCAAGACCTCACACCATTGTTGATCTGGATGAAGGTGGAATCATGGAAAGTGTCAGTATACATTCCTATCAAAGTTCCTCACAAAGCAGCCTTCGACTCACCCAATCAACATTGGAACTTATTTGAAGGAAGAATTGTAAGTAAGCCATGGATTTCTTGTACGCAACACACATATAGCCCAAATCACACGAGCGACAGGGGTTGCGTGCATTAGCTGGCATCAAAGTGCTGGTTATCTCCGCGTGCATTGGACTATCAGCCAAGAAACAAATGACACTCGAGGTAATCAATACTGCCTCGAGTAATCCACTAACATATCCAACATGCCCTTCACTCATCAGTTGTCTTATTTAGAGCTCAAAAACTAGCCATCAACATTGTGCCCGCAGTGGAATATGTAATAAATTTGATTCCCAACTCACATCATTTAATCCATGATACCCTCTGCTAACTCCATTGGACCTGCACTGTTGGTTGTAACCAAGAAATGGCAATTGAAGTGTTGGTTGGTGAGTTTGGGAAGCAGACCAGCTAGTGTGAAGTAGTACGACACATGTTTATTCCATTTTTTTGATGCATTCCCAGACATGTTGTCCGCATAAAGACTTATGGGCATGTGTCTAATCACCTTTCCTTGAGCCCTTCACCTCCACGGGTTCGGCATTGTGCGCACAGCAATTCCAAGAGTGCCCACCTCTAAAACAAATAAATACATCGTTTTCAGCCGACTCAAACATCGGCCAGGAATTGACAAGGAATCTTTGGGATTAAAATGGCACACCATGTAGTTTATTTGCACAAAGTTCCGACAGGATTCCACCTCCTGCCATTGAAATTGATTGGTACTCACGGTAGAAATCACTGACTTTGATGGATTCCAGCTGCATTGAACCAAAGGGCAATTCCTGAGCAATCAAGATAGTCAGACCTTCAGACTCATCATCTATTTCGATCTTGGGGCTTGCACACCGGGCATACAAGTGACCACCTTCCTTGTAAAAAAAACATGGAACAACAATCCGATCAGTCTTGAGCTGAACAAGCTCATGCAAGTAATAATCCCTGGAATTGAATCAGACCATTTGGGCTCTGGTTTCTGGGCCCAACCCCTCAAGCCATTTCTTTGATTGGGAAATCTTGTAGACCCCATGTCCATGGGTCAACTCTGGATAGTATTGGAGATGTCTCTCAACTAGCGGGTTTGCCATTTCCAGCGCTAGTGTCTCCTTCAGGCTTAGCATGTGCACCGGGATGTTCAGTACGGATCTTCTGCCATGCACCTTCATCTTTAAAATTTCCCAGAGATGGGCTTTCCCTCAACGTATCATAGTCCAGTCAGGTAGTGCAACTGCACACAGAAGGAACATGGTCATACAGGAACCTGGATACAATTGTCCTCGTGTGGCCAACAACCAAGAACCTTATGAGATACTGTTTTGATTAAAATTGAATCAGGAGGGTCAAAAAACTCTGTAGCTTTCCCACATAGTCTTCAAAATTCCTACCTCCTTAGTTTTGAGCGGCACCATTCAAGGTTTTTGACCCGTCCATGAGCATGAGCGGGGGGTCTGGTTGTGTTCTGTGATTCATTGTTTTCCCCAGAGCTATGTTCAAAATCTTCCTCAACAAGGCCGTGCCCCAGAAGTATGGGGCCAAGCCGCGTACAACCCCCTGCAGACAACTTTCCGACAACCCTGATCGATGTACGTCCCCCTAACCCCAAAAGACGGATAAGGATGCTCAGCCCATTGCTGCTGACTCCACCACCACACCAAGAGTAACGCCAGGCTTCTAAACACACGTGGGAGCAAGGAGTTCAGGCGAGATCACTTCACGATTGTGTTTGTATTGCGGCAAGCAGCCTATGTAATTACTGTATATACAGCCATGAAACAACCAAAAAAAATCTGCACATGTACAGCAAGAAAACCGAGCCGCATCCCCACAGGGGGAAGAAAATTGCCCGTGCAAACATTGACCTATTCAGGCCCAGAGCCACCATTCCCAGCCTGGGCTGCACCCCCATCCAACTGAGCAATATTTTCCAGTACTTCCTTGTCAGTGGGTGGGAGTATTGAATCAACTTCCATCTCTGAGAAAAATTTGTTGCCAAACGTTGCATTGTCCTGCTCCATGATGAGCTTAAAAAAACTGTGGGCCGCTGTAAGTATTCGTTCCCCAGTACAGCTGTGGTTAGAGCCATTCACTCACGCCCGGCGGTATTTACTGTCCTTCTCCCGAAAGTTGCGCAACTGCTTGTCAATCAGGGCCCATTGGTGGTTGACATCCCCCGGCGCCGGCCTCGCAAAATGTGATATTGTCTGGATTCTCAGGTATGCTATCCTTGTTCTTAAGCGATGGCCGATGGGGACACGTCCAGTGCCCTCTCTCTCTTCTGGTCAATTCCCCCGGGTATCATCCGTTGCCTCATCTACAACCACAACCCCAGCAACAGTGAGCCCCCCAAGAACCCAGAATAGTGGATCCAAACAAGCCCTCTGTACGTACATCTATGATAAGGTTAGTGAGGCTAGACACTGGGTGTGTTATCAGACGTCCTTGTGGGTCATGTACCATACTTAAGAGCTGTAGAAAACGGCTGGAATGTCAGTCTATGCACCTTGCTAGCCTGAAAAGTGCAAGGAACCCACCAGATTTCTCATTTCCCCACGCTTGTGCTTCAATCTATCACGCAACTCCGAATTTAGGCTGGCCTCAGCCGCTGGGTTGTGCTCCATGTATCCCGATGGCAAGTTATCTTGCTTGAACTCATTTGATTTCACCCGGATATGATCCTGCCAAGAAATAATCAACATGTCAAACCACCGGACAAGCCTTACGCATGAGCTGAAACCACATACCAGAAGCCTTTGCACCCAGAGGGGCCCCCTTCACGGGCTCACATGAATAGACCTCAAGTGACGGCTCCATCAAAAGCTACTTGGTTTTTGTTTGGACAAAAGTCTACAGTCGACAGTGTTAGTCCTTGATCCCCAGAACCAAATACAGCATCGGAGCACAAAACCAACCCTGAAATGGCGTTGATACACAAAAATTCGGGCCTGAACCAACAGAGAGATTGGGGAACACCCAGGGGCCGCCTCACGAGCCGTGGCCTGACCTTGTAACAGGAACTCAACCGACTGCCTGATAGACAGGACTGAATACAACAGGATGGCATATTGCCGGGGAAGGGGAACCTTTCACAAAAGAAATTCAGTTAACTATGACCCTGCATGCACTAAACAGCACCGACCTGTACAAGTTCCTCAGCAAAGGCTGTATAAGGAGCGCGCAAGTCATATGTCCGCCCAACAAGGTCCAAAAACTCACCATCAAACTGGTCCTCCGATATCTCAAAGGGTACAATTGCCGGGGGCCATGGTCGGGTGATGCCAGTGCGTGTCCCACAAAAGGTTTGGGTTGTCCCAAGGCGCCCTGCTGGGGAGACACCACCCCAAGAATCGGTCCCTAGCAAAATAGCTGCCACACACTAGTGGTTAACATTGATTCCTCAAATTGTTCTAGCACTCACCAACCTGGCCTTTGGGGTTCCTCAGAGTTGTCCCTGTCTGGCCGACCCTCTCAAACCAGGCGTGTACAGGTGACCGCATGAGATTGACGGTGGATTGTGTGTGCTGGAAGGTGAACGATGGTTGGGACCTGGTGTTCCGAGCAGTTGAAGTTTGGACCTTGGATCCTGACTGGCTGCCGGATGACATGATAGGCAAAAAGTTGGCTTATCTGAACGCAAGGCGGTTGGAATAGGTTGAAACAGCACAGGCAAAAATGGGCAACAGTGAAATCGAAGATGTGAACACAGTCCACAGGGAAGGAGAAACAGAAGATGCCGGGATCAACAGGTGTAGGAAAAGATAAGCAGGTGTGGGGCTAGTTATACTGAGGGAAAGCATTCCTAATTTGGAATGCTCAGCCTGACAGGGTGAGATTCCCAATCAGTGACATCACATGATTGAGTCAGTGGGCGCACACCAGTGACTCGATCACATTGCTATTCTGATTTGATCGCCTGATGGAAGCTTTGAAACACCACACAAGGTCCAACACACCGTCCACACATGGCTTTAGTCCCAATCGCTTTTCCAAGGCCCCGGCATTCACTGAAGCTTCTGGGCGCTAACTCCCCCACTTGTCTCCAGTGTAATCATTCACAAGCATTTCTTTGGGTCTGGTCATTGTCTCTATTGGTCCAATTCAGTTGTACAACACATCCTCACAAGGCTTTAGTGCTGATCGCCTTTCCAAGGCCCTGGCAGTGGGTGAAAATTTGGGACGCAAACATCCCCACCATTGCCTATCATTCATCTTGTTCTGGTGATTGTCTCTATTCGTCTCATTCAACTTGACTCTCCCAACCAAACACTGAGATTTTACATGCCTAAACAATGGTTGGGCATTCAAGCCAAAAGCCCAACGAGAAAGTTGACCTAAGTAAGTGGTTGTAATCAGGCATGATTAACCAGGTTTGCTTATTAATTTTCCCACCACTCAAAAAAGGCATCTTCTACCAAATGCTGGGAGAGAGACACGACAAATGGTATTGCAGGCTTTGTGGTTCAGGTGGGAGGGGCTCCAAGCTCAAAAACCTGGGTAAGCATCGGAGCACGCCTTCACACAAAAAGGCAGAAGAACAAAACAAGAAAAAAACCTTGCAACTTCGCCGAGTGGAAGACAAAGTGGGTGCGATTGACACAACGTGGACTGCTGCCGAGGGGGTCCCGGCCCAATATCACCTATCCAGCAAGCCTAGTGGGAATGAATTAGCGATGGACTTGGAATTTATTCAGGAACTCTCCTCCCCAATCAAGTACCTCTTATTCACAATCCTGTCAATCAAATGTGTGTGTGTGTGGTGGCAATGGTTCGCCCCCCGCCGGAGAGCCGTCGTGGGACGTGGGAAGCAGACAGGCCATATGTGAGTGTAAGAACTGATGGCTGTAATCAACCGTCTTTGGACCTGGGAACGGGACCCAAGTTTGACTGTATGTTGCCGCGGGGGGGGGGGGGGCTATCTTTGGACTGGTGGGTTTTGCCATCGTTGAGACAGCCAGTGGCGCCTGGGGTGTAACTCAAAAGTTATGGCTCCAACAATGTTTATGCCCCCTTGGAGGCTTGCATGCCTTATTTATCAGAAATTACATTAGTTTACATGATGATAGTTTGTCAAAAAATAGAACAGAATAAGACCTTTAATTTGGTCTAACTCATATCTTGATATGCTGTGCAATTGCCATTTTTGTATTTTTTTCTAAAAAAATATGCAGAATTGAATCTGCGGCCTATCATTCCAACAGGGATTTTGAATATGCAACCGACCCTGAACCTAGTTTGGGGGCTTGCACGTGCAACCCTCAATTTTGACCGGCATTTTGAATCTGCAACCCACCAGAACCCACCCCAACCAACCCATTGACATCGACTCTGATGGGTCACGCCTTTAAAATGGGCTAACTTATCACAAGCCTCCCGTTTTGGAGGGACGGTGACCTGCCACTCGCTAAGCGAGCCTCTGAACCAGCTCATCACAAGCCTCTCGCTTTGGAGGGCCGGTGCTTTTGGCCTGGAAGGATTTCCTCTTTTGGTGGGCAAGAACTGCCCCCACCCCTGGAGATCCCCCGTTTTAACTTACTGCAACACCTGTTGCACCATTAAGTTTGTTGCGGTTGTGCCTACACCATTGCCCAAGTTGGAGGCCAGCCTGCGCCTCATGACTGTTTTATGACCATTTGAAAAACTCATAATTTCTTGTTTTTATGAGTATCACGGTGGTTTCTTGTACATAATATGCTGGTTGCAGGACCTGTATTGATATGTTGCATCCACTGAGCTCCTTGATGGCCAGGAAAGGCCAATACTGGCTGTTAGCTTTCCAATTTGAGATGTTCATCAGAAAGCTGAGATCAAGGCCTGTGAGGTGCACTTCACAGATTGTCGGTGGGCCCTCAGGTGCAACCGTCACAGGCCATTTAATGCTGAAGTGCCTGAAAGTGGGCTGAAAGTGAAATCCTTCCAGGCAAAAAACTCGACTTTACTTGCAAGCCCCTCCTTCGGAGGCTCGCTTCGCGAGTGGCACCCTGCCATCCCTCCAATCGAGGGTGCTTGTATTAAGCTAGCAATGGGTGGATTGTGTGTTGAACCCTCTTTTATTTTTTAATTGTTTATTGGTACATGAATTCTCATATGTAACATCATCTCTTGGCTCAAAATCAACGGCTTCAAACTGACTACTCCTTTCTATATAGGCCAGTTTTACCGGATTACCAGTTAACTAGATGAGCTATTTTCTATACAAGCGAATTCTTACCAAGTATCAAAGAAGTAAAATCTACTTCACAATTGCCGCACTCTTCAACAACCAATGAGATCAATCATCAACGTCAAACCTAGCTCAGCATGTGCATCTGAAACTTCCAATGTGTGGAAGCTGACACATGAAGATGATGATGGCTTCTGTTTGTATCACTATTTTTCCAAAGCTATTTGTATTCCCTTCTTTACTTTGCTTGGTCGCAAGAACGGCTGGATACGCTTAATTCTCAGAGAAGTGGAAGCTGAGGAAAGAAAATTACAAATACATCACATGCCGTGGTAGTGGGAACACGTATGTGATGATTAAACAATATAAGTTCCAGTCAGAAAAATGGCAATTGTAAGCTGGCTAATTGAACTCAGACAGAGAGCCAAGAAGCCAACTTCCGGTCAACAAACCTAAAACCAAAGCAAAGATGAGAAGCGGGAAGTGAAACTTATTCCACGAATCAGCAGTTTTCCCCGGACATTTCCATTAGAGATACATACATGACTCACAACGGCAGCTGTGATCAGCTGAGGTTTAGTATTGGTGACTGGATGGGTGGTTGTAGTAAGTATCTCCTTGGAGGTCTTCACTCAAGATCTGTTTGGGGCCTTCTTCGTGAGGAGTTGTGGGTTCACCCTTGTTGACGCGAGACTTGTTCCAATAGCCCTCTTGCAGGCACTTTATATTTTCGATTTCACTTTCCAAACGGGTATTCTGCTCGTTCAAGTCGATGTTCTCCTTTTGCAGCTAACGCGTGTTTAATAAGTCAGCGACGACTACAAAACAGATTAATTGGATGGTACACTTAAGCTTACTGTCTTTAGTTTGTTCACTGCAACCTGCATTTCCAAGTTTAGACGGCCAATATGTTTTTGATCGCAGGAATGTTGTTCTTGGTGGTCTCGGGTGACATCTAGATAAAACTACCGGTATCATATCAGTTCTTGATGCGGATCACAACTAAGCCGGAGAAACACATGCCTAATAATTTCCGTTTAGCCACTTGTGCTTTACCGTGTTGTTTCATAATTCGATCACTTTCCTTTGAAAGCTCTTCAATCTGCTCTTCAGCATGGGTCAGGGCGTTGTGCTGTGCTCACTCGCTGGCAACTAGAGCTTGATTTTCTTTTTCCTTTTCACTTAAAGAAGCTTTCAGTCTGTTCAACTCCTGCTGCATCGCTACAAGTTGTGCCTCGTAATATTCTTCAACTTCAGTAATTTTCTCCGCCTCCGTTTTTTGGCAAGACGTTGAGGATGGGCTGAGTTGAAATGTCTGTGGTCCAACTTCATTTTCTTCGGGATAATTCGACATCTGGGAAGTCGGTGAGCTATTTGGCGCAAAGAGCACATCAACATATTTGCATGAGATTTAGTGGATCTTTAACCTGATGCTTGAGTTCAATTTTACTCATCAATGCAAATTATTTTATACGTCCTTTTTTGCAACACTTTCAAGAGGATTTGATCCAAGTTCGGTTGCTTCAGTTACGTTCTGCATTTCCAGTATGTGTATGTAATAAACTGCCTGGTGGCAACACTTTTACCCTTTGTCCATGCCACCCTTTGTCTCTTCAGTGGCAGTTCCTCCGCAATGTACTCAAGTGAACGGGAACCTACACATCCCGTGTAGCTTTTCTTTTCCCCAGGGAAACACGTCTTTGTTTTGTCCAACACGATTTCGTCAATTCATCTATACCATTTTTTCATTACCACAAATGTCAACTCCAAAACACCTTAGGACCACAACATGGATCGATTACCTCTCAACCCCACAACACTGGAAGACCCGAAATAAAACCATATTTTACATCTCGTTTTTCCTCGCTGAATGTGCCATCAGTGTGGGTCGCAGATACACGTATGTCTTGATTCCACAGCTTGGCACATCATCTAATGAAAGATGACCCGCTTGCTGCAACTGATGTCCTCCTTGCTTCAAGCTCAAATGTAGCAAAGCTTGAGATGACTCAAGCAGCCCGTGCTATTAGAGACGATCATACGATGACCTACATCCATAGCAATTTGTTGACTACATCGTGTCAAATCGAATCCTGGGCCACCGATCGAATCCTGCTTAACCAGGTTCAGGTTCAAGAATGGGCGCTTACTCTAAAAACTCAACACTCCGAATTGCCCAACCGCAAAATAATTGCTAATAAGTGGAATGAGATAACTAGCGCTCTATATTCTCTTGTTGAGAAGACTAGCACTTTGAACGGTCAAGCCCAGTGGGAGATCGGATTATTTTCTGCTGAGGTATGAAATGGTGCATTTTTACACGAGCAGATGTTTCCATTGATATCATTTTCCTTTGGGATCTATTACAGTACAAGATTGCATTCAAGCAAGGCTCCAAAAATCTTGCTGAATCGACAAACGAATTGGCAGTGAAGTTAATGGGTCTTACAGGCTCCCTTTGGAGGAGTGCCGAAAAGATCAACATATCAATATCCGCATCGTTAAGCCTCCACGATGAAGTCTACGACGCCCTGGCTTCTTCACAAATCCGGGTTCAACATGAGTTGCGACAAGCCAACTTCATTGGGTCCAGATTTGTATTGGGATACGAGTGGAAGGAAAGGCGTAACCATCAATTAAGTTTCGCATTGGCAGGTCTGAAGTTACTTCAAGAGACTGGATTTCATCTTCGGGAACTGAAGACCAAAATCAATGTCTATCAAAAAAACTTGGACGTACTACAGGAAAGTTTCTTGAAACTCAAACTCAGCTCATGTTGATAATTGACTAACATGATAATTAGGACACTTTGTTGTTTTGTCGTTCACAGGTTTCAATTTTGAATTGGCAAGGAATAAAGAAAGAAAGACATCATGGATTGCAGGTTATTCAGAACTCCTTCTTCAGTGATAATCACCCTCGCAAAATCAAGAATGATACATGAGTTTTGTTATGGTTTTTGGATAGCTTTCTCTCTTCATTCTTTGTCAAAGACTTCTCTTTTCACAAAGCATCAAATATAGCTCTAGTCGGTTGCAGTAGTAATTACCATCTGAAACTATCATCCTTATCTGAATCCATTTGTACCGCTTCACTATTCTTGGTGCATAACTGAAGCTCTAGTCATGTTTATATTCTATTCATTTTTTTTCTTCTTTTACATATTTTTTTAGCTTTTATTTGTGTTTTTTGGTTATTTTATTTGTGTTTTTTGGTTATTTTATTTGTGTTTTTTGGTTATTTTATTTGTGTTTTTTGGTTATTTTATTTGTGTTTTTTGGTTATTTTATTTGTGTTTTTTGGTTATTTTATTTGTGTTTTTTGGTTATTTTATTTGTGTTTTTTGGTTATTTTATTTGTGTTTTTTGGTTATTTTATTTGTGTTTTTTGGTTATTTTATTTGTGTTTTTTGGTTATTTTATTTGTGTTTTTTGGTTATTTTATTTGTGTTTTTTGGTTATTTTATTTGTGTTTTTTGGTTATTTTATTTGTGTTTTTTGGTTATTTTATTTGTGTTTTTTGGTTATTTATTTATTGTTAAGTTTCTTAGGACTGTGTGGGCATGTTGCTTGGATTTCCTTCAATTCATGTGCTACAACCAAATCAACTTTTTGTAAATATAAGACATAAGTCCAACTGACCTGATGGATCTTGCACATAGAATTGTGCCAACAGCTCCATTGTGGGAACCTTCAATTAGAAATGATACTGATAAAATGATTGAATGAATTTGCATCTCAATTCTGTTTTGAGATTCACATTGGATAAATGCCCGTATTCTTTCCGGCCTTGTGTTGCGCAGAGTCGGCCGATCACGACGCGAATATGTAGGCTCATTGGGAAGCCAAGATTTTGATCCATTTTTCTGCGTTTTTATTGTGTACGGGCCTCACACAGATACACCACATGTTTTTTCTTGCCTATTTTTTCCTTTATCGACGTATCACTTGCGGGCAGCTAGCATCGCTCCCAAAGATCGTCTTTTGAGGCTGCATATTTCTGGGTCAAGAAACGGAGATACATACGTAGCCTTCACAAATCACTCAAAGGGAGCGCAAGAGCCCAAAATCACTCACAATGTTAGCGCAAGAGACGGTCCATCTTTTACTTGTCTCATTGTCACGATAGATACTTAGCTAGAAAGGTATAAAGGAACAAGTAAAAAATTCAGCAAAATCTTGAATATCACCCCGGCGGAAATTTCCGGGTAATTCAGAAGTCCACGCATCTTTCAGGCTTTGACAAAAAAATCCAGTACATAACCATCGAAAAAGGAACTTCCCTCCAAGTTCAACAAAAGAAACCTTATCCGGATTTAAGGTAGGACCCAGGCAACACTGAGCCACGTCATTGTAAGCTTGTCAAGACAATGAACAACCTTTCAATGTTCTTCATGGAGGGGCGTTAGCGTCGCGCCCGAGAAGGAAAGAAATGGCCTGGAGAGCTTTGGGATCGGGGATTCCCGACTCGGGAGACCCACCGGTACTGCTGCGGAAGGTCGATTTATGGATTGACCTAACCCCAATCTAGTGATTCTCTCCACCGCTGTCAGTCATCCCCGCCATACTTCCTACTTTCTTCGTCGTCCCTTTCGAACTTCCTCAAGACCCGTCCAAGATGTGCGTACTCTTTTCTTCAAGTCCACGTTTGCAGTCTGATGAACCTCCGAACTCAATCCCTCTCGTTCTTTGCAGGCAAATCTTCGTCAAGACTCTCACCGGAAAGACCATCACCCTCGAGGTCGAGTCTTCCGACACCATCGAAAATGTCAAGGCCAAGTAAGTCGCAATTCTTTTCAAGGAAGATCACTCTCATGTCCTCAGAGAAACCGAGCTCTTATGTTTTTTTCGTTTTGAATGAAACGCTAGGATCCAGGACAAAGAAGGCATTCCTCCAGACCAACAACGATTGATTTGTGAGCTCACCCGACCACACTTTCAGAGCTCAACCGCATCATCTCCGTCACACATCTCTCATCACCACTTTGCCCCCTCATCTTGTTTTCGTTGAATAGTCGCTGGTAAGCAACTCGAAGACGGTCGAACCCTGGCCGACTACAACATCCAGAAAGAGTCGACTCTTCATCTGGTTCTTCGTCTGCGTGGTGGTCTGATTGAGCCATCGTTGAAGGCTTTGGCCTCGACCTACAACTGTGAAAAGATGATCTGCCGTAAATGCTACGTGAGTCCATCTCAGCTCACCACAAACCAACCTGGTCTTGTATTGACGATCTTGTCGTTCATTCATAGGCCCGTCTCCCCCCTCGTGCTACCAACTGCCGCAAACGTTCATGTGGTCACTCCTCTCAACTCCGCCCCAAGAAGAAATTGAAATAGATGATCCTCGTAATCCAACATATGCGCTACTATTGTTTAGACCCACCTCAGTCCGCCTGGCACGAATCATCATTGCAGTTCCCTCACAATCTTGATCAGCCACCCGGTCTTTCGACATCTAAGTTTTTCTCGACCGTTCTGTCGAAACGCTGTCCCTCTTGATGTATTCTCTATCTTACGCATGCGTACTCTACGCCCGTGATATGCAAATCCAAGCCCACTTAACCCGAGGTAAGCGATCAGGCGTACCTGCTAGCAGATTGAACCAATTAAGATCAACCACCCTGTCTTGGGTACTGCTCCTTTCCTACTTGAGTTGTGTTGGTTTGACCTCACTAGTCAGACAAGGGTGTGAGAGCTGTTGAGAGTAAACAAACTCGTTGCCGCGACCCCCCTATTATATATTTATTTCATTTGACATGACAGAATCAGTCGAGGGATCTGCAACACAACACTTGACTGCATTCGAGCAAAGCCTAGTGGTCGTCTGTTGATTTTGTTCCGGATTGGAAGCCTTTGAGAGTTTTGTCCGGCTGCTGAGGTCCGCTAGCGGCGCCCGGCCGGCTGTGCCCCGAAACTCGGGATTAACCCCCGCCTGCCAACCCGTCATACCCCAACCATCCCCGGACTAGCCCAGGGCTATTTATCGGGGGAGGCCACCCAGAAAGAAGACGCCCGGGGGCCGGTGAAGACCAAGGAGAACCACGAAACATTCGGATGGCCAACTCTCGCTTTGGATACGTTCGTCAGGCTGAACTAGACGACCGATTGTTACCCAACACGTACGCGGTGATTCGATTGGATGGCAAGGGATTCACCAAGTTCAGTCGGAATGGATTTTCTCAGAAGAAAGATTTTAAAGACCGACAATCTAAAACCAAAACAAGAAATCTTCGGACAGATTTTCACAGGCTCATGGATTCGAGAAACCGAACGATATGAGGGCGATTCAGTTGATGAATAGAGCGGCTATTCAGGTGCTCCAGTCCGAGCTTGGAAGAGGCCAACAAGTGGCGGCCGGCAAAGCCCCCAAGAACAAGAAATCATCTCTAATTTCTGGGCCCCTCATCAAACCTGCTAGCGGGATTATACTTGCGTATGGACAATCCGACGAGTTCAGCTTCGCATTTGGACGGAAGTGTCAGGCTTACAACAGAAGATCCAGGTTTTCATTTCTCCTGCTTCATTCCATTGACTTTCTTATGTTGACCTTTGCCATTCTCTTTGTAGTAAACTTTTAACTACCGTCTTGTCCACCTTCACCGCCGCTTATATCCATCTTTGGCCCGAACACTTCCCCCAAAGTCCACTCTCAATCGATCATTTACCCTCGTTTGATGGAAGGTAATGTCCGCATATCTTTCATCTTCTCTCCCTCCACCTTCACTCTTCCTTTTTCTCTATGTATCGGGGGGATGCTCATCAATTTTTCTTTTTCGCATTTGTTTTTTCTTCAGACTTGCTGATTCTTTCTTTTCTCACCTTGTCGTTTTATCTTTTGGAATAATCATTTAAACTTGGTCGACGCGCTCATCCTCATCTTGTTTTTGAATCATGAAGAATTATTCAATATGCGACATTTCAAGAATTACAGGATTATTTCAAATGGAGACAGGTAGATGGTATGTATAAACCAACCACGAATTGGGTGAATTGTTTTAATGGCATAATACTAACAGATATACATAAAAAAACCCCTTGTAGCACATGTCAACAATCTATACAACACGGCATTTTGGGCGTTAGTTAAGCATGGAAAACGAACGACACAAGAAGCACATAGTGATCTCAAAGGGTCGTTTTCGAAAGACAAACATTCGATCCTGTTCGACCGATTTCACATTAACTATAACAACGAACCTGAGGTCTTTAAGAAAGGCTCGATTTTACTCTGGATATCCTCGCTCGAGAATCCTGGAGTAACACACCGTTCATCTGTTGATGATCATGCTCTTGACGTTGATCATAAGGTAATCTTTGTTTGCTGCTAGCTTAAACAAATCATTCCTTCCTCTCAGCTGACAGAAAATTTCCCCCAATAGCAATCAATTTTTTCTGTTGAGCAGGATGAACAGAGGCCATTAAATGAACAACTACAACCAGAATTGAATAAACCAATCTCGTCCTCGAATCATACGTCTGCAGAAAACGTCCCGATTCATCAAACTAGTGCATCAGTCAATGATCGTTCTTCTGTTTCCGTCTGTGTCGTTCATCAAGATCTCGTCAAAGATCATTGGTGGATAAACGGACCTGGATCTCTATTTTCTACTTAAATCCTTGTGGAACTCTCTTCCATTGTTTTTTTGTTGGGGGGGGACTAATTTTTATTTTTTAAAAAAATTGAAGGCCGTTGAATATCTTGGTTAGAAAGATTGTTCTCGTCAAAAATCTTTTTCCTTCCACCTCATTACATTTGCTGATCCCGTGGTGATATAATAATACCATTAGTACGGATAAGTGGAGGACTTCCCGTGGACATCTGCAGGGGCTGCAGATCTTAATTTACAAGTCAAAAAGCTAAATTTTTAGCATTTTGACTGCAAATAAACTCTGGTATATAGCTAGATCTGACTCTGCAGAGGGGCGGTAGATCGATGGGAAGTCCTCCAGTTTGTTGGAATGCTTATACCCAGTCAAGTATGCTTCTACTATAGTTAAGCTTTTCGTGTTGTATTTAGTTTGTCATACCTCCAATCCTGAGTAAGCCGTTGCTCACAGGTCAGCAACGGCTTGCTGAGTTTACGGCAGTTGGCTAAATTTAGCTTAAAATCCTGCTAAATTTAGCCAACGTGAAATACCCTTTTGTCTATGCAGAAACAACCGAGACTTCCATCAAAACCACTGAAATAATGGAGGAGTTCCCTTCGATGTAAACGATCATCAGGGTGCATACATACATCCATGTAATTTAGTTGAATTCCCACCCAAATTATCCATCAGCAAGCAATCAATCCGCCGGTGAAGCATTACTCCAGTCTCCAGAGTCCAGGGCCTCATCAGAAAAAAACACTCTCCAACGCGAACCACCCTGATATCCTTTGCTGTATCTTGCCTTGAGGTGTGCTGGGAGAAGTCGGCTATCTGGTCCGTGACGGCCCGGGTGTCACGTCAAGTCACTTCCCACACTTATCTCACAACTGAGTTTGACTCCATTTATTTTTAAAACTGCAGCAGCCTGTGATACGTCTTCATGCTGTGGCAGGACTCAGATGTTAATGTGTGACCATATCTCGCTGCTTGTTTCTTCCCTCCAGTTTTTCACAGGCGTCTACGTAGATATTTAACAACTGGCAGTTTTCTTCCCGAAGGAAGAAAACTGTCTGCCCCTGCCCGCTCGACCAAGTTTTCTGATTGAAAGGTCAGTTGGATTCTCGACAGAGCTCCAAACTGGGATACAAATTTTCTTGCCAGTCTTGTTCTCCCGTAGACCACAAAAATTTCCTCTGCGAGACTTTCTCTCTCTCCTCTCTCTTGCTGAAAACTTCTTTCATTCTCTTTTTCTAAAAGACAGCAAGCATTTCTGAAGTTCATAGCCGGACCCCCAGCTTTTCAGGCACTTTCACCCTGCGAATATTGCCACCGACTGTCGTTTTGCAGCTCTCGACCTGATAAATTAATTCCTCTTGTGACTTAAAAATGAAGTTGATCACATATGGTGCCTACGTATGGTAAGCGTTCCGAAAGAATTAAGAGCGTTGGTTTCCTATCGTTCGTTTAGACCGACTGGGATGGTTTACTCTTCTAGGCTACCGATTGTCACGGCCCTTGGGTGGTTCATAACACTTTTCGGCTTACCCTCACTTTGGCTTCTAACTGATCACGGAAAAAAGTATCGTTTGGATAAAGCAACTATCATGTTTATCTGTAAGGCATCTTTCCTTTCAAGACAGCCGATTAGGAAACTGAAACCATCAATGATATCTGAGCTGTCTTCAGCGGATATTGGAGCAGCCCATATGGACTGGTTTACACCCGGATGTACCACTGTTGTCATATTTTACATAATGACCTTAATCGCCGGAGGATGGCTGAGACACCGTCAACGTATACCGCAAGTAACTGGTAAATGGACAAGACTTTGGGGATATTCCACAATTGTCAACGGTATCTTAAGCGCGGTCTCCCTGATGACGCTGTCGTGCGTCAATCAATTTCTCTCTACTCATTCCCAAACCTACTTGCAGCGAAGATTGATTGAAAAAATTACTTTCTGCTTAGTTGCCTGAGCAATTTCAAGCATCCAGTCATTCATTGGCGGTTCACGTTTTCGTTCCTAATCTTCATATCATTCAGCGCAGTCAGTCAAGTCATTGACGGATTTTATCTACAAAGAGAATATCCCGGCCGGACACACCTGAGGCGCAACGCTATCCTCAAATTTTCCATTGTACCGATTTCTGTAGCCCTTGGGATCGTTTTGGCAACTTTGGTTGGGAGATTTCATTCAATAATCCGTGTTCTTTGCCATTCTGATTTCCCTTCGACTGAATTCATGTAGTATCTGATACCTGGAGGCGAAATAAACCCCGGACGGCGAGACTCGCAACGATCAACGGCCGCTGTTTTCGAATGGGTTGTTTGCTTCCTACTAACGCTTTACTTTCCGGTATGTGAAATGATTATGAGCTAGCACCCCTGATGGATGAACTGAGTCGTGTTGACTGAATGTCTTGATAATCCATGACAAGACGTTTGTTCTCGACTTTTGGCCGGCCATCGAAACTTCTGCAAGATGCCATGATCCAATGGAGTCCAGGGTAACACTTGAAAGAGTCAATTCACACGCTTTTGATGATTCAGAAGGAGACCTCGAAAAAGTAAGAAGCCGGCCTATCTTGCTTCCGAGCAAGTCGTTCAGTTCCTTAGAAAACAATCGAGAGACGACGACAACGAAGCACTATGAAACCGAGTTCACCTGCCTTGGCGAGATCCCTTGAGACCTAACGAACTGAATCTCATAGGAGGAGCTCATAAGAAACAGGAATAGCATCCTACTTCTCTCCATCTGTCCTCCGGTACTTTCAACACATGCATCATGATGGTTAAGTTCATCGGCATGTAACTTATCCCAGAACAAAGTTCGGGCCCCCAGATAATAATAAAACCTGTAACATCAGTCTGTCAAAGCTTCTTTGAATTTTGTAGTGTTTCATTAATTTACCCGAATATTTTCTTTTATCGAAAAAGATGCTATCAACCAATGGTTTTTGTCTCGCCGCTCGGCCTAAATTCAATTCAGTCATGTATTACTCAAACTCTTTTTTTCACATTCAAAATGACATGAACAACCTAACATCCAGTCTCCTACCGTAAATTGGACCCACAATGTGTTTGTGGAACAACATGAAAGGAACCTCACCTCTCATTCCACTCTATGCTCCAATGGAAAGAATCAAAAATGTAAACATACATAAGGACTGGGTTTTCATGTGGAAGCGGTTCACGTAGGTCCATTTTAAGCATGTCACTAAAATTGGTGATGCTTGTGAGAATATGTTTTAACATAAATTGACATCGATTTCCCGCAACTTTATGGGAAATATATTCAAGACCATTGCTTGTCTTTTTTAACTTGGGTCGGGCACCTATGTGAACCGGGGTACTGATTTCTTTCCACATTTGCATATGTGAGTGTTACAATAAGATGAAAATGAAATACTGCTCATTTTCTTTTACTTCATCATAGGTAGGTAATCAATTTTTCGAGCAGGCTGTCCAAGACTTGCACCAAAGACACAAAAACCATCTCAAACCAACCCTCATAGGTTCGTCCACAAAAAAAAGGAAAAACCTGGATTAGTCGCATGTATATTACCTGGCAAAACTCACTAAAGAAAAACTTTATACCATAGTTTTCATTTTTATGCAATGACTTTACTTTCCAAATGATGGCTGAGACAACACCAACACATCCTGTTTCCCTGCTGTTGTGTCCAAGCCATCAGGACATCTGAGCAAATGATTTGTCAGACACACTGGAAAAGGAGTGTTGAGGTGTCTGTTAGTGTGCTATCATGATGTATCACTCCTACTGATGAGTTGAACCATAACCACTACCACCCAACTACCCTGGCGTCCACAAGCACCTGTAGCCTAGTTGGTAAAGGAAGCACTCTAGTATGTGTCTCAGCATTCCTGAGGTCATGGGTTCGAGTCCCACCAGACACATCTTACTTTTCACAGTCTCTACAAGGAGGCTGTAGAAGACTCAAACACCCTGCATCTTACTATCAAGGAAAATTTCAGAAAGATAGCTCAACATATCTTGGGTTCATCATCCACCAGAAAGCAGGCCACATTGAGTCTTCCCAGCCCCCTCAGTTCTATAATCAACCAAATAGCTTCTTGGCATTGTATACTGAAAGCTTTTATCTTCCATATCAAACAACAATGCAATCCTCTTTACCCATTCTGGGGTCGCAAAGGGATGGTTTCCCACTTCCTGAATCTCTGCCTGCATTTTCAAGATTCAAGACAATTAGAAGAAATCTCCACAAAGCAAATTTTTGTTCAAAACCAAGACTTGACCAGATTCCCCTCAGTATCCAGGTAGAAGTTCCTCTTCCAAAATTCTTTCTGGATTCTCACTGGTTCCCCAAGTAGTTATCTCAATAACTGGAATCATAATTTTCATCTCTGAATCCAAATTTCTCCTTCTTCTTGTTGAACTTCAAGTGTCAAGCTAGGAACTGCTTGATACAGATTGCTAACAAATCCATTTGAGACTTCATACCAGCATTGGAGGCAATAAATACTCACACAATGCCATGAAAACTGCTTCAACTGTCAGCAGTAGATGTCAGCCTGTTACTATTCAGACACAACCTGAATAGAGCATACATAACAAATTAAAAAACTATAAAAACATACACATAAATAAAAAACTATGTAATAATGATAGAGAATTTATTACATAGGCCACAAAAAGTCATTATTACATGTACATATAAATAATAGAGACATTATTACGTGTACATATAATAAAGAGACATTATTACATGTACCAGAATGCCACAAACATAGTTCAGTACTATTACATAATTATAATGACCCTCAAAAATATTAAACCTTATTTTAAAAGGTTCACCACTAAAAATACTTGGAACCTTAAAAATAAGTTGGTTCTATAACAAAAAACAATTAAAAATAGAAGTCATGAATAACTTCTAAACCTTAAATAAAACCTAGAATATTGTTGTATATTCTGAATCTACATGTAAAATAACCTAGGGTACCTCACTTACAGTACCCCTTAAATCCTACTTCTTCAGGTACTTCTCACTTACTCACACACACTCATGCATCACGGGTCACAATGTAGCGTACACATTACATGTACCTCTCATGCATCCCTACTGGCTGGGTAATGACCAGAAAGTGACGTAAAAATGAGGTGTTGTGTAAACTGACAGAGTTAGACCCAACTGTGATGTGAGGAATCCAAGCCTGCGTCCCAGTTCACAAATTGGGATTTGGGCCACAGACCCTCCCAGAATACACAACACCCCAGTTGGAAGGGTTGTAAAAATATGAGAAAAATACAGGGGGTCTCAGAGCGCCCCAAAAATATGGGAACAACTCCTCTGACCCCCAAAATCCTGTTGCACCACTTGTAGCGTGGTGTTCAAAGATTGGTACAGGCTGAATTGGGCCACAAACTGCATCATAGCGCTGCATCTGGCCCAGGCCAAAGGTTACAAGGGGTCCAGGGCTCAAAAAGGCTTGTTAAAAACCAATTACTGACCCCCAGACTCTGCTGGTGAGCGCCTTCAGCTCCTTGGGCTATTGCTACACCTCCCAAACTGGCCCAGGCCAGCCAGAAAAGTGCCACACCACTTCAAGGGAAGCATTATGAGTGCTACAGGGGTTATAAAATTAGTATATAAGAACCCCCATTCTCCCACCAAGTTGAAAATCATCTTCATTTTTTCCTACACAGCTATAACCACCTAAATCAACCAGCTTCAACCTAGTTATTTGCCCTGTTATCACTGTTATACTTGAATATCAACACAACCAACCTACAACAACTGTCCCCAGCACTCTTACCACCTCTTAACCACCTTTCTGAGTGCTTCTCACACCAGTTGTACCACTCCTGAAGATCCCTTGGCCTTGGAATAGCACCAGTGAGTTATATTCCTTTGTTTCTTCAGCATCTGGGTGTACTCCTGCTACAGGACCAGATAATCAGGTACCCAAAAATACCTAAGTCTTTGGACAGATCCTGATTCTTAAGAGGTCACTGTAAAAACTCCTATGTGTTTTAAAATAGTATTATTCTATTACATTACCTTTTATCCATTAAAAACCCATCCCATAATGTTTTTTGCTGCACATTTGGGCATTAAATTTACTTTGCAGCTAGTGTAGCTAGAAGGATATTAGTCCTTGGCATAACTGAGCCTGACAGTAGACATGCCAAATTACAAATACATCTTTTTACTTTTGCATGTCTACTGCATACAGTTGAAGCAGTTTTTCAGTGATACAGGCATACATCACTGTGTATTCAACATCTCAGGCAATGATTATCACTACAGAAATCTTGCATTTTCTGATCCCTGCATCTTTATCTTTCAAAGTGGCCAAGGCCCACAACCTTTGACCAACGCTGGGCCTTCTACGCTAACCGTAGCACAGCGCAGTGTATTTCTGCTAACAGCTAACAGGTTTTCTGTTGGCTGTTCACAGAGTTTGCACTATTTCTATGCACCCGGCCCCAAAGAGGGGGCCGTTTATAGCTGGAAAACCTGCTAAAGATGGTGTACCACAGCATAAAGCTTTTTAGCGGTGCTGAAGAGACCACTAACGCTACAGCGGTTGTGGTCTAAAAAGATAACTGCTACACTGCACTTTTTTCTGAAAAAGTGTGGTGTAGCCTAGCAGCCCATCGCTGCTTTGACTGTACAGTACTACCAACGGTGGGCCGCTGTGCTACACTGCGCTTTTTTTAAAAAAAAGTGAAGCGTAGCGGCCATTTTTGAAGCCCAATAACACAGTAGCGTTAGCAGCCTTGTAGGGCCGCTAAGCTGCGTTATGCTGCTTTTGGCCTCTTTCAGCAGGGTTTTTTTTCCAAAAAGCACTGTAACCCAGAGTAAAGGCCTCTTTTTTTTGAGGCCAGGCGTGTAGCAATAGGGCTAAATACGCTAAAAGCCAGCAGAAAACCGTTAGCTGTAGAAGAATTACACTACCGCTAAGGGTAGCGTAGCTGGCCCACCGTTGCCACTACTTGAATGGTTTATTTGGCACTCTATAGGTTGCTTTCTTGCCCCATACTTTCTTTCAATTAAGCCTCCTCATGGCACCCATATTTTCAGCTTGCTATTATATAGACAAGCTTACATGGTGATAAATAAAATTTAAAAACAAAATAATGATAGAAAATTTGAATTTCTTGGAATACATGAAGAAAACCTTGAATATTTTTTTCACAAGTAGATCCTACAGCCCTAATAACCCAGGGTCACCCTGAAGAATGACCCTCAAAATCCTACTCCTTCATACCTTTTCTCCAGGAGTAAGATTCAATTTAAGACAAAGCCTGCTACAAGAAATAGAAATTGAACTGGTCCTCTAAGCAAATACAGAAGCTTTAGAAATAATTTACATATAATAGAATAGTATAAGATGATGTAACAATTCTACAGCATAATGAATTGATTAAAAGTGGTATGAAATTGATAATAAGAACACTCAATTGATAAGTACATCAGGTTTATTCTTAGACTATCTTCCAGGAAGACTCAAAAGGTTTGAATAATCTCTCAGAAGTAGCCCAAGAGGACCTGTCAAACATCTAATGAAGCTCAAGGGTACCTCATACATCTTCCAAGGGCCCTTATTTAGTCTCCAGGGCCTCAGAAAGACATGAATATTCCCCCTTCCTTACACCAGAAGCCTTCTCCTCAGTCTATTTCAGAATTATCCCCTTCAGAATTTTATCTTCATCAGTTAAGAATCTACCAACTAGTTAATATTATTCTGCAGGACTCCCTGTGAGCTGGTGTCCCTTAAATGGGGGACAGACACAATGTGTTACTCTCAAAGGTTGTATTACTCCAATTAAGGGAGGATACAACTGAGGGGAGAAATGGAGAAGGGAGAGGGAAAGACAAGGTGAGTAGTAGATTGTGATAGAAGAAAGGAGGAGTCTAATTGAAAAGGAATATTTTTATAGGCAGTCTTACAAATCTGTCAATAAGCTGCAAATCAGAGCTTACTCTACCCCTCCTTCTTAACAAAAACATCAAAAAGTTGGTCTGGATGAATCTAGACCAAATTCTTTTCTAAGACTATTATTTCATAGTCAACGTTAAGCAACATACAAACCAGAAGAATGATAGTAATCTTTTTTAAGTTTAATGTGAAACTGAGGGGAAGGAAATGTTAATTTAAGATCAAGAGGGTTCAAAGAAAGAACTAGAAAACTAGGTTTCAAAGAGAGAATTATTTTGGAATAATCCAAACACTGACTAGTGGAGATTTTACATCAAAGGTCTTTTAGTGGTATCCATACACCTAGGAAGGTTGGATCTGCTGAGTTTTGTTTTCTTGGGTCTATCTTGAAGTATGGGGGATGGAGAGGTGTCAAAGAGGTTGAATAAAACCTTTGAAAACAATCCATAGGGAATTAAATGGTTTCTGACAAAAAATGGGAGTGATTAAACATACACAGCAGCCGCAATTTTGTTTGAAGTGAACTGTGGATCTGACCAATCCATGAAAAACCGGTTAGATACACGTTGGCCAACTTTGTTTCCACCTGCCTGTGGAAAAGACTCGGCCAACATTGCTACCAAGCCATGTTGGCCAACATAGTGAGCCACGGCAGTGGAAATGACAATCATCACCGAGGTGTGGGATCCACAGTGCATCACACCTTGATGGGCTCCACTGGTACACAGTTCTGTGAAACCAATGTGGACCCCACGCTGGCTTCACGGAACTGTGAACGGTCAAATCAATGGCAGACACTTATGTGGATATGACGTTGAAAAACTCTCAACAATCCTGGGCTGATTATTTTTGGCCAAAAGCTTGGCTGAACAATTAAAAATGAGAAAAAAAATTTGTTTGCATCCTGTGGTTTACAATGTTAAGAAGAGTATATAATGCAAGGTGGCAGGGGCAATGTTATATACAGCGTAGTTGAGCCGTTGTAGAGCTTGACTTGAGTCTCCTTATTCCTTCATGGCAGCGGGTTTGACCCTGGCTTGCCTCATTTTTTAGGTTTGCATGCTAGCGTCCCAACCCCTTTGGCTTCTCTGATGTCCAATCAACATAGATCACATCACCCAACATGATTTTCACACCAAGGATTTGGGTGGCATCCACCAAGATGTTCTGGACCTATTGCCACACGTCCGAGCCCCTGGATTCCACAGGATAAACTGGTGGATTTCCACATTGAACTTTGGCCGCTGTGTAGGCAATTTTCATGCTTGGTTTCAAATCAATCATGTTCAACTTTGGACATTAAATTCAGAGAGTCAATAGATTAAAAAAATTGTTAAGACTGATCAAACAAAGAAACTATTATAGAACATGATTGTTTGCCAATTAATTATAAATTGAAGTAATTTATTATTCAATTGTTAATCATAAAATTTGAAGCTTATTTGTTTGAGACAGTTTCATTGAAGCCTTTTGGACAATTTACATTGTCTCTATGGTTGAAACTTCATTTGATATCTGATTCCGCTTCAAGCCCTCCTGAATCAATTATTCAACCTATAACCCCCACTCTCCAGTATTTGGCTAACAAAGTGAGTTCTTTCTTCCTCTAACAGCCTTTGAAAGTAACACTATACCTGGTCATCCTCAAAAATCCCTGTTCTACGCACCCAAGAAGTTCAGGTGATCCCAAAACCCCGATATCTAGGGGCTTTGAAAAACAACTGCCAGTTTTTTGACCAACAACTCCCACAATTGGTTCAACATCAATTTTGGGAGTCTTTGGTCCAATACTGGCCGTGGGCATGGGAGTCTTCCTCCCAATCCCTCAAAATAATAAAATAATAAAAAATCGGGAGTCGTTCTCCCAAATCCGCCGATAGACTGGGTGGATTTGGGAGTTGCCCTCATTGACAGGAAGTATTTTCTTCCGGTCAATGGGGTTGTTGTACCTCATTGACAAGAAGGTTCTCCTTCCAATCGATGAGGTACAACAACCTCACTGACTGGGAGGAAATCCTTCTGGTCAATAAGGAGGTGTACCTCACTGACCGCAAGGAAATCCTTCTGGTCAATGAGGAGTTGTACCTCACTGACCAGAAGGAAATCATTCCAGTCAGTGAGGAATTGTACCTCACTGATTGAAAGTAAATCCTTCCGGTCAGTGAGAAATTGTACCTCACTGACCGGAAGGAAATCCTTCTGGTCAATGATGCTGTTGTACCTCGTCGACCAGAAGGTTTTACTTCCAATCAATGAGGTAAAACAACCTCAATGACCCAAAGGAAATCCTTCTGGGAAATGAGGCTGCTGTACCTCACTGACCGGAAGTTTTTCCTTCTGGTCAATGAAGAGTTGTATCTCATCAATTGGAAGGAAATCCTTCCAGTTGATGAGGTACAACAGCCCCATTGACTGGAAGCTTTTCCTTCCAGTCAGTAAAGTTGTTGAACCCCATAAATTGGAAGGAAAACCTTCCTGTCAATGAGGTAAAACAACCTCACTGACCCAAAGGAAAACCTTCCAGTCAATGACACAGAAATCCTCACTGACCGGAAGGATTTCCTGCCAGTCAGTGAATTTGTTTTCCCTATTGATTGGAAGGATTTTCTTCCAGTCAATGACACACAACAAACTCCTTGACCCAAAGGAAAACCTTCCGTTCAACAAGGCACAACAACCTCCTTGACCCAAAGGAAAACCTTTGATTCAACAAGGCACAACAACTTCCTTGACCAGAAGGAAAACCTTCCTGTCAATGAGGACGACTCTCAAATCCACCCAGTGTGAACCTCAAAAGTGTCAGTGAAGACCTTTTGCTGAGTTTGGAAAGGTATGTGTGAGGATGCCTCTGCCGATCCGAATCCTTGACACTAAACAAGTTTCCCAATCTTGGATTGGAAAGTTTTATGTAGTGATAGTAGGTGTATCAAAGATAATACTGTTGTTTTAGAAGTGGAGTGAGTTGTAAGGTGTTATTCAGGTGGGTTGATCTTGTTGATGTTATTGATGTTGCTAGAGTTGTTGAGGAGTTTATGATGATGAAAGGCTGATGATGATGATATCTGATGGTATGGATAAGGTAAGGATAAGGTGAATGAAGAGGTGTTGGGTGTGGGAGCAAATGCTTCAACCAGTGATTGAACTCAGGTCCTTTGGGTGAGGGTATATAAGTTCAAAAAAGGGTAAAGATGAGGCAGGGTGAAGGCTCCTTATTTTGGATATGACTTGAATGAGGATTGAATGCGTGGCCTTGAGGTCAATATAATTGATGGTTATAATTGATGAGGGTGTTATTGCAAGATATAAGGGTGGTTATAAAGTTGATAAAATATAAGGGTGGGTAATAAAATATAAGAATAGAATATTCAGGATATAGAAAGTTGGATGAATGTAAAGTGACCAGTGACCAATATATTGGATGATGGGATGGTGAGGAACAACTGGCAGGCAGAAGGCCTCCTTATATAGTAATAAATGAGGGATTTTAGCCAAAGGGGTACACCCCGAATGAGGCAATTTAGATGGCCTGAAGATCCACTAAGTAGCTGTGAATAGTCTACAACATGGGGTAAGTTTCTCAAAACCCCCCACGTCCAATGGACGCTTTCACCTCAAAGCATCCAATGGACGCTTTCACCTCAAAGTGTCCAATGGACGCTTTCGACTCAAAGCATCCATTGGACTCTTTCAATAACCGTGCAATGGATACTTTCACCTCAAAGCGTCCATTGGACGGTTTAAGGAAGCTTCCATTGGACACTTTGAGGTGAAAGCGTCCATTGGACAGTTTGTAAATAGCATCCAATGGACGCTTTGAGTGGATAGTGTCCATTGGACGGTTTGAGGAAGCGTCCATTGGACGCTTTGAAGTGAAAGTGTCCATTGAACAGTCTCTGAGCTTGCTTCTTTTTTTAACAAAGAAGTAATAACACAACATGTGTTTTGCGCATCATAAAATTAAAAATACATTATTAACATATGGCAAAAGCATCCATCTGACGCTTTTGCTAAAGCGACCGACAGGTGCTATATGGCAAAAGAGACAACTGGGCGCCTGAGATTCACTCCATAGTGCTGATCGGACCATGGTCTCCCAAGTGTTGGTTGTCGAGT
The DNA here is from genome assembly GCA_001624995.1 of Puccinia horiana. Lineage (NCBI taxonomy): Eukaryota > Fungi > Basidiomycota > Pucciniomycetes > Pucciniales > Pucciniaceae > Puccinia > Puccinia horiana. Next base: position 818,083 of record LWDY01000087.1, read on the forward strand.
TGTATAAGCATCTGTGTTGCTTAGGGCAGGCTTGTGGGTGGTGGTTCGAGTCACATGAGTTGTTCCTTTTTTGGCTTGGTTGAATCCATTTTTGAGTCTCCCTGCTATGACCAAGCGCCCAGCCCACGCTTTAAACCGTCCAATGGGCAATTCCTGGCTGGTTTTGCGAAACTGTCCAGGAATGGTACAGCAGAGTGGCGTCAAATGTGGTTCGCTACACTACCCGTAGCGATAATCGCTAACAGCTAACAGCTTTTGCTGTAGCTGTTAGCGGTTTAAGCGCTATTGCTACGCGATTGCGCCCCTAAAAAAGCACTGCTACACTGCGCTACAGCCCTTGTTAGCGGTAAAAACCCGCTACAAAGGATGTAGCGCAGCGTAGCAGCGCCAACACTACAGCGCTGGCGGCAAAAAAAAAATTGCTACGCTACACTATTTTTGGCAAATAGTGTAGTGACCCAGTGCTGGTGGCATCCATTGGCCGGACTCTGCCCACCAAAACCTGGATGGCTTTTGGAGTGTACGGAAGAACGACCATTGGTTGTTCTCCGGGCCCCAAGGTGTATCTACCATACATCCCTTTTGTATCCAGACTAAAATACAGAAATGCAGTATGATAAAGCAGTCCAAGTTGTGGTTATTACCAGTATGAAGGAATTCAATATAAAACTGTAGTCCAAGTTGTGGCTATTGTTGGAATTCTATTCCTACCGCTATTCCTTGCAAAAGGAAATGCTCAAGTGAGTTTTAAACTCATCAAGATAATATTGAATAATAACTTATTCAGATGATTCTTTAAGGTTGGATGATCCAAAAGGATCATTTAAGGTTGATGGTTATACCACAACTAAAGACAACCAAAATCTCAATGATCATTCAATCCAAGAAGAATTGTGAGTTACAATTCTTTATAGACATCAATTGATCATAAGATTAGATTACTTGTTAATTAACAATAATCTCTTTAAGATTTAGGTCAAATCATAACCTACTTAACAATCAATTGTCATCAGCCAATTGAAAACAAAATAACAGCTTAAAGAATAGAATTAGCTCACCATTATTAGGTGAGTAAAGATTTAAGATAAATCATCAAAAGTCATATCAATGATTACAATCAAGAAGTTAACAAAGTTTAACTTGTTTTTTTATTAGAATAATAACACTTATCAAACTCTTAGCATTAAAGGATTATCTTGAACAATTTACCATTGTAGCTTCTTGTAAGTCTTCCATCAAGAAAAATTATTAATAAAAAATCTAACAAGTTCAAACTGAACTTTCCAGATCAATTATTCTTATCAAATTCATATATTATCTTTTCTACTCAAAACCTCAAGACTCACTAAAATATCTAGTTCAATAATCATCAAGATTCTTATCTCAACTATTATTAACAGGTTATTATGCCTGCCTTTAGGTATAATGATCTTATTTTATTTTCCTTATTCAAACAATATTATCATGTATACAAATTGTTATCTAATGAAAATACAACTTTAGCTCTATTATTTCTTTAGATTTACAGTCTCAATCACTTATTACCACAATCTCAACAATAAATACAGCTAAAGGCAGGATAATCAACCTTGTCAATAATGTCTAGCAAGAATAAGTATCAATTCAAAAAGGCACTTATAGTTATTCCAACTCTCAAATTATTCAATGTGGCATTCGAAAATGATTTTATTTCTTCACCTTAAGAAATTATTGGACATCACTCTTGAAGCACCTGCAGTTGTTACCAACAAAATTTCTGCAAAGAAAGATGAAGCTTTGGTTTATCTCTCTTCAAAAATTGACAACTCAATCTTCAACTCTACCTTTAAGAATCCACAAACAGTTAAACCACACAATATCTGGAAGTCACTCAATGATGTGTATGCATCAACCAATATTTACTCATTGGTTAGAGTCTGGACGGCTTGGGAGCAAGTTCAATACAACCATTCACTTCTTAAATTTGTCAATGAAATGGATCACATTTTCAACAAATTTACAACAATTGGAATCAATGTTCTTCAAAAATTCTTCAGCTGTGCTATTATTTGCAGACTCACCAAGGAGCCTTTATTGGCAGAGGGTCAAAAGTTAGACCTGCGACCCCCCATCTCGACAGGGGGTTTGAAGGTGCAACCCACCCTGACGTCCTTGCAACAGTCAGGGGGGGGGGGGGGGGGGTCGCACCTTCAAAGGTTGGGGGTCGTGTGTTGAAGACCGTAAAAAATGTGCTTATATTGCTAAAAATTGAAGAAATGATTGACCTCAATCTGGATTCTGTCTTGATCAATGATATCTTAATCAAAAAGAAATCTCACTGCACTATTGTAAACCTCCAACCCTTGTTGGGTTTCACAAGGCTTGTTACATAATTACATAAGCTTGTCACATGATTACATAAGCTCAACCCGTATTTAGTCTAGCCTTCCTTCCTTACCTAGATTTCAGAGATCCTCTCTCTCCCATCTAGGTAAGTACCTCCTTCCTTTCATTTCCATCTTTTCCCATTCTTCCTTCTGATTGGCTTAGTTGTACTTGCAAAGAGATCCTCTCTCTCCCATCTAGATTGAAATAAAATATCACCCTTTGGTTCTACTAGCTAGAACTCCTTTCCGTGCCCCTGTGTTGACTAAGGGCAGTGAAGAGACTCAACTCTTACAAATTTGCAAATTTGTTTGTGTCCAAGTGGTATAGTTGTTGTCATGAATCTATTCTTACAAAACAAAACAAAACTATCAATCAAATCCAATCTGAATTCTGTCTGAAGTTCTTGCATCACACAACAATCTCCAGCACTCTACAACCACTCCTTACTCACCTTTCTGAGCGCTGAAAGACCTGTTCCACTCTCCTAATGTTTGCTTGGCTGAAAAAATAGCACCAGTAAGTTCATTTATTTTAATACTTGAGTGGTAGATCATTATCCGCATGTATGTTTTCTTTCAAAGACCAGGTCAGAGGGCAAAATATACCACCCCCGTAACTCAGGCACTTCTGTAATAAAAAATAAGACTATTTTTATCACAAATGAAAAACCTTCCTTAATTTTAGCTATATGTTTCACAGTGACACGTACCCTTGTGTACACTACCTTTATTTTATTCTTGCACCCCATGTGTAGCAAGAAGGATTGAAGTCCTTGGCATAACTGAGGCTGACAACCAATTTCTCAATTCAGACAACTATTTCTTTTTCCAGGTTCTTGAACACCTTCAACCATCCCACTACTCATTGGTGATTTACATTTACACCCATAATCTTCATGGCCCCCACATTTTCTCTTGATCAGTTGTTAATGTATTTTTAATGTTTGTAATTACAAGCAAAAAGCATTCCTAGACTCTATGAGAAATAAGGAAATCTCAAGGGTGTTTGTGTGACAGTCGTGTGACAGATGTAACTAGTTCTATCCCGGCTGTTTTTCTTTCCTTTGTTTTCTTTTCTTTTTCTCTATCCTGTTCTCTTCTTTCCTTTTGACTCCAGGTTCAACCTCCTCCTGCTCCACTCCTGACTATCCTTGGCTGACTCCCACTATCATCACATTTTCACAAGATATTTCCTCTTATCCTACTTTCCACAGACTCGCTGTGGTAAATGAGGAAAACAAGTAAAAAAAGAACAGGATTTTCAAAGTGTGTTTAGGCTCTGCCCGCCTCCGCGGTCTGTGCACCTAAAGTGTATACAAATGCCTTCCACCATAACGACCTCGGGTTGTTTAATGTGTCACGCTTCCTTGCAGGCTTGGAGATAAGGGCCCTTGGGGACAGCAAGTGGTTCACGGGGGATGACATGATCCTATTTCCAGAAGTTTTTAGGCAGTTAGATTGAAAGCTGCAAAATAGCTGATGAGATTTACATGAAAAACAAAATATGCACCATTGCTGTGTACGATGCTGGACAGCAGTCGTTCCTCAACGGGCCATCATCTGTATTTGGGCATTGAAAAAGGCCACGAAACGCCCCAAACGGCCTGACAACTGTCATCATGAAGCAAAGTTTTTGGTTAGAACGACGAACTTGACAAGATTGGAACGCGGATACAAACCAGTAAATGATTTCAATTGAGAATTTAATGGAGAACACATGCCCTTCAAACCCTTCGGACAGTGGAAGTTATCAGTGACTACTGTTCTAGCCAGTGCAACAATAACAAGGACACCCATAACTGAGTAATAGCTACAAAGAAACATTATGAATCTTGAATTGCTGGTTGCAGTTGGTAAGAGGAAAGTAAAACATCAGGTCTTGGCTTGGATTGTGTTGAAGTCTGCTGAGTTGGATGTTGGCGGTAAAATTCATGACAGATAGCAGACTATAAGTAAGAAAATGGTTGTCTGCCAACAGGTTGATCACCCACTCTGTGCCGTATTCACAAGATGAACCTCCACCGGAACCAATTACATGATCACCGGTGCGCACTGTCCCGGTGAGTGGGAGTTCTGCCACATAAAAACAACATGCATTTAAATAGGGGGTTGGAAAAACGACTCCCACGACCGAGTCAACGTCCAATCTGGGAGTCATTCATCCAATGATCAATCCCACCGTCGTTCTCCTAAAGTCAAAAAAATAGAATAAAATAAAATAAAATAAAATAAAATAAAATAAAATAAAATAAAATAAAATAAAATAAAATAAAATAAAATAAAATAAAATAAAATAAAATAAAATAAAATAAAATAAAATAAAATAAAATAAAATAAAATAAATAAAATAAAATAAAATAAAATAAAATAAAATAAAATAAAATAAAATAAAATAAAATAAATAAAATAAAATAAAATAAAATAAAATAAATAAAATAAAATAAAATAAAATAAAATAAAATAAAATAAAATAAAATAAAATAAAATAAAATAAAATAAAATAAATAAAATAAAATAAAATAAAATAAAATAAAATAAAATAAAATAAAATAAAATAAAATAAAATAAAATAAAATAAATAAAATAAAATAAAATAAAATAAAATAAAATAAAATAAAATAAAATAAAATAAAATAAAATAAAATAAAATAAAATAAAATAAAATAAAATAAAATAAAATAAAATAAAATAAAATAAAATAAAATAAAATAAAATAAAATAAAATAAAATAAAATAAAATAAAATAAAATAAAATAAAATAAAATAAAATAAAATAAATAAAAAAAATAAAAAAAATAAAAAAAATAAAAAAAATAAAAAAAATAAAAAAAATAAAAAAAATAAAAAAAAATGGGAGTCGTCCTCACTGGCCGGAATGATTTCCTTCCGGTCCACTACCCGGTCAGTGAGCATTTGTAACTCACAATTGGAAGGATTTCCTTCCGGCTGATGAGGCTTTTGTACCTCATCAATTGAAAAGAAATCCTTCCGGTTGATGAGGTTGTTGTACCTCATAGAGTGGAAGAACTTCCTTCCAATCGATGAGGTACAAAAACCTCATCAGCCGGAAGGAAATCCTTCCGGTTGATGAGGTTGCTGTATCTCTTCGACCGGAAGGATTTCCTTCCAATCGATGAGGGGCAAAAGCCTCATCAGCCAGAAGGAAAGCCTTCCGGTTGACGAGGTCGTTATACCTCATCAACCGGAAGGGAATCCTTCCGATTGTGAGGTACAAATGCTCACTGACCGGAAGAAAATCCTTCCGGTTAGTGGACGGGAAGGAAATCATTCCGGCCAGTGAGGACGACTCCCAAATCCGCCGAGTCTACGGCGGATTCGGGAGACCGAATCCCATTTTTTTTATTTTTTTCTAATTTTTTGACTTTAGGAGAACGACTCCCAATCCCTGTGGTGGGATTGGACGAACGACTCCCAAATTGGACGTCGACTCGGTCGTGGGAGTCGTTCGTCCAATGTCTGGGAGTCGTTTTTCCAACCCCCTTTAAATATTACATGCATCCAGTTTCGACACAATGGGACTGGGAGATGATCTTTCGAGAGGTTGTGTAAGGCCGAGGTCTGGGATTGCCCCCAATGATTATGACGAAGAGCAGCGAAGAGCCATCTCTTCGAATCTTGTACATGGAGGGTAAGGGTTGTCAGAAGAAAGAGTCTTTGCGGGACCACATAATACATACCACCTAAGTCTGGGTAGTGCAGCCCTGTGTAGGTGTACTACAGTTAGCACGGAGACGGTCATTCAACTCATTTAAGGGAAAGACACATACCACAACTATCCCTTTGCCTAAATCCTTTCCTTTTTTGCTCTTGATGACTGGCACCCCAAGGCTCGATGAATCGAATATGATTCTTCGAAAACTTTGCTCAATGATTAATCCCTGCCGTCACCCTCTTGTGCGCCATCCTCACGTTGATTGACAGATACAACTCGATTCCAATAATGAAGTTCATCACTTATGGTGCTTACGTCTGGTCCGAAGATTTCTAAACCCCCAAACACTTTCACATTTTAATCAGACAGATATTGAACAACTCTTGCGCGGTTTCCTCTCGTGTAGGCTACCGGTTATCACCGCGGTGGTCTGGTTTGGGATGCTGGTTGGCTTGCTGCTATTTTGGCTTGTAACCGCTCACGGAAAGAGGTATCGAGCAGATGAAGCAAAAATCCTGTTTATCTGTAAGAACCTCATTCTAAATTCTTCCAAGACAGACTACACGGCAATTTTTTTAACGTATTCTGGACTGTCTTTAGCGGATGTTGGGGCCGCTCATAAGAGTTGGTTTGCGCCCGGATGTACCTTAGTCTTCATTTTTTATGCGATGACTTTACTCGCCGAACGATGGCTGAGACATCACCAACGTATCCCGCAAGTCATCGGTAAAAGGCAGAGATATTTGGGATATTCCACTACAATCAATGGAATCTTTGGCGGTATCTCACTAATGATGTTATCGTGAGTGCCCGAATTGAGCAATCCAATCATTACTCAATGTCTACCGCCAATATACCAATCTGGCCCACCAATTCTTCTGCCAGGTTCTTGGACACCTTCAACCATCCTACTGCTCATTGGTGCTTTACATTTACCTTCATGATCTTTATAGCAATCACCTCGTTCAGTCAAATCATTGAAGTATTTTTTCTGCACAAAGAATATCCTGATCGGGCTCATTTGAGGCGTAACGCTGCACAAATTTTCCATCGTGTCCATCTCTACAGTCCTGGGAGTTGTTTTTGGTAGTTTGGTTAGCATCACTCTCATCAGTCAATCGAGATCTTCTTTATTCTTCGAGGCCATTCTAATTCACGTCCAACTAAATACATAATTAGTATATGACATGCGGAGGCAAACCCACTACAACGCATGGCAATCTACTCTTATCAGCCGCCGCCATTTGCGAATGGTGTGTTGGCTTTCTTCTAACGTCTTACTTCCTGGTATGTTCATTCTTTGGCTAAGAAATAACGTCACGCGAGTTTTGAGCCCATTGTTTCTTCACATCCTATGTAAAGACCTTTGCTATGGACTTTTGGCCAGCAGCCAAAACTTCTTCAAGATTCCAAGGTCACGTCGAGTCCAGGTTTATCGCAGGCTCGAGGGAAACCTCAGACGAATTCGATAAAAAACACAACTTGGAAAAATTCGTGGGTTTTACTATTTGACCTGAATACTCATCTGAGTAAACCCTAAGCCCAGATCCTTTCAACTCTGCGAGGAAAGCAAGACTACCTACCAAATCCAAAACGATTCGAGTAACCGATCGCCTATTTTCCTTTATTTATCTTTCTATACTTGTAACCTTCATCTGATGTATCCAGACCAAACTCCCAGGTTCACCCATGGCCGAAACATAGACCTGTAGCCACGCTTCACTTGTAAATTTTTTATCATCTCACTTCCGAATTGCAGAAAAATTTAGTTGGATTCTATTAATTCTCTTTTTCTGAAAATTGAATGATTTTGTGAGACTTAACCGAGTCTACTAAAGGTGTGCTATGAATTAAATGGGGGGAAGAAAAACAGGGATACATAGAACAAAACTGTGCGAAATTCTGCGAATACAAGACATAAGCATGTTGAATTTGATGGATTGGTTTACCCGAACCCGAATACTCACTCGACTCTGAACTCGAAGCGTCCGTGCTCACGTCACTGACGTCAAAGCTGAACTCGATAAAAATCTTCTTTTTTCTTTTTTCGCCGATAACCATCTTTCCCCCTTTCCATTTCTTTTCGCTCATCATCTCTACATCGCTCAATCTTCATCAACCTCAAGTATTAACTCGACAAACACTAAAAATTGACAATCGCTCGGTTTATCAATTGTGCATCAATCGATACTCACTCAACACACTCAGACAGTTGTACCCCGCATGGCGGTACAGTTCTTGACACAAGGAGTGAGACAATTTTATGAGTGACATTGCAAATGAACCAGGCAACATCCAAAGCATTCACCAATGCTTGGGTTTGTTGCAGATAGATTTTGACTTGAGAAAATCAGACTTCGATTGGATTCAATCCGTGACAATAACACTTCAAACTTTAGCAATTTCATCCACAAGAAAAACTTGATTAGTGATGGGGAAAATAATACTTTTTCAAATATTCATTCCGCAAAATAACAAACCTGCATTAATTTTGGTGACATTTCATCAAAATATTTGTGACATGACCAATCATGTTTTCTGGTAATTTCCCAACCATGTGAATTTTTTCCTATGACACCTGTGTGACAGCCCTGTGACAGCTCTGTGACAGGTAAGATACAGACATGTCACATAGCTGTCATAGATATGTCACAGATTTATTTTTTTCCAATTTGCTTCAGAATCACCACAAAACACTGTTGGACATGTCACAAATATGTTGCTGAAATGTCACCAAAATTAATGCAGGTTTGTTTTTTTGCGGAATGAATATTTGAAAAAGTATCATTTTCCCCCTCACAAATCAAGTTTTTCTTGGGGGTGAAATTGCTAAAGTTTGAAGTGTAAGGGGAAAGATAAACAAGCTTGATCCCTGCATCCCGGCACAGTTGTGCTACCCATTGCCCTCAATGAATCCAACAGTAGGTGATGTGTTGCGCTACAATACCACAGGGGATTTGTGTATTGTATTGGCTGTGCAACACCCGGCCCCAGACTGTAATGTGTATTGGAAAAAAAACTGATACTTTGCAATACAATAAAAAAAAAGAAAAAAACCTGTTATTGATACCGGGCCAGGTATCATATTTTCAATACTTCATGGCCCGTTACAATGCTTTACAGGCTGGAACAAGCCAAAAGAACATGTTATTACCATTTTCTTTTGGCCCCAAGGGTGTTATCAATATCATAATGGGTGTCAGGAGCCGATACTCGTTACAATATCAATACGGGCTGGCTGGGGGCCTTCCCGTTATTGTTATTGATGGGAGGCCCCCTTTCCGATAACCAATGGGGAGAATAGGTGCTTGAAGGGCTGCCTCTCTGGCAGTGGTGGGTAGTTACTGTATGTTACAATATCTACATGATTTCACTGTTGTACAGATCCACCATTACTGTAACAAGTAACGTGTCCTGCTGGCTGTGGACTGTATTGTAATGGTGGCCATTTTCTTTTTGTCTGAAATTTGGGTACAGTATTGTCTGTACCCCTGGTAACGGAATATCTGAGAAAGTTGCTGTTTTTTTTGGGGGGCTGGCTAAAACCACGCCCCAAATTTGTTAAAAGGACACCCTGCAATGAATCTTTTGGCATGCATGCCTCTGCATGCCCCATTTGGGGGTGTGTAACCCTTGCAAGCCCAAAATGTGGTGTGCAGAGGGATGCATGCACGCCCCAGACAGGACCCGCCACTGGGTCCTGCTTGGTGGATGCACGCCTTGATTTGAGGCGTGCATCCCCCAAGGATGCCTTGGCTTGTCCAGGCCGAGGCGCTCAAGCCTGCCTTTGGTCTTGGAGGGAATGGGAGAAGGCAATCTCTCCTCATCCCTCCAGGACTGGTCAGTCTTGGAGGGATGAGAGGAGAGTAAACTCTCTCCTCATCCCTCCAGGACCGGTCGGTCTTGGAGGGATGAGAGGAGAGTACACTCTCTCCTCATCCCTACAGGACCGGTTGGTCTTGGAGGGATGAGAGGAGAGTACACTCTCTCCTCATCCCTACAGGACCGGTTGGTCTTGGAGGGATGAGAGGAGAGTACACTCTCTCCTCATCCCTACAGGACCGGTTGGTCTTGGAGGGATGAGAGGAGAGTACACTCTCTCCTCATCCCTACAGGACCGGTCAGTCTTGGAGGGATGAGGGACCTGCATCATCCCGCACGCCGTTGGGTTGGGCTGCTACCCCCGTCCACATCCTCCAAGGCGGATGTGGATGACCTGTGGTGTGCATCGGCATGCACGCCAATGGTGGGCCACTACGATAAATGGACAATAACTGTTAGTGTATTGGTTTATTTTTTCTCACAGAATTATGTATTGTTATTCAGATTTTTATTTCAATAAACTAACTGTTAGTGTAGTGAATTTTTTTGGTTCAAAACGTTGTTATTGTTAGTTGGAAATAATCAACACTACACTAACAAATATCATAACTTTTTTTCAATAACAGGTTTTTGGGGTAACAGTTAGTGTAACTTAATACAAGTTACGCTACGCTACTCTAAATTTCAAAGACTAAAAACAGCTAACAATGCAGAAAACTCAGTCTGAAAGAAATACTGAAAAACAAGAAAATGATGTGGTTTATTCTTGTTTGTTTTCTTGGGCTCTTTTCATTCTTTTATGATAGCGGTGAAAAGTAATTTCAATTCCCCAGGTGGTTTCACCCTTGATATGAATCATTTCATTTTCAGATTCATTATGCTATTAGAAATAGTCACAAAAAGAATGTAAATATATAAGACATAGAGAATAAAAATACATGATTTGTTTTTTTGGTTTCAGAACAGCATGAAACTAATAAATTGAGTGTTAAATGAGGTTGAAGATTGGTCAATGGATGGATTTGAACATTGAATTGGTGTTTTTTATTATTACCTAGTAATAATTCTGCCACTACACTAACAGTTAGTGTACCTTTTTTTTCTGCTAACATAGATACACTAACACTAACAATGGATTTGGTTATTGTTAGTTTTTTTTTCCTGGATAAAAATAACAATACACTAACAGCATTTTTTTTTCACCAATAAATTGTGTGGTGTTAGTTGGCCCAAATTGCAGCTAACAGTATCTTTTTGTTAGTGTATCTAAAAAAACTAACAATATGCTACAATAACGATACTGTTAGTGTAACTGGCCCACTGTTGTGCACGCCACGGATTGAGGGCACGCCCTTCGATCTAGGACAAAAACGTCCTCCGGGGCGTGCATGGTCATGCATGCCCAGCCTTGAAAGTCCCATCGGGGAGGTGGAAGGCCAGCATGTCCTATTTGGGGCCTCCATGGTCGATGGACACCCGGAATGTGGCCTGTATGGGTCAGGATGCCTCACCGGAGACATCCTTTTAGCAAATTGGGGGTGTGGTTTTAGCCAGCCCCTTATTATACCTATCATCCCCATGTCTAGTCTTCTATTTCTGTTTGTTCTCATGTCTAATTGCCTATTTCACCTTATTCTCCACCACAAATCTGTCTTGTTTTCTTCATCACATCATGTGCACTCAAATTCCTGTGATTGGTATCAAGTGAAGCACATTTTAGGGGACGGCTAAATGCACGCCGCATTTTTGCTAAAAGCAAGCCCCTTAAGGTGTGCTTTGGCCTGCACACCTTGGCATAACTATGACATCCTTGCTGATGCACGCCTTTGACCAAGGCGTGCACACCCCAGACAGGACCCGAGGGGCTCAGCAATGGTGGGCCGCTATGCTACCCGTGGCAAGGAGCGTAGTGCAGCTTAGCAATAATTGATAACAGCTAACGGCTTTTGTCGTAGCTGTTAGCAGTTAAACCGCTATTGCTACATGCTGGCGCTGCTACACTGCACTAAAGCAATTGTTAGTGGTGAAAAGCTTGTAAAACACTGCTAAATTAGGATGTAGCACAGCGTAGCAGCCCCTAGGACCGCTAACACTACAGCGCTGGCCGTGAAAAAATTTGTGGCTACGCTACACCATTTTTGGCAAATAGCGTAGCAACCCAGCGCTGGGCTCAGTGACCCACAACTGGATCCTGCTTTGGGTTATGCGCACCTCAGTTTGAGGCATACATCCCCCGTGGATGCTTCACCTTCCAATGTTTGGGGCCTGCACAGGTATGCACGCCCCGCCTTGGGCAAATGAGGGCGTGCCCAACCGAGGAGACAGGAGAGAGAGGGTACACTCTCCTCTCACCCCTCCAGGACCAGTAGGTCTTGGAGGGATGAGAGGAGAGTAAACTCTCTCCTCATCCCTCCAGGACCAGTTGGTCTTGGAGGGATAAGGAGAGAGTATACTCTCTCCTCATCCCTCCAGGACTGGTTGGTCTTGGAGGGATAAGGAGAGAGTGTACTCTCTCCTCATCCCTCCAGGACTGGTTGGTCTTGGAGGGATAGGGAGAGAGTGTACTCTCTCCTCATCCCTCCAGGACTGGTTGGTCTTGGAGGGATAAGGAGAGAGTGTACTCTCTCCTCATCCCTCCAGGACCGGTTGGTCTTGGAGGGATAAGGAGAGAGTGTACTCTCTCCTCATCCCTCCAGGACTGGTTGGTCTTGGAGGGATAAGGAGAGAGTGTACTCTCTCCTCATTCCTCCAGGACCGGTCAGTCTTGGAGGGATAAGGAGAGAGTGTACTCTCTCCTCATCCCTCCAGGACCTGTCTCTCCTCATCCCTCCAGGACTGGTCAGTCTTGGAGGAGAGTGTACTCTCTCCTCATCCCTCCAGGACCCGTCAGTCTTGGAGGAGAGTGTACTCTCTCCTCATCCCTCCAGGACCGGTCAGTCTTGGAGGAGAGTGTACTCTCTCCTCATCCCTCCAGGACGGATTGGTCTTGGAGGGATAAGGAGAGTAAACTCTCTCCTCATCCCTCCAGTACACTCTCCTTATCCTTCCAAGACCAATCAGTCCTGGAGGAATGTGGAGAGAGTACACTCTCCTTATCCCTCCAAGACCGAACGTTCCTGGAGGCAATGGTGGGTTGCTATGCTACCCGTAGCGCAGCGCAGTGATAATTGCTAACAGCTAACGGCTTTTGCTGTAGCTGTTAGTGGTTTAAGCGCTATTGCTACGCACTGGTGCCCCTACACTGCCCTACAGCCCTTTTTAGCGTTAAAAAACCACTACAAAGGGCTATAGCGTAGTGTAGAGGCCCCTAGGGCCGCTAACAAAGTGCTAAAACTACAGCACTGGTGGCCAAAAAAAAATTCGCTACGCTACACTATTTTTGGCAAATAGTGTAGCGACCCAGCGCTGGGCTGCTGGAGGGATGAGGAGAGAGAGTACACTCTCTCCTTATAATCCCTCCAAGACCAACCGGTCCTGGAGGGATGAGGAGAGAGTGTACTCTCCTCTCATCCCTCCAAGACCAACCAGTCCTGGAGGGGTTGGGTTTGGGCAGTGTTTTGGATGAAACTGCTAAATGTTTCCCTGACCCAATCATTTTGTGGGTTGGGTTTGGGCAGCTGGTGGTGTAATCAGATTGACCCAATAACCCATTAGTTATAAAAAGAAAACATAAATAACTTTTCTAGAATCTAAATACCACATCAACCCAAAGGATTTCCTTCCGGTCAATGGGGTACAGCGATGGTACGGCCTCATCAACTGGAAGGATTTCCTTCCGGTCAATGAGGTACAATGACCCATCAACCGGAAGGATTTCCTTCTGGTCAATGAGGTACAACAATCTCATCAACCGGAAGGAAATCCTTCCGGTCAATGCGGTACAATGACCTCATAAACTGGAAGGATTTCCTTCCAGATGACAAGGTTTTTGTACCTCATCAATTGAAAGGAAGTCCTGCCAATTGAAGAGGTACTGCGGCCTCGTCCACCGGAAGGGATTTTTCTCCGGTTTATGAGGTACAACAAACTCATCAACCGGAAGATAATCATTCCTGTTAACAAACAGAAGGAAATCCTTCCGGTTGACAACCAGAAGGGAATCCTTCCCGATGACGAGGCTGTTGTACCTCATCAGCCGGAAGGATTTGTTGATGAGGTTGTTCAGGTGTCAGGCACTGAATGATTTTGGGTCAGGCGGTCGGAACCAAACCCAACCCGTTTTCATCCACAAATGGGTTTGGGTTGGGTCAGCAAAATCAAAATTTGACCCAACCCACCTGATTTCTGCGGGTCGGATTCGGGTCAACTTTTTTGACCCAAAACCAACCCACTTTCATCCTGAGTTCACTCTGATAAATCATCTATCTGCCTGGATACGCAGCATTGGCAGATGGTTCAATTGGCTTGTGGCCATCCCACAAACCAAGTGGAGCGTGAATTCAGCCTCCTCCCTACTGTGTCAACCAAAAAATTGGTGGCAGTTACTGTCCAAAAAGGAGCCATCTGAAGGCTTGACTTTTAATATTTCTTGGAATCAGTCCTGGTATGTGTCCATGACTAATATTTCTGTATATCCTCAGGCGCGGCTGACTTGCTCTGGTTGGTCTTTCTAGCTTCCGTTTATGAATCCTTTCCCGGGGCCACATTCAGTTGTTGTCATGGACAACTGCAGTGTACCCCATGGTGGACAGGTTGCTTTCATCTGCTCGTCAAATCAAGTGGTACACAAGTACCTACCACCATATAGCCCCGACTTCAACCCTATAGAGAAGGCTTTCACAGTCATCAAAAGCAACCTCAAGAGACGCCAGGTATTGACAGGTCTCCCAGGCAACTCGGAGATAATCAGGGCTTTTGTCTCCATCTTGGTGACGCCCGAGCTCATACAAGCTCTGTCCCGGGACTGTGGATATCACATCCCTACTCAAACATTTTAGTATTTTTTGTTATCTTAATTTTTGAAACAGTTTTCATGTTTCATCTTGGCTATATTGTTGTAAATATTATTAGGAACTTAACTTGTTTGTTAATTATAATGACCATATCAATGAGCAGACTTATTTGATCACTCTCAATCTTCAATTTTAAGTGAAAGAGCTCTAAATTCACGCCCCATATTTGCTAAAAGGAAACCTTGGGTGAGGCGTCCTTACCAATACACACCACATTTAGGGCGTCCATTGGGCATGGAGGCCCTAAATGGGGTGTGCCGGCCTTCCATGTCCCCGATGAGACGTTCAAGGCTGGGCACGCCCCGGAGGGCGTTTTTGTCCTTTATCAAAGGGTGTGCCCAAGTTGGTAAACCCTTGATCCATGGTGTGCATGCCGATGCACACCACAGGTTGTCCATATCCGGCTTGGAGGACATGGACAGGGGTAACAGGCCAAGCCAAGGGTGTGCAGAATCATGCAGGCCCGGCAGCATGCCTGATGGGGCGTGAGAGCAATTGACTCTCGTCATCCATTAAGAGTTGGGTCACAGGTAGCCCATGGGTTGACCCGACCCACTTTTATCCTGAGAATGAACCCAATAATCATCAATGTCAAAACATTGTATGGAGTAGCCAGATAGTGAGAGATTAAATGTACCAACAAACACCAGGAATGATGCCATGTTGATTGAGTACTGTGCATGTCTGACCTCACACTGAGCAGGGTGCACGTGGCAAGCAACCTTCCATGTTAAACCCAGTCGTCATGGAGAGTTGAGATGGGGTACAGGTGTCTGGAAGCCTCTTTGACCACCTTTTGGATTTTGTTGAGGTATATGGTCAGATCATTGGAGATCATGGCCAGGATAAATTCTTGCTCCTCGAGGCATAACTGCAGTAGTACGTACCCAGAGAGCCTTCCATCGGCCTGGAGATTTGGTTGATATGTTCATCTTGACCAAGTGGTTGATGAATTCCCTTGACTTCCCCAGTAGCAATAACTTGACGACTATCACCTTCCTCTCGCGTGAATACACAACAAAAACCATTTTGACGTGGTCCACTGGCTGGGGAAAATCGAGGTGAATATATTTTGTGGAAGAAAGATGAGTCAGTAATTTGGATTGTTTGGGATACGGCATGTTGGGGGTCTGGGTGGAGCCAGCGTTGGCGCTGTAAGTCTGGGATACAGGTATGCATGGAGAGGTTGGGAAGGATTGCACATACAGAAAATAAAAATTAGGAATTCAGAAACAATTTTGTGAAATACAGCTGAACCAAAAAAGCTTGTGGCTTGAGGACCGCGAGTTTTTTGAGTTCACTTCAGCCACAGCTCTGTACAGCTCCAGCGTACAGGCTGCTGGAACTAAGGCCCCAATGTGATGTTGTGGCAGGTGAGGGGGCCAGCAGCTGTCACTCAGGCATCCTTTCCCAGGTGAACTTGGCACCAGGATTCATTTGGTGCAGGTCCTAAGACCTGAAAATGAAAACTGAAGGAAATAAAAAAATTGTACCAACAATTTTCCTGTATTCCAATTGGCATACAGGACCCATGGCTGAAGTCAAAAAACTCACCGTCCTCAAACCACAAGTTTTTTGGTTCAGCCCTAGTTTGGGGGAAAGACAAGCTTTCCCACATCAACTGTATCGCTGCCAAACGAGGCCTGAATTTTGAATACCATAAATAAATAATTGAAAATTAATATATGACAAGGATGGGAATGTAACTTGTGATGTCTACTATTCTGTGTCTAGCTTCACAGTCTGATTGACTGCCATGTGTTTTTATAAATTGCTACCATGTGGGTTACCATACTGGTAACCTCAGTGGCTGACAGATAATGTGTCGAGTTTTTTTTTGTGATTTTTTATGGAAATATGATCACTATATAGATAAGGGGATGGCCAAAACCACACCCCAAATTTGCTGAAAGGATGCCTCTGGTGAGGCGTCCTTTGGCCTGCACGCCACATTCTGGGTGTCCATCGACCATAGAGGCCTCAAATGGGACGTACCGGCTTTCCAACGTCCCCAATGGGACGTGCAAGGCTGGGCACGCCCAATGAGTGGGGTGTGCACGACCATGCATGTCCCAGATTGAAGGGTGTGCCCAAGTTGGGACTCCCTCGATCTGTGGTGTGCATGCCACAGGTTGTCCAAGTCTGGCTTGGAGGATGTGGACGGGGGTAACAGGCCAAGCCGAGGGCGTGCGGGATCATGCGGCCCCGCAGCACGTGTTACGGGGCGTGAGAGAAATCTCTCCTAATCCCTCCAAGACTGGCCGGTCTTGGAGGAATGAGAGGAGAGTACACTCTCTCTTTATCCTTCAGGACCGGTTGGTCTTGGAGGGATGAGAGGAGAGTAAACTCTCTCCTCATCCCTCCAGGACCAGTCAGTCTTGGAGGGATGAGAGGAGAGTACACTCTCTCCTCATCTCTCCAGGACCCATCGGTCTTGGAGGCATAAGAGGAGAGTACACTCTCTCCTCATCCCTCCAGGACCCGTCGGTCTTGGAGGGATAAGAGGAGAGTACACTCTCTCCTCATCCCTCCGGGACCGGTTGGTCTTGGAGGTATAAGGAGAGAGTACACTCTCTCCTTATCCCTCCAACAACGGTGGGTTTCTAAGCTACCCATAGCGGGTAGCGCAGCAATAATCGCTAACAGCTAACGGCTTTTGCCATAGCTGTTAGCGGTTTAAGCGCTATTGCTACGTGCTGGCACCCCTAAAAGGGTGCCGCTACGCTGCGCTATAGCCCTTGTTAGCGGTAAAAACTCGCCACAAAGGCTGCAGCGCAGCCTAGCGGCCCCTAGGACCGCTAAAAAAGCGCTGGCGGCGAAAAAAAAATGCTATGCTACACTATTTTTGGCAAATAGCATAGCCTAGTGTAGCAACCCAGCACTGCCTCCAAGACCAACCGGTCCTGGAGGGGTGAGCAGCATGTACTCTCCTCTCATCCTTCCAGGACCGATTGGTCTTGGAGGGATAAGGAGAGAGTGCACTCTCTCCTCATCCCTCCAAGACCGACTGGTCCTGGAGGGATGAGGAGAGAGTACACTCTCCTCTCATCCCTCCAAGACCGACTGGTCCTGGAGGGATGAAGAGAGAGTGCACTCTCTCCTTATCCCTCCAAGACCGACTGGTCCTGGAGGGATGAGGAGCGAGTGTACTCTCCTCTCATCCCTCCAAGACCGACCAGTCCTGGAGGGATAAGGAGAGAGTGTACTCTCTCCTCATCCCTCCAGGACTGGTCTGTCTTGGAGGGATGAGAGGAGAGTGTACTCTCTCCCTCCTGTCTCCCTGGTTGTGCACACCTTGTATCAAGGTGTGCCCTCATTTTCCCAAGGCGGGTGTGCATAGCTGTGTAGGCCCCGACTTGAGCAAGGCTAGGCGTCCACGGGGGATGTACGCCTTGACTTGAGGCCTGCATAATCCAAAGCAGGACCCAGTGGCGGGTCACTGAGCCCCTCGGGTCCTATCTGGGGTGTGCATGCCTTGGTTGAAGGCATGCATTCACAAGGAGGCCATAATTGGGGCTGGCGAGCCTGGCACACCCCCAAATGGGGTGTGCCGAGGAATTCATACCAAAGCACACCTTACAGGGAATTCATTTAGCTGGCCCCTATGGATAATCCTTAGCCTCTAAGTACACAAGACATACCATATAACTACATAGTATGTACATACAAACACACACTATACAGTTAGGGCTGGGTGTCCAAATCCTGGAGCCCCCAAAGCAGAACTTTTTAGGAGCTTCAGATGGAACTGGGATAGACATTTTTGAGCTCTACTACTTTCGTAGAGCTCAAAAATGTACAGTACAATAGTATTGAGTGAACTTTGTGCTGCAACATGCAGCTCTCAAGGTTTTTTTTTCAGGAGCGGTGTATGTCTAGCTTAACATCAGCCCCTTGATTGGAGGGCCGGTGACCTATGGCTGGCATGTGCCCCTCGTGAAGCGAGCCAGCCCCTCAATCGGAGGGCTGGTGTGTGCCCCTCACAAAGCAAGCCTCCTAAAGAGGGGCTTGGGACTGATGTCCCTAAAAGCAACGGTGGGCCAGTTACACTAACAGTATCATTATTGTAGCATATTGTTATTGTTTTTAGATACACTAACAAAAAGATACTGTTAGTTGCAATATTGGCCAACTAACACTTGAGAATTTATTGGTGAAAAAAAATTGCTGTTAGTGTATTGTTATATTTATCCAGGAAAACGAAACTAACAATAACCAAATCCATTGTTAGTGTTAGTGTATCTATGTTAGCAGAAAAAAAAGATACACTATCTATTAGTGTATTGCTTTCAAAAACTACACTAACTGTTAGTGTAGTGTTTTCGAAACTACACTAACTGTTAGTTAGTGGCAGAATTATTACTAGATAATAAAAGAATCACCAATTCAATGTTCATATCCATCCATTGACCAATCTTCAACCTCATTTAACACTCAATTTATCAGTTTCATGCTGTTCTGAAACCAAAAAAACAAATCATGTATTTTTATTCTCTATGTCTTATAGATTCACTTTCTTTCTTTGACTATTTCCAATAAGATAATGAAATGATTCATCTCAAGGGTGAAATTACTTTTCGCCACTATCATAAAAGAATGAAAAGAGCCCAAGAAAACAAACAAGAATAAACCACATCATTTTCTTGTTTTCAGTATTTCTTTCAGACTGAGTTTTCTGCATTGTTAGCTGTTGTTAGTCTTTGAAATTCAGCCTAGCATAGCGTAACTTGTATTAAGTTACACTCACTGTTACCCCAAAAACCTGTTATCAAAAAAAAGTTATGATGTTTGTTAGCGTAGTGTTGATTATTTCCAACTAACAATAACAATGTTATGAAACAAAAATCTTTCACTACACTAACAGTTAGTTTATCAAAATAAAAATCTGAATAACAATACATAATTCTGTGAGAAAAAATAAACCAATACACTAACATTTATCGTCCATTTATCGTAGTGTAGCGTAGCGGCCCACCGTTGCTACAAGTTTGGCGTGAGAGGTGAAGCAAGTTTGGCAAGGGAAAACTTGCCTCCCCTTTCAAGCTATCTTCCTCTTGGATTTTTGGGCTGCCTTTTGGACCATCAGAAAACCCTTGATGTCACCTACCTTCAGGTCCAAAACAGATCTGTCACTCCCCTCTATCACCTTTGAAAATATGATGGAAACTTGGGACTTTTCCATCCCAGAAAGCCTGTACAAGCAAAAAAAGCCCAAATACAGCATTTTTTATAAAGGTAGCTTCCCACCTAAATTGCAGAATCCCCCTTCCTTTGATGACAGGGAAGGGATATAAATATTGGTTGGCCATTGACAGTGAGGGCAGCACTGGAATGACAGCATTCCAGCCTATTAGGGCCTCTTCACCCCATCATTGTAAGTCACCTGGTTGGGCACGATTAACCTTCTGATTGAAAAAGTGTCATCAAATTGGCCTCAAGCCAAATTTGGGACATTAGTCCCAAGCCCCTCCTTTGGAGGCTTGCTTTGTGAGTGGCGCCCACGCCAGCCATAGGTCACCGGCCCTCCAATCAAGGGGCTTGTGATAAGCTAGGGTGAATGTAGTCAAAAGGTGCCGCGGGGCACTGTAAATCTTTTGCCAGGTTCTTGAACACCATCAAGAACCTGGCTATGTACTCACTGGTGCTTTACATTTAGGGTCAGGCTCAATGCACTCCAATAATTTCCTACGTGCACTCCAAAGTCCCACATATGCTTGGAGTACACAGACCGTGCACTCCAATTTCTTAGAGTGCAAATCCTGTGCACACCGATTCCAAAATAATTTTTCAATTTGTTGGATTGTACATGTTGCGCACTCCAATGACTTTGGATTACACCCAAAAAATGGAGTGACTAGGTGGGCACTCCAATCCCTCAATACTTTTGGAGTGAAGGAACTGCGCACCCTGCAACCCACTGCAAGTTACAGCCAAAAAAAGCTAGGAAATCCCAGCACCCCCTCAGAAAGCTCACATTCTAACTCCTTCACCTCATATCCCATACTTTTTAAGATGAGATAGAGATGGACATACATATAACAACATGTTGTCAGCTATCCCCCACCAACAAACAATGTTGTAGTATCCCTCGAGGCCTGGGCTCAACTTTGGAGTACAAAAAGGAAAAAATTGGAGGGCATTCAGCTTTTTTTTGGGTATTTGGAGTGTGCACTTTGTGCACTCCAATATATTTTTTCCCTCTGGTGTGCACATCTTATGTACTCCAAAATAATTGGAGTACGTCAGGTGTCCACTCCAATTATTTTGGAGCGGGCAAGTGTCCACTCCAATTATTTTGAAGTGGGCAAGTGTCCACTCCAAAAAGTTGGAGTGCATGTATTTAGTAAATGTTTGGAGTGCATTTAGCCTGACCCTACATTTACGACCATGATCTTGATGGCCCCTGTTTTCTCTCTCGGTCCGCTTTTTTTTTGTAACAAGTAGCAATCATTCCTAGCCTCGCTGTAGTAAACGAGGAGAAGAAGATAAAAAATAACAGTATGTATTTCCGAAGTGTGTGTTGCTGCCCGACGCTCCATGGTTTGTGCGCCTCAAGTGTTTACAACTGCATCCCAAATCTTCACTTCCACCATCATGACCTCGAATTCTCGCAAGTATTACGCTGCCTGGCAGGCTTTGAGATAACGAGCCTTGGAGACATCAAGTTGTTCGCCGGGGATGACATTATCCTATTTCCAGAGATGTTCAGTCAGTTAAATGGAAAGCTGCAAGAGAACTGATGAGATTGAAATGAAAAACAAAACCAAAATACCATTGCTTTGTACGAGTCTGCACAGCAGTCGTTCCTCAACTGATCAACTGTATCACTAGATGGGCATGAAAAAATGCCACGGAACGCCCCGAACGCCCTGAAGACTGTCATCATGAAGCACAGTTTATGGTTAGAAAGACTGGAACACCAACCTGCACGAACTTGACAAGATGAGAACGCAGATACAAACCAGTAAGGGTCTTCACTTTGGGGTCTGATGGCACAGTGGCAGAACACATGCCCTTCGAACCCTTCGGACAGTTGAAGTTTGCACCAGTGACTACCGACGTTCTGGCCAGTGCAATAAGAATAAGGACACCCATGATTGAGTGAGAGTTGCAGAGAAACATCTTGGATTGCGGATCGGAATTGGAAGAGGAAAGTAAAATGGGCTTGGATTGTTGGATTGTGTTGGAGAAGTCTGCTGAGTCGACTGCTTCCCTCAAATATGTAGCAGACTATAAATAAATAAAAATGGTCAGGAAATTTCCTTTGATTGTCTGCCAACAGGCCGATCACCCACGGCCACCCCCGCGCATCTTGTCACTTGACACTATGTACGCCAAAGAGTCGGACGGTGAGCTATGTTTTCGCAAGATGAACTTCCACAACTCATCGGGACCCGAATTGCAAGATCGCCGGCTATGTAGTATCACCAGTGCGCACTGCCCGGTGAGTGGGAGTTCTGCCACTTGAACAAATAAAAACATTATGTTGTACATGCACCTAAATATTTCATGCATCCAGTTTTTGACACAAGGGGACTGGCAACTTGCAAGACTGGGGGATGAATAGGGATGAATCCATTATCCAAGCCGGAAAAAAAAGTGAACTTCTGTTTATTTGGTGGGGAAGGCAGGGCAATTGTAGATTTTTAGTGTTCCAACACTCAAGTATGGTGAAAGACAAACACAATGTTCACGTTTTTTTTACATTTCAACTTATCTCTACACCTTTTCAATTCTTCAGTCATTCATTCTTCTTCTTATTTTATTTTTATTTTTAGAAAGAAAAAAAAAACTACGAGTGATTATTTTGAGTGAGTGATAATGTAAAACAAAAGGAATTGAAAAGGAATGACCATGGAAAGATGCATACTACACTAAAGGATGTGCAAAGAAAAAAAAAGAAAAAGTGAAGAGAGGCACTTAAAAATACAAATGGATAAACAAAAAAAAAACTGATCAATCTAATCGTTTCTTTTTATCTTCATCCAAATGGGATTGGTTGGTGGAGAGCGAAGAGTTTTGAAGAGCACTAATAGGGCCGTTAAAGTTTTTACGAAGAAGGTGTGATGGAGTAGGAGAAGAATGGCTCTTAGAGGAGAGAGTTGAGAGGAATTGATCGAAGAGTTCAAAGTTGATTTTCGTTCGACCGCGTTGAGAAGACTCGAAGCAACGCGAGCTCGGTCCGGTGTAAGCCAAGATCCTTTGTCTGGTCCCATTGGACTCCGAGCTCTTCAGTCTTGGTTGGTTCACGAATTCCATCCCGTGTGTCAAGATGTATCGGGTGATTAAACTCAAGATGACCAATGAAATTATCGCTAATTTAAATGATCGTTCTGTGGTGTTCAAAGGATATTGTCCAGCATCAAAAATTCATCAACCGAGTGCTGAAATCTTGCGTGAAAATAGTACCTACTTTTGGTCAAAGTCGCCGAAATAAAAATTAGGAAAAAGATCACGAAACCAAGTAGAACCTACAAAGTATCAACACATTGGTGCTCTTGAGTCTCATGACAGCCGTTGAAGATCGAGCAAATGAAAAAGGCGTACAAGTTGGATGAGCTGGCGATCATAAAGACCGGCAAAGAGTTGATCACCATGGCCTTTTTGAATGAATCCAGTTTGAGAATCCGATGTTGGAGGAACCCAAGCACCGGTGAATAGATCGTATGAATCTTGTCTAGGCCCATCCAAAAAGTTGTTCTTAATGTATCTCATCACGCTATTCACTCCGTCGTCAAAGGCTCCCTTTTTGGTTCGGATTCCCAGTCGAGTGAAATCGGTTTTTAAGGCTGGCGTGCCCGAGTAAGATTTAGAGACTCCATCCGCATTGTCCGCCCATACTACAACGAAATATTAAGAATATGTTCAACATTCATTTATCCCTAGTTAACGGTAAAAACAAGGAGGCTCACGATTACGGAATAAAAACATGAACTCGGGATAGGAATCCAAGCTTTCATTTTCCTCCAATATCCCAGCTTGCTTTAATTGAAAGGTCAGAACCCATTTCGCAAGCGCTGATTGCAATACATTAGTTCTGTCGAGACTGAATGATACATTTCACATCAACAGAAAATCAGTTATGCTCCCTCTGGCTCGCCACGTATACCATGCTCCAAGAGAATGACGATCAAAAACACCTCACCAATCCATACAATTCGTCCTGACGACAGACTTTTGAGTATTCAAAGGAGGATTTGAGCTGGCGCCCGAGAACTCTTGGAAGAAGTAACCTTGTTCAATTAACTGATCATGTAACTGATCGATCAAGATTCGCACTCGATCAAATCGGAGACCTTTACATTCCTGATGGAAGTCGAAGTAGGTATAATGAACTCTGTTTTATCGTGTAAAATTCGTCCTTTGTTGTTAGACTTTTGCTGCTGGTGTTTTTTTTTTTGCCAAAATAAAAAATAAGTAACCGGCAGAACACATACCTGGGATTATTCAAGTCTCTGACTGCTTTCTCATAAGCTTCTTTAACTGCTTTCTCGTAGCCACTCGAGTTAACCAAATTAAACAAGTATTGATCCCCATAGATGGAGATTTGTTGATCAAAGTGAGCTTTCGTGGCTTCGATCTGTCAAAAACAAATTAGTAATTTGAACTCAATCAATCGACCATCGACCATTTACACAAAAAAATCTAACTGGAAGAGAAATCGTTCTAAGGTAGTAGAGAACGCACAGATTCAGGTAAGTCGATTATTTTCAAATCGGGGCGATATCTCAAGTTATTAATTTCTGTCCAGAAAACAGGGACCGAGCCACGAGTTTGGACAAAACTAGCCCTGGAGAAACTTCTGCCACTGGAATCGGATTGGTTACTATTAAAATTCGGAGGAAGTGTGGTAAAGATCATTTCGGTTTCATTGAAGTTTGAGACATCCCCATCGGCGTTTATTCCTCGACTGAAATATCGTGTACCGGCGCGATATCTTGATCTTCTTGAAACTATCCCAAACGTAAATCTTTTGCCCTTGATCACTGCTGATTTGAACTCTAAGACTGATATTCATATATTGGAATTTGCATCAAAAGTAAATCACTCCCGTCAGGCACTAATTATTGTGACCAAAATTGAAAAAACAAAACAAGCTTACATCCAAAAATAACTGGTAGAATGAACTTGCTGGCCTGTATGACAACAAACGAGATTGTCAAAATGATATGTCTCCAATAGCAAAAGGTGAAAGGGAGTTCCCACCTCTTGACCATCAGATTGAGTAGCCAATTCGATCAATCTTGCTTGAATGTGCTTATTCCAGAAGAATCGGTCATCAGACTCTTTCCACGGTTGTAAGGGTTGACCGTTAAGTTTTTTAGGGTCAGATTGTCTCTGAAGACAGTTGGTCAGGTTCCAAGGTTCGGGGTCGTTGGGGTTGAGCTTGGAATGATAAGTGAAGAACATCTTTCCAATGGCATGATCGAGATGTGATTTGAGGATAGAGAGTAGATACCTCTCGTCTGAGTTTTCGAGTATGGTTAAGTTGGGTTCCAATGATATCGGGTAGACTGCAAATTTCGAGGGCGTGAAGACGGCCGTCTTGAACAAGTTGGCAACCTGTCAAATTGAAGATTCAAGAACAAAGACAAATGTTAAATTTGTTAGCTCAGTCCATAAGTCTGTGAATTAATTCTACGTGCCTTGCGAGCAGATTGGATGATGATCAAATAATCAGATTTCAATAATCTAATGATCCCCAAGATACCCGCCACATTCTTGACGGACCGATCGAATTTCTCTGGCGGACCGGGTGAGAGAGAGATCTGGCTAAGGGACCAAGAGGAAATGAAAGGCCAGACAAGTTAATTTTTAGAAACATGCAGGGAAAAAACAACCGCATTTTGACCACTTACCTGTCGGTCCGACTGATTGATAATGACTGGCTCTGAGTATCATTTCCAGGTGCGAGAGTGTAAGACTGGTCAGATATGTAGCTGTGGAGAGTCAACCGAAACAAGATTAGTTGTGCAAGAAGGGCGCTCAAGAGAAGGCAAGAAGCTTACAGGTTGAGATTCGAATGGATTCCGAAGTTTGCCATTTTGTTTCTGAAAAGTAGAAATTGGTAAAATGGTCAACAGGAAGAGACTGTCGAGCTGGACGATGACGTTGTGAGCGGAACCCAGTTGGAAAACGAAGTGGGCTTATCGCTAATTAGCCCAGGCCCCCTTTCTCTTATCCAACTCAGAACAAACTTTCCACAACTTCGACAATAAATTCAACCAAAACCTCAAAACAAAAAAAAACACTTCGAGCCTGTTGTCATTGGGGCTAAAGCAGTTTTTTTACAGGGACACTTACACCACACTTTCAGAAAACTATGCTACTCCAGTGGTCATGTTCCATCCAAAAAAATAACAATACAGCGGTTACAATTTCTTTCCATCTCTCAACGTTGTGAAGTATCTTCAAATGATTGAGTTCCAGAAATCCGGTTGGTGAGCTTAATCAAGATTTCGTGCGTATTTACATAATTACGTAGCCTTCAACATTTAAGAAGAACTAAATAGAATCCTTTTTTGCGCTAGAAATTGACTTTCACATCTGCCATGTTAGAGATAATACCAATATAGAAAACATGAACGTGGGTGTAAGAGTTAGTGTCTCTTCACTACTCTCATTTATCGTCACTGAGGACAAAAGGACAAAGTCGCAAGTTCTAGAGCTCAAGAATATTTTATTCCAAACTAGACAAAGGAGAGTCTCGCAAGTACATGATTTGATAGAGTGGATCAGGAAAGGAAGGAAGACAAACTAAATAATGAAGAAAACTGAATGCATATAACTTACCCAGACGGAGGAGAGAAATTCCCTATCATCTCTAGGCAAAGGGAGAGGCCAGGAATAAATTAGGGGGTTGGAAATACGACTCCCAGGCATTGGACGAACGACTCCCACGACCGAGTCGACGTCCAATTTGGGAGTCGTCGGTCCAATTCAGGCCGCGGGGTTGGGAGTCGTCCTCCCAATCCCAAAAAAATAAATAATAATAATAAAATAAAAAAGGAGGGAGTCGTTCTCCCAAATCCGCCAATATACTGGGCAGATTGGGAGTCGCCCTCATTGACCGGAAGGAAAACCTTCCGGTCAATGCGGTTGTTGTACCTCATCGATCGGAAGGAAAACCTTCCGGTCAATGAGGTACAACAACCGCATTGACCGGAAGGTTTTCCTTCCGGTCAATGAGGGCGACTCCCAATCTGCCCAGTATATTGGCGGATTTGGGAGAACGACTCCCTCCTTTTTTATTTTTTTATTATTCTTCATTTTTTTGGGATTGGGAGGACGACTCCCAACCCCGCGGCCTGAATTGGACCGACGACTCTCAAGTTGGACGTCGACTCGGTCGTGGGAGTCGTTCGTCCAATGCCTGGGAGTCGTATTTCCAACCCCCATAAATTATAGGTTGTGCTCACTAATCCGGTCTGTGATAATATATATCTTGTGGAACCCAACAGGAGGAGGGGTTTTGTAACGGGAAATAACCATCAAGCATGAGAAAAAGATTGTAGAAGATGATAAAAAACAGTGATAATCAAACATGGATCTGGTGTATAGAGTGTAGGTAGTTTCAAGAAGGTGTGATTCAAAAAGAGGGGATTTGACAGCTGGGCAGAAAGAGAAAACAACCAACGTGTGGCACAATATTCTACTTACTATTGATGAGGGTGTATGAGATTGTGGATAAAATGGTACAGTAGTACTAATATAAAAAGGGTTACTCCAGCTGGAAAGATAACCTTGAAGAGAGGGGGAAGTCTTGCATATCTTGCCAAGAAACTATCTCGGGTTTCTTCAACTTGGTTATTGTTAACACTATCATCAGCAACAGGAATCCTATGTTCTGTTCATATTCATCAGATAGTTAGTCAATACTTTCTTTCAATATACCGAAATTGTTTTACACAGTTCCAAATATTCCCATATAATAACGTTGATGAATGAAAGAATTTCAGATGAAAAGAGTGCTTACCTTGGCTAACATTGGAGACAAGATACCTTGGGTCATCGTTCTACTGCCTTTGGCCCTGATTGGCAAAGGAGTAGAGTTCATCAGGTTGATGGTCAAGGCATTCAGGATGACTCGGAGTGTCCAGGGTCTTCAGGGTGGTTGAACTGTAAGGTTGTGCACTGGGAAGAGGCTAGAAGAGATCCAAAAAATAGAGAAGCTCAGACATGATTACAAATATGGGATCTCGAAAAATAAAAGAAACCTTGTTTTGGTAGCGCGTTGGAAGTTCAAGTGATGGATTAATTTTTGATGGTCGAGTTCCAGCCTGATAGACAGGACCCGAGTTGGGCAGCTTGGCAATGGAACCCACGATAAGCTATATTCATTCAACAGAAAAACTTGTCAGTTCCAGTACTTGTGCAAACAATGTGTTGATAAGAGAGCGGCTCAACCATCAGGAGAACGAGGAAGCAGAAAATCATCTTGGATGGTTGCAAAACTGGCCGGGTGCTCATTTCTTCCCCCATCCCTCCCATCTTTTGATCGAGAAAATGTCTCGAAGAGTGAAAAACTTGAACGAAAAAACCGCCCTGATCCGGCGAAACCTCTCAAGATGAATGTCAAGTCCGCCCATGATTGCTTAACCTGAAAAAAAAAAAAAAAACACTCACACGCAGTTTTGGCCCATGGCTTAATGTTACAACAACGATTGGGAAGTTTCTGCGAGGGTTGAAGTTAAAATTCAGTCAATCTTACTTTTGAGAAATATTTTAAACGAAAGCGGATGTTGGAAGTTTTCTCAAGCTCCGACTGTTGACAAGCCCCTCCCTTGTTTGGTGAAGGCCATGACATTGGCGCTTTCTGAAATAAAGTACCTTGTGTGAGTAAAGCGCTTGATCGCCTGATGATAACTCTGGCGGAAGCAATCCAACCACTTCAAGGAGTGTTTCAACGCGGACGTAAACTTACCAGATCCAATATGTACATACAACAAAACTTCGGCTCACGGTCTGCACAAGACTTGAAACTCAGCACCACATCAAGCAAGGTTTTATGTATCAAAACTTAAGGACAAACTCCATGGCGAGCTTGTGGTCATTCATGCATGGGTCCAAATTTTTCTGTTATCAGCAACAACACCTCAATCCAGAAAATAGATGATGAAGTTTCTTTACTTCGCGCTCTGACACTGTGGTAGATTATCCAACCAGAAACTTGTTAGTACTAGCTTTCTCGAATAAATTTGGTAAAAAAATTCAATCTGATACATTTCTGTAATCAATCCAACTTTCATGATAATACAACAGGTCTTAGGTGAGTACCAGCCGGTAAATAAACATGGGCAGTTAAATTCTTCCAGTGCTTCAATGGGGCTTGTCCTTCCCACAATAGCTTCAGGATTTCAGCTCAGTGAGATGAGCATCATGAGGCGATGGAGGGGCAATTTTGGGATCCTGAGATTGGACCAAGGAGAAAGGAACAGTGATAGTTCTTTCTTTGTCCTTTTCATTGACCAAATGGCAACTGTTTTATTGTTCTTCCAGACCTCTGATTGATTGGGAGAAAATTCTGTTGTTATAGAGATGATAACGGTGAACGTGTTAAAGAAGATAAGGTGTGAAATGAAGGAATGACGTAGGGTGATGTCATCGATGGGGTGAAATAATGATCTTGAAGAGATCATGGGAGTCAAGGTTTGTTTTCTTATTTTTCTTATAAATACTCCTTGTTTTTTATTCTACTTCTCTTTCTTTTCTTTCTCATTTGATTATCCTATTTTTATCGTTTCACATCTTCGCATTCGCCAACAACAGTTGTCTCAACCTCAGCCTCTCTCGTCTCTCTCGTCTTTGTTGCTCATCAAAGTATTTCGGCCTCTTAGATTTTCTTAAATTCAAAGAAAGTCGCTCTTTTGGTTTAAAAATGAAATTCAAGATTCTTACAGTCTTCAATGTGGTTGATTCCTCTTCTGAATCTGAGCTGTCCTCCTTTCCAATTAAGTCTTCAGGTAATTCACCTTCTAATTGAGATTCCTTCTGACTTCCTTTATCTGGTTCCTGAGCCAAGAACCAAAGGAGAAACATCTCAGAAATATTGAATGGATTAATTCAAAAGAGAGGCCAGGGCGGCTGCACCGCCACATTCACTATGTACCAGATTTAACCTGTATTTCATATTTTCCTAAAGGCATTTTACATTTAAATTGGGTTAATTCCAAAATTTTGTGTTGGTTCATCAAATTTCACATTTTCAAGAACCCTAGGGCTTGAAATTATTCTTGAATTCTCTTTTAAACTTACTGGAAATCTCATTGAATTCATATCCATCTTTCCCCTAACCTATTATACTGAACATGTTCAACTCACAGCTGAGCTTACCATCAAAATTCACTTTCCAGTCAACATCCAGTAACTTGCTACCGGCAGTTTACCCCTGAAAAGCGGTGTAGAGTTGCCATTCATTGAGGAGACTTTGTTTCAACCACAGGTTTGCCTTCCTGGCCACCAAGGAAGATTACTTTTTAAGTGTCCAGCTATTAAGGAGGTTTCCCCATTGACTTTTGGGTATCAGGACATGAAACCATAGAAAAGATGTTAAATGGGTGTATTTTGAGCAAAAGCTTTATTGGTGAAGTGAAATCATGGATTGGAGGCTAAAAAAACTGACCATTGAATTTCTTGGCAAGCATTATGGTGTATTTTTGAGTATTTTTCATGAAAAAATGAGCATTCCATTCAACAGAAACTTTGTAAATTCACACAAAGTATAGGATTGGCCAAGCTAAGCCTGTGGGTGTTGGGATAGTCATCTGTTAAGTTTTCTTTTATTATTTCTTTCATTCTTTTTTTCTGCTTCCTACATGTTTATCATCTGTCACTCAAATTTCACACATCATGTACCATACCTGGGAGCATTGTACGTGGAATTATCTTTTCTCATCCTTCCACGTACTGATAACTCGGCCCCCAGGTATGTCTTCTATGTTTTCTTTTCATCTCTTTTTTTTGTTCTCTTTTCTTTTTCTTTATTCTTTCTGTTAAATGAAATCTTATCCTTCCACGTACTGATAACTTGGTCCCCAGTTGAACACAACAGTGGGTACCCAGCCATCAAGGAGGGAACCTCATCAACTTCTGGGTACTTTACCCAGCCAACATGGAGGAAAAATCATCAATGGCTTGGTACTGGAGGCCTTCCCGTCAATCTACAACCCCCGTCAAAAACCCATTTTAAATAATTTTCTTGAGGAGTGGGCCATCCACCAATTTCAATCAAAATTCAGGCACTGCAGGCCAAATCAGAACCAATTTGACCCAATTTATTTGATCCAATAAAAATATTTTGAGGTGGTTTTGAGAATTTTCATTTTTTATCATTCTTATCACATGCCAGACTATGATCTCCAATTTTCTTTGCTTGTTTCAAACAATATTAAAGATTTTCAAAAATCTCGCAATAATTCAAATAATTTTCACACTCACATTTTTTTGTATTTCCATTTTTTTATTTCATACTAGAGAACAAGGTGGCTACGCCGCCCCACACTTCCAAGTGTTGTATCTTGAATACAAGAGAAGTGCT
This sequence comes from Puccinia horiana, assembly GCA_001624995.1. Lineage (NCBI taxonomy): Eukaryota > Fungi > Basidiomycota > Pucciniomycetes > Pucciniales > Pucciniaceae > Puccinia > Puccinia horiana. The sequence continues at coordinate 849,433 of LWDY01000087.1, forward strand.
GGCTTGAATAAACTTTCAAACAGCAAGCAGGGAATTAAGGGTCCCTTGTCAACTGACACTTTTGAGTTATTGAACTCCAATAAAAGACCTCAGAAGGCTTTAATTCACCTTGAAACAGTAAATAGGGACTTAATCTGATTTTCATGTTGTAAAAATAGCTTGCAGATTGATGCTCAAGTTGTCCTTAACACTTGGCAAAGCATTTAACTTCTTGAAGAGACTCAAGGCCTTCATCTAATGTTTGAACAATTTTTTTTGAACCTCTTTCTAAACTTGTTCACATTTTCCAAGGGACTTGAGAGGCCTCCATCAATGGGTCATCCTCATCCTCTTTTCTACATCTTTGATGTCCAGAATGACTTTGATCCTAAAAAAAATCACTCATAGCTGTTGACAATTTTGATTTGTCTAATAAAGGGTTGAACAAAAACCAGAGCCCACGGGTTCAGTCCAAATCATTGCTTAAAGAAATGCTGCATTGTTTGATTGTTGGTGGACTTCACACTAACCACATCTTCCCCACGGAACCAGTTTTGCCGCAATAACTCTTATATCCTTTGATTTGACAACACCCTTTTGGATACCAAACCTTCCAATTCATGGCAGCAAGATCAATTTTTCTTCATTCATTTTGCTTTCCATTTTCACACTACTGATTTCACTGGCATTCTTAATCTTTTTCCTCAATATAGTCAATCTAAGTGTCTGGCTTCAATCATTCACTTTTGAGGCAGAAATTGGTAGAATGGACTGGAACTAATGGTGAGTGGTAATCTCTCATTTGAAAAACAAAATAATATTTGATGCAGTTTTGATTTTTTTTTTTAAATTTTATTCCCATAACCCGCACTTGTTATTCTGCTGGAGCTATAGCAAAATGGTAGGGTGCGGACAATAAAATTCTTCAAGATGAAGTTGTTTGCGTACCCAGACCAATGGTACTTCCTCATTGGTTTGGGTACACTCTTACCCTGACCAATGAGGCTTCCTCGTCGGTCAGGGTAGGGCAAGGGGGTACCCAAACCAATGAGGAAGCCTCATTGGTCTGGGTGCAGCCTTACTCTGACTGATGAGGCTTCCTCAGTGGTCGGGGTAAAGGTTTACCCTGACCGATGAGGAACTCCCATTGGTCTGTGTATGGCCTTGCCCTGACCGATGATGTTTCCTCATCGGTTGGGGGTGTCCCCAAACCAATGAGGAAGCCTCATCGGTCGGGGTAAAGGCGTACCCTGGCCGATGACGAAGTCCCATCAGTCTGGGTACAACCTTACCCTGACCGATGAGGCTTCCTCATTGGTCGGGGTAAAAGGCTGTCCCAGAACGATGGGACTTCGTCATTGGTCAGGGTACGCCTTTACCCCAACTGATGAGGAAGTCCCATCGGTCTGGGTACAGCCTTACCCTCACCAATGAGGTTTTCTCATTGGTCAGGGTGGGTTATACCCAAACCAATGGGGAAGTCACATTGGTCTGGGTACAGCTAGCTTAACACCAGGCCCTCGATTGGAGGGCTGGCGTGGGCGCCAGCAACTAGGGAGGGATAAGTTGCAAGCCCCTCTTTCAGAGGCACTCCGCGAGCCCTCTGAAACGAGGGGATTGTGATAAGCTAGTGGGTACAGCCTTACCCTGACCAATGAGGCTTCCTCAGCGGTCGGGGTAAAGGCTTACCCTGACAGATGAGTAAGTCCCATCAGGCTGACCCAGACCAATGGGACTTCCTCATCGGTCAGGGTAAGGCTGTACCAGACCGATGGATCCTCCTCGGTCAGGGTAAGCCTTTATTTACCCCGACCGCTTAGGAAGCCTCATTGGTCAGGGTAAAGCTGTACCCAGACCGACGGGACTTCCTCATCGGTCAGGGTACACCTTTACCCCGACCAATGAGGAAGCCTCATTGGTCAGGGTAAGGCTGTACCCAGACCGATGGGACTTTGTCATCGGCCAGGGTACACCTTTACCCCGACCAATGAGGAAGTCTCATTGGTCAGGGTAAGAGCATCTCCACCGCGGGGTGGGAACTTGTTTTCCACCCCGCGCTTGAAAAATCACACCCCACCGGGGGGTGAAAACGCGAACCTAGATCTGCCGCAGAGGTAAAAAACATCAACGCGAGTGTAGATCTAGCTCCCCTCTACATCCTGCGAAACTCACACCACTCATCCCGCGATCCACACAAATCAACCAAGGTTAACATGCATCTGCATGATGGTTTACACTCCACGGATGCACAGCACACAAGGTTTTAACCTTAAAAACCAAAATTCAGGATGCATCGCGCAGGTTTTCCACTCGCAATCTCCACCCCGCGGTGGAGATGCTCTAAGGCTGTACCCAGACCAATGTGACTTCTTCATTGGTTTGGGTACACCCCCGACCAATGAGGAAACCTCATTGGTCAGGGTTAGGCTGTACCCTGACTGATGAGGAAGTGTTGATGTTCATGATTTATCCTGAAACATGTCTGGCTGTACAGACGTGTCCCTCGCTTTTATATAAAGGCGTTGGTTCAACTATAGAAAATTCCCCAGGTCACTTGAACACATCGTTGCTGTCATGTGATGGGTGGCCTCAAGCCCACATCATCACTGATTGTCAGTGTTGAGCTGGGCAATGGGAAGGGGGACATTTCAAATAAAAAAAATGGAAAGTTGCAGGGTGACACCACGAATCTGTAGCTTTAGTATACTTGGATTCATTATTGGGAACCTATTTTACACCCCTGTAGCCAATCTCACGAATTGAGGTTTGTATCCTAAACCTCTGCAATGAAAGATATTGTAATGAAAACTTACTTCTAGGCACTGTACATACATACATCATGATTTATCTTGAGTAGTTGTATTAAATTCCCTGACTTGCAGTTGAATCATTTTTTTTGTTGATGATTTGATTCTAATTGTGTTTAACATTTGTTAATGGGAATCTGGTTTGATCAATTAGTAAATTTGTATTTACTTATGATTTGATGAGTTGAGTTTTTTAGTAATTGTACTAAAAATCTTGTTTTGTGCTGTTGGCATTTTTTGTTGATCTTTAAAATTAAAAATCATTTTCTTTGTAACAAGAGCTGTTCTTGTATGAATCTAAGATTTTTATTCAATACGAGCCAGGTTTAGTTCATAATGAAGTTGTCTGTTTTTGTTTGTTTTTGATGAGTGTATATTAAATACAACTCACAGGGATTTGCTCTCTTAATAGAGTTCTCTGGAATGAAATCTCAACAGTTTTTTCATAGCTTGCTTCAATAATTGTATAGGGTGCTTAGGGTAGATGAGGAACTGGCTTGTTGCATCAAGGTGGACATAATCTTAAAGAGCATCCACATTGGTTGTGGTAGGACCCTGGGAACCCCCTATAGAGGTGGATAACCAAAAATCTGAGATTTTGGCAAAATTCATACATTGGGGGCACCAGGGAATGGTTTTTTTGGCTGATTCATACATTTTTTGTGTATTCTTGAGGCAAACTTACTCCCTGGGGGCCCAAATACCCCAATGAAAAGCGGGGTTCTGCAGGTTTGAGCAGCTTTGCACTGAATTTTAGCGGATATTCATACATTTATGCCATGTTTGGTGAGTACCTTTTTAGATTTCAAAGCGCATTCATACAAATTCTGTGCCTACCATTTTGCAAAAAATTCATACATTCAGGTTACCCACCTCCCTTGGGGGTTTCTAGGGTCCTGTTGCGGTTTTAGCTTGGATTAGTGTAGTTACTCCCATGACTCAACCACATGGGCCAATTTAAATGAAAAGTAAATATTACCAGAAGTACTGTTTGGATTGGTGAGTATGTAACATCTTTGTTACCCACTAATCCTGGGGTTAATCTGTATAAGCATCTGTGGAGGGTTTTAGGGTAACAAAATACACAAGCATGCATACCAAGGTGGATCACATCTCCCTAGGTACACAATTCATACTTACAACTTCAGTTTATACCTTCCAATGTTCTTGGAGGCTGGGATTAGCTTGCTCCAGGCATATAAACCAAGCTCCCTAATCTGGTTAACTTTGTTCAACCAATGCAGATGCTCTCAGGGGGAAACACCAACATTGGTTTCAGATGGATCAACTCGGTGGATAGAAAGCAGAGGAAGTTTCAGTTGAGCAAAATTAAGCTGTGAGATGATCGGGCGCAGGAAGTGACCTCGATGACTTTTAAAAGGGAAGCAGTTATTGAAATCGAAGGGAAGAGGTTATTATTTTATATGCATCCACTTGCGCAATCCTTTTAGCTGTCTCCCGGGGGGCCCGGTTAGCTTCGAGCAGATCCCCGGTTTTCAGATGACGTCATTTCAGATCTGCGGACTATTTAATCTGATTTTCTGTTGACCATTCTGATTGTTCCCTCTTATCTTCTACTTTTATTATATGTTTTACTTGTTTTGGATTTTTTATTTCTCAGTCAAGTGATGCCATTCCCACTCTTCTCGAACCCATTCCACAAACCAACTCACTCTAACAATCGACCAACTCAATCCAGCTTCAGTCACAACCCAACCAAACCGATCTCACCCCAGCCCACAAAATCATCACACAAAAACAATTCTCGTGTTCGACCACTCAAGCCAACCCTCAGCCTCTCATCTTCAGTCAGCTCCAATCCAACCTCCCCTGATCCCATCCACCAACCCCAACATCCTATCTCGACTACCCGACATCGTACCCAATCATTGGCCACCAACTCCTCAAGAGCTAATTATCCTCCCTCTCACGATCATTCATTCAAGTCCGAGTCAAAACCGTTAATCAAGAAACTCAAATCTTGCGGTACAGTTACTGACAAGACCATCCTCGGCTCCAAAAAAAATCACCCTCGTCCTCCTCCACTCCGACTTGCCAATCAACTCAAGGTGAACATCCTTGGTTTACTCCTCTATCATAAAACAAGACTGACTTCTTTACTACTCATAGCCACAACAACGCATTGACGCCCATCATCCTTCAACATCAGCAGGCCGCCCTCCATCCCCTCGATCACGGTCTGCATCTGCAGCCGCTACTGTCTTTGATATTGTCCGACCGAGCCGTCGTAGAGATGGAACCCCAAATTCTAGCATGATCACTCCCTTCACACCACCTTTGCCAACCCCTCCATTATTTGCTGCCCGTCAGCCAATCGATCTCTCTCGTCCTCATCAGACCAAGTCGAACAAGCTGTCTCCCTCCCCACTTTCAGTCTACCCCCACTTGACATTACGCCCCAATCCACCTCGTCGGGCTAGCAGTCTGGACTCGATCACCGCTGGCTTCCCTCCACCTCATTCACCACATCAACAGTATTTGAAAAGTTCTGGCTTTCTTCAAACATCTAGAAAATTCTCAACCCGTTCGAGCGGACTGTCTTATTCTGAATGTAGTGAGGACGTCGTCACGCAGTCATCTCATCCCAGTACTGCCCAAACTACTCCAATCTCTTCGGTTCACCGCAGTAGATTCAGTCCACGTGATCATCGACATCTTGCCCCACCAGGCCTCAAACCACGCGTCCCAATTTTTCCCTCGCGCTTATCACTCAGTCCCAAGTCAGGCTTTCCATCACACCTTACAAGGCCCGGTGAATCAGATGCCTTCGAGCAACCTAATTTGAGGTCAACCGCAAATTGGACGTTAAATATCTCGGAATCATCAGCCGTTGAACCTACCACCCGTCTCGTTCCAGATCTTCCTGGGACGATCTTGAAGCTCAAACAGACCCCGACTGACTCCTCAAAATTCATGCTCGAGCCTAACTTGCAAAAAGTAATCCGGATCGGCGCCGATGGCAATGAGCTCATAGAATGGCAAGTTCGACTAGTCCAGCCCACTCGTTCTCGTTTCAACTCTTCAACAAGCACGCAGGACATGTCACAGCAATCTAGCCCAAGGACAAGGAACAAATCAAAAACCAGAGTACCAGCGACAAAGTTGAGACTGGGCAGCGATATTCGACAGATGGAACCATTTAATGGATTTCAATCGACAAGCGGTCTGTATCATCACAGCCCTGGCAAAGCTAAACTCAATCCTTCAACTTCAGTAATCACGTTGAATATGGATACGTTCAAAGCAAGCGACATCAATCAGATAACTGCTTCTGCTACTACGACCGTGAATCCTCGAGGATCAAGCCATGCTGCCAATGACCCAACACATGCCCCAGCCTCGTTATCCTCCTTATTTCCTTCTGTCAGCAGTCCAGGTAAATCCGCCCGATTAAGAAATTCGATTGAACAAGCTCGCTCGCCATCGCCATCTTCTCCCACCTCATCGGCCTCATGCTCATCATCTTCTCTATCACCAGCCGAAGAGGAAGATCAGGAGACGGATGAAGAAGACAAGATGATTGGAAAACCGACGAATCGAAGGAAAAGATTTGATACAAACGTTCCACCAGTCCGTCAGCAACACCTACTTTCCACTCAGGCTCCCCCATCCGGATCAGATCACTTCTCTAGACACCCAAAGGCTGAAGCAAATTCTCGAAAGCATTTGGTCAATTCTCAAAGTAGTAACTACCCAAACTTGATCGATCCAAGAACCGAAAAGGGTGATCAACATCATTCGATCGAAATCGATAATAATAATGATGAGTTAAGATTCAACCTCGAACGACAATTAGCTCATTGTAAATTATTAGGAATCAGTCATCCAACACGAAAGAGAAATAAAGTTCATTCAACAAATATTCAATTCGATCAAGACTCAGAATCCCTAATCAACAACAAGCACAAGAAAGAAATCGAAGAAAGTTTCAGTGGTCGTAGTAGCGACCAAAGCAGCACTCATCTAGAACGAAATTCGGTCATGGAAAAAAGTTATTGGTCGGAAACTGATACGACTACCACTACTTCTAGTAGTATCATCATTAACTCTAACCTCGTCAACAATAACGATCTTCATGATCAGTAACATCTTTTATCTGTTCGAGGGTTTTCCTTTTTCCTTTTTTTTGTTGGGCAGTCGTTTTGTAACTCTAATTAATCTATCTTTGTTTGTTTGTCTGTCTTTGGACCGGTTCTCATGTACATTTAATTTTGTTTATCTTTATCTACAGCAAAAGCAAACGCATCTTCTCTTTATCGTTCTTTCATTTTTTTTTTCTGTTTTTTTTTTTTTTTTTTTGGTTTGGTTATCATTTGTTTCAAAAATTGGAAAAAAAGAAAATATTTACAATATTTACAAGGAGTTTATTTCTTTCACTTTTATACATACATATATATACTAATTACATAGTTTTTTTTCCCTTTGGGATGGGGTTTTTTGTTTGATATGCTGTTAACCATCATCATTTGTTCTGTTATGAATTTGTCTTTCTTTTCCAATAAGCACGACACAAGACTCTTGACGTATTCATAGAGGAACTTTTGGGTGGAATGTCAAGTTACAACATAGTAATAAGATTCAGCTGTTCCAGGTTTTACAGAAGATGATGCCCACCTCCCGCTAAGACTTATTGGAAGGTGTCAGGATTACTTTGCTATAAACAAAAAAAATGCCCAATACTCATTTCACTTAACTCATGATTCAGCCGGGGGATTAAGACATAGTAAGGAGTACATACGAAGCGTCAAGCTTCAGGACGCAGTGCGTTGAAATTAAAGTCTCACTGGCAGACACTTTTTTATGTTTTTTTTTGATGGATTTATTCAAAGAGACAGACCAGACCAGAGAGACAAAAAAAATCTTCCGTAGTTGCAGTGACCCTAGACAGTGACCAAAGGGGAGAGAGTCTTATAATCTTCTGCCAAATAATCACCACACATTGACATCAGTTCTCAAGGATCATGATTTTGCATTTCTTTCGATAGTTTAATGAGCAGATATATTGGACTGACGATGGCATACATGATGGCCGAATGCACAATTAGCTTATAGGGGGAAGCATTGCCCAGTCAGGAGGGGGGAAGACTTATGAGGCTGGTCGAGGACACTGGCAGAACTACGAGATGGTAAATGATACCTCCTCTCGGTTGTTGATTGCGGACATCTGGCCTTATCCTGTTTTCTTTCTTCGGAAAAGGCTAGGCCTTCCGGCCCATCATCTGGCGTCTGTGGCTGCCATCCCCAGGAGCTCTCCATATCCGCCTATCCCGGCCATGGCTTCAGTCCCGTGAGACCTGGATGTGAATTCCCTCCCTGCGCTCCCTGACAAGGTAAGCACTATTTCTATCTGAAAACATTTAGACAAACATGATCAGGAGTTTTTCTAGCGCGAGATTCGGCACAGTCTTAATCCACGGATACTAGACTTGTATGAACTGAAACTTATCCTACTCGGTTACAACAAAGATTATCGGGTCGCTTGTCGTCCTCAACGCAGTATCACTCAACGTGCTCAAAGGCAAAGGGCTCTATCAACGTATAACAGACTTCCAGAGAAGGTCAAGTTCTGGATCCCATCCGCTGTGGTTGTTGTCCTGCTTGTTACAGCTCTCCTTGTGGCACATGCCATCATGGTCAAGCCTAGTTGACCACAGTACTTTATTTATATGCACAATTCATCTGCTACTACTAATCGTCTTCTTCCCGTTTATTATATCTGATATATGCTACTTTTTTTTGTCTAGATGTTTAGATTGATCTTTCTTTTTAATCTCTGCTTTATGCGTTGTGGTGTTCTATTCGTGTTACAATGCCAAAAGTACATGGCAGAGGTATTTTGATAGGATAGATAGATGCATGCAAACGACAACACACAGGAGAAGGATTAATATTTTACAGTTGGGCGAACACAGGAATCAATATTTCCCAAGGTAGAAGGACACAGGATGTAGCATTTCACGAGTTAGAAGGAGGAATTGAATATTAGGTTAGGGGAAAAAGGGAAGAAGGAGTGGAGTGGAAGAGAGGCATAGACCCTGAAAAGGCTGGACCTGGAAGAATGACAATCTGAAGCAAGTTACATGCTAAGTTTCAAGTCTCAATACTTGAAACAAGTCATGCTACTTGGGGTCACATACATCCCAAAAACAAGTCACACATCTGCAACAGGTTACATAATTCAACTATGGAATGTTCTGGCATATGTTGAAACACCAACACCCTGCATAATGCTGTGCTGAAACACCCAACAGTGCATAACACTGTGTTGATACACCAAACAGTGCATCATGCTGTGCTGAAACAAGTAACATAAAGCAATTAGGCCAAGGAAAATTCCTCTGCAGAAAATTGGCTTCCTCTCCAATATAAAACGAGGGCCTTTCCCCATCAGATTTCTCTTTCTTCATCCATCTACAGAGAGTTGGGTCCCCACCTCAAGGTTAAATTGGAACAATTTATTATTAGTAGTTGATCAGAATATTAGAGTAGTAGTAGTAGTAAAAGCATCATAAGACATCAAGCAAATCATCACTGATCTATCAGGTATATCAGTCTCCAAGAGTAGTACATATTGGGTCCCTACCTAAAGGATAAATTGCACAATTAGTAGCAGTTTGAGTAGATTATTAGTAGAAGAATCAGAAACACCAACCCAACCACCAATTATCACCAACAATCACCATCACCAATCATCATCATCAAGTAACCACACCAACCATCATCATCATCAATCAACATCATTTCATCATCAATCAACATCATTTCATCATCATGAAAAATCTAAACCAATAAAAATCATCATCAGTTATCATCATCATCAGCCATCATCAGAAAGGTATTATCAGTAACATCACCATATTTCACACAATCAAACCCACTGGTTGCATTATTCACTATTATCCAAAGTTATCATCAGTCTGCTATAGCATTGATTTTCATTGATCTAGGTCTGATAGGGACTACTATACTTGGTAACTCTATCTTGAAATCAGCCACATCTCTTTCTATTGATTTTAAGATTCTTTGCACATTTGTATATTAGTACCATCAAGGGGCAGGTATTTCAAACCACCTGTGAATTGTTATAGCCTTTCAAACTACTATCAATTTATTTTCCCCTTATAGGAACTTTTCACCAAATAAACATTTAGTGTCCCACAGGAGTCCTACAGCGTACGGTCTACAAGGCTTACCTTATTCACATTTTTTTTGATCCTGTTTTGGTGTTCATCTTCAGTGGTTATGTACACGGACACAAGAAAAGTTTTCGAGCAAAGGTTACAGATTCAACTCAAACCTAAACATTTCAGGGTTTCAAAGATGAATTAACCTCAGAGGGACTGTTTCCTCTTGAAACTTTGAGAAAACACAGTCCCTCTGATTTTTATTTTACTTTATTTAAAGGGGTCTAAATAGCCAAATCAGTTAGGTGCTTCATCACTGATTGTAGTTCAAAATTTTTTGGAGTGAATCATATTTCACTCCAAAAAAGGAGTGCTCAGATTATGAATTGGTGTGCATGGAGGTGCACACCAAAATTTTTGGAGTGCAGCTTGGAGCACTCCAAAGAAAAATTAACTTTGTTGTGCGCAGCCGTGCACACCAAGATTTTTGGTGTGCAGGGTCATACACACCAAAAAAGGTGTGCTTGGCCGTGCACACCAAAATTCTTGGTGTGCACGACCATGCACACCTTTTTTGTTGTGCATGTGGTAAAGTTTGGTTGTGCATAAAGGCAGACCCTATGAAAAACAGATCAGAAAATCAGAATAATCACCTTTCACCAAGATCAGAATGACAAAAAAATCAATACCTAGTCAGATGATAATTTCAATGGACAAAAAGAAGAGGGAATGAGAAGAAAAAAATAAACCACAGAACATAAAATCAGAAAACTCACCTGTCATTACCAGGATCACATTGAAAAGAATCCAAAACAAAAACTGGTTAGATGAAGACACACAAGTCACATTTGAAGATTTTCATTTTTTCCTTTTCCTAACAGAAAATAACAATTGAATAGTCATGTTAGCAAGCAAATCCATGAATTGAATCAAGCATCTCCTCACTAGATTTTTTGAGAAACTGCCAACATGATGAGCTGGGTTGATGTTATCAGGGCTTAACTGAGATACACTCAACCCAGTTAAACTTGGTTTCATCTCAACCAATGAAATGTAGGTCCAAGTTGCTATGTTGGATTTATATGCCATAGTTTTGAATACAACCCATTTCAGTGTTGTAAATAAAAGCTGCTGAGATGAGAGAATAAGAGAAGGATTTTAACCTAGGAGCTTGAAGGGGATCTTTTTGTTTTTCACAAAGAGTGAAAGAGAAAAAGACTCAAAGTTGATGATTAATTTCAAGTGAGAGAGAGCAAGCTTAAAACAACTTTCATCTGTCAGACTCACAACATGTGACAAGACTTAAAACTCATCTTTGACACTAAAAAGGAAACAGGATATTTGTGTATGGAATTTATGAAAGAGGGCTGAATAGCTGAGAGCAGAGAGATGAAAAGGGTACCAGGGCCTATATTATTCTGAAATTTAGCTGGGTTGAATGTGCCCTAGTTTAACCAGATAACCTCAACCCAGCTGATAATTCTGGCAGTAGAATTGCCCTTGGTGGTCCTGGAAAGCAAAAAGAAAAAGAATTGAACATCGTGAGTTGCTTCATTCCGTTGAGCAGGCTGGTATTGAATGTCACCTTGGTGTTCAACTTGATCTTCTTGATCTTCATCTTTTTCTTCAGAGTTTTTGGGGCTACTATAAGTGTCACTGAGTTTTTGGTTGACTTTTTTGGGCTTTCTCTGGTATTCACTAGTACTTTCCAGGTGTTATGATTGGATATTGGGGGCTGAGGAGGCTTGAGTGGGATTCGGGTTTGTTTTGTGGTGGTTGGGGTGGGCTTTGGGGAAATCTGAATGGTTTGGGAGTGGTAAAAAGTTTTTTTTGCACTGGTGTGGGTAAGGTGGTGGTTGATATCTGGAGATCTGTTTTTCAAGTTCCTGGGTGGGTCAAACCTCAAATGTTACTTGCAAGCCCCAGGTGTTTGGGGAGTTAAGTTTAAGTAGACCTTAGTTAGGGGGGGGGGGGGCTCAGGTCAGCCTAGATAGCAACTAATCAAATTCTGAATTGTTAAATTTAAAACCAGACTGAAAGAAAGAAGTCAGAAAAGAAGTTTTACTAAAATAAGAAAGATAAGAAAGAAGAAATGTAAGAAATTAATTTACCACTGATTTGATTGATACAATAGAATAGCATGACAAGAAAGACAATCGAGAATGAAGCACAGGAGAAACTGAGAATAGAAGATCAGCAAAGAGAACAGGAGGCAAAGACAGGAAGTTGAGAATTGAGTGTTGAGACGGTTTCTTTTCTCACCAAATAGGGAAGTAATCAAGATTTAAGATTTTTAGAGATCAGTTGAGGTTGGCGATGATTTTAGGAAGGGATAGAAGAGACAGGAATTGGATGGATCAGGAAAGGGAGAGAAGGGACGAGTTAGATGTGATGAGACAGGTTGGAAGATAAAGAAAGGGAAAGTATTGATGAGACAAGGATGTTGGAGTTGATTAAATAGATGTAGTTGAAGGAGTTTAGGATGTAGGGAGTGGAGTTGAATGAATTGATGATGTCAGATGAGCCGATGAGGAACAAAGAGGTGATTGAGTGAGGTTTTTATGAAGTGAAGGATGAGGACAAAGGGATTGAGAATGAGGACAAAGCAGAATGAGTTAGGGAATATGAGAGTGGAATAGAGATGTTGGGGAGATATGAGAGTGGATTGTCGAATGGAACAAAGATGATGTTGGGAAAGAAAGAAGTGGGTTGAGAGATGATAGATGAGGAGCGGAGCAATGTGTGTGGTAATATGAGATGAGATGGAAGAATTGTGAAAGGAATGCGAAAAGGATGTTAGCGCACTGAATTTTCAACCACAACCGCATTAGGGTCTCAGGAATCAGGTTAGCTAGCCTGAAAATCTAAACCTTAAGCTACGGTAGAGTACCTTAACCGGACAGGTTTACGACCATTAGATTTAGCAGTTGTAAGACCATTCACATTTGTTTGGTCAAATTTTAGGTCAAGATAGTCTCAGGTTAGCCTAAGTGTCATCCACATTGGCCTCTCACAATTCAGGTTAGCTAACCTGGAAATCTGCCTTTGAAGCTGCTACAAAGTAGTCTTAACCAGCCAGGTTTACAACCATTAAGGCTCTGTTTGGCAGCCCACAGCATAATGTGGGATCGTGATGTGCTGCGTGAAGATGCAAATAAGGTTTATAAACCTTATTTCCTTTCTTCACACTGATTATTTTGGTCTGAACCAAAACAATCAGTTTTGCTGGGCAATGTGTGGGATCATGAGTTCCCGTGAGGAACTTCAGAGTATCACTGGGCATGCCAAACATTCCCAGGAGATATTGTGATATCCGTGAGATCCCCGAAATAATTGACATGAAGTTTATGACAATTGGGGCTCATGGTTGGCCAGCCAAACACAGCCTAAATTTGGTGGTCATAAACCTGAATTGGAAATTTCGGTCAACTTAGCCCAGAGTAAACCTGAGCTAATGTGGTTGCCGCACCGGTTAAGTCATCTCAAAATCGGCAACCTAAGACCATCTCCAACGCAGGAGGTACAGTTGGTTGCCAAATTTAGACACTTGGCGACTGCGGCACACCAATACCTCCCCGCGAAGAAGGCATGTCACAGCTCAGGTTGCTAAACATAGCAAACTGCACTGTACCCGGCATCCTCCTTCCTGGTCTTCATGAGAAGAGTGACCAGGAAGCGAACCCCCCATCACCAGTAGGGATGGGGGATTTTCATACAGAGAAAAAAAATCAGGTAGCTCTGTAGAAACAATAAAAAAGTTTACCTGGATCAATATTGTCATTTTCAACTGGATCGATGGTTGTAAGGGATTATTGGGGATATCCGATTCGGATGTTGGGGGTATGGGTAAGATTTGTAGCCTGCCTATCACCAAAGTTTGGTGTGATAGGCAGGATCTTGGGAGCTATGCCGTTGCCAGATTTGGCAATGGTGTAGCTCCCACGAGCCCGATTGCTAATTTAGAACCAGGTTTAGCACCCCTGTTGGACGCGCAATTTTGGGATTGGGGAGCTCAATCTGGGTTAGCGCCTGCGTTGGAGATGCTCTAAGCCCAATGCAAATGCTCTAAGAGCATCTCTACCGTGGTTGCTAAATTTGAGGTGCTACAGTGGTGGTAGGCATATTACTGTACACACCTGCCACCAAAACTAGTCTTGGACCGCGGGCCTAATGTTTGCTGGCCCAGGGGGTCATGTGTTCAGTTTTAACATAGTTTTGGGCTTTTCTCATGTTGTAGATTCTATGTCTATAAGCAATAAGGTGCTGCTGCAGTGGTTCAAGTTTTTTTTCTTTTGTGGGCGAAATTTCGAACACATGGGGTTAGGAATCCCTGTAAGCCCATATGTATGTACTTAAACTCCCTAAAACAATATTATGGACTTCAAAATCCACTATTCATTTCTTATGCTGAGCTATGTGGGCCTTCCTAACAGCCATTCTGGGTGAACTTGAGTGGAAATTGATGCATAAACCAAGATAATTGACCCGTAATACACTGTTTTTTGGGCCGCCAAGCCCCCCGCTCTACCTTTTTTTTTAATTTTTTTGCCCTTAACATTCCGAACACCTGGAAAACATGTACAGTAACATGCCTACCACCACTGTATAACCTCTGTTTAACAACTGAGGTCAGAGGGTAGCACTCGAGCCTCCAGCAACTAGCCAGCACTAGTTGCTAAATGGGGAGCTATTTTCCTGTTACAGCTCTCCCCCTCTCGGTCTGAGAGGTTTGGGTGATGATCTTTGGGGGTGGGTGACCGGATTTCACACACGAGTTTCACACTTTTTGGGTTGCTATAGGGGTGCCAGATGTGGCACCCCCATAGCAACTTGGCAGATTTTTTCGATATGGCACTCGAGACAGCACCTCGGGTGGGTGGCGGTTTGGGCATCTGGGTTGCGAAATTGGGTTTAGCAACTCCGGTGGAGATGCTCTAAGGAGGATTCCAAAAATGTTGACGGGGAGCTGAGCTCTCGTCCGTTCGGGGAGGGGAGGCTCCCCGGGGAGTGGTGGTCCCCCGCTGTCCCCGATCAAAAAGCCTGCCCAGTGAGTCAGAAAATCTTTTATAAAAACAACCAAACCAAACGAGGACAACGAGAAATAGATAACGAAGACAGTGGACGAGACGCAATGGTGACGAAGACGAAGACAGGAATTCATAGCCACTCGACGGCTTCGACAGCACTCCAGCAATTAAGTCGATCGTACATCGAGGTAAGAGATAAGACGCCGATAAGAAGGGAACAGGGAAAAGCTAATAATGGGTGTTGTGAATGGTAGACGACAGCGAGCTCGTTGTTGCTGATCGACTCGGTCCTTCTCTTTTTGATCGGCTCGGCGGTTATCCAGTTGTTGTATTGTGTGCTCGTGACTAGCTTTCCCTTCAATGCTTTCCTTGGCACTTTCGCTCTCCACGTCGGACAGTTCGTTCTCCTCGCTAGTTTACGCTCGCAAGTCAATCCTCTCAACTCATCCCAATTCGAATTTGTTAGCCCTGAAAGGTATCCTTCACTTCAGTCTATTTCTTTTTCTTTCTTTCATAGCTGACTCGTCTCTCCCATCCCCCTTTTTTACTTGCTTTTTTAAGGGCTTTTGCAGACTTCGTCTTTGGATCATTAGTCTTACATTTCTTTGCATTCAACTTCCTCGGATAAACAAATAATCATTAAAAAAAACATAATGAAATACAACAAAAAACGAATATCCTGAATCACCTCTTCAGATCAATTTTGGAATTCGTTTCTCTTTTATTTTCTATTAAAATAGACGTACACCAAGCAATGACTTCAAAACGCGCGAAGAGCAAAAAAGAAAAAAAAAGGAAAGGAAAGGAAATGCGGAGCGAGTTTTCTCCGGTTTGAAAAAGGTCCCACCTCGAAGAAGAAACATGATGGGAGCTGGCAAGAAGTCACGAGTAGATGGATAAGCTGGCAGAGGTGGGTAGGTATTTCGTGCGCCGTGGAGACACAAGAAAGCGGTGTCATTGGAAATTAAGCAAAGTGGATACCATGTTTATGGAAACAAGCCAACAATCTATCAAAAACAAAAAAAGTAACACAGGGGTTAGACCTCTTGATGTGATTGGTCCAAAAAAGAAACAAGGCGGGAAGGCTTACGATAAGAAGTCATCAACGTCCATCTTGGCTGATCTCGAGTCAGAATAGCCAGATTCTTGGAGGATTTTTTCGAGTTTATTGGTGAAGCTTTCTTCGGCCTCTTGCTCAACAGCCATCTACGGGGAGGAAGAGACAATCCTGTTAAGAGAAAAGTGATGATGGGTTTAATAAAGTATTGGAGATTACCATAGAGTCATCGTTTTGTTGTTGAGAGCGCCAAGTTTTCCAATTAGCTTCGAGCATGTTGAGGGTAGCATTCGAAGCGAAGAAAGAGGCCCTGATAGTCTTATTCCTGCGATTGAAACAGATCCTAGTGAGACCATCAAACTCGTTGAAGGCGATATTGGGGGGAGGATTGAGGGGTTCGAGCTTGACGACACAACTCTCGACTAATGGGGGTGGTCTGAAGTTAGACTTGCCCACGTTCAGTAGATGTGCCACTTTCGAATATAATTGTACGTTCACCGAAAGTCGTGACCATAACTTGCTTCCCGGTCGCGCACATAACCTCAGTCCGAATTCTTTTTGGAACATCAGAATGGCTACTCTGAACATCGGTCTATGCTCTAATAACTTGAAGACTAATGGCGAAGAAATCTAGAGATCAAGCAAAGAATCAATTTGACTGAATGAATGAATGAACGATCGAAGAATATGTGTAGAAAGAACTGACTTGATAAGGCGTATTACTGATACAGACATCAAAGTAAGGTAAATCAGTCTTCAAGAAATCGCCGACAATAATCTCGAGTTTCCGTTTAAAGTTTAAATCTTTAGCGTTTTGGAACCGTTTCGAGAGTTCGAATGCCATCCTAGGGTCCATCTCAACCACCGTCAAATGTTTGCAATTCTTCTCCAAGATCTTCACTGTCAAGTTGCCCGTCCCAGGTCCGACCTCTAAGACTTTATCGGTCGTTTTTAGGTTGGCTTTGTCGACTATTGTTTGGGCTACTGAGGGATTCTTTTTTTTTCCTTTTGGTTCAGTCATCGGTCCCTTTGGTGTTGATGATGTTGGGACTCACTTTGAGGATATGTTGGCCCAGTGTGTCGGTGTTGAAGATCGGGTTACTAGCTCCTCCTCCGCTCGACTTCTGGTTGCTATCTCCATTGGATTTCTTCTTGAGGGTGTTTGATTCTTGGTGGAGTCTCGTGAACTTCTGGCTGGTTGCTCGTGGCATCTTTTATTCTTTTTTTTTTGCTTCTTTTTTGGAGGAAGAGTAGTGGGTTGGTGCTGCGCAGCCTGTCACACATTCCGCAGTCCGCATCCTGTGCCTGTCGCAGATCACTCCACTGTCACACCTCGATCATAGTTTCTCCAACCAAGACTCTGGAAAGAAAACTTTGAGAACCGGAAAAGATGGCTTCTGAATTACTAACGAACCGTAAGTGCCATTCCCAGCTTACTCTGAATGGATTGCACTGAAACCCTTGCACAGTCGTCGACCTAGGATTCGATTCGTACGTCGTTTGTTTTATAGACTTGCTTGACCGGGACTTTCTCAGACGGTTTGGACTCTCGACGATTTTCTTTGCTTTCGTCTCATGGATCGCTACATAGGGCTAAAGCTGAAAGAGCTCTTAAAGCGGTGAGTCACTCGATAACCCTCTTGGATGAACCCTAGGATGAGGCTTGCGAGTCCACAATTGAGCTGAGACCATTTTTGAATGATCTTTGACGTCATTTCTAGACTCAAAATCGTAGTGTCAACGCAGCTTTAGATTGGTTAGAAAAGTATGGAGATAATATGCCTACGGAAGAAGAAGAAGAAGAGGAAAATAAAGAGGAAAAGACCGAGCAGGCTCCTGCCGAACCTTCCTCACCCAAACAAAAGAAAGGAGGTAGCCCACCTATGGTAAAACCATACACATACAATAAGTCCTCGATCGTTCACTTCTGACATTTCATCAATATCATTGAATCCAATCGATCCCTCAGGCCAAGGGATTAAAATGTACTGAGTGCGATAAGTTCTTCAAGAATAACGCCTTGGCTAGCTACCATTCTGAGAAAAGTGGTCACGTCAATTTCGAAGAGGTTGAGTATGAAGTTCGTCCATATCTCTTTTTTTTCTCTCGTCTCTTGCCTTGCCAATCAAATACTCATGACGAATTCTTAGGCCAAACCATTAACGGAGGAAGAAAAACAGGAACGGTTGGATAAAGTGTGTATATCTGACTGTCTCATATGTCTCCGATTTATTGAGGCACGCTCGGACTGCTATTTTAGCTTCGTGAACAACTCAAAGAGCGACAAATCGCAAAGAAAAAACTAGAAGCTCAAGAAAGCAAAGGTAAGCTCAAGTTACACTGATAGACTCATGTAGCAGAGTAAGAGCTGATTCGTCCAATCGCATTCAGCCAACGAAGCAATCCGCCGTAAAGGTGCTAAAGACATGGTTAGTATTAAGGAAGAGCTCAAGAAGAAAGAACTGGAAAAAGAAATCGCTCAACGGAAGAAGGATAAGTTGGAGGACGAAATGGCCAAAGCTCGGGCTCGGGCGGCGATTGCGGAGGACAAGGAAGCGCGGGCTCGAAAGGCAGCGTTCGAAAAAAGGTGTGTGAAATTTCTCTATCATTAATCAACTCGAAACAATAAGAGAATGGATATTAAAAAAAAATCTGGTGATTGGGAACAACAATCACAGCAAGCGACTGGGGTTACCCCCTGCACCAGAGCCGGTGAAGGTCGCCAAACCGCCGTTAAAGAAGCGAACGAGTCCGACGGAAGGATCGTCGAAGGAATACACCGAGGGTCGGTTCCAACTCCGTCTGCCGAGTCCGCAGGGCTCGGTGGTCGGGGTGACGCTGGAGGCGGAGAAGACGCTGTTCCACTTGGCCGAAGCCTTGGCTAATCATCCCGAGTTCCTCAACCACGAGGGCCGGCCCAGTCAATCCCTGCGCTTCTCGACTACCTATCCTCGTAAGGTATTTTCTCAGGACGAGATGGCAAAGTCTATCAAGGTCCGTCCGACCTTCCCCCTCCTCGACTTCTCTAGCCGATCGCTTATCGTGCCTTCTCTCGTGTAGGAATTGGGCTTACTTCCTTCCGTCGCTCTTGCTGTGTCATACACTTAACCATCCTTTCAAACAACACCCTCCCACAGTACTGAAACTTCAATGGTCTCAATCAGCCACTTAGCCATCAATCAATCAAAGAGAGATAAAAAAATCTGTACGACATAATATCCCGATAGCATTACAGTTGACAAGTTTTCAAATAACTGTCGATGATTTAACCCTGTTATCAACGATTTTGTATCAGCGTTCTTCATCTTCCATGAAGCGGTAGTTATTCTATGTATAAACGGACTACTTGTATCATGAAAGTGATGCCGATCGTAGTAAGATACTACCTAAACAGTGTCTGAATCAAATTAAGCTTGCGCCATCTTTTTCTATCATCATCTGTACACCACGGCTGTACGTAAGTTGCACTCGGTGTGTTTCCAAAACGCTTGGCATCTCCCAGCGTTTTTGGAATGCAACCTGGAAAAGAAACAATCCCCAAGATCACAAGCCTTGGTCCTACACCGACATGAGTCAGCGCCTCAATGAGTTCTCTACCAGTACCGAGAGCTGAACGCCCCCCTCTATCCCGTTGTCGATTGAATCGACAATGATTCTACAAAAATCCGAAATCCGGGGAACTTTTCCAGGCGGTGGCTGGAAGGCTCTGTCCGACGGGCAACAAGCCATCGGTGGCCACGACATAGGCGTGAAGTGTCCAGTCAGTTGATAGACAGGCTTAAACGCCAAGGATTGTTCACCGACTGCTTTCAGCCACTGTACTTGCTATATGTAGGGGAACACACTGGATGTCTATATGTTCAACCAGTGATCTCTTTCCCGTCTGCCAGCAATTCCCACCTATCCCTCACATCTTATCCAGTTTTCAAACCCTGCTTCACTTGCTTGCATTGGTCAACTCTTTGAGAAAGTTAACCATCTCCACCAGCATTAAAAGTCCACCATGCAGTTCATCATCATCGCCTTCGTCTTTTACGCTACTGCACTTGCAGTGAGCGGTGGTCCATCGAGCCGAGTAACCCTCCCCAAGGACCCCGTCCTGTTCAAATGTCCTACCGTTAATCCCAAACAGATTGTTGCTTTTTGTGGCACTGGGATTACCGGCAGACTTCCTGGCGTGATAGACAAATACAAATGTGAGCATTTTTTTCCATATCCTTACATTCTCCAAGTCCTTTCAATCCCTTCGCTACAAATTATCTGAGCCCCAGAATTTCCATACATCGATATGCTGATTAACTCAATTTGTTCTCATCATATTCTGTGTATTAAAATTAATTTGTAGTTGCACCGGCTGCCAAAAGCGAGAAGGGCTTTACATGTCAAAATGTTACGACAAAGCATGGACATCATGTTACTTTTAAAAACAACTACTGTTGCACAACAAACGCAAAGCCAGATGTAAGCTAAAATGTTATTTCGTTTCTCTAACCGATTTTTTGAATGAGATTCGGCTTTGTTTGACTGATCAATAATTGTGAATACTATTTACACGAAAAAAAAAATGTTGTTGGTTGGTTTGGTTCATTTTGAAAATACAAGGTTCATCAAGAAATCTCAAACGTGACACTCGAAAAACTTTGTACAAAAGTTAATCCGATGAGGGATGATTCAGACTCATCAGGTGATTCAGATACATCGGTTCACACTGGCAATGTCGGCCCGCCGTAGACCCCCTAACAGTTATTGTGTTCGGTTTCAACGTATCTGCAATATGGAGCACAATTTGTATTACATAAATACTATATCTTTGCCGATTTCCATCAGGTTATCAGCTCCTAAAGATTTCTTGCTGTATTTTTTTTACTATCATCAACTCACCAGTAGAGGACTCGGTTATTTTTCTTTTCATCATCTATCTATACTTTGGTTACGACTTAAAACCCCAACACTAGGGCAGTTCACGTTGGGCTTTTTTTTGCGATTTTTACAACAGCATCAGGACCCTGCCAAGCCCCCCTAGAGGCCGGTATTGAAAAAGGTATGCCAAATGTTGAAACATCTGAAATATCTGACCCCTCTAGTCAAAGCACCGGCTGAATCCACGAACTTGACACAAGTCCTATCTCCCTGCTGTGAGTGGCTTGTGCTGGCATATGAGTGACCTCACATTGCCTAGCGCCAACCACAGGGAGGGACTTGGGAGTTATACAGGCTTTTAATTTGGCTTGGATCCTGAATTCCAATTTTGGTGGTAAATGTTTTTGCCCTATTACTTCACCCCCTTCCAGTGTCCTAAACCCCCCCCTGGTCCATAATAGGGCTTGACATATGATCTTCAAATTCATACCTCTTACCATCTTCACACCATACCTTGTTTTTTTAAGGTGTCATTCTCATTTTTTGATCAGTTGGCTAACTGAATGGTATGGCTGTTAAACCTGTATGCACCTTGCATGTTCTTGTATGATGTCCGCTGCCAGGGCAGAGGCTTTGCCACTTCCAGCCTCAGGGTAGAGACTTTGCTGCTGCCAGGGCAGAGGCTTTGCCGCTGCCAGGGCAGAGGCTTTGCCGCTGCCAGGGCAGAGGCTTTGCCGCTGCCAGGGCAGAGGCTTTGCCGCTGCCAGGGCAGAGGCTTTGCCGCTGCCAGGGCAGAGGCTTTGCCGCTGCCAGGGCAGAGGCTTTGCCGCTGCCAGGGCAGAGGCTTTGCCGCTGCCAGGGCAGAGGCTTTGCCGCTGCCAGGGCAGAGGCTTTGCCGCTGCCAGGGCAGAGGCTTTGCCGCTGCCAGGGCAGAGGCTTTGCCGCTGCCAGGGCAGAGGCTTTGCCGCTGCCAGGGCAGAGGCTTTGCCGCTGCCAGGGCAGAGGCTTTGCCGCTGCCAGGGCAGAGGCTTTGCCGCTGCCAGGGCAGAGGCTTTGCCGCTGCCAGGGCAGAGGCTTTGCCGCTGCCAGGGCAGAGGCTTTGCCGCTGCCAGGGCAGAGGCTTTGCCGCTGCCAGGGCAGAGGCTTTGCCGCTGCCAGGGCAGAGGCTTTGCCGCTGCCAGGGCAGAGGCTTTGCCGCTGCCAGGGCAGAGGCTTTGCCGCTGCCAGGGCAGAGGCTTTGCCGCTGCCAGGGCAGAGGCTTTGCCGCTGCCAGGGCAGAGGCTTTGCCGCTGCCAGGGCAGAGGCTTTGCCGCTGCCAGGGCAGAGGCTTTGCCGCTGCCAGGGCAGAGGCTTTGCCGCTGCCAGGGCAGAGGCTTTGCCGCTGCCAGGGCAGAGGCTTTGCCGCTGCCAGGGCAGAGGCCTTGCCGCTGCCAGGGCAGAGGCCTTGCCGCTGCCAGGGCAGAGGCCTTGCCGCTGCCAGGGCAGAGGCCTTGCCGCTGCCAGGGCAGAGGCCTGAGCTTTCCAAAATAGACCAAATTTTACCCAGATTGCTGAGGATGCTGAGTTCAACAAACAAATAGATGCTGAGGTCAAACTTTGCTGAGCTTGACAAAAGCCAAAAAGTAAAAATAAAAAATAAAAACAAAAAACAAAAAAGATAAAACCCCCCAAGTTCCCCCCAAGATGAAATAAATCCTTGTGTGTAGTGTGAGCCCCCTTTTCACTCCAATCTTCTGGTTACCTCAGCCTCTGTCTCTATAGCCCAATATTATTACTAATAACCTCAAATCAAATCAAACAACCCAAATCACTATCATGCCAAATCAAGCCAAACTGGCCACTATTTATACAATCTTCATACAAGAATCAAACTTCATTGGTTCTAACTGATTTATTCCATGCCAAATCTCCAGACCTTCCTGAGTCCAAAAACATTGAGTCGTTTCACTCCCTTCCCTTTCTCTTTCATCCCCATCCACAGTCTAAATTTCAACAATTCTGACACTAAACAGTTCAGACATCAGGAATATTTCCATGGCAATTTTATTCAGTTAAAATGAAAACATCTGTTATGAGGGCCACATAATTCAATCAAATTGGCTCAGCAGTGAAAGTATCACCAAAAGAATATAAAAATTGACCATTTTCAACAAAATTTGCTTCAAGGAAGACAAGAACTAGATAATATCATTAATGGGCCAAAGAGAAACTAGACAAGAAACCAAATTCATCCAATTTCACAAAATCCATGAGGTTCAAAGTAAAATACTCATGTCTATATCCTACAATCTGTTCTACTTTTCTCATCAACTTTATCATAGATAACTTTTCCTTTCTGATTGAAGCAAGCTGGCAGTAGTTCTTGAACATCAAATCATTCTTATAATGATGGACACTATATTGAAAATGATTATTAGATATTTGGATAAAATAATCTCTAACCAAATTAAAGCTTTGATTAAGTTTAATCTTATCAGCATTTTTGAATGATGATTTAATTTGGATTCCCTTGTTATCTTCAGTAATTAGATTGTTAAGAAACAATTTTAGCTTCAGTAACTCTTCCATGTAAGTGAGACTAGAAGATGTGAGAAGGAATCTATTCTTGAGAATTGGATGCCTTTTTTTGATTCCAAGAAGATCATCACCATAATTTTCTCAAACAAATTTGAGGTAAATGAATTCTATTATTATCTTTTTACATTACTATCATCAACTTTTCCATACATGAAATCATCAATCACGTTTTCCAAAGCTTTTTCAATTTGGAATTTTCTTCAATAGAATTTTCACTAGAGATAGAGCTTTCGCCTGCATTGGAACTTTCACCTGAATTGATAATCTTTTTTTGCAATGATTTTTCCAATGCCTTGAAAATTTGGATGTCATTTTCATTAATTAGATAATTGAAGTTTTTCATTCCTTTTACCTCAGTTGGATAGCAATAACGGAAAACTGATTTCATAGCAAAATATCTAAATTATCTCCGTTCCTTTTCCTCAAGTCCTTAATACATTTATTCTATCCAAGTGGTCAGTAAATCATCATAAAATTCAATTTTTTGATCAAATCAGCTTACCTTCATCCATACTTTTGAAATGTGATGAGTAAGGAGCGTCTTCAAGAATAAATTCACTTCTTGGAAAATCTGGAAAAAATCTATTTTGCTTGTATTTCAGATTGAAAGTCTTGACTAAGTTGATTGCAGCCAATTCCAGAGTATTTCTTTTGCTATAAAACTTCTCAAACTCTGACTTTTTAATCAAACTATTCTTGAACATATAATCCACTGTTTTGAACACAATCCTTTGCAGCTTTAGGGGTGTTTCGTTGAATACTTCAAAAGGTGAGTTGTTTAATGGATTTTGGAATAAGCCAAGAGCGTGCACAATGGAAAATAACCATTCAACTTTATCACTCTCTGATAAATTTCAAGAGCCCATCAGTATGCAATCTTGATAGATAATTTTTTATTTAGTTATAGACAAGGGATGAAAATACCTGTTATCAAGTATCTCAAAGATTCAATATGGTCTTTGAGTACCTCTGATAGCCTCTGGTGAAAAGACTCTAAATCCTCAAATATTTCAAGCATCTTATCCACATTCCCTTTGGATGAGTATACATTTCTTTTGATGAATTGAATTTTCAATTCTTTCATTTCTTCATTTATCTTCTCAAGACCTGTAAGATGTATTTTTGTCTGATTTAAAACATTTCCATGGTTCCTCAATCTATAAAAAATTACTTCTTCGTTGTTTACCAAAGTCTATTGGCTCAGAGTGGTATACTGGAAACAGCTCAATCTCTAATTTATGAAGGAAACAGAAAGGAGGAAGTGAAGATCAGCTCCTAGTTTTTTTTTATGATTGATGCATACATAGAACTCGCCAATCTGGGATGTTCTATGTGCCACATGCTCCTCATTTTTGGCCAGAGGAAAAGGAAAATTAGCTGTGCATTGCTGAATGATCCCCTGTTTCGTCGTTTCGTCTACCGCTTCTTCACCCAGACCAATTCTTTCTTTGATCCTTCCTGTCAAGAAACATGCAGTAAGAAGAGAGTTCAAGAACTTCAAAATTGAATTTACTAGTTTCCTCGCGCCCTATGTGAGAGCCGGGAAGAGGTGAGCAATTGACCAAGCAGGGCCATGCAACAAGCTGCGTGAAAGTAGCACAACAGAAGCGATTTCTTCCAAGTCATCCTGCTATTCGCCTATGAGAAAAGCTAAAAGTATGTGGGTCAAGAGGACTAAGTTTTGTGAAGCGGATTGGCCGCTCAAAAGCGGAGTCTTACATGTCTGTAAGCACAGTGAGAGACAGCTGTCAAATGGAAACGGAAAAACTTCTGATTGCTCGGCTGAACTCGGCCAATCGGCTTGTGAGGCAAGCTCAAAAGCCTGTCCGTCCCCACCTTGTCCGCTCATACAGCTGATGCATTTACTTCTACAGCAGCGATTCGGCCGGAGTGAAGAGTCTACCAAAGTGACATCATCCTGTGAAGCTGGAAGTCTTATGTGTTTCTTTTGGGCTTACTGCTCAGTGCTAAGGCCGCAGATCACTGTCATTTCTCGTCCTGACGTACCCGTCATTGAAAATCGCCCCGAAGATGACTGCGCTCATGGTATCAAACAAAGCGTTCATAGTATCAAACAAAGCGTGCGAAGTATCAAACAAAGCGTTCTCGGGGGATAAATTTACCCTCATGATTCTTTTGCCGTGGTTTAGGCAACCAGTCTCGGTTTGACGGCATCAGTTAGCTTATTGAAGCAGAAGTGGGCTTGTCAGGATAGTTCGCTTATCAGCTCAGTTTACCTGTTCATCTCTTGAAGTGACCAAAGTAGGTGAAGGAGGTCTGCCATTAGCTTAACTTAAGCCCCTTCTGGAGGTTCCAGGGCCCGGGCGACGCCTCCATAGGAGAGAGACTTGTGCGCTAAGTCGCCTCGACCGTGGCAGAGCATCAAGAGTTTTGGTGGTGAAATTTTTAAGACTGGTACACTGACACATCTCTGGACAAGACTGGATATTTCTTGGATTTATACAACACCCCAAAGATTTTCCATCTACCCATTTTCTTCAATCCTCTCAAACCCATCACTCTCATCCAAAATTTTATTTTTAACTTTCCCATCCTGTTGTATGGGTTACACGCACAAAGTCAGAAAGCAATAGAGATCTGATTGACAGGAAGCCATAAATCTGCTTTGATTATAAATTTTATGTTAATTTTTGAAACTAGGGCTCGATGGCGTGGAAACTGAAGAGAAGGACACAGAGGAAAAGCTCCAAATGAGGGTTTTCAGACCTGAGGAAATAGCTCAAGTAATTTGAAATTAGTACTGCTAGTGGAGGACTTTCCGTGACCAATTTAGAATTTGGAATTCTAGATTCTAAATCATGTTTGGTGGTGAAAACTTGATCTGAAAGAATTTTCTCCACCAAATTAAGTTTGGAATCTAGATTTGCCACGGGAAGTCCTCCAGTTTGAGTTAACGAAAAGCAAATCTCTAGAAGAACCTCAATGAGAGAACTCAGGGAACAGATGCAGAACAACTGATGATTTAATTTTCTCACAGAGGACTACACTTTAAGTCTACTACACAAGGGGCTGAGATGTGGGACAAAAGTTGAACTACATTGAAAATTATATTATAATGAAAGAAAAAAAGGCAAAGAAAGAAACCTAGAAAATGAGAGTTCAACATTATTAAATATACATTTGAAGAATTACATGCAGAGACCACCATTAAAGCATTCTGTCTTACAATTTTTGAAAATCCTCTAGGGCAGCAGAGGTTACTTGGTGTGTATACCTCTTTTTGAGGCATCTCCCAGGGACCCCAAGGAGGGACAGATTTGGTTTATGGTTTACCACAACAAAAAAAGGGGAAACTTGATCAAGTAAGTCCCTGTTTGAAAGCAATATAATCTGATCAAGTTTTGGCAGGCCTGATCAGATGTCAGGCAAAAAAAGCTCATATATCACCCATATTATATTGGTTACAAACAGGGCCTAAGCATTTTATTTAGGGACTCAGAAACAAAACTCCCAGGTCCTAGGAGAAAGAATCCCAGGATGGTGTTGACATTTGTGCCAGTCAAATAAAAAAGAGAGAAAATTTTCATAATGGGCAAGTTGTGTATTCTTATTGTGTGGCCAATTTACCATCAAATCAAGTCACTTTTACAAGTCCCTGATCAACCAGAAGGATATTATGGGATTAATCGCACTGGGATGACAGATTGATATTGTGGAAGGATAGTGGTATTTAGCCAAGCTTAACTAGGCATCTCTGAAAAAGAGGCCTATGGGCAATACGGGAATTTTAGCCTGAGAACCCAATATTCCAAGGCCTGTATTTTACAATAAACAAAAATCTTCTTTTTTCACCGCGGCAATCAGCCCAAATGCATCGGCGACCTGGCAGCCTGATTGCCCACATCCATGCACCCTGCTAGCCTCATAGAATCATGAGGTTGCACAGCCAGATATTATCCTCTGGCCAGGGTTTAAAAACTGGTTGCTCAAGATAAGAAGCAACACCAGCACTTGCAGACAAGTACATAGTGTGTGGTGTCCACAACTGTACTGGTTAACTTAACCTGAGCTTGATACAAGTGCTCCTGCAGGGAAGGACAGAAGAATAGAGAATGTGATGCATACATCATTGACAAAAGTCAGCCGAAGTCACTATGTTTGGTTGGACTTGAGTGGCAAGATTTGAGGGCTGTGAGGCCAAACCGGTAGCATGCTAGAGGTCAGCAGGAGGGGTTCCTGATGGTACCAAGGGTGGTGGTGGGGGGATAATAAGGTGCTTTCTTGAGGGGTTGAAATAAATCCCCTCCCGAGTAGCAAGCAAGCCACCCAGGCTCTCACCTGATTTTCTTTGGCTTACCTGTGTGTCCCTCCCTGTGGTTGGCGGGCCCTTTGGGCCCTCTGGGCAAGACACAGGGGGTGGGAGGCGGTTAAGCTTGGTATTTAGTTAGCATGATAGAAATGAGAAACACAAGAGAAAGGAGATTGAGGAAATGGAAAAGAGAAATAAGATACATTACCTGGGACTGTTGATTGATGTTGTGGAAGGATGAAGCAAAAGGAGTCCTTCCACAAGTCAACTGCTGCCCAGGTACAATACAAGATGAGTGACATGTGAAATGAAAACAGGACTGTATGTACATTGCAAACATATTTACATAGAAGAAGTGTTGGAATTGTGACTCCTTCCCAAATGAGTTTTCACAAATTGTTTTCTTTTCTATTCACCTTCATTATTCATTATCAATTAGTGCCATTCAGACCCACAAGCTGGCCATGTTGTAACTAGTCTATTTTAACCTCCCTGACTAGAGTTAATAAAAATCATCTGTTCTTGCTCAAACATTTCCTTCTAAGAGCATTTTTTCATCCTCTTAGTCCTGCCACTCTAGTATAGCCTGGAAACATTTAACCCCCTTCGGCTGAAGTGGTCAACATCCTCCTCTGACTCATATTACTCGTGGAGACTCAAAATTCTCTCAAGAAGAATAACATGAAAGTGAAACCCAACAGGATATGGGCTCATCATCAACTGGGAAGTATTTCCTTCCCCTATCCATGAGGTAGGTCCAAGTTAAGTCCCCCCCCCCCCCCCCCCCCCCCCATCACCTGGAAAGTATTTCCTTCCCCTGTCCATGAGGTAGGTACAAGTAAGTCCCCCACCAAACCTGGAAAGTCTTTCCTTCCCCTATCCATATTGATGGGGTAAGGTATTTACAAGGACGACAAGTCCCACACAACCAACCAACACATCCTGACCACTCCTCCTCCCACCTCACCATCAAACCAAAACCCCTTCACTTACATACAACATAACATAAACATACCATCTTTTTTTATTTATTTTATATAAAAGAGAAACACAGAATCATGCAAGTTGTCACACGGCATCTTGTACAAGAGACGGGTGGGTACTATTTGAAGGAAGGAAAGGGAAAGAGATAGCTTTGAAGAAGGCAGAATCAAGTTATGCTAAAACTATAATCTTATTTTGATGAAGAAAGATGGAAAGCATGAAAGCAGACAGCTTATATAGTAAATACAAGTGAGGCTAAAAAGGTATGACATAGGTTTGAACAAGATGTGAGGTCATAGGGTCAAAGCAGAAGAAATGAAAGGGAGGTCAAGCAACACCAAGGCGAGTCCACAACTGGAGGACCAAGCAAGGGTAAGTGTGATGGGTGCGAGAGTGAGTGAATTGAAGTTCGAAGTTTGAGGACTGTGTGTTGAAGTTCTAAAGTTCAAAGAAGGAATGTGCAAATCCAGAAAAGGAAGTTAAGCGCAGGAAGGAGTAATGCCGAAAGAAAAGAAAGACCGGTAAGAGGGTTATTGGTCTTGCTTTTGTTCGCATAACTGAAAAGCAAATGTGCTATTGAATCTTCAAAGGTTTGGAAAGTAACTCCGAGAGATCACTGAAGATTGCTGAGGGTGCATAGGTGATGTCATGTGTAACCCAAGGATTAACCAAAAGCTTGAAAGTTGCTGAGGTCATAAAGCATGGTAGAAAAGCATCCTTAGCCAAATGCAAGGAAGATCCAACTGCGAGATCCTGAGTGCTGAGTGTGAAGCTGAGTCTGTTGTATGACACAAGTCAATCAAAGAAATACTTTAATTTGGAGGGAAGGCATTTGGATTCCAAAGGTTTGTTTATTATTGTATGACTATGTCCTATTATGTTATGTAACATACATACACATAAAAAGTATCAAAAAACCAAAACCTAAAGAAAACTTCAAGTTGTACAAATATTCGGATGGTATGTAAGCCACCCAAGCCCAAGAAGACTCCACCCCCCACCTCCAGTCCTAAATGTCCACTTTTCTTCTTCAGAAACACCAGACCAGACCAGAAACACCCCACCCACCCTTTAAAAAGAAAGCCAAGAAAAACAACACCCTTGACCAAAGCAGTAATTTGTTTTCTCTTTCTCTTTCTCTTTTTCTCTCTCTGTGTGTGAGTGTCTCATTAAGGTGAGCCATAAACAAGAGCTTGTGTATGAGGCAATAGTACAAGTGACAACACCGTACCAACAACAACACCGTACCAACAACAACAACGTGACACAAAACAACAACAAAAAAGAAACTTTTTCTAAGGCCGTAAATCGACGATATCGAGTTTCATTCTACCTTCACTACTACTGTCAGAAGTGGGATAATGGCGATGATCGACGAGCCGAAACTGGGCCGAGCTAGGCGTCTGTTTGCGTCCCCAAAAGAAAGCGTCAACACAAAAAGAACAGAAAAGAGAAAGGAAAAGGAAGAGAGAGACTGACGGTGTAGAGAAGATGGTCGGACGTGGAGTGGGGATGGAAGAGAGCGGACCGGGCGCACCGTCGAATGGCCTCGATTCCGTGGGGCGCGACGAGGGCATACACGCCGACACTACGAACCGGCCCAAAAAAAGCGTCAAGATACGTGCAGGGTACGAAGGGCGTAAGAAGAGAGATACCTGGGGTGTTTGTGGGGACTACAGACGATCGCGACGGCTTCGGGGAGCATCAGTTGGTACGATAGATGGGTGTGCAAGTCGACCGACGACATGAAACAGGTCTGGGTCGGATGGGTGTGGATCTGTCCCAAAACACTCTCATCAGGCTGTTGTTCTGCAAGAATGTGGATGGCCGGCTCACCCATCCCAGCGTCATCAATCCGGCGTCGACTTGGTACGCGAACGTGGACGCTTCGTCGATCGTGTGACAGGTGTCAGCCGTCGATACTTGCTTCGGAATGAGCAGGGTATCTACCACCAACACTCCGTCCCTCTGTGCAAACAAAACCCCTATCAGTATCTCATCAGAAATTTACACCCCCGAGTATACCCTACCAGTTTGCCGAGTAAGAGACCACATAGTTCGATTCCTTTGTCGGTTTCAGGCTCGGCCATAGCAACGAACGCTCCGACGAGGTCTTGAGGACACCGCATGGGTCTCAGACGAGCGGAAGGAGGATGGAGATGATTAGAGGAAGGAAACGAGACGATAGATGTTTGCATGCGAGGGTCTTTAGGGGGGATCGGAGGAGGAAGACAACAGGGATGATGATGAGGGGTCGGTTTGGTGGTGCGAGAGCTCGCGGAAATGATGGGTGCAGGAGGGGCGAGAGTGGGAGTGCTCGAGGAGAGTTCGGCGTAGAGGTCTGAGCGGGTGGGGTCACAAGACTCGGTCTGCGGTCTCGGTTGATGATTCGCACATGGCTTGATGTTGAGGCCCTTGAACCATCTCCATGTAGGGCTCCCGCCCAGTGAGCCCCGTCTGGTTCGACTAGACGATGCCGGGGGACTTTGCTCTTCGGCCGGACTGGTCGGGACCGAAACTGAAGCCCAGGAGCCCAGTGACTCTCGACGCTGGGGCTTCGAGGCGGGTGAAGTCCATGAAAGTCGACGGGGTCGGAGGAGCGCTTTGAAGTTCGATGCGACTGGTGTGGTTGGAAGATGGGGCTGCGAGCTTTGTGAGGTCTTTGGTAGCTCGTTCTGGTTACAAAGGTGATCACTAGAAAGGACGAATCTACTGAACGAGAAGGGAGACTTTTTCGGTTTGGATGGTGACTGTGGGATCGATCTAGCAGGTTGCTCGAAGGCTGAAGATGAAGGATTCTGGTGAGTGATGACGGGCTCTGGAAGATCGTAGAGTGCTTGATATTTAAATCCGACTCGCGGCTGATGGGTATCATTGGAGGGATGACTGTGCTGAAAACGTTGTTGATTGGAACTTGAGCTTGAGCTTGACTGAGTTTTAGTGAAACGGTCGAGGCTGAGTGCGACACTCATCCGTTGGCCTTGACCATTACCCAATTCGACTGGCCAGACGAGCGGATTTCGGTCGATTGGCAAGGATGCTGAGGATGAGAAAGAGGCTGAAGACAAGCTTTTTGATGGGCAGGCAGGATTCGGGCCAGAGGGTCGGCTGGGAGGGTAAGTTTTCAGTTTGCCAATCGAGGGCTGCCAGGTTTTTCGGAGTGGTTCATAGGAAGGTGATTCGACGAGGGTCCATTCGGCTAGGAAGTGGTCATGAGGAGATTCGGAGCTTGGTTCTGGAGCAGGTTGTGGAGGAGTGTTGAGGAGTGAAGAGGTAGATGGGAAGGAGGTTGATGAGTCAGCAGAGTTGGTGAAAGGTGCACTGAGTGTTGGTGTTGATAGGAGTGAGGGTGGGCTTGAGCAGGGTGGAAGTGGAGGGAGTGATGAGTTTGAATGAGATTGAGATGAGTGGGAGATGGAGTTGATGTTGATGGGGATGGAATATTGATTTTTGAGAGTTGATTGCTGATGTGGATACTGTTTGAGAGGACTAGGAATCAGCTGTAGATAGTCCTAATTTGATGAGGTTGAGTTGTTTACCTGGATGAATCTGGTGGTGAGTTTGGCCTTGATGGGTACGATGGCATCGAGATATTTGATTCCATCCTGTGATTAGATAGATACAATCAGATATGTGTTTAAGTTGTAGTAGTAGATGAGACTGACTGCTTCTATTTGAGTTCTGTAGGTTGTTGGTAGTTGTTGGTATTCGGGATGAGTTGGTAAGTCTTGTAAAATTATTTTGGCTGCTCTGAAGAGATAAATGAAGGCGAGCTCGAGCTGGTTTGGTAGATTGTTCTTAGCCCTGAATTTTAGTTTTAGTTTTTAATTTTATAGTTTTAGTTTTAGTTGTAGTTGTAGTTGGACTGACTGTGTGTGTAGTATCTGTGATGTTCTGAGATAAGAGCTGATTGGCAGATTTCGATCGAATGTGATTGTGGCGATGTGCTCGAGTTGTTCGATTGAGTGTGCCATTCTGTTCCTTTTTTTTGGCGGTTGGTTTTTAGTTTCGATCGGTTTATTTAATTTCTATAAATGGAGTTGGTTTTATGCGTTACGTAATCAACTATAGGGGCTACATACCCCCTATTACATAATGAAGTTTCCCTTTTCACGCGATTATGTAATCCTCTCCAAAAAATCAACACACACACACAACAGACATCTCCTGGACTCAAATCACAAACTCAAAGACAAATTGTCCAATTGGTGGCTGTTGCCACAACCCTTAACCATTTCTGCCAACACCTGACCACCAAAGCATCTCTCCATCATTGACATCAACACTATTTCTTTCCTCATCCACTTCTGTCCACTGACCAACTACATTTTGATTCACTTGCTTGTTTCATTAAACTTTACATCTTCTGACTAAACAATACTAACCGTTCCAATCGATTTTCCTCCAAGTCATCCATGATATTAAAACTGACAATATGAAAAGTATTGTCTTTGGACCAAAAAGCCTGGAGTCATTTCAAAAAACAAAAAATGCTTGTTTCAGCTTTGCATAATTTCTTTTTTTGCTGTGGCTGCACACTTGATCAAAGTTCTGAATCACATGCACGACTTGTCACATTTTTGCTATGCTTGGGTTTTCCCTCACGCCCCGGCACACTGCCAGCATACTTGCCAAGTTAAACTTACTTGAGTGCATCCAAGTTTAACTGGGAATATACCATCAACCTAGCCAATTATGTTGGCAGTGCAGGTACTGTGAATAAGGACACCCTCTAACCATTGACCAATGGAATACGCTAGGCCAATCCTACCAATGATGGTGGATTACTACCCAGGGTTTCCCCACGCTCTATTTCAAACCTTTTTGCTATCACTGACCTGGTTCTTGTTTTACCTATGGACACCTGTTACAGTCCAGTTACCTTTCAAGCCCATCCTCCAGAGACAAGATAGACAATGAAACAATGGATGGCATTCAACCCAGAAATGCTCCTGGCAACTCTTTGATGGTGTTGACTCCTCCAGCTTCTACCGCACAGCCTCAGGTCTAGCTTATCACAAGCCCCTTGATTGGAGGGCCGGTGACCTATGGCTGGTGTGGGCGCCACTCGCAAAGTAAGCCTCCAAAGGAGGGGCTTGGGACTAATGTCCAAAAGTTGTCTTGAGGCCACTTTGATGACACTTTTTCAATCAGAAGGTTAATCCTGCCCAACCAGGTGACTTACAACAACAGTGGGCCCCT
This sequence comes from Puccinia horiana, assembly GCA_001624995.1. NCBI lineage: Eukaryota > Fungi > Basidiomycota > Pucciniomycetes > Pucciniales > Pucciniaceae > Puccinia > Puccinia horiana. The sequence goes on from LWDY01000087.1 coordinate 883,341, forward strand.
ACGCTAATTACACTATTTGCCCACTAACTGTTAGGGTAGTGTTCCATTTTTTCTCATTAAATTCTGTAGCTTTAGAGAAAGCTAACATCATCTACGCTAAATGTTAGTGTAGTGATTATTTTTCCCTTCAAAATTTTTGTCTACACTAACTTGTAGCGTGACTGTTTTTGCACTAACATTTTTTTCTCTATTTGTTAGTGTAGCTCAATCTTGCTACACTACGCTACACCAAACTTTCAAATCTAACAAGACTCAAAAAAAATAAATAAATTAAAATTACAATACAGGTAAAATTTGCATCATATCACGGAATCATGATTTGTTCTTTGATAACTATGATAAATCTTTTCATGTCCCCAGAAAAATTTCTGTCTGAGATCGTTCTTTTCATTATCATAGTTAAAATCTAAAGTGTATGAATATTAAATGAATAAGGAAAACAAAAGAAAAAAAATATGTGTGGTTGATCAGGTTGAACATTGATTTGAGATGTCAAGTCTGATGGACAAATGTAAAGTGTTTTTATCTTGTACTATATATCTCAAGTGAAATTTTAAGTGTTCTGAGGTCAAATATGGCCCACGGTGATCAATTGTAAGAAAGACAAAAATATTCTGTAATGTTAGATAGGTAACAATTGATCTAACAGTTAGTTTTGGTTAGGGTAGCTGATAAATCTAACACTAACACTCCTGTTAGTGTAGCTGGCCCACCATTGCTTACAATGAAGCAGTGAAGAGGCCCTAATAGGCTGGAATGCTTTCATTTCAGTGCTGCCCTCACCGTCAATGGCCGGACAATATTTATATCCCTTCCCTGCCATCAAAGGAAGGGGGTGTAAGGAATACGTTTGAGTCCTTCACTGAGCATTGTTGAGGGTGCACTAGAGATGAGGCAAAAGCCCAAGAACCTTCAAGTACCAACATGGGGCTGTATTTTGGGTAACTAGCTGGGAGAGAGTGAAGCTCTCTTCCGGACTAGGGAACAAGCGGAGGAAGCCTAAGTACTGTTGGCTTGTGTCTGTGACAGTCCTTGTGAGACCCCAAAGGAGGGGGCTTACAGGGGTATTCTGCAATTGAGGTGGGAAGCTACCCATATGAAAAGCTGTATTTGAGCTTTTTCCGGGATGGAAAAGTCCTGAGTTTTCATCTTATTTTCAAAGGTGATAGAGGGGAGTGACGGATCTGTTTTGGGACCTACAGGTAGGCGTCATCAAGGCCTTTCCGATGGTCCAAACGGCAGCCCAAAATTCCCAGAGGAAGATAGCTTGAAAGGGGAGGCAATTTTTCCCTTGCCAAACTCGCTTCAGCTCTCACACCAAACTTGGGACATTAGTCCTAAGCCCCAAGCCCCTCCTTTGGAGGCTCACTTTGTGAGGGGCACACACCAGCCCTCCAATCGAGGGGCTGGTGTTAGGCTAGGCCTCAGGTCATCAATGCTAAAAACTTGCTCAACTTCACCCAAAACAAAAACCAAATTAATGATTGGAATAATCATACTTTTTCAAATATTATTTCTGCAGTATATTAAACCCATAGTAACTTTGGTAACATTTCATCATCATCCATGTGAAATATCCAATGATGTTTTTCTGTTCAGTTCCTAACCGTATTGGGAAAACATTCTGTGACACCTGTGTGACAGCCCTGTGACAGCTCAGATATGGACATGTCACACACATGTCACATACTTTTCACACATTGCTGCGGGATCACCAGAAAGGGTCCCTGGACATGTCACAGATATGTTGATGAAATGTCACTGAAATGTTACCAGAATTAATGTAGGTTTGTTTTTTTGCGGGATTAATATTTGAAAAAGGATTATTATTCCAATCATAAATTATGTTTTTTCTTTCAGGTAAAATTGCTAAGTTTGTAGTGCAATCCAACAACCATTGAAAATGAAAGATATGAATGATGCCACTCACCAGTGAAAACCAAAAACTCAGCTGGAAAAAATGCCATCCTTGCCACCCATGCATATTTTGCACAGAGAGATTTCTTTATGTTGACAGTTTTTGCTTTCTTGAGTGTCACTTCCATTCTATCAACCAAGGTGTGGTGGATTGCACTGATACTGACAAGGATTGAGGATTGATTGTACAGTTTTTCCCGTATCTCATCCAAGAAAAGGCTGGATTGGGTGCAAACTGTTGGTCATTTGGCATGGTTTTTGTGTCTACTCCTTGCCCTTCAATCATAGGCACTGTGGCAGAAATTACTATCATAGGCAGCGCTGGGTTGCTACGCTACACTATTTGCCACAAATAGTGTAGTGTAGCGGCCAATGTCTTTTGCCGCCAGCACTGTAGCGGCCCTAGGGGCCGCTAGGCTACAGCCCCTTGTAGTGTTTTTTTACCTCTAACAGGGGCTGCAGTGCAGCGCAGTGACCCCCTTTTACAGGCAAATCAATGTAGCAATAGCAAAAATATCACTTACAGCTACGGTTAAATCTGTTAGCTGGTAGTGGTTTTGCTGCGCTATGCTACACTACCCACTACAGGCAGTGTACCAACCCAGATCTGTCATAGGTATTGGATGCTGCTTTTTGAGTCTTTGCCTGGACAATCATCCCTAGCACTCCATGAAGCAAGACTCCTGGTATCAAGCTGTAGCAAGTGCCACCTTGCTAGCACTATGAGAAATATGCAGGATATGGTTGACCAGTGATAGCAAAAGTACAAAGGACCCCTTTGTAATTTTGCTGTCACTGGTCAGCCACACCCCCCTTATTTTCCATGGTTGAATTTTCATTATACAATCCAAGCGTGTCCCACATGATTCCCTGTGGGTTGGCCTGATCACTTTTGATTCAAAACAAACTATAAGACAGGGTCTAGAGAATGTAAATCAATACTTTGCAATAGCCTGTTTTCTGATCTCGATCCATCTCGGTCAACAGCTTCTCCCCTTGCCCTGTTCCATCCATGGAACCTCACTTGACTGCTGCGCTCCCTCGCAGCAACCACTGATCCTGCACACTGATTACGTAAGCCTCGCTCATCCATAAGTTCTGCCCTTTGTCCTTCCGCTCGCCCACCTGCCCCCCAACCTGACTCGAACCTCACACTCGTCTATCCCCTCCACCAACCGGTGCTGACCCCACCTCACCCAAACCCTTCCATCTGTTAACCAGTGTAACATTTACACGCTCTCCTACTATTATAGCTAACATTAGTACCCTCCTTACCAATATTGATTGATTGATATACAGCCTACCCCTTCCTTTTAAATAAATGCTCGTTGTCTTCCTGGGTCCCTACTCCATGTGTTCCCTTCATCCTTTTACTCTTCCCCTATCTCCCTGTCTGAACATCAGTACCAACCTTTAAACAACCACACACAACTCTCCTGATTGATTGATTTCTCTCATCTACAGTACTCAGACGTTTTGCCCTCTTGAGCAATTCCAACCAAATTCTTTTTCACGCGATGTTTCCTACTTCTTCTTTGAACACCCCCTATTACCTTACTCACTACAATGTCAAAATTAATGCCAATCCCCCATCCCAGTACCACTACTCATATGACCAACTACAATTACCTTTTATCCCATCATCCTCACACCAAAGACAAGTTACTTGACTTTGAGCTCGAAGCCCATACCGCACACCTGAACCATGCTCCATCTCAATCCTGTCGGCTGTTACCAACCCCTGCTCCATCTCAATCCTCTCCCCCGTTACCTTTGGCAGCAACTTCCCATATCTCTACTGCTTTAAATTACCCCCCATCCAACTCTTCTCACCTGCATCATCCCAATCGAACCCTTCGCTCCAATGTCAATCCTCTTGAAGGCAACTCTCAGCCTCCTCCCTCAAACCCCAACGGCATGCAACCCCTTCCCACCAATCTCAACTCTTCTGTTGTAACCGATTTAGAAGACCGCGTGATCCATCATGGTTCCTCCATTCCACCACCTATATCCGTGCAACCCCCCAAAAAACGGGCCCACGCCTCCCCTTGCTGATGTTAACCAGCCATCCAAAAGACCACAAAAAAAATCCAAAGAGAAGGGAAATTGCCACTTGCCCCTCGTCCTTACAAGGACATGATGAAGCAATCAATAGCCAAACTGACTGATGAGGCTCAAGACAACTCCAAACGGTCAATGTCACATGACAACTATGTTTTTTTTGCTAATTACTACCAAGAACAGCGCAAGATGATCATGTGCATCAAGGCAATTGAGTGTTGTGTCTCCCTTCCGATGGTTGAAAATTATCTGTGAGTACCATTGACGATTATTTGTTGTTTTTGCAGTGACACTAACCTAACAATGTGTTGATGTTGTAGTGGCCAAAGGATTCCTGTCAAGAAGACATCCAACTGGAACCGATTCATGCAGAACAAAAATTCGTGCAATGTCTTCCGAGGACGTAAGTTTTTATCATTGTTTATCCCATAGCCGCAGATCTAGGCCAGATGCTCAGTTTGTTTCTCTTCCCTGGCCCACACGGGCCACAGAGGGGTGAAGTGGTCCCCTGCGATGGGAATGGTAGCAAATCTTTGGCGTGCACTGATGCCCCAGCAGCAGGCAACATACAAGGCGCAGGAAGGTGAAACGAAGGCAAATGGAGGCCTTGATTCCACTTTTAACAAGTGCCCCGACTCTGGTGAGGATGAAGAAGTGCCTCCAAATGAGAACCAGCTCGCGCTTTGCCAGTTGGTATCTATGAAAAAAGCCTCTGACATGGTCCAGAACTTTATGGACGACTGGTTTAAAAAGGGAAGTCTCCATACAGCCCTTTTCACAAGCTACCCGGTGTGCTGACATCATCTTGCAGCAACCTTCAACTGTGAGATGGTCTTTTTTGCAGTCTCTTGGCACCTCGGTTGAGGTTCTTTTCAGTTTACCCGTAGCACCCACGGCACAACTCCCTTTGTAACCGGTGATGAGCATGTGGCTGGTCCAAAGGCCTATATAGCCCGGTTTCAGTCTTACATTACTGGCTACCAAGTAAATGAGATTGCTGCCTTATCGAAGGGAAAGGTGTCAAGGGCAGGTAAGTGGCAAACTTTTCAGTCTTTCCTCAAGCGCCCCGTCCCCTCATTTCTCAAGCGTTCCCGCCAACTTTGCTTCCAATTAGGTATTATCGAGCCCCGCCCTGTCTCAGCAGTGGCGTGTATGCTGGTCTTGGTTGGTAAGTCGTGTGAATCCCAGTGAGTCATCTTTAGCTGACCGCTTCAACGTTGCAGCCAAAAAAATGGAGGGTGCCATTCGTCAATGGCCTTGGACCAAGACAGATCATCAAGTATCGCCTTGTTGTACTCCCTGGTGCAAAGGTGGAAGCAGCTTGGTTGAAAATTCCAAGTCGCAACTCGGGGGCAAAGCGAGGGGAGCTCCTTCATTTGGATCTCGACAAGAAGCTCATAGAAGTCGTATATGACCCCTCCATTCCAGATCCCACACCATCAGCTTCGTTGCCCTCATCCAATCCAGATACTCAAAGCTCTTCCTCTTTTTCCCCAGGCTAAACAGCCCTTCCGATACTCATCTTTTAGATGACTGAGGAGTGAGTCCCTAAGTTAATCAAAGACCAATTCTAAGTCAGATTGGTATCATGAGTCTCTTTTTTCTCTCTGAATCCCCTTGTATGTCCTTGGATAATATTTCAATTTATCTCCTTGTCTGCTCTTTTGTGCCTTTTCTGCTTCAATACACAATATGAACACCCGCTCTGACCATTTCCAATCCTCACAGACATCCACCGTCCTCTTGTCTGATTGTCTCACTTGTACAACCTGAAAGTTGTTCTGATCCCTTATCTTAATTGTATTTGTACCTCCGATTGCTTCCGATCTGACCTCTTGCTGGCTTTCCCAATCTTATGTTTCAACCAATCCTATGTTTCAATTATCTCTGACTGCGCAGACCTATGTATGCCGCGCTAAGCCTAGTTGACATGTTTTTCAACATTTACCCTCCCCTTCTACCACAATGCTTGAGTCAACAATGTTATCTATCAACCACCTGCTCATTAGAATTGATACAAATGTGAGAAAAAGAGGAAGGTTCTTCTCAACCTCCCAATGCTTTGAATTAACCTCTATGAAACAGACCTCTGTCATCCTGGTTCATTACTGAGTACACATGGATAGTTTGTTTTGCTTTGCTGAACCATATGACAAATCAAAATTGTTAACAATAAAATAACCTGTTCAAATCATGGTCTTCCTAGTCAATAATAGTCTTCAAAAATCATACATGGTAAGTTGTGACCAATAATCACATAGAAATTTGGTTGACATACCAATAATCACATATAAAAATGGTTGAAAATATCAACTAGGGTGAGTGGACCTTTTGGACATTCCAAAGGTGCAAACAATAGTTGTCATTCCAAATTTGTCAATGTTTTTCAATATGTTAATGAAGAACATTGTCACATTTGGAATGACCAAAAAAGGTCCACTCACTACTGAGTTATAAGTGGATATTGTTAAGTATATTCTATGACCACTCATAACTCAAGTGTTAGTGGACTCTTTTTGGTCATTCAAAATCTGTCAATGTTCTTCATTATTTTAATGAAGAACATTGACACATTTGGAATGACCATAAAAGGTCCACTCACAATTGAGTTATAAGTGGATATTGTTAAGTATATTCTATGACCACTCATAACTCAAGTGTTAGTGGACCTTTTTTGGTCATTCAAAATGTGTCAATGTTCTTCAATATGATAATGAAGAACATTGACACATTTGGAATGACCATAAAATTTCCACTCACTCCTGAGTTATAAGTGGATATTGTTAAGTATATTCAATGCTCACTCATAACTCAACTGTTAGTGGACTCTTTTTGGTCATTCAAAATCCGACAATGTTCTTCATTAACAAATTTATACAATTTCCCAATAGAACTGAGCCTTTTTTCATAGTATAACTGAAATCTTTTTGTCAATATCATTCATGCAGCTAGTAGCTACTCAACAACCCTTCTCTCAACTTGGTAGCATTCAAATTATGTCAAGTCACTCAACCATAACTTTCTCATAAATATTTAGATGAAGCCATTGAATGAGTTGGCTTTACATAATATTTTATAATGATGGCCAGTTAAATCATCGACTATATTTCATTTACTATATTTTTTAAACATAAATACAAATTCATAGCCATACATACATATCCCAAAAAAAGACAAAATCAAAAGGGAAATAATGTACACGTATCATAGAACCAAATGATAAGTTTATTTCTCATTGTTATCTGAACCTGCAGCCTCTTTCTCAAGATCAGCACACATGGTTTCTGCCAGAATGTCTTCGATATCAGCCAAGACGCTTCTTCATCTTCTGGCAATGAAGTCTGCTCTGGATTCATCTGATTCATGAGGGGAACCAGGCCGTGAATCGAGGACAATAACCTTGTTTGAATGGCATGCTTGATGAGGGTAAATTGTCGAATCCAGAGACAAAGCAGCTTGGCGTCGCCATCTTGATGAGAAGTCCAGTGAAATACATTGAAAATCTTATCGTTCCATTTGACTTGTAGATGGCAAATTTTCACATAAGCTGAGTGAACAAGGGTGACCAACTTTCGGAGTTGCTCATTGATGCCTAAATCATTGCCTTGGAGGTGAGGATGTGTGAAACCCCAATCTTGGATTTCACAACATATTCTTACATAATCATCTTACTATTAAATCTTCACTTTCCCCGCTCCCCCTCTAGCTAAGTAGAGACCACCAACTGACTTCATCTCTATTGAGCTAGGTACACCCAATATTCCTTCTTCTCTTTCCTTTTTCCTTCTTTCCCTTTTCCTTTCATCCATCCTTATTGCATATAGAGAGACCACCGACTGACTTCATCTCTATTGAGCTAGCTAGCAAATATATTTTGGTTCCAGAATCTGGTCTCCCAAAGCGTGTAGCTTTGTTCTAGGATCCTCTTAAGACGGCTTCAGTGAAGAGTTCAAACGGAACTCTTACAGGATGGTTCAAGAACGGATGTAAAACCGCAGGAGGAGGGGGCTCATCATCATTTGAGAGGGTTAGCTGGATGAACGAGTAGGTTTCATTGAGCAATGCAAATATGTGAGAATGGTGGTTGATTGCCCATCTCATGGCTTGCCAAGTTTCCCAACCAAGGCTCCGTTTTTCCTCGATAGCACGATCGTGAGCGGCTAGGTGTCGGATACCTTTCTGAGTGGCCAGGTCAACTGCCCAGGCCTCGTTTGCGTTAGTGAAAATCCCATCATTCCAAAAGGTATCATCTGCTTGTAGCCCAAGCAACACATTGTACTCTATTGTAGGTGGCCCCTCACAACCCCGATGTCTTTCCGCAAACTCGCCAGCTTGCCGGTTGTAAGAGTTGAGAGACACTCAAAGCTTAGCTGTGCACTTGTGTAAGGCTTCGTGGAGTCTTTGCTGGCCTTGTGTGCCAAGAGTCAAGTTTTTGCCCGCCCGACAGACACATAGTAAAGGCTTCCTCTCTTCAATGAGGGCCAAGAACTTGCTTTGAAGTTCTGTCTTTGAATTCCACACCTTAGTGAGGTTTTCATGTTCGATATCTGCAGAACAAACAGAAGATGTGAGTACATCTTTAAGTTAATTCAGGCAGACTCATGTTGTCACACCAGTAGCCTCGTTGGAATCGGTTTGGTAAACAATCCTGTGTTGCGCTGTTATCTGGCGGGCCACTGTGGCACACATGTGTGCCCAAGTTATCACTTGTGCTGGAGTCATTACCACTGTGTCCCTTTAGGAGGGATGCCTTGTTGTCAACATGGGCCTGCAGTTATTGGATGGAAATACAACATGGCTTACCATTCTGCATTAAGATCCTCTTCTAAACACAACAGACGCCCAAGCTCAACAGATTGCTGCTGAGAGGTCCGATTAGTGTTCACGTGGTAGGATTGTTCTTCTCGCCACTGAAGAGCAAAAAACTCGTTGGTGTAGTTTGTTCTGTCAATGCGGGGGTTGGGTAGGGCGTAAAGAACAGCTAATTCATTGACCAAAGTTGAGTGGATTGCTTCAGCAGCTTCCAGCTTCTTGATAAGCCAATTCACTGAAATGGAAACAAATAATTCACATGTAGAGAGAGAGAGAGTCGGCCGGGGTTGGTAGAGAGAGAGTCGGCCGGGGTTGGTAGAGAGAGAGTCGGCCGGGGTTGGTAGAGAGAGAGTCGGCCGGGGTTGGTAGAGAGAGAGTCGGCCGGGGTTGGTAGAGAGAGAGTCGGCCAGGGTTAAAGTAAGAAAAAAAACATACCTGCCATTTCATTTAGGCCACGCATATAGTAATTGGCACGGGAGTGGATCGCAGTCAGTTGGTGCAGGCGAGTTGAGATGAGAGGTGACAAAAAAGCCCATAATCTTTCCAGGCCCTCCTCTTTGGAGAGCCCCCACCATTTATTGAGCCGCAGGTTATACTTCACCTGACAGGACCACTCATGCACATAAACATGGAAGACCAATGTGCCAAAAGTCAGATGGGGTATTTGGTTGTTGAGGTGGTTACACTGGAATGGGAGTCAGCTGAGATTAACGCTTCGAAAGGGATGAGGAACTCATCTTGACTTACCTTCTTGATATGTGTCTCCCAGGTGACATCCGAGATCATAAAGTATTCCTAAGCAATGTTGGGGGAAGTCGGCCAGGATAGAGCGGAGTATTGACACCGGGTATTAAAGCTTCTTGCCGGTTTTATATATGTTGACAAAGTGCAGAGGGATGTCATGGCGGAAAGTGCTGCCAAAAAGATCATTATCATCACATTTTTCCCAAGTTGTTTTGCCCCGTGAGTCATTTGCAGCTTGGTGAGTGTCTGCCAGCCATGATATTTACTGGTATCAGCAAAGTTATGGATTGTAAATGGGTAGCGGGAAATACTCACATCAATACCTGTGGCTGCTGCCTCGGTGGCCGTAAATAATACTGCATTGGGTTCTATCTTTGACGGTGGTATGAAGATCTCGGGATACTTGGACTCAGGTGGATTATCCTTGCTAGCGTAAGTGTAGTGACACTGCTGGAAGTTGCCGTCAAGAGCTATGATAATGTCGGGCTTGTTGATGTGCGCCTTGACTTTGTTGATGCTGGGACCAAAGCAGTGCGGGCACTTGCTAGCCCATTGATCAGTAGTACTAAGTTGCATTCCTTGGTTGAGAATATTGTTTTGATTATGTACAATCCAGGTGTAGAGATCGACATTATAGCCAAAAGGAACTCAAAGATTGTGCTTGCAAAATTTGCCTCCACAACTGTAGGCCAGGGATTTGGTGTGAGAGTCAAGAAACAAACCCAATGCTTTGACGAAGGCGGAGGCAGACAAAACAGACAACTGCCAAAGGCAGTAGTCAAATGGAAAAAGCTGTTCGAGGGGCGTCCGGCAAGCAGGCTATGTAGCTGTTAAGGTTGCAACCCGGACCCCGCAGATCCGGCCTGATCCAGTCGGGTCGGATGGCGGCAGAGACGTTACCCGATCCGGCAACCTGCGGGTAGTGGGAGGAGCGAACGGAGCTCCAAACAAGTGGTATTACTTGTTTTTTATTTTATTTTTAGTTTTTAATTCTCGGTTTTTTATCCCCATGTGGAGGAAAACAAATGAAGAGAAGAGGAGCCAGTGGAATAAGCCAAAAACCGAGGCGAAAAAAAGAGAAGGAAAATTGGGGGGGGGGGTGGGGGGAGAGCTTGAAGGCCGTTGTAAACGGCAATGATTATTCAGAATATTAGGTATCAGATGGGATGTTGTCAAGATCGACAACATCATGTTTGACCCAATCTTTGAGGCAAATCAAAGATTCCAATATACCCAGGCCGAGGCAATTGCGGGTGTAGTTCTGTATGAATCGGCCGGCCAAAAAAAGTTGCTCACATGGAGCGCTTGAAGCAGGTACAGCAAAGAACATTCTAGCCATGTTGGCCAGAGTGGGAAACTCCGGCAAACGAGTCTTCCAATACACGAGCGGGTCCGTTGTTTCTTCACACTCGGAACCAAAGTATACCTTGATCTCTTCCTTTAGTGAAGATACTTTCACTCTCTTTTTCTTGAAAAGGCTGTCCTTGATGGTATTTTTACTCAAGGTTGCAGTTTGTTTGGATGTTTCTTTGTATTCACTTTTGATGAATACCTCGTCTTGAGTGCTGAAGAGAGTTTGGATGTCTTCTTTTGTGAGGTTCATCAAGTTAAGTACATCAGGAGTAAGGCGGCTCTCTTTCACACAAGGATTGAGTAAAGCCAAACAGAGATAAACCGGTTTTTTGACCACTTGGTAAAAGTACTGATTAATTTTTAGAAGCATGTTATTAGCAGCTGGGATGAGCTCCTGGGTGCTGTACTGTGATTGAGCCTACAAGTGAAATAGAAAGATGATTATGATTAGTGAACAGAAAGACTTCAACATACTTCCTGAAGTTGTTCAATTAACGATATGTAAACAGATGTTGCCAAGACCAATGAGACATATTTATCGGTAGAGATTAAGTCGGTTGCTTCTTTAAGTGGTTCCAAGAAAGCACAAAGTTGCTCAATTCTGCACCATTTGTCCAAAGTGAGAGTGAATTTAGAGGCTGCTGAATTGGTTTGAAAAAAGGCAGTGATCGCCATTTGGAGTCGGATAGCCCTCTCCAGCATTGAATACATCAAGTTCCATCGGGTTGAAACATTAGCAATCATAGCCAGCTTTTTCCCTAGAATTCCAGTGACTATTTGTTGGAACGAGGCTGCTTTTTGTGGTGAACGCTTCAAATATGAAACCAAGGAGCTAATTTGAGAAACGATAGTTGAAATATTGACTTGTTCAGGATTGTCACCAGGAAAAATTGAGAGTTTCTCAGAGTCAGATTGTGCTGGAGCGGATGTTGCTGAAAATGCCCGAATACCAGATTGTGCAGCTAAATTAATGACATGGGCCATGCACCCAAGCATACAGTGAGAAGCGTCAAAATGCATCAAAGTTTCCAGATGGGCTGCCATGGTACTGTTATTGGAAGCATTGTCAGCAGTGATGCAGAAGATGTGATCACTTATCTTGAAACTCTTCAGTATCTTGGCTAGGTGATTGGCCAGAGTGACACCAGAATGGTTTCCCTTGACAAGCTTTGCTGCTAAAGCGATTGACTTGAGTTCAAAGTCATTGCTGATTCAATGGGCAGTAACCCCAAGTACCGACATATTGGTTGGCGAAGTCCACACATCACATGTCAGGCTGAATTTTGATTGAATTTTCTGGAACTGGTTGCACATCACATGTTGTCCTTGATTGAAACAGGACCGGATAAATCTTAACAAGATTTCTCTTCCACACATGAGGGACTGGGTTGCCGGGTTGCAGAGTTGGAGGAGGTCTTTGAAGCTGTTGTTTTCAACAATGTGATAAGGAATGTTTGCTGAGATGAAAAAAAGAGCTACTGCTGCCAGTAAGGTGTTGCTTCCAAGTTTCTTTGGTCCCTTTGAGTTCTGAGTTAGAAATTTTTGGATTGCACCAATTTTGTGGTGGTCTGAGTAGATACCATGTCAGCGATCTAAGTGATGGATCATGCTTTTCGTTGATTTTTGTTTATCAGCCTTGAGCTTTTCCTGGCAGAGGACAGTGCCTCCTGGAACTTTACTTGCCTGGCAGAAATTGTAGGTGATATCTTGAAATATTTCCAAACCCATGAACTCTTTTTGGCGGCAGATGTTGTGGTTGCTGTATTAGGATGTGGTATGGCTTCAATATCAGAGATGCCAGTGGTATCGCTGCTATTGTCTTGGCTGTTGGCTTGTGGTTGTTCATGCTGTGAGGGCATTTGAGCAGGTTGAGTGGTTCGTGGGGCAAAAAAAGGCCCTATAGTTTGTCACTTGTGACTTTTCCAAGTGCCGCGAATGCGATCCGGCAGCTACCCGGCAACCCGACGGGTATGCTGGGTACGGGTCGCGGATGAGACATATCCAGCTCCGGAAAACCGGGTTGCAACCTTAGTAGCCGTAATGTAAAAATTGGACCACATCAGGGAGACACTTGCAGAATGGCAATTCGAAACACAAGGCTTGGTCTAAGTTGAATTTTGATGTATTAGTTCGATAGTATGATGTGGACAAGAGAATCTGCTTACCAAGAATGTCAAATAAGTATACTTTCTACATTTTTATTTGGGAGGGATGGCAATGGCAGGCACCTCTTGGTGTGTCATTTCTGAAAGGGTTCTCGGTCCAGTTATATGTGAGTTGCTGGTAAACTGAGAAGGTGCCTGTGAGCCTTGGTTCAAGTTGAGATCAACATTTGCTGTACCATTCTCATGTTTCAGCGTAAAGGCGAGCTCGGTGATAAGCTGCATTGGCGGTACTTGGAAGGATGCGCTCAGTGGCATCAGTCTTGAATGGATTGTCGGTATAGCTTTGGATGATCGGTTCGTTTTCCAACAGCTCTTTGTGGTGATGTGGTTCTGGACATCTGCTGGGAGCCGGCCATCAATGAGTCCCAAGTGTGCCTGAACGACAAATTCGCGTAAGTAGTTTTCATAATGTTGCTGTTCTTGCAGGGCGTCCCTCCTGTGACGTTGAGCAGTGCGACTGTGGCGGGATGTTCTGGTGTTGATGGTGTTCGAGAACCTGTTTGGTATTCTACGCCTTGAGGAAGGGGTCAAGCGCCTAGATGGCATCGCCCAGATTGTGTTGGATGATCTGAGAACGTCGGAAAGAGACAGAAAACAATCAGATTGGTTGAAAACAATAGGGAGATAGAATACAGAAGGGGAAATGTGTGGCAGCAGAGATCATAAGAAGTAAGAAGTAGCATGAGGACACTCATGGGACGAGTGAGGAAGCTTGGATTCATATGAAGACTGACAATAATTCTGAAAGGCTGAGGGGTTGATTAAGCGGTAGTTGGCCAGGTGTGAGTGAGCCGAATTGAAGCGAGGTGTTGGCATATGAGGATTTTAGATATACATATATAATTAATATAATACTAAGGGTTGGGTGGGTGTTGTATAAGGGTTGGGTGGGTGTTGTATAAGGGTTGGGTGGGTGTTGTATAAGGGTTTGTATATGTAAAGAAGGGTTGTAAGGGTTGAATATGGGGGAGGGGGGTATAGAAGGGTTGTAAGGTCTGTATAAGGGGGACGGGTGCCGAAGGGATTTGCTGAAGTCATGTGCCATCTCGTCTATGTGGCCGCATGAATGCGGGATCGGTGGTTGCTGCGAGGGAGCGCAGCAGCCAAGTGAGGTTCCATGGATGGAACAGGGAGAGGGGAGCAGCTCTCGACCAAGACAAATTGAGATCAGAAAACGGGATATTGCAAAGTATTGATTTACATGCTCTAGACCCTGTCTTATAATTTGTTTTGAATTGAAAGTGGTGGTTGGCCTTGCTGCATATCCATAAGATCAAAAATTCATTAAGATCCATCATCTAAATTACAACCATGCCTTACCTGTGAATAAGTGATACCCTGGGGGCATCTTGACCACATCAAGAACGTACTGAGGCTGCTTGATTGGGCATTGACAAGGATCAACATTAAAAGCACAACCCAATGGGCGCAAAGGTGTCATGTTATTTGTTGATGGATAGTTGGGCGACTAAGTTCTAGTCCAAGTTGATTCCCAATCAATCTACAATGGTGGATTATTTTTGAAAATCCCATGCGTAAATTCTGATTGTTCTTGAGTGAGGCGTAAGGGGTGTCTGCTGTCAGAATATCATTCCATCTGCTCTCAGCCTTTCCTGTAAGATTTTGATGAATCAGATATATATTCAAGGGGAAAAATGACCAGACCAGGATTTGAACCTGGGACCTCAGCATTAGCCAAGTCACTTTACTAGGAGTGATGCCTTTACCACTAGGCTATCCAGTCAATATCCAAGGTGTTGAGTTACATAACTTGATTCTTTTGTGCTTGTGCCATCAACTTGATTTTGTACATGGCTTGGTTATGTTTCATGACATATTTAATTGAATGATGTATGATGACACAATTGACACAATGGATTTGTATTTCAACATTTCCAGCTGTTCCAGCTTTCTATTTTCCTGTCTGGCTGTTCCAGCCTTCTTTCATGCTGTACCAGCATTTATTCCTTCCTGCTGTACCAGCAGTTTTTACTCTTGTCAATCCTCATGTTTATAGTACCTATAAGCTATGCTTGTACCAAGCTCTCTTGTCAACCATATTTTGGCCACTCTTATTTCCTTTATGTAGACTGCTGATCTTCTGCCTATAGCAAAAATCATCCAGTTTGAGCCTTTCATACATACTTTTATCAGCTCCTGGGTCCTGAAAGGCCCCATACCGTCAGCCCCCTTCTCACCGCATCTCTTTCCTTAGAGCTGAAATCTGACATCTGCAATCTAGATAATCAACAGGTTCAAAAATAAAAGCACATGTGGCTATAAATAAAACCTTCCAGTGTGAAAACAATTAATCCAAGATGTTGCCACCCAGAAGAGAGTTGATTTAACTTGCAGATTGGCCTTCCACCAGGAGCTTCACAAAAATTGACTTGACTTCTGCTGCATAGTAAGTGTAAGCCTTTACAATGTTGAGTCAAATACGATTTGTTTGAAGCAAAAGAAAAGACTGGAATAGCTGTTTGGAGTCTGAGGGGGATCAGCAATGGGGAAGAATCATGAGTAATGGAGAGAGGGAGTGAAGAGGAAGGGAGGGACTAGCTGGTGGTGAGAGTTCATAGAGTATTGAAATGGGAAAGAGAATCAGATCATACAGATGCAAGTCAAAAAATATGAGAAGTGTTGGCTGCAATGGCCTATTCACATGCAAGCCCTTGCATAAGGTCTCTCTTGAAGGGCAGAAAATCTAGTGGTCTTCCATCCTTTTTGAATTCTGCTGTATATTCCACATGTTAGAATCTAACCCAGTTTAAATCATGGGTTGACAGTGGTATCCCAGCTTAACTGGGGTAACCTCAACCCAGGCTCAGCTAATAATTCTGGAAGTGTGATTTGTGAAGGTTTTAGATTAGCTTTCCAACTACAATGGTGGTGGTGGAATATTGCAACTTGAGGTAATTCATAATCAATGACAAGTGAAAAGAATAAAATTAAAGATTTTCTTTCCCTAAAAACACACACTTATCACCATGTGAAATTTCTGATCATTTTTATATGTAAAATGAGAAACCAAAGTACAAAATGCCACTTTGTACTTTTCTATCTCATTTGTTGTCAAGGTATCAGGAGTTTTTTGTAGAGATTAATTACACAGGTCTGGAACTCTGTGCTCTCATCACCTCAAAAGAGCCTTGCTTGTGGAAGTAGATTACTGCCAGCGCGTACTTATTGATTTTCAATAGATTTTACAAAATCTCACGGTATTCTCACCTGACAACTATTGCCCTCAATCCCCCCTGCTGAATTCCTTTTTTCATGGTTGTGTTGAGGTAGTTTTTTTACTCATACAGTACTGGTTTTGAAATAAAAAAGCTGATTTTTGAGAAGTAGATACACCCTGATTACTAGTCAAAATGATTTCTTGGTGTATATTGTGGCCATTTTAAATTTTCTGATGAAATAGTTGGGTTTTCCAAACAATTTTAGCGGGATTATTTTTTGGAAGCATCACATAGATACTTTTCTTTGAAAAAAAAAAAAGCTTGATGGGTGACTTCTCCACAAATCACATATTGTAGATAAAGCAGTTGATCCAATGTTCATTCTTGGCTAGAGTGTTATCACCTGCAGTGATGCCAAGGACCAAAATCCTTCTAGCTACACAGGGTTTAAGAATCAAGAGATAAGGTACATCAGGATATGTGTCACCATGAAGGGTTGTAATTAATACAAACCAAAATATTTATAACAAAAACATTTTGGTATTTTTGTGATGACTGAGGGGCCTGAGTTTCAGGGATGGTTTATTATTTTAATTTAACCAGAACCTGAGTTGGTTTTTTTAAAAGAACCCCCCCCCCCCCAATTATGTGGTCTTTCAGAGAAATAGTATTCCCAGATAGTGATCTACTAATCAAGTATCAAAGAAAATAAACTGACTTGTGATATTGCTAAGACATGTGGACTTAGGAGAGCAGAAATGGTCCTGAGGTTCTTAGAAATATGAATAGGAGTTAGTGGTGAAGTTTTGGGGACATTTGTGTGAAGTAATGGTGAATTTAAAAGATCAAACATCTTTAAACTGTCCAAATAACCAGAATACTAATCGTTGTAAATGTTTTTGAAAGCTGGTAAGTATATGATAATGTGAGGATGATGACTCTGATTTGTGGTCAGAAGAGGGTCTGTCGTCCTGGCAAATAATAAGATGTGAAACCCCATGTGGAAGCAACCTTCGTGGATAAGGAACAGATGAGGATTAGGCTATTCGCGTTGTTCTGAATGTATGATCTGGATTTCTGTCTTGAGGTTCCTGTCGTCTGGTATATCCTGGCAGAGCAAAGGGGTCAAGTTATCTGTAAGGGTTGAGCTCAGACACATACTCCACGTGGGCCCCCATGCATGGGCAAATAAGATGGGGATCTCCATTTTCAACTCTACCCAGCAGCCCAACCCAAGTAGAGGTGGACATCCCTCCAGGTCGACAAGCGCCTCAGCCTAGTTCCGGACGCTCGACCGGGAATGATATTGCAGCCGATGGACTTGCCAATGTCGACGAATCGCAATTGATGTTAGGCGGACTCCAGGTAATGGCTGAAACAGCGCTGTGATGCTATCGAAACCTGCCAAGTGTATAAGTAAAGTTTAGTTATTAGTTATGCGAGTGAAGTAATATTTTTATTGATCTTATTTGTCTCAATCAGGGGAACGCCATACCACTCATAAAGTGCCAGTTGGTAGAACGTCCATGTCGCAATAGGAACCGTCCACATGGGTTTTCCGAATAGCGTTTCGTGGCGAATGCGTACACTGCTTTCCGTAGCGGATCACACTGTCGTTTTTTCCTGGTGAAAGAGGTATTACAAGTGAAGATAAGCCATCTCTCAGTCAATTACACCGAATTTCGAAAGCTTCTTACTACAGATCTTTCAAATCAACCAATAGATAACCCCCAAGCAGTGACGGAGAATGACAACGCTGCCCGACTCCAGAGGACTGTTGAGACCGGGACGTTATTGCGCAAGCTTAAAATAGACGCCGATCACAAAGAGAACAAACTTCGATTTCGATGTGGATGATGAAGTCCATCACGTCTCCCTGGAGCAATTCAATCTGCAAACAAGTCAAAAACATCTGTCAACTCTTCACACGACTTGGACGGTCGCAAAACCAATATTTCCCGTCGAAGATTCATTCAAAAGCGAAAAATGACTTCATAGTGATATAAGCACATCGTGAGACGACCCCTCCTGCAATATGAAGTCAAAACCAACAATCTCAGATATCGAAGAAACTAGGAAACATCACAGGATGACGCTTGCGCCCGGAGCCGCGCAACCAACGAACGGGTTCACTGCTTTTGTTGACCGCTGCACTCAAGAATCACAAAACCAGCCAAAAGATTGATGTGTCTCAATACGTCGTTGTAATATGGACTGTACAGACTTCAAATCTCTTGCTGAGGATCGAGTGGACTAAGTCAACCTTATTTTCAACAGTCAACAGTTGCGCAAGCTAGAAAAGATCCAACACGATGAGCAACGAGCCCATTTCTTTCAGGAGTCTGAAAAGGTAGTCCTCTGTAACTTTAAACCACTGGTTAAATTTTGTCCGCTGAGCAGGGCATGCACGGGACTTCCTCAAATCACATTTGGGCCACGCTACGTAAATTTTTCTTGGTGGTGTTTTGCCGTGCTTCGCTTTACTGACTCCCACCTTGCATTGCTCTTCCCGTTGATCCAGAAACCATGAATCCGGGTAGGGAATCAGGGAGGGATGTCAGTACTCTATAATTGTCAAGCTTGTGATGATGGTCAACCGCTTCACTCTGGCTCAGTCTCTCAATGTGCTATATTCTACCGTCGTTTGTAACTACATACCGCCGATTTACTAGGGCTTCAAACCAACCGCCTCAGACACTACCGGATGTTGATACTTACAGAAAATGCAATGAATTTGTTTTATTTCCATTGCAAATCCGAACCCAAACCTAATCTCCAACTGCAGTATAAGCTATGGAAAATACCGCGGACACTTCTTTTCTTAGATCAACATTTCGAGCTGACCATAGAGTGTAGGCTTCATTCAACTTTGCGTAACAGACTGAGTGGAAACGGAACTGCCTGAGCAAGACAATCTCAGGAGGCCTGATCAAGTGTAAAAGGAATCATTCAAATTCCTTGAATACTTGATCAGGCTCGCTGAGATTTATTGGCTACATGAATTGCAACTAGCCGGAACCAAAGAGAAGGACTCAGCAAAGGAAAGAGCACGAATCAGCTCAGGCGTATCCTACCATTGCCTATAAGAACGGTGCGCTTTTCCAAGAAATCTCCTCATCCCATTCCACTCTGCCACTCTTCAAACCATCCTACTGCCCACTCCATCGTTTCACAATCTCATACCATGTCATCACCCTTTAATTACACACCCCTTCCATCAGCTTCCTTCACCAATGCCTGTGACCCAACTGATGGCAATCATCTTGGCGACGATATATTCTCAGATATACCACCTCTTCCCTTTGATTTTTATTCTTCACAGATGGGTCCCTACGACCCATTTGGCTCATCCAACAACCTCCTGCAACCGGCACCAGAACCAGCTTTCAATACTCTTGCTCAACCGGTCCAACCACATCAGCGACCGCTGCCTGTGAGCCCACTGGCACAATATTCTCTCAAGATATCCCCACTCGTTCCTTTGAGTTTTATCCTCAACAGATGAGTCCCTACGACCCATTTGATTCATCCAACAACGTCCTGCAACCGGCTTTCAATACTCTTGCTCAACCGGTCCAATCCACATCAGCGACCGCCGCCTGTGAGCCCACTGGCACAACATTCCCTCAAGATATCCCAACTTGTTCCTTTGAGTTTTATCCTCAACAGATGAGTCCCTATGACCCGTTGGGTTCATCCAACAACTTCCTGTAACCGGCACCAGAACCGGCGTTCAATACTCCTGCTTAACCGGCGCAATCCACATCAGGGACCGCTGCCTGTGAGCCTATGTTATGATCTCAAGCTCTCTATTGTGGTTCATAGAAAACTGATATTCTTTTTCTTTTCACCCCAGATGATCTCTCTATGTTTCAATTTCTCAAACACCCACCATTTGTTGCTGTCCGCACCGGTAGGTCCCTTTTGTGCTATTTTCATCTGCCTATATTTTCATTGACATAATATTGCAATAGGAAACTTGAATCACGAAGATACCCCGACAATCAATCCTGGCGAAATATTCAACACAGCTGCCCCATGGAATCAGTTCAGCTCCGGCACGCTGTTGGCGCCATCGGACGCGACCATGTCAAATAGAATGTTATCAATTCATTTCGCATCATGGTACAAGTTCAACATAGCTAACTTGCTTTTGAGCTCAGCTGGCACGTATGGAACCCCGGCTTTCAACCAGCTGGATATCCCGGTAGAAAGCTTGCCAAACAGGTCGCTCGATAGGCCGGCGAAACGCTCATCATCACGAATATTGCAGTGCCCACACTGCAGTCATGTTGCGAAAAGAGATTGGAACCTTAAACGTCATATAAAAGACATGCATACTATGGACCCTAGAGCCCGAGGTAATTTATGTTTTGTTTTTGTAAGATTGTTGAAGAACACAAGCCTCACATACAACTAACTTTGTTTGACTTTCCAAATCCCAGTTAACTGCCAAGTTCCCGGGTGCGAATCAACCTTCCGACGAGTTTCTTGTATGGTCAAGCATGTAAGGGCCTTCCATGGCGGAGCGCCTCCCCTCAAAGCACGCGTCATGGCCCCCAAAACTTTATCAGAAACATGTATGTGTTTATTTTCATATCATCTTCCAACCTAAGCAATCGGTTTCACTGATCGACAACTGCATTTTCCTTGACCAACTTGACAGATCCATGCGAGTATGCACCCGCCTGCCAAAATCGATACCAAAATCTGGATAGCGCGGCTTATCGCAGACATCTGGAAACAAGGCACCATGGATCATCAACACGGTAGTCGATTGTGAGGAGAGATATTGTAGCATTCACCCAAAGTACTTCTAGTTTTGATTTTGCTCCTAGTTCGTAAATATCTTTCGTATCTTATTAGTCTATGCTCCACCATATTTTATCAATTTTTTTTATCTTGTATGACTTCCCCAGGGCCTGTTATTGTTGTTATATTCGTTATTCTTCCTCTTGATGCACAATGCAAACAAAACTTGCTTGAGAAAATTGTGATTTACTTGGAAGTTGAACAATTTCCACCAAATACATCAGCCAAATAGAAGCGCAATAAGATAGAGCCAAGACAACTATCTCCAATGTTTCCTCCGCAGCATTTTTCTGAAAGAAATCCACCTTTGAGAAAACACTTGACATACAAAAATGAGGGACATGAGAACTGGAGACTCAAAGCAACCAAAAGAGGACTGAGACACAAGACTGTTGGTAATCAATCCAGTTGGCCATCAGGAAGAATTGATAGAGGAATGTTTGGGCTGAGACAAGTACAAGTACAAGATTAGAAGCAAACCAGAGAATGAAAAAGAGGCCAAACAAGTGAAGTATTTTTTGAAGAATATGACATGAGGGATTCATTCCACAGAAAGCAGATTAGTGTGGAAGAGAGATTCATTGAGAATTTCACCAGGACTAACAAGCTTAAGATAGAGACAGCGGATCAGCATTGTCTCAATAGCTTTCAAATGTCAGCTTGTTTTATCCTGCTTACAAGAAAAACACTGGTAAAGCTTTCACACTTTCTATCATGGTCACCACATTTTTTGCCATGATGAGAAATAGTTAAAGTTGAAATAGGCATACATACTTTGAATTCCAAAAAAAGTAGAAAATAAAAAAGGACTATCAACATGCACAGGATGTCTTGAAATATCACCTTTCATCACAAGGAAATGCCTCATTACAATTTTTGTAAATATGCATACCAGCTATGGAGAAATACTAGGTTCAGACAATCCAAAATGTCAGAGCATGTCCCAGAATCTTTACACATTTGGGTAAACTAACTTTCAGCTCCATTAATTCAAAATTTAACAGTGTGGCATGTTGCTAACATTGAATTGTAGAATGTATTTTTTTTCATGGGTATACAATTGGCTTTTTATCTTTCAAAATTCAGGATTACTTCTTACTGACAAAGATGATATATCTTTGATTAGAATTTCTAGGATTCTCCTCTTTCCCAAATGGGTTAGTATAGCCATTTCTCACTGTTTATCTTTTCCATAATTTAAAATATTGAGTCCATATTACACTGTTTGGATGCAATATGAGATGGCAATGCTACTTCTGAACTGTTTGTTTGTATTTGCTATACCTTTTTATTCTCTAATCAGCTTGGCTGTCCAAATATTAGCAGGATAAAAAGTGTCCATTGGATGATAGCTTGTCTGGGGGTATATACTTGCACAGCCACTGTGAATTTCAATTCCCTGGTGGCCTGGATGAAAGTAATCACATTGGAATAATTCAGACACCCTCAGTTTATGAGTTGCATTATCAAATGCCTCCAATTTGGAAATTGGACCAGTGCCCTGAACTTGAGGGGCTAAATACCTCTTGTTTTCAAGTTTCAGACTGTCTGATGGTTTTGAAAAATGTCAAGAAATGTTGAAAAAGATTTTCAGCTCACGTTAGATATCCTCTGTCCATCAAGCCTTGGATGGTTTCTGTAAATAAAGAGGTGCATCCATTGGATTTCCACAAGATGCAATGATGTAGATGTCAAATATTAACTCCCGGCTGACGATTCGCTGAAATTGAATATTCAATACTCTGAAAGCTCGCGCCCATCTTTTCAGTTGAACTTAGACAATCAAGGTTCGGAACCCAGAAATCTAAGTTTTAACCACTCCGTCGAACATCTCAACTCACCCTTAATTCACTGTCGCCGAAATCCCTAACTGCACATTGAGAACCGAAACTCACTCTCGATTGAAGAATCAAGGAACTCAGGAGGAGCTCAGAAGATTCACAAGTGGAGGTATAGCACCATACCCCTTTTCTCAATCATCGATCAACTCTTGGTTTTCCTATTTTTCTTTCAGTTTCTTTTATCTTTGTTATTGACCGTTTGACTCATTTTCTTTATTCTTCTCAGGCTTGTTGTTTCTTCATTATCTCCTATAATAGTTTCTATCTGATTCTCAATCAAGACATCACTAGGTCTCAATTATAAGAAGGTATTATTTCTCAACAATCATTTATCTCAATTTTTATCTTCATTTCTTTTATTTGATTCGCTCACTTTGTTCTTTTTGTTTCAAGTTGTTTTTTACTTCTATTAGCTTTTAATTGATTGCTTCAACAAAGTATTTGACATCAAAATCTCTCAGTGGATTCACTTGGTCATCCCACCAAATATTTCTGGGTCCAAGAAGTCAACAGGTACCAGAAGTACTATATAAAACTGATTTTACCACCAGCAGAATTAGCTGGGTAGAGGATATCACATGTAACTTTGATTTCTATTACATCAGTCAAAAGAAAACAAGTGTAAATTAGTTGAATGCATCCCAGTTTAAATGAGACACCTTCAAATCAGCCAATTATGTTGGTGGTAATTTATCTACCCACTTCACTAAAACACAAAATTCTGTAAAATGAGGTTAGCCTATTCGAAACAATCCACCATTTACTTCTTATGTGTGAATTTCAACTGCCAGCAGTTAATCAGATTAGTCCTGTGGGGAGATTTTTCATCTATTCTTGAATTGAGATCTTAAATGCTTTAATTTTGAAATAATTTGAAATTGATTCATGTGGGTTTTATTGAAAATTATTTTCAATGGAGAGGTGTTTGACTAGAGTCTTGAAAGAATAATTTACCTGAATTGGAGAAGTTTTTCTTCAAATCATGTTAAATGCAAAGTGACCATAGGTTGATGAGTCAAATGCTGTATTCTTGTGGGGGCTTGGTCAAATGAATCCTAGAAATAGTATTTTAGCACCTGAAACATTTGTGACTTATTCTGCAGCAGTTGTAAATCAAATTCAGATTTCATTTTGAGATTTGCAGACCCAAAAAAGAAAAGAAATACATCATTAATGACCCAAGATTGACTAAATCAATTGGCCTAATACTGTTACAGGTAATTTCTGATTGCACAAGACTGGCAATAAACTTGAATCATTTGGAAATATTGAGACAAATTGGGACATTCAGTCAAAAGTGCTGGTGTTTTTTAATTAAGGCCCTGTTTGGCACCGTCATAAAAATGGGTGTAATATTGAACACTTAATTCAATAAATACAAAACTTTTGGCACAAATGTAATAAAATTAATTTAGAATGAAAAAAGGCTTCCTGCTTCTTTATTGACAAGATAAAAGTCCATATATTGGACTCTCTCTAGGGCTATAGTAGCATTATTACCCTTTATATCTGTTTCAAGTGTAATATTGATATTGTGATGCTAATGTCAGCCTCACATGCCCATTCTGATGTCACAAAGGATGAAGCAGGTTGCACTCTTCATTTCTATACCAATTTTGTTATATTTGTGCCAACAGTTTGGCTGTTATTGAATTAAATGTTCAATATTACACTCGTTTTTATGACGGTGCCAAACAGGGCCTAAAGTAGGAAACTTATAAGAATCTCCATTGAATTTGATGCATGGAATTTCTCTAAATATTTGATATTATTACCAGCCTGGCAATGTGACAGCCCATTAAAGTTTTTAGGCCAATTGCTCTTGCCAATGATGAGTCAATGTTTTTTTTCTTTTTGGGTTGACAACTCCCAAAAAAAATTATGGATTCAATTGGTAACTCCCAAAAACTTTGCTGTGGTTGTCACAGGTGTGGCCAATCAAATTCCTGGGAGTTCTATAACCTAGTCCACTTTCTAACGGAAAATTAAGGTTAATAAGATATCTTTGAGGGAAAAATATGCTTCCAATACCAAGCCTCTTCACCAAAGAGTGGAGGGCTTTGATTTTGTAACATAATTCTCTAATTTCTCCAATAGTTTAATTCAGAGCATTTGATTCTGCCCATCTTACCTTAGTATGATGGAAGGCTTTGTGGAAGAAGTATCACTACAGATAAAACAAATAATGTTCCTCAAATTGTACCAGCTGACTTTGCAAGAATTTCTTCACACATTGTTTTACAGTTGATGGCTGGGCTATTTCCTATTTTGGGATGACGCAATCCGTGAAAGGCTTGTGATAGGTGAATGGGTGGACTCGGTGAAAGGCGTGAGCTCGAGCAGCCTTCAGCCATCTCCCAACAACCAAACAGTCTCAGCCAACAGAATGGATCTCAACCCAGGAAACGAGTCTGCGTCGTCCAGCCAGCATTCCATCTTAATGAAGAGGCTAAGTCAGAAATTCAGCCAAAAAATAAAGGACGACTCTGCAATGAGCACTGCACTTTCTTCTGGATTGAGATCGAAAGGACGAGGAACGAAATCCAGGTTGTTGACTGTCGGTGGAAGTCGGTTCGAAGCTCCCTTACACTCTGTCCGACACAAGGCGGACTCCTTCCGTGCCTCAGGCTCGAGGCGCGCAAATATTCCATCCAGTGAATGGCCTTCTAATCCTCCCGATGATAGTCAAATGAGCCCAAGGAGTACAACAAAAATTGTCGACAAAGAGCTTGCCTCTCTATACAACGGTCTGTCTTAAATCCAGCTCAAATTCTTTTTCCAAATTCAAGAAGGAATAATGTTACATGATCAGATGGCATTAGACTACAGTTTCTTTCGTTTTCATTTTTGGCTTTGATCGATCGGTTAATGTCGATTGGTAATACTCTTATTGTCACGCGTAGACATTGGCGATCCCTTTTTAGAAGACCATCCGTCTAATGCCACGTTGCCAATTCCCAACAATGATTCAACGGAACATGATCCCGGAACGGCGACAGACTCTCAAGCTCAACCTAACAACGCTCTAGAAACTACAAATTTATCCCAAACCGATCCGAGCATCGCCATCGCTTCTCCTCCAGGGTCGCCTATCCCATCCTGATTATCGTCACTCTCAACCCCAGAAATCTCCAAATTCCTGCCATCGCAACAACGCTTGGTGTCTGAAGGCTGAGAATCGCAGTCAACTGGTTTCCGTCATTGCCGTTGGTCAACAAAAAATATATTCATCAAAAAGCTACTCCTCTGACCTTCGCTCCCCTCGTTTCCCCCAACAACCATCCCTCCTCGCGTCGCCAGAATACTTTCAAGCTTCTCCTGAGACTCCATGCCCGCCCTTGTCGCGTCCCTCAACCCATTAAAAGATAATATACATGACCAAAGCTGTGTGTTTCCCCAAATCTAGTACATTGTAACCTTTGATTGTTCTTGTTCTTAATGTCGTCCGGCCGGACCACTCTGCAAAAATTAAGTACATTTTTACCCTCCCTTTTTTCCAAATCCTCAGAAAGAAAAGCTTTGGATGCTCTATGTTTGTATTCAATCATACCGCCCCAAGAGACATCCTATCATATTGGAAAGTGAGTCAGCCAAATACTTGGGCTGGAAGAAATACAAATGCCTAAACTACGGTTATGTAATAAATCAGCCCATCAATTTTTTAGGCAATCAATTAAAGACATACCAATATCTCAAGATCAGGTTTATTGTTATTACATAGCTCCCCCTGCTGATGCTCGCACCCTCCAGGCTCCACACGCATGGTGAGAGTGCAAGCAGGGGGAGCCTTCAAACAACCCAACCAAGTCTCATTTTATGACCTAGTTTCCATTCAGCTCACCTTCTCATTCTTACACTCACTTATTAATATCCACCCAGTGGTATATTTGATAAGTCCCCTCTCTGAAAGTGAAATAAGTTTAGACGAAAAATAATTACTCTTTATTTAATTCAACTGATGTTTGGCTGGATCAACCAGGTCATTGGCTGGATCAACCAGTTCATTGGCTGCATCAACCAGGTTAGTCTCCGCAAATTCAAATTTTAATTCAGAGGAAGGAGCGCAGGAGTTTCTTATTTTTATTTTGGTGGGGAGGGAGACAAAACATTTGGAATATACAACTTCTTGGGCTCAACAAAACCGGAAAATTTAACAGAGAAGGTTTCTCAAATTCTTTGCTCCCGAAAACCCCTAGGAAACCGTTTCTAGTGTCATATGATGTGAACATAACTCATCATTAATCTTTATTTTGTACAGTTTGATACGATGCATCTGAAGAAGCCACCGAGTTCCCACCCACAAGTAATCTAACAAATCATTAATTTACTCTTAGCGATGTGCAATCCATACTAACACACTACACTAACTAATCGCAACAAATCAGAAATGTTTTCCGGGGACAGTATTAATCTCTGAAAACTTCTTCAAATTCAATCATTGAAATTCTAATCGTATGCAAGAAAGTTTGAAGAAAATAGGGGTAGAAAGATATGGAATTCCCAGTCTACTGTTTCCACATGTGAAAATGAATTTAACGAAGTTTTGTCAAAAACTTACGCCAAAAAAAAAAACGAGAAAGGAAGAAATTGAGAAGTCTAAAATTCGGTAAATTGTCTTTGTAGGCTTCAAGTGTTCAAGTGGTTTTCATAGATTTTCGGGTGTCCAGAAGGTTTTGTATATATATATTTTAACTCTTATGTTTATTTTTCGCGTTTGACTCGATTGCGACGAGCATTTTGATTCTGGCTTTTACTAGAATCGGTTTTCCATCGTAACGGCTTGACTGCCTCCTGGACCGAGAGATTCTTTAGCGTCAACCATTCGCGATGGACGGCGCCGACATGTCGTCCAAGGTCGTGGCGACGACTGAATGATTTAGAACACCCGTCTGCCGGACAAGAAAATGGCCTCATTCCCGCGTGAGTTGCGATGTGAGTTTGGAGATTGAAAGCCCGGGCGAATCTTTGACCACACTCTGGGCAAGGGAATCGTTTGACCTTTGTTGTCGTTACATTTCCAGCGGGATCGTGTCGTTTGTTGGAGGCCTCGTATCTGGCAAGAGAAGCCGATGGTTGAATGATGTTGAATTCTCCTGTATCACAGTGAAAGTTCTCGGGATGATTTGGCGATGTGCGCGCAAAACCATCGTAGCTCCGTGGGTTTTGGTTAAGGTAGTCACTTGATTCGACCGAGAAAATGTCCGTCATCAGGGAGACTGGAGAGTTAGTTGCTCCCGTGATACCGGTGGCGGGGTAGATTTCACAGGGGTACGGCCATGCCCTTGCCGGCTGGGACAGACCGCAGAAGTCTGGGACGCTCGAACCCGTTGGAAGATGATTCGGCATCGTCACGCCTAAACCACAAATATCCACAAGACATCAGTTCCAAATACGTCACAACGCAATCTGGTCATTCCTAGTGCCAACTTACCCTGTGTATGGCTTGAAAAACACTTCTCTGATTCTTTACAAGAATGATCCGGGAGTATTCCTGCGTAGTTTGATTGAATAGTGCTGCGCCCTGTATCAGACATAGCCTCTAAATTATCCACGTTGCCTGGAGAGGAGTAGAGGAACTGCGGCTTAGGGACACCCAAGAGATCTGTGCAGGAACCATTTGGTGATGAGGCTGGTGAATAAGGATGGTATTCTGCGGGACCATAGAATTGGAAAGATGAGTTGAATGGATCAGACGTAAAAGCCGAACCGAAGAATACTGGATTTTGGTTTGCGTTTCTCGGAGTGGGATCTACACCTAGTGGTTTTAGTAAGGGCAGTGGCAATAAGAATAAAGATGATAACATCATTGGGTTATAATCAAGGAAGTTTTCGATTGGAAATTGATCTGAGCCCAATTGATCGGCTTGTGGATAAGAAGAATTGTGGGCAAGAGAGTCATCCATCAAATCGAGAGAAGGCTTCCATTGATCGAACATGTTTAATGTCAGGTTGAAAACAGATAGAAGGGTTATTCAATTTTCCTAATTGAACAAATTACTAGAAAGATTGAGGATGACACGCGGGAAAAGCCAGCCAACTTCAGCTGATGGACGATATGTTATAAATGTGCAGAAAATAACTGATCATGAGTAGAACCCAAGCCCTTCCTCCATGCAATTCAAATAGGAAACAGAAACGGTTCATGAAAAGAAGGAGACTCTGACATCTGATCAGGGTATCTGGTGCGTTAATCTCCAGTGACATACACACAAGGTTATATCACTTCGAGAAAATCAAGTCACTGGCGTACTCGTGGTTACATCAGGAAAAAGTGGACACTAGACATGATCTTTTCGCCTTGGGCGTGCTACGTGAGCAAAACTGTTAAAATCAAGAAATCCGATCGAGGTAGTACCAAGCGTTGGAAAGAGCTTGATGTTCAAGACTCCATGAAAGTTTATCGGGAAATTTGACGGGAGCCGGGATATGTATCAGATCGAAACCCAAGTTTCCTTGTGCTCATGATGTCTCAGGATTCCGGAATCCGGATCCTTTCCGAAAAAATTATATGTATTTGGAACCAGGATGCCTTGATCACATAGAGTCTATCGGAATGATTGAAGCTTGAGCAGATATTAATGTGGATTATTCATACAAATCTCTAGAACGTCCGTATCGAATCTTCCAGATGTGTGTTGTTCTTATTGTTATTAAAACTCAAAGTGTGCATATCTCCAGATACTAATACAGCATGGGACACAAATCTAGGAATGCGACACACGTGTTGATCACTTTTTGTCGGTGGTCCTTCAGATCATATGTTCAGCCAGACGCGTGATACTATCACAAGGCTTTGTCAGATAACTTGGGCACGTAAATGTGTTCCATTCCTCTCTCTCCTTGTACGAATTTCCCGGTCCACCCAAGTCTGAGGGGGGACGAGTGCAGGATTGTTATTTATCGTGCCTGCCCTATTCGACGATATGACTGCATATCAGGCCGTCTTGGGCCGACACTCTTATCCTTGAATCTCAGCACCTTCAATCTATGTCTTCTTAGATTAGTCCTAGTCAATACCTCTAGGGAGACCCCAGGTCTGCCGTGTATGGGTTGGTGGGATTTCCCCAACTTTCCAGTTCTTCAAGTGCCGAAAAGCGTCGCTTGACGGCTTTTTCGGCAAGGATATGATTATGAGAATCGGACTTGAGTTTATAACTTCCTCGACCGGAAAGCATCGAATTCGCACATGAATTCTCGGATACGTGGTTTTGAGATCTTTTGTTGTCTCGTATTCTTCTCTGTTTTTTATCCTTTTCCTTGGCGCAATAAATCTGATGTTTGTATCATCATAGTCAATCAAAGTCGGCAATTAACCTCGTAAAATCCTAGCACTCCTGTTTGATATCTCCATCATTAGTTGTAACTTGTCCTAGCTTGTCTGCCGACATTCCTGTGTTGTGAGAAGATCTTGTAGTAGCCTAGTCATCTCAAAGGAACAGAGAAGTTTGGGAGACTCCCGGAGAGAGAAATCCAAAAGGAACACACGGTGTGGAGGGGCCCAGTGCGCCCCAAATCTCTGGCATGAGAGGGAGCCTGCCACATCTCCATATCACAGCAGTTTTTGGATCAATTTTGTCAATCCCTCGATACTTTCTCCTTTACCTTGCTAGGATAATTTCTGATGTACAACTTGTAACAGTCCGATTGCCAGTGTCCTAACAAGCAGATCTTGTTGGTTGGTACACCAAGTGTATGCAATAAAAATGCTTTTCTTACACTGAAGGAACGAACAGTTGGCCCTGTGTTCCTCATTCTTTCCCAGAGCTCTCTAGCCACATCTAACACCATTTTCTAGGTGAGGTGGTATCAGATGCCCCCTATTGTGTATCCAAATAGGGAGGTGTTCAACTCTGATTCTACAAGACCAAGTTGGTGAGCCACTGCCTGCCACTGCAGATACCGGCCTCAACATTTCATCACCACAAACAGAAATAATAAGAAATAATCACTTGAGTTCAAGTGAAATAAAGTAATTTTGGTGGCATCTTTGAAGCTCCCCCACTTCTATATCATGACAAAGGCCCTTGTCAGCTTGCTACCAGTTTGTTTTTTTTTTGAATTCATTCTTGCTGCCTGAGGAAAAGCACTTTTCCAAAATGTGATTTCTTGAGTTTCAGGAAGGTTGATCTGCATAGAATTGTGTACCATAAACACGTAAAAAAAATTACATTTAATCATCACTCCCATTATCCTATTCACTTGCCATCAATTTAATGGACAAAGAAATCCTAGCAGCAATGTAAGGGTGGAGTCCCTTCACTGAGGTTTCTATAGAGATTGAATTTGAACCTTGATACTTAGGGATTCGGCGCTGAGGGATACTTTTCTAAAACCAAGGATTGTATTTCTTTCTAGCTCAGCAGATGATAAAATAAGTCAAAGTCTCTGCTGAACTAGTGTCAAGTAGCTGGTGATCTGTCTGCTTATGTAATCTTTTAGTGAAAACTTTGAGAGGAGGTTTTAGTAAAAGCAATTTCAGCCATCCTTGTGGTCTCACAACACTGGAACAAACTTGAATTCAAGGTGTGCTACAGCAATGGTGGACAACTACTTTATCCTTGATTCATGTTGAGTGCTGGGCCTGATTTCTTCAATGACGTTGAGCAAATGGATCAATGATGAATTGTTAGCAAATTTCACAAACATTGGTTGCTTGAAGATGGAAGAACATTTGCTCATCTTTCTCAATGTTGTCTTTCACAAGACAAGGTCTTACACTGTTAACAGGTTGGTTTATGGCTACATGCTCTTTTGTGATAATGGTATGATGATACATATGATCTTTTATGTGAGAAATAGTTTCTTTTGCCCAGTCCTTGAAGTTGAGGGTCTTGTTTCACTGTAGGCAATCTATGTTTGATTCAATACCCCAACCTGCTCCCTGCCACCAAAAATTGCCAAAGCTCCAAAGTTTTCCCCATTCAAAAATTGCTTGGGTGCCCATTGACTGTAGAGCATTGTTTCAGCATGAGTCCCTGTACACAAAAAGTGAAAATATCAAGGGGCTTTGACACATGAGCCACCCTTATTGAAGGTGTGACCCACTGGACGTCCTTTAGACCGTCCATATGGGTTGCGCCTTCAATTTTTGTGTCGGAATTCAGGGTCACGGGTTCAATTTCTGCAAAAAAGGATAGTTTCATAACTTTCAAAGTTGGAGTGATTACAACACAAAAATTGTACCAAATTGACGGTGATACATTGTTCCTTCTGTAAAGAAAATAAAAAAATCAGGAATATGTATACCCTGTAGCTGGGTCGTAAGGGATCTAAGATGGTTTTGAAGGGTGAAAAGTGGAACAGGGTGTAAGTGTGTTTTTACTCCACAAATATTAATAAATAAAGTGACTTTCAGAAGCTTGAATGATTTTTTTATGCTACATCAATTTGTTACTCTGAAAGTTACCAGAAACAGCTATGAGAAATTTTTCCAGAATTGCAACAAATGAAGTGAATAGAAAAAGAGTGAATTAGTGGTTTTGTTTTGAAAAAAAATAAAGTAGCATAAAAGAAGAGTTTAAGCTTCTGAAATTTATTATTTTTATCAATAGTTTTTGTGTAACAAACAATTTACACAATGTTTCACCTTTCACCCTTCAAAATAATCTTGGATCCCTTACGGCCCAGCCACAGGGTGTATTACTTCTTTGTTATTTTCTTTAAAGAGGGCACAATTTAGCCTAACTTTTGTGTTTTTATCACTTAAACTTCAAAAGTTATGGGCCTGTCTTTTTTCCTTTTTTTTTTTGAGAAAAATGTACCCACGACCCCTAATCCAGAGACAAAAATGAAAGGTGCGACCCATCTAGATGGTCCAAGGGACGTCCTGTGGGTCTCACCTTCAGTAAGGGTGGGTCGCATTTCAAAGCCTCAATTCTTGAAAAGGCTCATTGCTCAGAATATCCTGTCTGTCTTCTACTTCAACTTTGAGTTCAGCTATGTTTCGGGTTGGGAAGGAAGCGCACACAATACTCGTGTGTTTAGAAAAGCCACCTCAAAAGAACTGACAATACCAGGCAATAAATACTTCTTGGCAGATGCTCAATACGGGATCCAAAGGCCCTACAGAGGGGGGTGCTCCGCACCCAGGAGGTGAATTAGTTAAGTCCTCTCCAAAGGGGAGTGATGAATCTGTATTGAGGGATAGGATACCATCTCAAAGAAAAAGCTGCCACAGGACTTCTACCAGATAAAAACAAGAACTGCATAATTTACCAGAAGCATGAAGCTGTTAAAGAAATGCTTCATGATGACTTGGATGAGGATTTTAATTTCTTTGTCACTACCAATATTAATCCTAAGAATCCCCTACCCACCACATCACAGGAATTTTTGCCAAGATCAACGCGGTGCTTATATATGGTGATTGACAGTGTTGGGCTCAGCTGAGTCTGATTCAGTCATTTGGCATAAGGCTGAGTCATCTTTTTGGCCAAAAAAACAACAACAACAAAGGAATACATGCATAAAAGCATGTGCTTTTGCATATTGAATTCACAAAGCAAGTGCAGAAGACTTTTTTTCTTACAACAGAAAGCATGGGGACCAGAAAATTGCAGGGAGTAACGGTGGGACAATACCAATACAAGTATTGGTATTGTGCCTTAAAGGATTGATTTTTAAATATCAATACGTGTATTGGTACCAAAATTGAGGACTAGCCTTGATACCAATAATGAGCCTTCAAGTTCAACCAACCCATATTGGCATTGTAACAGGTATTGGCTTCTGACACCTGTTACAATGTTGATAACAGACTTAGTCCCCCACCTTTTTCTGCATATTCTGACACCATTCATACTTTTTGGGCCTGTATTTCAATATACTATATACTAACACTAGTTTCCTGCATATCAATATTCTGACTCCAATTTTTGCCTGTATTAGTATATTTTACCAGATTTTCTGTCAGCTACCTGTAAGCCCAGAAGGTGTGGGAGCGAACTAAAGGAGCCCTCTGGGGAAGCAGATCAACCTAGCAGGGGTCTCGCTGATGAGTGACACCAGTAGTTAGACCCCATAACTAGTAGAAAGTCAGCAACAACAAGTTCATACTTTAAAGTTTCACAGTTCCTGTGAAAGGCAAGCAAATGGAGCAGCTTATCAACCAGAATCCTTCCAGAGTGATGATCAGAAGAGTTAAAACAGATACTAAGCCCAACTCTATTGTTGAAATAACAACAATTGGGGCCTTAACATCTTTTTAAACTCAAACTTCAATCCCAACTACTCCACAAATTCCACCCTCCCATCTATTTTTTGAAAGGATCTGTGGAACTATAGTAAGACCCCAAAATTTTATTGACCACTCCTCTTGAAGATCTCCTAGATCCCTGTAGACTTCATCTACTAGGCCCCTCCAACAGAGGTCTGGCTATACTCCTCCCGTGTTGATGGTAGAGTAGAGTACCCTATAGTAACTCCCTCATTAGGTGGAGTCAACCTTCACGGTCTAGGAAAAGTTATTTTAATCTTCAATCATCCCTTTCCCTGGTTTGGGAGAAGGTACTCAAGGCCAGTAACTTGAGAGACAAGTCCTGACACTTTCTGTATAACTTTGTCCCACACTGTTGCACCAAAAAAATCACATGAAAACAAGTGACTTAGAAAAGTAGAAAGGAGCCTCTATACTGTGTTATGTCACTGTATTTAGGGGCTTCGAAAAACGACTCCCAGTTTTTCGACCAACGACTCCCGCGACCGGGTCGACTTCAATCAAATTCCGGCCGCGGGCCTGGAGTTGTCCTCCCAATCCCAAGAAAATAGAAAATATTAAAATAATAAAAATTGGGAGTCGTTCTCCCAAATCCGCCGGTAGACTGGGCGGATTTGGGATTCGCCCTCATTGACCAGAAGGAAATCCTTCCAGTAATGAGGTTGTTGTGTCTCATTGACCGGAAGGAAATCCTTCTGGTCAATGGGGTTGTTTTACCTCATCGACCGGAAGGTTTTCCTTTTCAATTGATGAGGTAAAACAACCTCACTGACCGGGAGGAAATACTTCCGGTCAATGAGGAGTTGTACCTCACTGACCGGAAGGAAATCCTTCCAGTCAGTGAGGAATTGTACCTCACTGACCAGAAGGAAATCCTTCAATTCAACGAGGCTGTTGTACCTCGCCGACTGGAAGGTTTTCCTTCCAATCAATGAGGTACAACTCCCCATTGACCGGAAGGATTTCCTCCTGTTCAATGAGGCTGTTTGACTGGAAGGAAATCCTTCCGGTCAATGAGGTTGTTGTACCTCGTTGACCGGAATGTTTCCCTTCCGGTCAGTGAGGTACAATTCCTCACTGACCGGAAGGATTTCCTTCTGGTAAATGAAGTTGTTGTTCCTCATTGACCGGAAGGTTATCCTTCCGATCGATGAGGTACAACTCCTCATTGACCAGAAGGATTTCCTCCTGGTCAGTGAGGTTGTTTTACCTCATCAATCGGAAGGAAAACCTTCTGGTCAATGAGGTACAACAAGCTCATTGATGGGAAGGAAATCCTTCCGGTCAATGAGGGTGACTCCCAATTTTTTATTATTTTTGGGATTGGGAGGACAACTCCCAGGCCCGCGGCCGGAATTTGACCGACGTCTGTGGGAAACAGAAAGAATTTGTCAAACTGTGTGACAGCTCCGGGAACCTCGCGTGAACTCGTTGTACTTAGTTTAGCCACATCTCAGATGTTGTACTCTTTTTTTCCTTTCTTCATCCTGTTTTCCTCCTTCTCTTCTCATTCAGGTTTGATCTGCCCCTCCCGTCCACTACTCACCCAAGCTGACAATTCCACCGGGCTACAATTGTCATAAGACCCTAACCATTATTTTCACTTCTCACAGATTATGAGACCAGATAATTTCTTATGAATCCCGCTGCATCTCCTCAAAAAGATGAATCATCCGATCAACCGTCAAAATCTTCATCCGAAAATGGTAATAAGCCTAATCCCATGACCTACTTTCCCAAAACCAACATGGTTGAACTAGCCATCAAACTCAAAGACAATTCAAAACTGTCTGGTACCAACTATCTTGATTGGAAAATTAAAATTTCTGCCATTCTACAACTGAAACATCTCCTAAAATTAGTCAACGGAACGGAAACTGCAAGCGACACTCAAAAATGTGACAAGTGTGACCCCAATCAAAGGGAAGATGCGCTGGCCACTCTAGTCCTTAATTGTGATTCGAAAATCTCGGCTTGTTTCTCCCATGAGGCTAATGGTGACCCTACCAAGTTTTGGATGCTGCTTGACGAGTACAATCAACCAAAAACAGTACAAAATCAAGAAACGTACCTAAATCAAATCTTCTCGACCATTATCTCCTTCAACAATCTGGAATCCACACTAAACTCCATTCCAGATAACTGAAGAATGCTTTGCTTGATCATAGACAACAACAAAGTCTCACTGTCTGAGCTGTTAGACTCTGTCATCACCATGTGGGCGTTATTCAACTTACCTCCAGAGTTCTCCTCCACCTGAGAACTGTTGCTAAAAAAAATGCCAGATTGATAAGAAGGCACTCTCCTTAGAAATTCTGGTACAGGACGTCTGGACTTTCATACAACAAAAAAAGAAGTCTCAAGAGAACAACAAAGCTTTAGCAGCTCTCTGAAGACAGGAAACCCCATACAACGGCCCAAAATGTTCCCCAGGCTATCACTACCCAAAAAATCAACACAGCAAATTGGATTGTTCTTTCCTAAAGTCTTCCAACTCTGAAAACAAGCCTCCCAAAATAAATGGACTCCAGAAACTGTGTTGGAATCGGGTGCCACCACCTCTATGTTCAATGATCCCTCCTTATTCCAGCTTATTTCTAAATCCTCTGATCAGATTTTCCTGGAAAATGGCTCAACTATTAACTCTTGCAGCCACGGCACCGCTCTCATCGACCTCCCACACTCCAAACTTCAGCTAAAGAATTTACTCTACGTTGCTTCGCTCACCTCAAATCTAATCAGTTTGAGTTCGTTCATTCAGAACGGGTATACACTTTCACGAAATGGAGATGATGGTTTCAAACTGTGTGACGAGTCTAACCAAATTGTTCTAACAGGATCCCTACGACAAGGAAATTTCATCGTCACTCAAGAACCTCATAAAGCTTTCCTAATTGATCTGAAAAGCCCTGCCAACATGCTTAACACTATGCATCAAGCGGCTGGCCATCCCTCTCGTGATTACTTCTATCAAATGTTCCCCACTCTCCCCAGAAAAGATTTTACTTGCACCACTTGCGACCTTTCGAAAAGACACAAACACCCTTTCTTTGGTCACTTCCCAAAATCCACGAGGAAAATTGACTACCTCCACATCAACTTATGCGGACCAATCACCCCCTCATCAGTGTCCAAATACAAATACTTCCTCTGCGCTGTCGACAGATTCTCTCACTTTTTCTGGGTTCACTTTCTGACATTCAAATCTGATGTTCCCAAAATACTTCAAGAACTGTTTGCCCTCATTGAAAACGAGGCAAACAAATCCATCTGCCATTTAGTTACCGACAATGGATCGGCATTCAAAAACCATGCTCTTTAATCATACTACACATCGAAAGGCATAGCTCACCTAATCACTACCCCCTATACCCCCGAGAATAACCCCTTGGCCAAACGTGGAAACCGTACCACTGTAGAAAAAACATGTTGTCTTCTCAAAGATTCTGGATTAGGTCTTGAGTTCTGGGCTGAGGAAATCAACTGCACTGTGCACTTAGAAAACTTGTCTCCATGTAAATCCATTAATTTCTATTCACCCTTTCATAAATGGTTCAATCGAGAACCAAACCTTTCTTATCTACATCCTTTTGGATTCCAAGTTGTGTATCTCTTAAATAGGTCAGCTGGGAAGTTTTGGAGCTGAGGAGCAGTCGGGACCTTCTTGGGATACGGGGATGAACACAGATCATTCCGTGTGATGAACAAGGAAGCAGGTATAGTTCATATTACCCATCATGTTAAATTTCATAATCATGTTTTACCTGCTACTCTCTCTGATCTCTTGTTTGTGCTTCAAAACTCAAATCCCTCTCTGCCTCAAGAACCAGTTCATCTAGACACCCCGGAAGAGGAAATTCCCCAAAATGAAGCATCAGAAACCTCTGATGGTGACTCAACCTCAACTCTAAATGTCAAATAGCATCCCGTCTCAAACCCAGTCATCCAAGATCAATATGAAGAAAATATCAACAATCAAACAGAACCCGAGCTACCATCTTCTCAAAACTATGCTTGGGTACCAGCTGATCAGCCTGCTCCACACAACATTTTGAGTGACATTGATCCCTCAAATATCCTCACAACCAGTCGACGATCCCAACACTCCGCTAATGCGGTGATCCTGGCCCGAGACAATCCTCGCACTTACTCTGAAGCCTTATCTGTTCATTTAATGGAATTCCATTTGTCTTTCTCATTTTTCTCTTGTGGGAAACTAGGAGGGAAGTTTCCTCCTTTGTTTTCCCTTCTTTTGTAAACTCCAATCAACTCTATTTTTTGGTTTACTCTCTTCTCAATTTCTTAGTTTTCTTAATTTCATTTATTCTTTGGGGATTTTGAATTTTACACTCTAATTTTTTACAAAGGAGGTGCATTGTAAAATTACATCATCCCCTCTGAGGAATGAAATTTACCCACTGAGTAATAAATCAGGCAGTGTCAATAATTTGCATCGCAAAAATTCAATTATGAAAGAGTAGCTGGCACCCTTTGCTGTATATAATTACATAATAATTATTACCAACCACACCCATGGAAAAATTGGACAATGTGAAACAGCATTAATGAGCGCGGACAAATAGTTTTGCCACTTGTCCGCTTTAAAATTGGAGGCCCATTGTAAAGATGACGTTGTAAAAGTACATTTCACTTCCTTCATGTGCAAATTTACAATGTAAGGTCAAAAAACGGGCCAAAAAGGCCTGAAAAAAATACCTAAACATTCCAAAGACACACATGATTGAGTGAGAGGGAGCAGGAAGAAGTATGGAAAATTTTTGGAGAGCACAGGGGAGATGGAAGGAAGAAAAAAACAAACACCCAAAAGAAGGGGATCAGAAATTCAAGACACAACTAAAGACTTTCTAGCAGAGTTGCCCGTACCCAATCTACCTTTTGTTTCAATCTTCTCCATGGATGCTGGGGCTTCCCCGTCGCGCTTTTGTTCTCTGGCTGGTGCACTAACTGCTTTACCCGCTGCCTTGTTGTCCCAGTGGTTACTCCAGTAGGCAGCGCCACGGGCCGCAATGTGTTGCCAGTCATCATCCTCCAAGGTTGCTGGTATGAAAGTGAGACTGGCTTTGTTGATAGGCCGTTTGGTGGGCTGTCCGCGTTTACCAGCTGGCTTTGTGCCCTTGGCCGCTGAAACCCCTGGTGGTGTAGGTGGGTGATGTGTTCTTTCTTTTGGATTATCACCAGTTGGTGTATTGTCAGCTAGGGATTTGCAAGGAAGACCCTGCTTTGCAGGTGCCTGATGGTCAGAGGGCGGGATTTTTGGCCTGTTAGCAGTTGGAGGAGCGAGTTGCGAATTATTGGAATGTGGAGCGTTCAACCGGACTCTTATCTTGAATGGATTGCTAGGAGAACCAGGTGGGGCGCCACATTTGCTAAGTGGACCAGGTGGGGCGCCACATTCACTTCCCGAACCTTCATTCATATGGTTTTCACTATCCTCAGTGGAATTGTCGCTGGAGATGCCGTCTGAAGAAGCATCAGATATATTGTCACCGATATGCTTAGGAAGGTATTTTTTTTATTGTTGGGTGCTTTCGGGGGTTTCAAGGCGTCCACAGTGACGTCTCCATTGTACAATATGTTCAAGAGGTTCTTCGTGTGAGTAAACGGAAGGGCAGAGGTGATTTTGGGGTTATCGCGGCAGATTTGCCCAATGCTTTCTTCCACAAATGTAAGTTCTTCTTTGGTCCAGCAACGCAAATACAGTACCCAGCTTGTGTGTGGCTATGTACCACTGATACTACCGGGGACGGTGTCGACCAACTGAGCATAGCCAACATTCACCCGATTGTTGTGTAGCCAAATGCCCCTAACACCTCAAACATTGCGCAAAACCTTGCCCCAAAAACCTCGAGATATTAAAGTGTAAACTTCCCCCAAGACGGTTAGCTTGAATAGCTAGTTTATCTGACCCATAAATTGGTTCTTTTCTTTGTCGTCCAAGATAGATGTGATGTCATGTGAAAGTAGAGGTGGGGTGGTGATTTGGAAATGGGAAAAGAAATGACTGATACTTCATCTAACAAGTTATTTGGTTGTGGGTCTGTGACAGTTACTGACGCCTTCTTGGTTTTTCCTTTCTTTGGTTGGTCTGAGTTAAAGCTCTGGCATTGTAGGCCGGAAGATGCCCATTGGGCAATGAGGGCGCCAGCGTCATAACCATGGATTTCATTGGTGACAAACATTGATTGGGATACGTTGAGAAAAACTAACTGGTGATCGCCTTGGGGATGGACAACCCTCTTGTTGACTTTACGAGGGAAAGTGAATTGGCGAGATTCATCGGAGGGTTTTGAGCGTATTGGAGGAATTTGATTTGGGATCTAAGACGATCTCCATGAAGAAATAGCATGAGGAAAACTCACCCAGGATGAAATAAGCTGGATGGATGTTTCGCGCATCTTCTAAGAGTTTATTTGCCCCACGAGTGAG
The DNA here is from genome assembly GCA_001624995.1 of Puccinia horiana. Classification (NCBI taxonomy): domain Eukaryota; kingdom Fungi; phylum Basidiomycota; class Pucciniomycetes; order Pucciniales; family Pucciniaceae; genus Puccinia; species Puccinia horiana. Next base: position 923,887 of record LWDY01000087.1, read on the forward strand.
GACAGATTTGATGTTCTTGTTGTCAATCAGCTCGTTAGTTGTCCTCGAGGTAAAGTGGAAAAGGTCGGACTTTTTACCGCTGGGGCTTTGCAGCCAGAGGGGAGTGTAGATTGCATAAAGAGATTCAAACGCCGCCGCAAACCAACATTGGTTTTGCATGTGGGGTTGCTTTGAGGCCACGTAAGAGATGAAAGTGGTGTGTGGTGATCAATTAAAGTTAGGGGAATTGGATGGCCTTCCTAGCTTGAACCGCTTATTAGGATGATCGAGAAGGGCTTGGGTTGTGTCAGGAGGACCGCCATTGCTCATTTCAGCCCACTGCCTTTTTGTTGGTTTGAGCCACGTCTTCCTGATATTTTGGCTTGATCCCGTATCGGATGGAAACACCGCACATGGCGAGTGGATGATCCATCTCCAAAGCCTTCAAAAATTCAAAGAGCTTGGCAAAGCCGTCCAACAGGCTCTTCTTGCCCGCACTGCATTGAATCATCAAAAGAGCATCATTAGCTGACATTTACCGCCTGGAGCAATAAATAGAGATAAAGAGATACACTGAGAAGCTTGCCTGAACATGTAGTAGACCCGGTGCATACTCTCCTGAGCATTTGTAGAGCTTGGGAGCCCATCATCTCCATCGGGGGTGTCTTCCAGCATCTTGCGGCGGCTGGGAAACAACATGGCCTCCATGTCCGCCAAGCCTTGACATTTGGAAATTGCCGTCACATATCATCTACTCGCTTGTCGTGTGTGGGGCCATCTTCCTTGCACAGCTGCAATAATTTGAGACACTTTGACTCAAAAAGTCCCTACAGGAATGACAGAGAGTCAGTGATTACACATTTAAGCTTTAGCAACAAAACTAATTGGGACAGTAACAAACCTGCTCATTGGCCATTATGATAGCTCGGTTACGCTTTACTTGTGTGATTGATTGTGGAAAGTGTTCTAGGTATCCCTTAAGTTTGGCCATTGCTGTTCTGCGGTCGGATTCGCAGAAGACGTCCATGTAAGCAGCTACAAAGCCTAGTTGCTGAGCTTTGGAAAAATCAACAATACTCCGAGCCATATTTTTGTGCTCGTGTTGAGAGACAGGATGAGGAATTGTTGGAAAAGAACCGTGAAGTGGATGGTGTAGTACGTCACGTGTAACCCGTGGATCCAGCTGAGCTTGACAGGAATCCATCGACTGATTGCATCACAGTACATTGACGTTGTGATCAGATAACCTGTGGCAAAGAATCTGTATGTCATGTCTGAGATTAAGCCACCTGAGTAGAGATTGTTTCCATCTTTGCCACAATCTAGGAGCCTCTGAGACATCCAATTTGTCTGAAAAGTGAAGTGTTCTTCACCTCTCTTGCACGAAAAGGAGATGATCTCCATGCCATTACTGTTCGAACCAAGAGAAATTGTAAATATCAACATGGTAAAAAAACAAGTTGTAAAGTCAGCATGATTTTTACAATTGACTGATTGGAGGGGGGAAAGACTTAACAGTTGCCATTGGAATAACTCATGCAAGAACTTGTTGCCACTGTCTCCGCCCCTTCCTGACTCATAATTCACCTGTTTCAGGATCTGGCAACAATGGTGATGGAGATGGTTGGAATTCCCCAGGGATTCATGAATCTTAACCATGCTGTTGCTTGGCTGGGCAGGCCCCCCAGGATCGTTGATCTAAAAAAGAAAGGGAGTTGCTCGGCTGGGCAGGCCCCCCAGGATCACCAATCTAAAAAAGCAAGGGAGATGGGGATTTGGTCAGCAGCCACCCAATGGATGATAATGAGGAAGAAATCAAATGAAAAATGAAGATTTCATCACGCACCTTGAGCTGTAGTGCGCTTGCCTTTGGATTTTTCATCACCACTTCAGCCAGGGGGTCTGGTTTCTTTGACGACAGCCATTGATGATTGTGTACGCCCCGGTGTGTGAGGAGACCCCAGCCAGTTTTCAGGTGAAAATCGAATTGGGACAGCTCTTCCAGGAAATCTTCCCAGGGCATCCACCGGCCAGGCCTTTGCATGTGGGGTTCCTGATATATGATGGATGGGTGGCGGCAGAACGTCAGTGATTGATCAGATAAGGGATTAGGGGGGACTTTTTTTGACTCACCTGCTGAGAACCTCTTGAATTTTACCCCTGCCAGTTGGTGGCAGCCTGGTGTAGCCGCATTTGTCTTGGTCACACACCAAGACCCCGAGGCAGTAAATTCAGATGACTTTCCACTCTTGATTGGTGGACTTCGCCATGTTGCTGCTTGGCTTGGAGAACCTAACCACTCCAAAATTGTGGAAATAGGCACCGGGGGCAAGGTCGGATGTGGTGGAACCGTTGGGGTAAAGGGGATAGCCCTGCCGGTCAAGGACACAGCCATGATTGATGTAGGTAGCAAAGCCTTAATCCATGGCGTGGGGGATATTGCCAATTTTCTGTTGAATCAGTGTTTTCAGGGGGGCAGGAGTTTTGGGAGTATTTTTTTTGGTCGGTGTGTCTTGGTTGGTAGTGAAAGAATTGGGGGAAATAGGGGTAGTAGTAGCTGAGGGAACGGTGTTGGTGGTAGATGGGGGGGGGGGGGGGGGGAATAAGAGGAGGGATGGATTTGTGGATCTTCATGGAGTTTTTGGATTTGGTGCCCATGGCTGGTGGATTAAGGTTATACATATGATTATTTCAGGGTATTTATTTGGGGATTGTTTGAATTAAAGGGTATGTAACTTTATTAAAGTTGCTGTGGGTGATTATCAAGAATAGAAAGTTGGAAAGATTGACAAAGCTGCCACACTAAACCTAGTTTCCTGGTCAGGCAATTCGGGAGATAGGTGATAGTGGGAGTCTATCTAGTAGCCCTAACCATGTAGTCAGCCAGAGACTTAAGCTTCTGGGGGGTGGTTTTGAGTGGAGTCATTCAATTGTTATATATATATTTTTTTGTGGGTTTTGTACAATTTTACATGCATTGTGACATGGAGGGGTGTAAAAATACAGGTTACCAGCCACCAGGGTCAAAATTACAACTAGCTCTTTGCATGCTCTGGGTTTACAATGCACGGGTGGCTCCAGAAAAATTGGAAAGTTGGTTTAATACATTTTTACAACCCCCCAACTTTGCCTACAGGGGGCATTGTTAAACACAGTTTGTAAAATTCATTCTCTTTGAGGGTTTGACACGCGACCCACCCACTTTGAAGGTGCGACCCATCAGACATCGATGGGTGGGTCGCAGATTCAAAATTCCGTTTGGAATTGGGGTTCGCCCGTGCAAACCCCTAATGCCGGTTCAGAGTGGTTCACAGATTCAAAAATCCGTTCGGAATTGGGGGTTGCGGGTTCAATTCAGCAGATTTCTGAGAAATATACACAAAAGCCCATAACTTCTACAATACACAAGGTATCAAACTACAAATTGAACCAAATTAAAGCTAATACCCTGATCTATTTTTTTACCACCCATAATCAAGTAAAAATATGTAATTTTTGAGAAATAAGGCACGCAAGCCTCATTTTTGGCATAAAATTTGGTGGTGCCGTAACTTTTGAGTGAAACAACAAATAATGTCTTAATTAATACATGTAAAAATAAAAAGTCTTCAAATTCATCATTTTATCAACTTTTTACAATTAAAGCAACCAAAGAAAGGAAAATAAATTTCGAAGAAAATCAAGAAAATTGGATAAAAAAAAAGAAAACCAAAACCAAAAAGAAATTAAAACTAAAACCAACATTTATCAAACCCAGTCTCTGTTTTAATTCTTTCTTTCAAATCAAAACACCTAGAATACTTATCCCTCCACCGCATGGCCTCTGGTGTAGCAATCTGTTTCCAGTTCTTCTCCAATTGAGCTGCTGGGAATAAATTATTGTCTGTCATCTTCAATACCACAAAATGCCAGCTTTTTGTCAGACCAAGGAAGATTGGAGAATTGTTGTTTTGTGGGGTGGTTGAAGGGAAGAAAGATTGGTTACAAGACTTTCAATAATAAAAAACTTCAGCCATAAGATGCCCCGTCGTTGGCATGCTCATCCAATGACTGATATTGCAAGGGTCAGAGTTGCCCACGTGTATCCTTTGAGCCATTTTGTCGATTTCTTCAAGAAAGCCTTGATCCAAGTAGAAGTCTGATCAAGAGACGTGATTTTTGTAAAGCTCTTTGCGGACGTCCATGAAAGCATCTTGACCACGTCCCAATGCCCAGGCAATTGCTCAAAATGCACAGTGTCCATCAGGTTCAACATCTAAGATTTTGTCAATATAATCATGAATCATGGAAGGGAAATGACTGAGATATTGGGGAGCTTCAGCAAGGGGATGAAATCTTCTGGTTGATCTAGTAGGAAGGATTTTTCAAGTTGGCTGAGTCTTGGCTTTCTTGGGAATTGGATCTTGCTTTTCTGATGCAATTTGTTTTGGTTGGTCTTTTTCAAATTGAGAGGGTTCACAAGTTTCAGTTTTGAGGATTTTTTTCTTCTTGGAGGCAGTAGAAGGCCGTCCTCGAGTGGTTTGAGGGCCTTGAGGAAGCTTGAAATCAACCAGAGAAGCAGAGCCTTCAAGAAGTCGATTGATTGAGTCCAGATGAACTTCATGTTTTCAAGTTAATTTTTTATCTTGTTTATTCTTTCTTCAGCTTCAGTTTCTTTGGAGTAGTTGAGAGGCTTCATATCCTAAAAAAATGAATACAAAACAGTCAGAATCAATTTGAATTTGTGAAAAAAAACAGTGAATTTCGAAAATTAAAAAAATAAAAAAATCTTCAAGTTTTGGATCCACACGCTGACCATCTTACAATTTTGCGGCGATTCAATGTTTGCACCGAATTCCAGCTTTTTTGTGTTGAGCACAATTGCATCTTCCAGGAGCTTCAGGATTCATATATTTAAAGTTGGACTGGGCGATTCGGAGAGCAAAGTTGCATATCTTTCCATGACAGAGAGTGAAAATGGAGTTGATGTTTTGTAGCACAGTGATCTTCTGTTGATGAAACTCAGATTTGATTTTGTGGTGTTGTCCTTCTAGGGAAAGAGTGATGAGCTTGATGACTTCAGGAAGAGATGATTGAGAATTAAGGAGATGACTTTTGATGTAAGAGTGAGGACATTTGATTCTAGAAGTAGTTTGGTGGTCAAAATGAGTTGTTTTCTTCGTCCAAGCATTGAAAAATTGAGGAGCAAGGGGAATCCAGGTCTTCTCAACATAAGCAGTGAAATCAGAAGGATAAAGCCCTGAGAATCTTGAAAAAGATGAATAAAATTCACTAGGAGTCGAAATTTTGGTCAAGTTGCTCCAGTGACTGAGAATTTTCTGTACTAGATCTTGATCCTTGATTAAGCGAGAAGCATTTGAAAGAATGATTTTTTCGATGAGCCAGGTGCAGAGCATGTGAGCAGTATTCGGGAAAACTTGTTCAATCAAATTCATCAATGCTAGTTTGCGGTCTGTGATCATGACTTCTGGAGGTGTAATTTGATGAACTGAGAGGACTGAACAGAAACCTTTGAGAGCCCAAGTATAGAATTCAAGATTTTCCTCCACTAGAAAACAGAAAGCCACGCTAAAAGATTTGTTGTTCCCGCTTACACCAGCAATATGGAGGAAAGGCATCTTGTATTTATTGGTTTTGTAAAGGCTGTCAAGGAAGAGGATGGTGTGATAGGACTGAATGAATTAGAGTGAAGAGTGGTGACAGAAAAAAAGAGCTTTAAGATTTCCATCTGAGTTGGTTTTTACTTGAGTTGTATAGTTTGAATCAGAGAGGTTTTGTTTGAGTTGAACTATTGGACTGAGGCCTTGAAGTGATTCAGTTTTGACTTTTCTTTTCGCAACATAGATAGTATTTTTGGTGGCTAGAATGTTTTCATTTGGTTCTTTTTTTGATTGCATGACTCGGAGAATTTTGGTTGGTCTGAGACCAGCTTCAGTGAGATTTTTGACTTGAGCATACTGAGCAGGAGTGAGACGGCAATTTTCAACATGAGCACTGGGATCGCTAGAAGCAGGATGGTTGTGGTTTGGGTTGTCAGTTTGAGAGAACCAATCCCTAGTAGGTTTTTGGAAGTTCGCGTGAGCAGAGAATGGGCAACCAATGAGTCTAGAGAGTTTCAAATTATCACAAGGGTTTTCCTTTCGTTTTTTGTCTTCCTTCTTTACACCCCTACAAAAATAATTGTTCAAAAAAAAAGTAAACAAAAATAAAAATCAGTGATCTGATGATTGACACAATCCAAACACAATAATGGAAATCATCTCAAAGAAATTATACTCACCTGTAAGTATGATGATAATTATGATGAGATTGGTTGTTTTGAAAAGAAACAAAAAAAACCAATGATCAGTCATGTGATGATTGCAATGAGAAATAAAATCAACAAAAATAGAAAAAACATACTGTAACATTTGAATATTTTCCTCTTGTCCTTGTCCGAACGACGAATAACAATCACATAGCCATGGTCCCGAGCAAATCCCTTGATTGATGAAAGAATTTGTTCTTCTGAGTTGTAGCAGGCCCTCGGCGGTGCTGGCAATCGAAAGAAGTATTCTCCACCTTCTTGATCTTGAGGTTCAGATTGTTTTTTTTATTCTTCATCTTCAGAGAAGCTGCTGTAGGTGTCACTGAGATGTTGGTTGATTTCTTGGAGTTTTTGTTGATATTCTGAGAGGTTTCAGGAAGCTTGAGGCTTGTTTGGGCGAACTGAGGAGACTTGGTTGGAGTTGGGGTTTATTTTGGTCGAGTTTTGAAGGGTTTTGAAGGGTTTGGAAGGGTTTTGTTGGGTTTTTTGGGGTGGTTTGGAGGGGTTTGGAAGTGTTTGAGTGGTTTTAATAGGTTGGTGTTGGCTGGTTGGTGGATATAGGGGTGTTATTTCCCAGTGGGTCAAAACCCAATTTTGACTTGCGACCCCCGGAGGTATGGGGGTTTGGGGGAAAAATACAGGTATTGTCTCCACGACCCATACTTCCAAAGGATTTTTTGAATCTGCAACCCACCCCCTGGATCAGTGGTGGGTTAGTGAGTCCGCGACCCTCCAATTCCCCAAAAGAATTGAAGGTGTGACCCATCCCGGTCGGACTTTTGATTTTTTGACCTATGACCCACAATCCCGACAGGTTTTTTGAAGGAGCGACCCACCCGACGACCTGGCAACCAAAAGGGTGCGTCGCGTGTCGAACCCTCTATTCTTTATTGTTGTGACGGTTGACCTTTTCAGGGTCTCTCTCAAGGAAAACCCCTAGGGATGTCCGGAGGGGGAAGTAACTCCTTCCGCCTCCCAAACATCCTGGGTGTAGGTTGGGGGGTTGTGCCATTCCCCTCCTACTGTGGTTCTCTGGACCGCTGAGTCTTCAGAGGCAGAGAACACATTTGGAGAGGGGATGGCGCGCAACAGAAACAACAGTTGTCTTGCCTTCAAGGCAAGGGAGGAGGAACTCCAACCCATTCTTAGACAACTTGGTCAGGATAAGAGTTCTGACTATTTAACTATTTTCATTCATTTGTGTTGTTTCAATTTCCCATTCCCGCCTTGTCTCACTCAGAGTTCTCCTTGTTCTTTACAGGGGCAGCTTCCCAGCATTGGTCGAGTTTGTCTAGAAGTTTTGTCGTGTCCTCTTTTTCTTGTTCGAAGTACTCTCTAATGTACAACTGGTAACAGTCTGAAACCCATCTTCCTATCTTACAGATCTCTTTCACATCTACTCCCATGGCATGCCAGAAGGAAGCGCCCCCTACTCTGAAAGAGTGCCCAGAGATCCTCGAGAAGTTTCCCGCCTTCCATGCTGCATTGAGGGTTTGGACCACAGAGTCTTTAGTTAAGAGAACCCTTTGGTTCCTTTGTCATAGTAGCCTAGGAGAGAGGTAGTGAGGTTACCGGCTTCTTCTAACCTCTTTTTGACTGCTTCAACAGGGCATAGCATGTTGCACTTAGGTTCAAGGTAAATCTTTTGTATCTCTCCTGGCTTGCTAGTTTTTGCATCCTCGAGCAGCAGAGTGACTGATTTCTTCTCCGAATCTTCTTGCCATTCTACGTCAGTCGTCAGAATCAATGTACGTGGATCCAGGACCCCAGTAGGAGAGGGGGAAGTTAACTCAGCAATCCTAGTGGTGCCCCAGAAGGCAATCAGTGCCAGATCTAGGACAGCTCTCTCTTTCGGACTTTTTTGGGCTAGGACAGCTCCTGTCTTGTCTTTGGTCGGGGTTTTGGCGTCCGATCTCAGCAGTACCTTGACTAGAGCTTTGGAAACAGATGGATGATTTTCCAAGCATTTATTCCATGGAGGTATTTCTCTAACATTTTCGAGGCTATTTCCTGCTTTTCAGACTTCCCTTCGTCCCGGCCGGCCCAGAAGCAAAACTGATAAATGTATTCGGCTTCCAGTGGTAAGGAAAATTCTTTTACGGAAGTCTCCGACATGAATTTGTGGAATTTCTTGATCGCTGAGTTGTAACCTATTAGAGTATTCCACTTGTACCCCCTCAGGAAGTCAAGATATTCTGGTTTTATCACAATTTCTTGAGATCCGTTGGATAGGAAATGGGAAATTTTTGAGAGGTCCATTTTGTTTCTTTGTGGGGTAAGATTCATTTTTCTTTTTGGGTTCTCTCCTTCTCCTTATGACTTATTCTCTCGGGCTCTCACAGTGCAAATTTGAAACCTGTTTTGAAACAGATACAGGTTATTTAATTTCTTAGGAAAGTAATTGAAACATATATTCATCTAGATCATGTGGTAGGTCTATTACTATTATGTGTTTCCATTTCCTCTCTCCTATCTCTCCTCTAGATAGTTGGTCTGCTTGGTTTCCTATCAACGTAACTCTTCTCGCTTCAATGTCCATCTCTAGCCTTACTAGTTCTTTTTGGATTATCTTTCACTCTTTGTTTACACGCCTGTCCTTTGATCTCTGCTTCCTGATTGTGCCTTCCATCATTGTGTTATCAGTCCAAACTATGAATGTTTTTCCCTTTTTGATTCCTAATTTCTCTAACATTATGATTCCGAGCCTGATTGCTACTGTTTCAAGCCAAACTATCTTATTCCCTTCCTTTCCTTCTTCTGACACATTTCGTAGCTGAAATTGACCCCATCAATGCCCTATTACCACTCCTATTCCAAAGCTTGCTGATGCGTCTCCAACCCACCCAATTTCAGTGGGCGCCGGGTTTGGCATCAGCCGCATAGGTTTGAACATCACAAGGGTAAAGAGCCATTCTTCAAGGTCTTCTCTTGCATCTTGAGGGAGTATTCTCTTTGCTTTCTTGAACTTCCACGTATTCATCCACCTGTAGAGGCTGCACAGGTAGCAACGTAACTGTGGGAGGATGTATGAAACATGATTTAACCTTCCAGTCATCACCTTGACTTCCTTGAAGTAGTAAGCGTCCACGGCCAGGAAAGTCTTTAGCTGATTGATCCTATCTTGAATTTTACTGTCTGGCAGCCTTACAGTTTTGTTAGTCCCGTGCCACTGAAAACCTATAAACTTCTGCTCAACAGCAAACGCTGAGAATTTCCCTTCATTAGTTTTTATGCCTAAATTGTTTGACTTTGCTACAATTTTGTCCATGTTTGTGGATGATTGTGGAGAATTGATGAACAGGTTGTCGTCAACCCATTGGAATATCTTCAATAAGTCAAATTTGGCTGCCATTATTTTGGTCCAGGCATCCGCCGGTCATCCAAAGGACCCGAATCTGGCCACGCCTCCAAATGTTATTCTTGTGTCAAGTAGTAACTTGTTGTCAAAGTTTTTTATCATCAGATAAGGCCATTGGCTCGGCACTGTCGGGATTTGTCTATAGGCCTTTGCCCAATCAAATAGTGCCATCTGGACCGGGGTTTCTGTAGCTAGTAAGTAGCTGGATATGACGTTAAAGTTGTCCCATGTTGTCTTGAAGTCATTCGTGTTGATGAAGGAATTTACAGATGGGATTCTTTCATTTTCGTAAGGAAAGATAAATCATTGGTAGGTCTGAATTATCCGTCACCATTCAATACTGCGCCTAATGGGAACCTTTTCACTACTTGTTCATGAGTGAAAGGTCCAAACATCCGTCCAGCATTTAGTTCATCTGCAAAATTTTGTTCAATCTTTTCCTGTGTGTTCCATGCCGACCCATGATTATCTGGTGTTTAAAAGATCTCCCCGCCTTTTATTGAGTGAGGTGGAATTCCTTGATGAAAGCCCTCACGGAAGCCTTGGATGACGTCCGAGAATTCAGTCAGTAAACCGTATTTTTCCAGTGATTTCTCCCATTCCGTGATATTCATCTCGCAATTTACTCCTGTCGGCTGCCTCTCTAAGTTGTCACTTGATTTCCTTAGTAGCTCTCTTTCATAGACCGGCTCACTTGGAATTCTCTCGTTTTTTTTACAGTACGGGCTAGCAGCCATTAAAATATCTTTCAACGTGGGATGTACATCGCTGTTTTTTTATTGGAGGAGAGAATAGGGAAAGACGGCATCACTTAGTTTTAACTCTAATTACAATTGCATAGGTTTGTCAGGCTAACAATGGGGGGCTGGTATGGAATGAAGGCGGCAAGACGGGGTTTTATATTTATTGCATGTAATTTTTTTTTTGGTACCTACTAGCGTCTTCTCCCTTTTTCCTTATCCATTCCACCCTTGTCCGCATATTCTGACCTGTACTCTGGGTCAAAATTATTTCCCTTATACCCGGACAGTCGTCTTGTTGCCGAGTTCAAGGTTGACATCACCTGGCTTGTTGGCCGAGGTTTCTGCGTCATGGACTTGCTTTTGGCTGGGGGTTTTCCTGTCGTTGGGTCCCACGATGCTCTCGGGCCGCCAGTTGCGTATGGGTTATTGTTAAACTTGAGCTCTTCATACTTTCTGCACAAGGCATATGATGCCTCGGCAATCTTTTTCCGATAGACGGACACGTCTGTCAGGGATTGCTTTCCATTTGGGAGTGTTACCCTGTGGGCAAAGCAATTTGTTTGAACATGCACATTGTACCGTAGAGCCACCATGAAACCGTCTTTGGCCATGATGTTATTGCAATTTGTCATGTGGCCGCGGAACCAGTCGACTAGTTTTGTGTATCTGTACTCATTCCCTAGTGTCGATAGGAAAACTTGGAAATTGGTTGTCCATTTGCTGGGGTATGAATATCCAGTGTATGTGTTCCTGTTGCCTGATTGATCATCAGTTCGTGGTCTTTTTTTGCCATGGTAAAGTATGGCCGCGTTTTTCACGTTCAGTTGAAGATGGTGAGTGGGAGCGGTCCCTTGAGATCTCGAAGATTTTTTTTGAAATAAGGGGTAAACCCCATTTTTTCATGCTCGCCAACCTCTGAGTTGTTGGCTTCTGACCCATCTGTCTCAATCATCTCCTCGGCTTTGATGTACTTTGCTGGAGACAGCACAGGATCCTCTTGACTTCCAGCATCAGACTCGGAGTCCGTGTGCTCACTGATTGACCTTTTCCTTTTCTGCTCCGATGCGGGCGGCCCTTGAGTCATCCTTTTGTACATGTCAAAGAGCATCAACACCCTTTCCATCTTGCCCGCTTCTTCGGCTGCCATTGCTTTTGAGATCAAGCTGCATACAATGGACATGTCTGGTTTGTCTTTTGGATGACAATCTGTTTGGATCTGCGTAGGTTTTTTCAGTTTTGGATTCTCCTTTCTGTAGCACTCTTGTGCTTTCTTTTTTTTTTTTTTGAAACTTACGCTTCTTTGGCATTCCTTTTTCTCCTACTTTCTGTATTTTGGGTTCTGATGGCTGTGCGTTTGCCTTCCTCATGAATTTTGAGGTTGCCGTTTCCTCGCCTGTCTCATTTATTTCCGATTCATTTGAGTTGTCTGAGCTTACCAACTCCTCTTCATCTCTCCCTGCCCAATCTTCTGGCTCTTCCGCTTCTCGGTTCCTGTTTGACACTCTTCCCCCTTTCGACCCTTGTTGTGTTGAGTTCCAAAGGATATTACTTAACTCTTGGAGCCGTTGCAACATTGTCGAGTGAGTTATTTTTTTATTTTTTTTATAAAGTTTCGGAGAAAGGTTAAGGCTACCTAATAATGATTTGTATGTAGATAATAAAAAAAGAAATGGGGGGAAGGGGGGTAGAGTGTTTGTGAAGTCCGATCGTCAATTTTCCAGGTTTCTTGGGGGGGAATGTATAGCGTTGCGCTACAGCTGAGCCACTTGTGGTTGGCTTGACCTGTATTACCACCGGAAGCTGGCGCGCCATTGGGAGCTCACTCCCCAATTCTTGCGCTGTAAAGCTCAAAAGTGTCAGTGAAGAACTTTTCCTGAGTTTGGAAAGGTATTGATGTGGATGCCTCTGCTGATCCAAATACTAGACACTAAAAAATCCTCCCAATCTTGGATTGGAAAGTTTTATGTAGTGATAGTAGGTGTATCAAAGATACTACTGTTGTTTTAAAAGTGGATTTGGTTATAAGGTGTTATTCAGGTGAGTTGATCTTGTTGATGTTATTGATGTTGTTGGAGTTGTTGATGAGGTTATGATGATGATGTCTGATGGTATGGATAAGATAAGGATAAGGTGACTGTAGAGGTGTTGAGTGGGGGAGCAAATGCTTCAACCAGGGATTGAACTCAGGTCCTTTGGGTGAGGGTATATAAGTTCAAAAAAGGGTAAAAATGAGGCAGGGTGAAGGCTCCTTATTTTGGATATGACTTGAGTGAGGATTGAATGTGTGACCTTGAGGTCAATATAATTGATGGTTATAATTGATGAGGGTGTTATTGCAAGATATAAAGGTGGTTATAGAGTTGATAAAGTATAAGGTGGATAATTAGAGTTTATTAAAGACAACCAATCACAGAAAAAAAATTCAAGGGTTTCCCCTGACAAGCAATCCTAAAACAAAAATACAATGGCTTCCCCTACACATTACACACAAGCAAACTTGACACCTCCTGTCCTTCCCTGACTAGCAGGGCCAAAAACAGTAGGAAGATGGCCCTCAGTGTGCTGCGGGGGATAATTTGCAAAGGAGGACCACTGTGTGTAACCTAAAAACTGCGCATATGCAACAGCGGAAGGGGGCGAGCAAAACTTCAGCTGGAATTGCAGCATGAAGATCAGGCTTGCACCTCAAATCAATGAACCCCACTGGCCCATTTATAGAAAACCTCAACTCCCTCACTCCGTCATCTCCTTTTGTTTTATCCACAGTCCAGCCGCCCCGCTATGCCTTACCAACAGACCACATGAGTTTCAGCCATCATCTGTTGACTGTTCCATCATGACCCCAACCCTTTGAAACAGTCCACAAGTCCCTAGGCACATACGACCCTTAACCTTCTCCGCTTACCTTATGACTCATCCATCAACCTTATGACTCATCCATTAACTTGCTGCCAATGCATACTATACAGGTCACTCACAACCCTCACGGCATGCATCTTACCTGTGGACCCTCAATTTCCCCCATCAAACACCACTTGAAACCAAACCAAGTTAGCTCATCCTCGCGCCACACCTTGTCTTCACACTGACAGCATCAGCAACACCACACCAATCTATACTACTTGCTCAGTCCTACCAACCCATATTCAACCAGGTGTTTTCCACAAGCTATCAAACCCCTATTCCTCATGTCGACTTTGCCAATGTTCTCAAATACTCCAGATATACAGCTCGTACATCTGATTCAGTGACACAGTTGAGGACACTCTAGGTGATCTCTTGTATACTATGGACAAGGAATCCCAAGCCTGGCTCAATCAATTCAACTCTGGAAACACACCATTATCATCAATCCAATTCGTGCAAGGGCAAAGAGAAAGAATGCGCCGAAACCGAAAACGACGGTCCTTGTCCCCACCGAGGATGATTTTGAAGCCATAATGGATCATTTCGAGAAAACTACGGAAGAGACTGTTCCTGGCTTACATCTGGTAAGCCCAAAATTCCGCCTGGGCAGTTACTTTCCTCTCTGACTTTCTTCACAATGTTTTCTGTTTTTTTTTTGTTAGGACATGAATTGTTTACCGTCCCTCGTGGAATTGGAGCTTGCTGCAGAATCCCCGCTGATTCCGCAGCAATTATCACCCATCAAGATATTTGCCAAGTTTGTTAATTCTCATTGGAAGGAGTGTCGGCTAAAGCGTGGCGGTAAACCTACCATGCCGGCCGTTGATGTAAGCTGCTTTTGCCTTGGTGCATATGCAGATTGTTTCCCATCTACTCAGCCCGAGCTTCTTCAGGAACCCTCCGACCTGGGGCATCTCTAACAGTCAATTTTGGTTTCAAGATGAAGGCCCCAAGGAACCCTCTCAGATCTCTAGCTCTAATAACAATAATAATAATAATAATACAATGGTGACAACGGCAACAACAACAACTTCTACTACGACTACCAATTCCACTACTAACAATCACCACCCCCTCTGCATCCAATTCTCCCAATCCTCCTCAGGGTAATCGCAGTTCACATCCCTCAACTCGCCCTCCTAACCCCTCCGAGAGAATTCCTTTGGCTGCTCTCTCTCGACCCACCTCCACGGATCACCAAGCGCTACATCACCCACATCACCCCATTCATTTTCCCTTCTACCCCCATCTAATCTCAACAACCCAGGCGCTGGCACACCCAACAGTCCCGTGATCAACACCAACATCGGAGCTCGGACCAACTATTCTTCTTGTGTGCATAATAGCAACAATGCCCCGACTGCGTCCAATTCTCACTGAATAACCCTTTTATGCTTTCAGCTCACGGAGGTCCCAACCTGGAATCCGTTCACCAAGTTGGTTGTTATGATGATTCTGGGGTAAGTTAATGTTTCCGCGAATATATTTCACAGAAGCACCTGATTTACTGATGCATGACTTGCTGGTAGGCCTATCAAGCGGCCAAGTTGACAGCGGTGGCAGTGAATCCCTTTATGCTCAGTATGGTATTACCGACCCGGCCACCAACCCACACTGATTGTCATCAGTCCCGCCACCTTCTTATGGATTACCATCCATCAATTGACTCGGTGGGAGTGGGCAATCATCTTCAAACACAGGAGGGACACGAGGGATAGGTGACTACCCATTCTCAGGTTCACCCAGCCAACAGGATACAATCGACCTCCACAGGCAGTTATAGTGGTTATCTTTCGCCGGTGGTAGCCAAGAATACTTTCCGGACGAGGACGACAACTGGCGGAGGATCATCAATGGCAGAGCGGGAGAATCACTCCTATGGTTCATCTTCACACGCTCAACAATCCGCCCGGACAAGGCTTGCCAGGCTCGGCCACTCAGTCCACATTGTTTCTCTACTCATCTCCCTCTACATCAACTAAACTGAGCACAGGATAACCGTTCCCAAAGCGGCTCCACCATTGCTAATCTCACCGGCGAAATCACTCCACACCGGATCGGGCCCGGCCCAGAATGACTAGGATCAACTCTCAAAATAGAACCAATGCTGGTGGGCTACAACTCAATGAAAACAGCAATGGAGGTCTGTCCAATCTCTCTTTCTCTCTTCCTATCATCAATCATCCCCTCTCTCTCCTGTAGGTTCTCATTGGACTCAGATTAACTCATCCCACGTAATGAAAAAGGGGAGGGCGCTGGCTGATAACCTTTCTCCTCCTCACCCACCTTTATATATATATATATATATACCTTCTCAAATGTGACTTACCAGCCAGTTCGTAATCTGAGGTGTACATTTTGTAGTTTGACAAGACCATTGATAGCAACTCTTACATCTGTTTCCACCGACGAGAGATAAAAATGGTTTGGAAAACGCGACGAACAGATATCCAGAACATGGATCGACTCGTGCGTCTCAGGAACGATTTGTGCAAAACCAAGAGCTTTTGAATACAGTACTTGCTCGGCAGCAAACCAAAAGAGAAGCTGTCGAGCTCGAGAAAGATATCTTTGAGGGCCGCTGTCTGATCGGCAAAATGAAGCGGGTGGCGATGAAGATCTATTAGTCAGTAAGAAATAAAAAAGACACAAGCGAGAGCAGTCTGGAAATGGGTGAGTAATTAAACCTTTGTTTGTTGCAACTCGTGTGATCTGGAATCAATACTGATATTTTCTTCATTGTTTAGTACACTCATAAGTCCCTAATTGTGAAATGCTGCTGGGCCTAGCCCTGGTCTAACCTCCACTGGTGCCATCATGCTCGAAGATGTACAGTTCTATAGATATCAGGCTAGAGCCACCAACAAGCTCATGGAGCAAGATCACAACAGGTGTCAAGTAGAGCAAAATGGCTGCAAAGACTTGACTGATTCTGCACACCTACCAATACCACTGTTGGCAGCTGCACTGAGATGACGCAATGCACTCTCTTCCGATCCACATTGTTCTTCTAAATCTCATTGGGAAGGTTTGGGAAATTTTGAGCATGACCTTTCCAATCCCCTATTGGTCTTGGGACACAATCAATATAGAAAGCAAATGGGAAGAGGTGGTCAGCTTTGGCTAGATTGTATCACTGCACCACGGCAAAGGATATGTCAAGGGACGCGATCAAACACTGATCTTCCCAGTGATTCTGGATAGCATGTTTGACATTGTAGACTGACTGATTGCTGGCGGTATGATAACGATCTCCTTCAAGACTTCCGTCTGTTGAGTATCCGCATATCATTGATGATTACAGCATTAACTACTAAAGAGTACATCTGGTCATGTACTAATAATACTCAAATTTAGATTCTGTTATTATTGAGGTGAGGTTAGTTTTCCTCAAGAGTAAAGTTATATGGACAGAAAAACTTTGGCAAATTTTCAGCCAGGTACTTACATTACCTACGCCCATTATTTCATTGGG
Source organism: Puccinia horiana (assembly GCA_001624995.1). Classification (NCBI taxonomy): domain Eukaryota; kingdom Fungi; phylum Basidiomycota; class Pucciniomycetes; order Pucciniales; family Pucciniaceae; genus Puccinia; species Puccinia horiana. The sequence continues at coordinate 940,656 of LWDY01000087.1, forward strand.
TTGGGATTCCCGAAGGATGTCATTTATGTCCAGGTATGTTGTTTTCGTCAGTTTCACATTAAGGTCGTATGGGTTGACGGTTTCCCGTTGTAAATCTCAAAAGTGTCAGTGAAGACCTTTTGCTGAGTTTGGAAATGTATTGATGAGGATGCCTCTGCTGATCCAAATACTAGACAATAAACAAGCCTCCCAATCTTGGATTGGAAATTTTTATGTAGTGATAGTAGGTGTATCAAAGATACTACTGTTGCTTTAAAAGTGGATTTGGTTATAAGGTGTTATTCAGGTGAGTTGATCTTGTTGATTTTATTGATGTTGTTGGAGTTGTTGATGAGGTTATGATGATGAAAGGCTGATGATGATGATGTCTGATGGTATGTATAAGGTGAGGATAAGGTGACTGAAGAGGTGTTGAGTGTGGGAGAAAATGCTTCAACCAGGGATTGAACTCAGGTCCTTTGGGTGAGGGTATATAAGTTCAAAAACAGGGTAAAAATGAGGCAGGGTGAAGGCTCCTTATTTTGGATATGACTTGAGTGAGGATTGAATGCGTGACCTTAAGGTCAATATAATTGATGATCATAATTGATGATCAGGGTGTTATTGCATAATATAAGGGTGGTTATGAAGTTGATAAACTATAAGGTGGATAATAAAATATAAGACTAGGATTTTCAGGATATAGAAAGTTGGATGAATGTAATATGATCAGTGCCCAATATATTGGATGATGGGATGGTGAGGAAAAACTGGCAGGCAGAAGGCCTCCTTACATAGTAAAAAGTGAGGGATTTTAGCCAAAGGGGTACACCCCAAATACTGGCCTGAAGGTCCACTAAATGGCTGTGACTAGTCTATCTACCATACATCCCTTTCGTATCCAGCCTAAAATACAGAAATGCAATATGATAAAGCAGTCCAAGTTGTGGTTATGACCAGTATAAAGGAGCTCAATATAAAAAATTTAGTCCAAGTTGTGTTTATTCCTGGTATAAAGGAATTCAATAACCATGTATGCAATGTATATTCAAAATACCCCCAGGAATTGGCCACAAAGAGGAATGTCACTGTATCTTCTAAACCAGTAGAGTTATGAGGGTGGTTCCATTAAGTGAGTAGGGGTTATTTTAGCCATAGAATCCATTTATGATTTTGTTTTGACCCTATTGTGAGTTTATAAAAAGATATAATAAAATTTCGAATTTTCCCTGTTAAGAAACACAGGAAAGTATAACACACTGTTGTAACATGTGGCTTAAACAGACTAGCCTGCACCATGTCTTGTGTTTTATTTTGTTTGTTGGAAGGTTCACCGTGTGTAAGGCTTCACCATAAAGGTTTGTGAATGCCAAAATCCAAGTTCTGCAAAAAAACAATGTTATCACCACAAGATTTATAGGTGTTGAGGAATGATTTGGTATTTATTGAGTTTGGCTGGCATATTGCATGAGATATAGTGAAATTTAGTTGAGGTCTGATTAAGATGAATCATGATGTTAGTGCTAATTAAATGTGGAGGTTAAGCTGATTGGTAGATTTTATATAGCATGTTATACATTTTTATCTAACATGTTATGCACTCAATCTAAGACAAGACACTTAATTGTGTGATCTCAAGATGGTTTATTGATACCTTCAATTTATTTTTCAGTGGAAATTGATGGCTTTATATTTGTGTAAGGTGAATTGATGGGGGAGGTTAGCAAAATGATTGAGTTGAACACTCAACAAAGCTGTATTGAATTAGAAAATAATCAAGAGAAGGTATTGGGGATACTCTTTGACAGGATAACTATGATACATTAAGGGTTTGTCTGAAAGAATCTACACATGTTGCTTGCAGCGGCGCAGCCGCCTTGGCCTCTAGTAAGATATAAGACTATGATATTCAGGAGTTAAAACCTACAATTCTCAGTTTCCCAGTTTCCTTGGCCAGCATTTATTTCTCCTTTACCAATTTTCATTTTTGAGGACCGGACTTTTTTTTAATAGGCAAAGCCTGATGATGATTCCCGGTCCTGAGGTTAGTACAACATTGTCAAGAGAGCCTCTATTTATACACATAGTGGCCCAGTTCTTTTCCAGCCTGCATTTCATTTTTTCTGTTGTCTGACACTCCGACCTGTGTCATAAATAGGTGTCATTAGTGCCAGAGCATGCATACTTTTGAGTTGTCCTGCTGACTATATTAACTTAGATGTGTGAAAATCTTCATGTGTAACGTGCCTACTTATGCATGTTTGAGCATGACTGGTTTCTTTTCATGGCACTCTGCTTCCTTCTGCCCGTCTCAATCTCCATATTCACCTTATCAGTTCCTCACTCTTTACTTTGTCAGAAACACTTAATAATCCTCAATCTTCAATCCCAATTCTGAACGACCATCCTGGGATGGCTGACTTCATTTGCATTGATGTACAGAATTTTAAGTCGTTTCTCCACCTTTCTCCCTGACCAATCCAAATGTTGAACGGCCATCCTGGGATGGCTAACTTCATTTGGATTGATCATTTTCAGTCATGTCATTTTAAGTCGTCTCTCCACCTTTCTCCCTCTAGACCAATCCAAACGTTGAATGGCCATCCTGGGATGGCTGACTTCATTTGGATTGATCATTTTCAGTTATGTCGTTTCATCTATTATCTTTCTTCTTATTCTTCTTATCTATCTAATTTCACTAACTTCCATAGCCTACAGGCAACATCCAATCCTCCAGAACGCTGTTGAAGGCCAATAAGCCATTCAATTCCGCAATTCTCCATTTCCCTCACCTCCCAAAATCACGCCAATCCCCTGATGCATAGAATTTTTTTCCCCAATGACGTATGGTTTATTCTTCAATTTCCATTGGCTTATGTTTGGGGAAATGGAGGTGTTTTTTTTTGTTGGTGGTTTATACATATATTCATGTTTTCCATAAAAGAGATCTGTACTGGCCAACAATTGTTTGATCCAACCAGTATCATTGTGCTAGAACAAGAAACATCTACCGTCAACCATCAAGAAGAACAATACACAGAACAACAATGTCTACCTCTAATTCACTTAAACCTTTTAATAATTCTAACACTGTGTTTAGTTCTCAACCCAGAAAGGGTCCTATGGTGCCATCAACCACCCAGTCTATATTCGAGGTCTCTTTGACATTACTGAAATGGTCAGTCGAGATTTCATAATAGTATTATTAGTATTAGTATATTAGTATATTAGTATATATATATAAATTTACTATCATCACCATTATTACACGTGATACAAGCCAAAAACTGTTATACAGGTTTGTCTGAAAAAATTGACTATTTGTGCTCCTCTGTTAACATGTTTATCATCTTTTCTTTCCCATTCTACTGATTTTTGGCAGGGTTCTCACGACGTTCCTCCTGGCGCACTGTATGGTTCAGTTTCAGTCAAATAATCCATTGCATTCTACGATAGCATCACTGGTGACAAGAAAAACTTAAAGATTCAACTCACAGGATACGCTTCTGTTGCTACCAGCCTCCACATCAATAAGCTGTACTTACTTTCTGGTCAAATGTTGGTAGCTGATTATCACACTACCAGGGTCATATATTATGATAATTAGTTGAGTGTTCTCATTTGTGAATCTGAGAACTTCACAACCAGTATTGCAAACAAGATGGCTTCCTGGGGTTTTGGCAATGTGGTTTCTAGAACTCAAGTTACTGATACTGGCTCCACCACCACTTTGTTGATTGTCACTCTTCGCCATTCTGATTACAATAATACTGTTAGTCCTTTTCTTTTTTATTTTGTGTGCCCATAATTATGCTCACTGAAACCTCTTACATTACCCACTTTTTTTTCAGGCCAGGAAAACTGTTGATTTTGAAGTTCGTTATCATATTCTTGGTAATAGAAAATTTTCCTGTGCCTTTGGATTGTTTCAATTGGGTCGCAAGATGATAATTGATGGATTTTTATCTGGATTCAATCAAAAGGCACGTGTTTGGATCATTACTTTAAGGATTTTGAACTGTTTTATTATTCATTCCTCTTTCACTGCTGACCAATTTTGCAATTTATTATTCAGGTGCTCAATGTTTCTACTTCTTTGGTTCATTCCCCACAAACTCAACATCCTGATGGTGCAGGTCCAAGCGGTATTTGCTGTCAGCCTGGATAGTCAGTTCTATTTTGGTTTGCTGTTTTTGCTGATCTGTGTCAATTTACCAGTATCAATTTGGATGATAGTGATGATCCTACAAACGCTAGTTCAGGCACTGGTGGCGCAAGTTCGCAAGCCCGGCCTCCTTCTGAATGACAAGACACCGTTAAAGGGAAACAAAAAGCTGTTCATCCTTCTTCTAACAACTTCCTTGACTATCAACATGCTGAAAGTTCCAATTCTATTCAACCTGAACCTCCTGAAGATGGCGAGATTCTTGACCTGCATAACAAAGGATTTGCTGATACATTTGCCAAGAGGCGAACTCAAAAATCAATCCTCAATGAACCCAGGAAGCAAGTCAAGCTTGGTTAGGGTCTGGTAACCTAATCCATTCTCTGGACATCATTCTCTCCTGTCCTCTTGCTACATTATTATCATCCAATATTTTTATTTACGTTGTTAGCTGTGTTGTTCTACTTATTTACAATGTTTTGTCTGTACTGTATTTATACTTTTTTCATCCAATCCTTCTAAACTTTCACACAGCATAATTAACATAGTTTCTTTAACATTTGAATTCTTTCAGTTTGAAGAAGATCGGTGCATCTGGCTTACTGTCTTCTGTTCCTTGGAGTTTGAGACTTCAATCAATTCCCTAAAGATTGTGTCTCTTTATTGGCATTATTTAACTGACCATTAAAAACATCTCAGTTTATCTTTGTACAATTTTCCCTTTACCAATTATCAATCAGACCGTTCGAAAACAAACTCATCATTAGTTAATAATAAAAATAATAAATAACTTTGAGAATTGTAATCTTCATTGTATCAATTACCATCATTCTCAATCAATATTTATTCCAATTATCCCAATTAACCAATTAACCAATTACCAATGAATCTTGCTGTTCGCAGGCCTCAAGACCACAATGAGCAACATCTTTGACTGCTATTTGGCCATTAAATGCCTTCCAACATTGGTTTGTGTAACAATCCTTGTCTTTCCTGTGGCGTATGGTCATTGATTGGCCTGACAATGATCAGATTTCACCTCGCGATGTTTTGTTGCGGTGTTGTTCTGGAACCTTTGATTGTATTACGGATCTGTTTCCTGGATATACCTTTGAGATTTCCGTTGTTCTTCCCATTTGGTGAACAAGGGTAGGTTGAAGGTTGGGCCCATCAATTTTTGCAAAGTAAGTTCTTGCTTCCATCTTGATTGTAAAGCATTTGTTTGTATTCTTATGTGTCTTTTTGTTTATTTTAGCAGGTTGCTCCATTTCCAAATTGGAATGGTACACAACCCTATTATTCGATAATAGGGACCGATTCTCAGCAATATTGAATGGAAAGTTGCTATTTGAAGAACTCATTGTTGATCTGTACATCTGTGTCGAGAGGCAGCGGTTGAATTTCCTGTGATCTCACCAGCGCGAGTTGAAGGCATCTCTTTACAGGGGCATTAACTGAGTCCCTGAAGAATGATCTCAACCTTCAAGGATGCCGTGTTATCCTACCATCTGGTTTTATTGGATCACCTCGAAGCATGGTCCAGTTGTACCAAGATTCAATGGCAATGGTCCGAGAGTTTGGTTGCCCTTCCTTGTTCATCACCATAACAGCCAGAAGTATTGGCTATGCTCAGTCTTCATCATCAGCCCAATGATTGTCCGGATTTGATTACTCGCGTGTTCCGCCTGAAACTCAAATCAATTATTGCCGATATCACTAGGGATAACCAATTAGGCCGTGTTTTTTCTTGGGTCTATACTATTGAGTTCCAAAAGCATGGTCTCCCCCATGCCCATATGATGTTTATGCTAGCGCAATGCAGTATTCCCATGACTACGGACATGGTTGACGCTCTAATTTCTGCTGAGTTACCTGACCCGACACTGAATGAGCTCTTTATAAGATTGTAACAAATTGCATGATTCATGGCCCCTGTGGTCCAAACAAGTCCTGGGAGCAAGAATTGTTTTCCGCGTCCACTTGCTCCTTCGACTGTTTTCACTGAGAACGCATACCCAGAATATCGTTGCAGGGACAATGGTTGACATTTTATCAAAAATGGCCACACCTTCACCAACCAGCATGTTGTTCCTTACAACAAATACCAAAACCTCCAGTATAAATGCCATATCAACGTTGAGATTCCGGTCAGTATCACTGCAATGAAGTATCTGTAAAGGAACAGATCGCTCGGCATTGAATATTCAAGAGAACAATGAAACCAAGTGATTTGTAAATGGCCGTTACATTGGGCCTTCTGAGGGTCAGTCCACTACATACTCTTATAAATTTTCTTTATTACAGTTTGCAATATTATTTCCCATCACTGTTGTACTAATTTCTCTTTTTCTATAGCTGCCCATCGATTGCCCCAGTTCCCAATGACAGATTGGTACCCAGCTATCACCCGATTGTCATTGAATCTTCCAGGAGAGCAGACTCTTTTTTACCTTGATGAGGATGGTCTCAGACGTCAATTTGCGACTGGTCGAGCCGAGTGGACTACATCAAAGTCTATTAAATTCTCAATTTCAAAAAAATCAGATCACAGGTTTTGTATGTACTCTACTACTTTTTTATTATTATTTAGAAATTCAGCGACTTGACTGTCCTCGCCAAGATTTAAGCAGGGGAGCCCCCTTTGCTATCTACCCAGCCCAGGATCTCTATGCATCCTTTGATTGAGCCTTGGTAATTTTTTTACTGTATCACAAGCGTCTCACAGTAAGTCCCTCAGCAGCTCTCGCCGAGCCGCCACTGGGTCGAGGGATGATAGTAGATGCGCTGTCAAACTCGGACTATTTATTGAAAACTCACCCAATCAGTCTGGGCTTAACCAATGAGGTTTCCTCATCAGTCAGGGTAGCATCTTTCCCTGAACAGTGGGGCTTCTACATTGGTTGGGGTAACAAGGCATGACCCAGAATAGCCTCTTTGATCTGGGTAAGGCATTTCCCTGGCCGATGAGGAAGCCTCATCGGTCATGGTGATGCCTCCCTGACCAACCAGGCTTCACCCAGACTGATGAGGCTTCCTCATTGGTCAGGGTAACACTGCACCCAGACAGAGGAGGCTTCCTCATCGGTCAGGGTAAAGCATCACCCAGACCGATGAGGCTTCCTCATCAGCTATGGTGATGCTTTACCCAGACTAATGAGTTTTCCTCATTGGCTAGGGCATTGCCTTACCCAGTCATGCCTCATTGGTCTGGGTAAGGCATTACCCCAGCCGATGAAGAAGCTTCATGGGTAACGGAGATGCCTTACCTCTTGCTCCCCCACCACCAACAATGCTTCTACTTCCACTTGAACCAATACTGATCCCACTGCCGCAACAACAACAACAGCAGTACTCTTCCCTCCCCTCCAGGACCGACGTGTCCCAGGGGGAAGAGGACAGTCTCTCTCCCATTCCCTCCAGGACCGACTGGTCCCAGAGGGAAGAGGAGAGTCTCTCCCCCCTTCCGTCCAGGACCGACTGGCCCCAGAGGTAAGAGGAAAGTCTCTCTACCCTTCCCTACAGGACCTATTGGGCCCAGAGGGAAGAGGAGAGTCTCTCTCCTCTTCCCTCCAGGACTGACTGGTCCCAGAGGGAAGAGGAGAGTCTCTCTCCCCTTCCCTCCAGGACCGACTGGTCCCAGAGGGAAGAGGAGAGTCTCTCTCCCCTTCCCTCCAGGACTGACTGGTCCCAGAGGGAAGAGGAGTCTCTCTCCCCTTCCCCCCAGGACCGACTGTCCCAGAGTGAAGAGGAGAGAGTCTCTCTCTCCTCCAATAATGATAGTTTATGGGGAGAAGAATCAAAGAAAAACTGAGAACCTGGAAGTCTAGAATGAAAAGCAGGATACTGTGTGTTTGGGGCTCAGGATATCAGGTGGATAGGCATGAAACTGAGTTGTTAATTTGAGCTATATGGAATATTGGTAGTGAATGAGAGGAAAAGAAAAGGCCTTATTTTGTAAACCTAAGTCAAGAAAATAAGAAAGAAAAAGAGGAATAATAGTGAAATATAACCCAAAGAAAAAGAGGAATAATAGTGAAATATAACCCAAAGAAAAAGAGGAATAATAGTGAAATATAACCCAAAGAAAAAGAGGAATAATAGTGAAATATAACCCAAAGAAAAAGATTGTTCAAGTGTGAATCTATATTAGAACAGCAATCAAGGCATGTGAATGAAGTGAAAAAGAGAATAAACATTCCAAGAGGGAAAAAATTAAAACAAGAGAATAGAAGGAATAACTAACTAAGAACAATCAATGTGAGTTTGAGGCAAAAAAACACCTATTCAGTTATTGGGGGTTTCAAGCTGCAAGTGTGTAGAACTTTCCTGGGATGAAACATGAGAGTGTGGGGGCGCAGCCGCCCTGGCCCCTAGTTAACTGAATATTCAAGGCTTAATTCTCTAAATAATGCTGGGCTAGGCTGTCAGGCCCACACTCTACATTATCAACAAATTCCTCAATTCTTTTGGTTCAACAAGGATAACCTTTGGTGCCCAAGACAAGTCCCTGAAAATACAGTTGGCTGAATCTTCTTTGCCTCAGTCAATGAAGGAGAGCGATATTTTCTCTGGCTGCTTCTGTTAAATCAAACCAGTACTACCAGCTTTGAGGACTTGTGTACAATCAATGGTTTTCTTCATCCAACCTTCCGCGCTGCTGCAGATGCATCTGGACTTCTGTTGCCTGATCGACATTATGAATGGTCTATTCGTGAAGCTTCTTGATGGATTTTTGGACACGGGTTGCAAAAGCTCTTTTCAATTATTTTGGCCACCTGTTCTCCAGCTGATTCCCAGCGCTTGTTAGATATGTTCATCGACAAGCTCTGTGATGAATGTCTTCATGAATTACAAACCCATTTCCGAGAGTTGGATTCATCCCTTGACAACACCAGATTACTTGGAATGTTTCACTTATCCTTATGCATTCAAGACCTTGGTAAAGCATTTGATGATGTTGGACCCCATCCTGTTGATCAATCCTTGTGGCCTTTTTTTTCTCGACTGTTGCCACCGGGTCTGCTCACCCCTCAACAGTCTCAAATTCAGTTTGATACCTCTTACAACACCTTAACTGCTGCTCAAAGAGCCATTGTCGATAATATTATTGCAACTCCTCTTGACCATGTTTGTCAATGGTCCAGGCGGTTGTGGAAAAACCTTTTTATTCAACTGTTTGATTCATTTTTTTGCTTCACAATCGATTGCAGTTGCTTCGTCTGGTGTCGCCTTATTGATGCTGGTTGATGCAACTACAGCTCATTCTTGCTTCAAGATTCCCTTGCATCCGACTCATATTTCCCTTTGCACCTGGGATCACCAATCAGCCTTGGCAACTTTCTTGCGCTCTGTTAAAGTTATCATATGGGATAAAATCTCCATGCAACATCGCCTTTCAGTCGAAACAGTGGATCGATCCCTTCGTGATTTGATGGACAACGACCATCCATCTGGTGGGATCTTAGTCATTTTTGGTGGTGATTTTTTTCAAACTCTACCAGTTGTTTGTGGTGGGACCATTGCTGACCAAGGCGCTGCTTGTGTTCTTAATTCCCATACCTGGTCGAATATACAGATTTTGTCATTGATTGATAACCTGCGGATCTCTACTCATGGAACTCCTGAAGAACAGGCCTGCAACCTTGAATATTCTCAGTGGCTTCTTGTGCTTGGTGGTGGTCAATTACAACACGCATTCACCCAGGAAGTTGTGATTCCCCATGGACAAGTCTTCACCAATGTTGCCGCAAGGGCACTTGGTTTTGTTTACACTGACATGAGAACAAGAATCCTTGAGTCCACTGTTCCTGAGCTAGCTGATTATTTCCAAGACCGAATTGTTTTGGCTCCGCTCAACGTTAATGTCAAGACCATCAATCAACGGTGTCTTGCCCGAGTTCCTGGACAGGCTTTTGATTCTCTGTCCCTCGATTCAACCAAGAATAACAATCAACACTTTTTAACAGAAGAAGTCTTGAACACACTCTCTTTTCCCAATTTTCCAGATCACAGAATCTCACTCAAAGTTGGCATGCCAGTTATCTTTTTTTAGCCGATGGGCTTTGTAATGGAACCCAACTTCTGGTTACTGGTATCAGGAGCTTTGCCCTCCGATAACAAATCATTTCCGGTGTCAGGCTCAGTGATGCCAAGGACTATTATCCTACCAGCTACACTAGCTGCAAAGTGAATTTAATGCCCAAATGTGCGACAAAAAATGGTATAGGATAGGTTTTTAATGGATGAAGAGTAATGTAATAAAATAATAGTATTTTAAAACACAGAGGGGCCTGTGAAAACAGGGGTTTTTACGGTGCCCTCTTAAGAATCAGGATCTTTCCAAAGACAAAGGTATTTTTGGGTACCTGATTATCTGGTCCTGTAGCAGGAGTACACCCAGATGGTGAAGAAACAGAGGAATAAAACTCACTAGTGCTATTCCAAGGCCAAGCAATCTTCAGAGGTGGTCCAACTGGTGTAAGAAGCGCTCAGAAAGGTGGTTAAGAGTTGATAAGAGTGCTGTGGACAGTTTTTGTAAGTGGTTTTTGTTGATATTCAAGTATAACAGGGATAACAGGCAAATAACTAGGTTGAAGCTGGTTGATTTAGGCGGTTATAACTTTGTAGGATAAAAATGAAGATGATTTTCAACTTGGTGGGAGCATGGGGGTTCTTACATACTAATTTTAGAACCCCTGTAGCGCTCACAATGCCTCCCTTGAAGTGGTGTGGCACATTTCTGGCTGGCCTGGGCCAGTTTGGGAGGTGTAGCCATAGCCCAAGGGGCTGAAGGCGCTCACCAGAAGGGTCTGGGGGTCAGTACTTGATTGGTAACAAACCTTGTTGAGTCCTGAACCCCTTGTAACCTTTGGCCTGGGCCAGTTGCAGCGCTATGATGCAGTTTGTGGCCCAATTCAGCCTTTACAAATCTTTGAACACCATGCTACAAGTGGTGAAACATGATTTTAGGGGTCAGAGGAGTTGTTACCATATTTTTGGGGCACTCTGAAACCCCCTGTATTTTTCTCATCTTTTTACAACTCCACTTACAGGGGTGTCGTGTAATCTGGGAGGGTCTGTGGCCCAATTCCCAATTTCTGAACTGGGACGCGGGCTTGGATTCCTCACGTCACAGTTGGGTCTACCTTTTTCAGTTTACACAACACCTCATTATTACCTCATTTTCTGGTCATTACCCAGTCAGTATGGAAATATGGGATGTACATATGTTGTGTACACCACATTGTTACCCGTGATGCTTGGGTGCATGTGAGTAAGTGAGAAGTACATGAAGGAGTAGGATTTAAGGGGTACTGTAAGTGGGGTGCCATAGGTTATTTTACATGTAGATTCAGAATATAAAATAATATTCTAAGTTTTCTTTAAGGTTCAGAAGTTATTCATGAATTCTATTTTTATTTGTTTTTTGTTATTGAAACAACTTATTTTTAAGGTTCCAAGTGTTTTTAGTGGTGAGCCTTGTAAAATAAGGTTTTAAAATTTGAGGACTATTATACTTGTGTAATAGTACTAAACCATGTTTATTACACTTTAGTACATGTAATAATGTCTCTATCATTATTACATAGTTTTTTTATAGTTTTTGTTAAGTGTGCTCTATTCAGGTTGTGTCTGAATAGTAGCAGGCTGACATCCGGTTCCAACATTGGGAAAACCATCATGCTACCTCAAATCAAATTGACCCATACTTGTGATGAAGATTTTTCACCAAATTTCACCTGATTGCAATTTCCTGTTTCTCCTGCCTTTAGTATGACTATAACCAATTCTCAAGGACAATCATTTTACCCCATCCAGTCTTCGCTCATGGCCAATTATATGTGGCATTATCACGAGTTATTCCCATCAACCGACTTTTCATTGGCCTGGTTGGTGAAAATGATGACTCACATGCCACTTTCAATGTCACACATTTGCAATTACTCAACCGCTTACACAATATCGCGGTTCAGGAGAATTAGTCTTCAACATCGGTAAGCTTTTTCTTAGCAAATGCTTCTGTTTCCAACAATCTAACAGTTTTTGGTTTTGTTTCATTTCAGTTCAATAACACCATATTATCCTGTCTTATTACCCTGTTTGTTGTTTCGTCTGTCAATCTGAGTTTATTAAAGACAGCCAATCACAGAATTAAACTTCATGGGTTCCCCTTACAATTAATCCAACTAGAGTTCAAGGCGGCTAGGCCGCCCCCTTGTCAACCTGTTCGAATTCAATCTTAAATCCTGATTCAACTTTTCACAAGTTTAAACCTGAAGTTTGTTACTCAAATCAGAACTTAACCTAATGAAACTACCCTTGCCTTATCCATCAATCAATTAATCAGGCCTTCAAGGAAGTGTCCACTTCAAATTCACTGCAATTAGTATTTCAAATCAACAATTAGGTTAAAATTTTGGCACACTCAACTCAATTCCTCATCCTTGTCCTTTTTCAGCCATGAGCAACTAAATCAATGTACCTCATTTAAGCGTACATTTCATTTACTACGCAGACTGCATAATTTATCACTTATTGAACCCTTTTTATTATTTCTTAGTATTATCTTATTTCTATGTTTGTAGTAGATTTATTCATTATCTTCTAGAAGTCACACTCCTTGTATTATTTATTTTTGTTAGGAATCCTGAAGGAGACAACATTTTATCTTAACCATCCCTCCTCACCATAAAGCACATCATCTTATCACTACTTAAGGCAACCAGTTCTTAGTGTATCACCTTATCATGGCTCAGCACATAACTTTAAGGCTTTGTAGTTCTCACATTATCAACTTTACTGTTAGGAGACTTCAAGCTCTGGTCTAACCATTTGAACTTCCTCAAAGGCTGTCATCCTTACCTTATGCACCCCACTTAGCATTTATCATATTTCTGCATTATGAACTTATCCCCAAGAAGCAGATCTTCCTTAATCCCCCTTTTAATAATGTGTAGCTTCTTCATCTCCACTGTCATCATAATTTCCTTGGAAATGATTCTTACTTGGGCAGATTTTCAATTTGAACACCATTGTGTTTATAGAAATGTCAATAGATTATCTTTCAAGAAGTTATCCACATTATGTTTGGTTCTTCTTCATTTAAAGCACTGATGTAATTTTCACATAATGTTAAACCCTCCCTTATTACTATTGAATAATAAATAACTGAGTTAAGCTCCATTCTAGCATTAACTTGACCTGAAAATTACATTCTCTGAGCATCCTCAACACTAAATCCTCACATAATTAAATATTTTTCTCCAAGATGGCATTAGCCTTCCAACTCCTTGCACATGTTGCTTTCAACATTTAGATACAATGGTTACAATCTGAATTAATAATGGCAAACTAACTGTAAAATGACATTGGTACTTTGTGTAAATTGTACCAACAATCCAAGTTTACTAAAGCCACAGATTCAGGCTTTTCAACTTTGTGGGTTGACCCTTACCAATTGGCTTAAGTTTCTCCCAATTGCCTTGTTCCCTTAGGGTTTCCCCTTGGCTCAGCACATCATTGACAATCAATGATGAAGTTTTCCAGAGGCCACTCATTGCCCGACAGCAACAAAGTTTTCTGGTGGCCTGGGGCTTTCCCTGCCTCTGATCCACTCACTTTATATACTTGACTGCTTGGACACAAACTTCCTCATCGGTCAGGGTACAGCCTCACCCTGACCCTGACCAAGGAGGAAGCCTCATTGGTTTGGGTAACAGCTCACCCTACCCCGACCAATAAGGAAGCCTTTACGCCAACCGATGAGGCTTCCTCATTGGTAAGGGGACAGCCTCACCCTGACCGACGAGGAAGTCCCATTGGTCAGGGTAAGCCTTTACCCTGACCAATGAGGCTTCCTCATTGGTAAGGGTACAGCCTCACCCTGACCAATGAGGCTTCCTCATTGGTAAGGGTACAGCCTCACCCTGAACGATGAGGAAGTCCCATCGGTCAAGGTGAGGCTGTACCCTTACCAATGAGGAAGCCCCATCATTCGGGGCAAAGGCTTACCCTGACCAATGAGGAATTCCTTTGATTCGAATATGGTTGGGGCTGGCGGTCCGCCCGGGTCCATCAGCTACACCCGTATTCGCCCAGGTGTGCTTCCAGACCTATTGAAGTTAATATTAATGTTTTATCTGAATTTGAGAAGGCATTTCAACTCCTATCAGTAGTCATTGAAGCCCTCTTCTATTGGCCCGCCTACAAATCTTCATGGTTTGGTGGGGCTTTCATCTTCTCACACAGCGACTTGAGTTTATAGAAGCTTCCTCTTTTTTTTTATCAAGCTGGGTGCTGCGGGTAAATATTAGATTTTCCTCTCAGTCTCGCTCTTTCAAGCTGATGGGACTTCCTCATTGGTCAGGGTAGGCCTTTAACCCAACCAATGAGTAAGCCTCATTGGTCAGGGTAATACCTTACCCTCACCAATGGGACCTCCTCATCAGTCAGGGTAAGCCTTTCCGACCAATGAGGAAGCCTCATGGGTGAGGGTACGGCTTTACCCAGACCAATGGGACTTCCTCATTGGTAAGGGTAAGGCTTTTCCCTGACCAATGAGGCTTCCTCATTGGTAAGGGTGAGGCTGTACCCCGACCGATGAGGAAGCATGTATCCAAGCAGTCGAGTAGATAGGCCAATTCTCCAAAAGTCAATCCACATTTGACTTTGGCCAGTTCTTTTGTGGGATTCTTTCACATTATTAGTTTTCCTTCACTGTTGAAAGGCTTCAAGGCACATTGATGATTGGGTATAGAATTTGGCTTGATGGCTGGATCATTGGTTCAAGTTCTACTCTAGCTATCATGTCTACAAATCACCTTTAGATTTTTTCTGGGGTTTCAAGATTGGCAAGTGAGATGGAGTTGGTTTTGAAGTATATTGCTAAGGAATCAAGTTTTGTAAGCTTGTGGACACCAGTTTTGGAGCCCAAAATGAAGCTTTCTTGCCAATCACAATTGGTTGATACAGCTGAGAGCTCTGCTAGAGTAAAACCATCAGAAAACCGATGTCCCAGAAGAGAAAGACCTGAAAATTGTGATTGAAATGAATGTTGGATTGAGTTGGAATATTTGGACCAAAAAAACTGATAAAATTGTAGCTGACAACTGACTTTAACTTGATTTCACCACCCATTTTCCAAAGATGAGCTGCTTTGGATTGAAGTTTTTCAACATGAGCTGATAAAACTTGGTTAAGTACCTATTGAAGTATTACAGAGTTCCATTTCCCAAAACTTTTGAGTTAGTAATCGAGCTAGAATCTGTTCAAGTTCAAGAAATTGGACTTGCAGAGGAAACCACACTTTCAAACACCATTTCTGCCCAGTAGCCAATTATTCAAGGTTGTGATGTGGGAGCTCAATTGAGCTTGGTGTTGAAATAATGGAAACTTTCTAAAGACAATTGATAGCGTTGAACAATAAGCAATCTTGAAACTTGTTGAGCTCACCAACCTGACACAACTCTTCCAAATTTTCTATGGAAAAACTTGATGGATTGTTTTCCGTCACTTCCACTATCCCAGTTTTGGCTCAAATCCATGTGCTTTCAAGATCAGCTACCCCAATAGGCCTTGGAATCCTGTAGTCATGTGTCCTTCTGGTTTCTCAATTGATTGATTGTGATTGGTCATTATTGCTTCTTGTTGTTTATTTTTTCTTCCTTCTCCTCCTCTTTTCTCCTTTATCTGTTACCTTCTCTCTCTATTTGTTGCTGAACTTCTCCTCCATTTCTCAGAGGATAGGAGAAAAACTATTTTGTAAATTTCATCATGAAGGAGGAGTCCCTTCTTTCTCTTTGAAGGTGAATTTTACCCTCCTCCTCACTTAGGGTCAAGCTAAAGACTTAAAAGTGTGGGGCGGCGTAGCCGCCTTGTTCTCTAGTTATATACAAATTTTCACCTTTACTTGGATCAGCTGTCTCTCAACAAGACAAGAACAACCATTTTTTGTCAACCTAATTGATCTCAAAGAAAAACCTAAGCTAGAACTCAAGGAACCACTCCTCCTGACTTGACAGTTCCTTGTTGTACCCTAAACCCACTCACCCTTCTCTGTGCCTTTGGGACTTGATGTCCCACATTTCATGCATGACTCAGTGTGCGGGTGAGAGACCTGTAATGATACAGGACTGTGTAACCTGTCTCTGTGGCAGGACACAGATTTGTGTGAGGTGAATAAATCAATCAATTTGTTGTGTTAGCTCTTCTGTAGTAATTTCCATTCCATTTGTTTTGTTTCTATTGTTCTTCCATTCATTTTGTTTCAATCCTTTTCTCTTATTTACCTTGCTTCACATTCAATCAACCACTTTTCAACCTCATACTCAATCTTTAAATCCATCAGATCTGAATTCAAACAACAAAATTAACAAAATCAATTACTGATTTTACTCTATTGTCCTATTCCTTGTATCAACTCCTTTTCTTGTTACTCTTTAATAGTGTCTTATCTTGTAAAAGATCTTTTCTGGGTTTGTTATCTTTTTTCTTATTTTTTATATTTTCACTTTTATCACTTTTCTCATCTTCCTAGTTTCTTACTTTATTTTCTTTTTAAATATGGTTCTGCTTTGCTAGAAATAAGGTTTAATAGTCTCAACAGAGGGAATGTTTACCCCCTCTCAGTCTTCACCCCCTCCAAGAACCAACTGGTTGTTGGACGGAGTTTTTATGCCTCATGACCGGTCGGTTGTCAGAGGGAGTGTTGACTCCCTCCAATGACCAACTGGTCATCTGAGGGAGTGTTTACTCCCTCCAAGGACCCACCACTCATCGGAGGGAGTGCAGTGGGTCCTTGGAGGGAGTAAACACTCCCTCCGACGACCGACCGGTCATCAGAGGGGATGCTTACTCCCTCCAATGACCATTCGGTCCCTGGAGGGAGTAAACACTTCGTTTGATGACCGACTGGTCCTTAGAGGGGACATTTACTCCCTCCAATGACCATTTGGTCCTTAGAGGGAGTAAACACTCCGTTTGATAACCGACTGGTCATCAGAGGGGATGTTTACTTCCTCCATGACCAATCGGTCTATGGAGGGAGTAAACACTCCTGTTGACGACCAACCGGTCTGGAGTGAGTGTTTACTCCCTCCAAGACCAAATGGTCATTGGGGGGAGTAAACGTCCCCTCTAAGCACCAGTTGGTCATCAAATGGAGTGTTTACGCCCTCCAGGGACCGAATGGTCATGGGGGGAGTGTTAACTCCCTCTCATGACCGGCCGGTCGTTGGAGGGAATGCTTACTCCCTCTAATGACCGACAAGTCTTGAGAGGGAGGGAGGGAGTGTTTACTCCCTCAAACGACCGATTGGTCATGGAGGGAGTGTTTACTCCCTCTCATGACTGGTTGGGCATTAGAAGAGAACAGCATTCCCCCCAATGACCAGCCGGTCATGAGAGCGAGTAAATAAACACTCCCTCCATGAACAATTGGTCCTTGGAGGGAGTGTTGACTCCCTGTCATGGCTGGTCGATCAGGGAGGGAGTGTTCATTCCCTCTTACAACTTGTCGGTCATGGGAAGGAGTGTTCACTTCTTCCCATGACCGGTTGGTCATCAGAGGGACCGGACTTGCCATGAGCAAAGAGGGTCTCCTCTTGACTATAAAGAGAGCCCACCATACCACCTGCTCCCACGGACCCGGTCCACCAGGAAAGCCCCATATCTGTTGCGTGATGCGCAGGGGGGGTTGACTTGGGCTTTTTTTGGGCCTCACCAGGCAAAGGGTGAACTCACGAACTTGAAAAGCATAAAAGTGTGTCTTTATTATACTTAGATTAGATTGCAAAAAATACAAAAAAAAAGAAACAAGAAAAAATAATTGAATCCAAGCAACCACAATTGCCCAATGTCCATCTCTGTCTAGCGGAGTCAAAAAACAGTGGGCAGATGACCCCAGCGTACCACATGGATAAATTATGCAAAGGGGGCCACCAAATTCTGCCTCCCAAACTGTGCAAAAACTGGTTAATTTCTGTAAATAGGTGCAAGATAAGAGGGAGAAATAAAAGCAGAAAATAAATTTGAGAATGTACACAAGGTCTCATGCAAGAAGATTTAAGTTATGTAGTTGTTTTCATTGAGGATAAGATCTCACACTTGTACTATAATCATTCACAGCAAATAGGGAGTATGTACATCAAGTTAGAGCCCAATAATTAATTGATGAGAAGTACAACCAACAATGGATGATTTGAGGTTACAAGACATGACCATGAGGAACATCTCGCTGTGCTTGTAACTTGTATTTACAGCGGCGAAGCCTCCTTTTCCTCTAGTCAATTTTAATTGAAAAGCTGTAGCATATGTATGCAATTCATTCATTTAACAGTTCTACCCACACCGATCATCTATTTAACCAATGTATGTATCAAATCACCCAACATTCAATGCCTCACCTCATCACATCAGTATATTACTCACATACACAAAAAAATTTTACCCACTACCCAACTTAAATACATATTTAACTCATACTTTGACCAATAATGTCATATTGTATTCATATCCTTTTTTTGTTTTTTTTTCCATGAAAATGACACCTAGCTCTTAACCTCTACATATTTTCCCAACAAAAGAATTCCAGTGGTGGCGGAGCCACGCGTGTTCTACTAGTATAGAAAGTTGGATGAATGTAATGTGACCAGTGCCCAATGTATTGGATGATGGGATGATGGGATGGTGAGATGGTGAGGAACAACTGGCAGGCAGAAGGCCTCCTTATATAGTAAAAAATGAGGGATTTTAGCCAAATGGGTACACCACAAATTCTGGCCTGAAGATCCACTAAGTGGCTGTGACTATTCTATCTACCATACATCCCTTTTGTATCCAGCCAGCCTCAAATACAGAAATGCAATATGATAAAGTAGTCCAAGTTGTGGTTATGCCTGTTGTAAAGGAATTCAATAACTGTGTATGCAATATATATTTAAAATGGTCCTTGGTTAAATGACTCCCAGGAATTGGAGTTGCGACTCCTGGGACCCACACTACGTCTGGTTTGGGAGTCGCAACTCCAATCCAGGGAGAGGATTTGGGAGTCGTCGACCCAAAAAAATTGAAAAAACACCAAAGGTAAAATAAATTCATAGCTCATGTTTTACAAGAGCAATTGGGCCAAAGATTTGAATAGATTGTTTTTGTTCCATGATTGTAATTCTATGAATTTTTTAGATAATTTCATCCATAAGTTTTCTTTTTTTTTTCCCTACTGTTATCTCAAAACCCATGCCAAAACAAGAGCAATTGGGCCCAAAATTTTAATAGGTTATATTTGTGCCATTATTGTAATTCTACAAATTTTTTAGAGAATTTCACCCATAAGTTTTTTTTTTTTTTTGCTTTTTTTTCCTACTGTAATCTCAAAACCTATGCCCAAATCCGCCATAACTTCTCACTGAAACCCTCCAGATGTCTCAAAATTTCACACAATGGAGGAAGTGATGAAATATTACTAGAAATAATGGCACCATGTAATCAACCAACCTGAAATGATAACAAGATTAATTTAATAAGGGGTGGGATAATTTTACTATGCCTCTTTTGAAGGGCATAAGCCCTGTAAAAGTGCGTGACATGCCTTGAAAATGGAAATTTAAAAAGTTTATACTGCCTTGGGGTAATGGTGTGTGACCGGAAAGACTGCCTTTGGGTTGGACCACCACCAACCGGAAGAGGGGCAATACAAACCTTCCTTGAGAGGTAGGTTTGTCTTTACCGGCCCGTAGCTAATACAGTGATTTTTTTGTTGTGTAGAAACCCAAAATGTAAAGGCGCCTCTGGGAAATGTCCAGGGAAGGTGTAAAACCAAATACAAAGATTGCATAAACAATTTCTCTCAAATGTATTATTAACTTGCTGCCTCACTCCTCCTCACAGGAGATATTAGAATTTATCCATTTGGTAAACCCAGCTGTAATGTAACTGTTTCAGTTACTTTATTACCAGGTGCCACATATTATAAGTTTTAGTTGCTATTCTTCAAATTGAGAAACAAAACCTGGTAATGCAAATGAAGTAAGTTTGACAGCTACAGCCTTCGATAACTATTTATTAGTTACAATATCTAATTGGAAAAAACTTATAACTCAATTTAATTTGCTTCATCATAATTATTTGCACTTGAAGTAATTTCCTTTACCAAAGAAAATTGTCTTGGGTAACTCAAAAAATTGATGCTATCCAAAAATTAAATGCCCAGGAGAGCCCCCAGTGTGATTTACCTTCCCATGACTCCTCCTAGTTTAACATAGAATCCTTGAATAACACACATGCCTTTACAGATCTATTTCATTTCATACTTTCTTTCCCTTTCTCACTTTCTGTTCAAATTCCTTGCTCCTCTTTCCTTCAATTTTTTATTCTTCTTTTCCTTGTCACTCCACTTCATTTGTGGAGGAGTTAATCCTGGAAAGACACACTATTCTACTAAGCTAGTTAGTAAAATCTTTGGTGATTTAGGCTCAAAAGAGGGAGTGTTTACTCCCTCTCAGTCTTTACCCCCTCCAAGGAACCAACTGATTATTGGTTATTGGAGGGAGTATTGACTCCCTCCAATGACAAACTACTCTTGGAGGGAGTGTTTATTCCTGTTTAATCCCTCTAAGAACCAACTGGTCATCGGAGGGAGTGTTTACATCCCCCAAAGACCTACTGGTCATCAGAGGGAGTGTTTCCTCCCTCCAAGGACCCACTGCTCATTGGAGGGAGTGCAGTGGGTCCTTGGAGGTAGTAAGCACTCCATCCAATGACAGAACGGTCATGAGAAGGAGTAAAAGCCCCCTCCATGACCAATCAGTCCTTGGCGGGAGTAAACACTCCGATTGATGACCAACTGGTCATCAGAGGGGATGTTGACCCCTTCCAATGACCAATTGGTCCTTGGAGGGAGTAAACACTTCCTTTGATGACCAACCGGTCTAAAGTGAGTGTTTAATCCCCCCAAGGACTGATTTGCTATCGGAGGGAGTAAACATCACCTCTGATGACCAGTCGGTCATAAATTGGAGTGTTTATTCCCTCCAAGTATTGATTGGTCATGGAGCCTGAGGGAGTGTTTACTTCATCTCAGGACTGGTCAGTCATTTGAGGGAATATTTACTCCCTCTCATGACTGGTCGGTCATCTCCGATGACCGACCCATCATGAGAAGGAGTAAACACTCTTTCCATGACCAATTGGTCCTACCCAGGTCCCAAACTCTGCCGGCCCGCTTTTTTTTTTCCTGCGCGGCTCCCAAAAATCAGGCCAGTTCTGGAGTTGTGACTTTTATTTTTTGTATATTTGTTTGGGTCGATGACTCCCAAAACCCGTCCCTGGATTGGATTTGTGACTCCCAAATGAGACGTTGCGCGGTTTGCGGGATTCGCAACTCCAAAACACGGGATTCGTTTAACCAAGGCCCTTTAAAATACCCCCAAGAATTGGCCACAAAGAGGAATGTCCCTGTATCTTCTAAACAAGTAGAGTTATGAAGGTGGTTCCAGGGAGTGAGTAGGGGTTATTTTGGCCGTAGAATCCATTTATGATTTCATTTTGACCCTATTGTGAGTGTATAAAAAGATATAATAAAATTTTAAATTTTCCTTGTTAAGAAACACAGGAAAGTATACCACACCGCGCCAGCTCAAGCCTCAAGCCCAGCAGGTTATCCCATTAACCCCACAGACTGTGTAACCTTCCGTTGCTCTACGGTACCTATTAATCAAGACCCCATAGCGACAGGTGGGAAGATGCCATTGAAAATGAGCTCGGTAATATGACTCTGCTCAAGGTCTGGTCCAATGTTGAGACTCCGGACAGCTCGATGCAACCTCTCTCCACCACCTGGGTCTTCAAGCGGAAAACTGACCAGGATGGGAACCTCACATAGTATAAAGCCCGACTTTGTGTTCGAGGTTTTCACCAACAAGAAGGGATTGATTACACCAATGTATTCTCACCAACTGGCAGACTCACTTCCCTGAGGATAATGCTCGCTCTATATGCCATGCATCAAATGGACATCAGGTGTGCATTCTTAAAGACTCACCCAAAGAAGACTTGTAAATCAAACCCCCACAAGGACTAAAAAACAACAACTCGACCACCCTCAAGCTCGAAAAAGCCTTATATGGGCTCAAACAAAATCCCAGATGTTGGCACAAAGCTCTCACCAACGCGTTAAAGAAGATCAGGCTAAAACCCACCTACTCCGATCCATGCCTGTACGTAGCCAAGGATGCATCTCAGCCTTTTTTTCTTTTCATGCATGTAGACAATCTCTTATTCGGAGGATCATGGCCAGAAGTATTCAAAACTAAGATCTCAGAAATCTTTGAGATGCAGAAGAGTAGTCGGCTTAATACAATGTACTAGACCTGATTTAGCGTTTGCTCTAAGCTTCTTATCTCAATTCCTCGCAACCAAAGAACTGTCACTACAAAGCTGCCCAACACACCCTCCGATACATAGGAACCACTTGAGATCAAAAACTTGTCCTAGGGCAAAACAATTTCAAACAAAAACCCAACAAGCTAATTGGTTTTTCCGACTGTAGTTGGAACACTTCCAAAGCATGGAGCTCCTATTCCGCATCGGTAATGTACTTCCATGGAACGGTGGAGTGGCAAATCCAAAAGCAACAATCGGTGGTGTTGTCCTCCGCTGAGGGCGAGTACATGTCCCTGTCAGAAACATGCCAAGACATCCTATGGTACAAGAATATACTCGAAGAACTCCGAATTCAACCCTCCCTAACTGTCCATACAGACAATCAACGTGCCATAGTGATCGCCTCCAATCCTATTTACCACCATAGTACCCGACACATAAATTTCAAGTATCATTCTGTCAGGGACCACATCATATGGAAGACAATTGAGCTCAAATACACTCAGTCAGATCAAATGAAAGCCAATCTTTTGACCAAAGAGAAGACCACATACCACAGGGGCCGACTGTTGGGATGACAATTCATCAAATCAAAAGAATCTTAAGTGAGGCTGTTTGTGGGAAACAGAAAGAATTGGTCAAACTGTGTGACAGCTCCGGGAACCTCGTGTGAACTCATTGTACTTAGTTTAGCCATGTCTCAGATGTTGTACTCTTTTTTTCCTTTCTTCATCCTGTTTTCCTCCTTTTCTTCTCACTCAGGTTCAATCTGCTCCTCCCGTCCACTACTCACCCAAGCTGACAATTCCACCAGGCTACAATTGTCATAAGGTCTCTTTCTTCTCTTCTTGTTCTCTTTCTGTTTCTTTTCTATCTTATTCCACTTAATTCTTCTTTTTCTGAAATCCACTATTGTGTTTTCCTCCTTCTCTTCTCACTGTCAGCCATGCATAGTACTAGGAACCACTTTCCTAATACTATGTGCTGGACTGAAACGAAGCCACTTACAAAAGTGTCAGCTAGAACACAACACACTAAGACTTGTACAAGGAATATCCAATCCAGTAAAAGCTCTCAAACTAAACCAAATCTGAAATTAATTACCTTACCAGTAATTAGAGTTTGGACCTTCAAAGCATCAATATATAAAATGTATCCTCTAAAAGTAAATTAGAGACTACCACGCCCGCGGCACTACCAATACTCGGATGGTTTCTATTTGAGTACGGTGATTGGGGCCCGTAACACCTTCATTCTGCCTTATCATCTATTTAAACCTCTTATACCTTTTCTTTCTTGATTTTCTTCCTCTTGTCATCTCATCTTACTAGTACTTTCTATCTTCACCTTTTGTTTCAACCTTCTTGAATCCTTTCTCATCTTTCAACCGCGTAGCTTGTTTCCTAGAATCTCACCAGTTAGTCCAGACTTTTCATTCAGCTGTAACCACAAAAGAGGTTACTGATGATATTTGGGGGCCTCATCGGGAAATCCAGCATCCCTAGAATATTTCGGGAAAGAGTTGCTGACTTTTCCTTATATTTTTTTTCTCACTAGGTTCTGCCAGAACAAATTGTCCGAGAGTTGTTAACTTTGGATACTCTCATAGTGTTGTTTGACGTATCAAAGAGGAATAGCTTCAGCGGATTTGACTGGATACTTTTTAAACAGTGATTTAGATTTGTTTTTTCTTTCCCTGCCAAGGGAGAAAAGAACTTGTATTGAAGCTACTCGGATAATTTAGTGGCTCCAAGAAAATTGTTTCTGCGTTTTTTCTTTATAACTACCGACAAAGTAGCAGATAACACCCGTCCTCTGTCAGGAAGGAGTGTTCCCACTGGACCTTTGAGCAACGAAGAAATATCTGTCAATCACCTATTTGCTAATACCTTCCGGCCGAGAGGGAATACAGCTCCTCCAGTAGTATCTCAGCAAGCAACAGTACCGATTGACCCTGCGCTCGTAAGCAACAGGAACAATAATACTAGAGGTATTAATCCACCGGAGCTATCTCCTAGACTTAGTGTACACAATATCCTCAATCACCGACCATCTACCAGAAGCTCAGAAGACCCTAAACATTTGCAAAGGTACCTGACAGAAGGTGCTCTGAGAAATAATCAGAGGAGCAATAGCACGTCTGTAGAAATAATTACAGATCTGTCTCTAAAAAAGATAACTAGTTATGTCTCAAAAATCTGAGAACAGTGTTTCCAAAAACTCCTCCAAACCAACCCTTGTTGGGCCGGGAGAATTTAAACAGAACACAACCAAATCACATAAGCCGCAACTGGAGTCCAGCCACAGAGCTCCTAGTCAGCAACCATCTGACATACAAGAGACACTACCTTCAGGAAAAGGAAGTGAATCATTGGGAGTTGATGGAAGTCATACGGCACCAAGCAATAGCTTCCCACAGGATTCTAGAACATCTGATCGGCAGAGAAGTACTTCTGAGATTGACCAAAGGATGGAATCCGTTCCCATGCAGACCTCCAAAGGACCAATCCAGACAAACTGGGAAGGGAAGTCAAGACAAGAGCCGCCAGAGGAACCATCACCCTTACCAGTCAGCCCAACATCCTCCGGGAGAAGGAAAGATGGGAGGGAAGAAGGACCATCGCAGCTCAGTCTACAACAAGGTTTGGAGAATGTACCAAAGGATCCAGGGGACATATCAGTACATTGAGCAGAGTCAAGCACGACAACAAGGGAGCCAAGATCACTTACGTTACAGGATGCTCAGAAGATCTTCTCATTAATTTTTAGCCAAGTAGAACAAGTATTTGATGTCAATGCCAATATAGTTGTTAACAAAACCAATCAGATGATCAGTTCTTCTTTAGCTACTCTTATCCCTTCTTTACGTCCCCCTTTCTAATAATTTAACTAAACACGTAGACACTACAGATGCCTTCTTTAAATCAATTAAATTTACCTTGACAGGTCTTACTACTAATTGCAACACATTATTGTCCAAAGCCATGAGTACAGAGAAGTTGATTGTTAGTTTGAGTGACCAAGTAAATGAATTAAGAAATCAGATAACCTGATTAAAAATCAACAAAATAACACTGTCAGAGCCAATATCATTGAAGAACTGAGGAAAGTCATCTCACAAATAATTAGAGAAGAATTGAGTGAGAAAGCAAGTGAGGAAAAGCCTATTAAGGACAATAGTACCTCCTTAGACAGCACCACCATGTTTGATGAGATTAGGATATTACAAAAAGAAATGAATCAAATCAACATCAATCTAGCTGAATTTTGCACCATAATGAAAGAATCTTTCAGTAACTTAGTAAGAACCGATGATACTACAGAAATCTTGCAGAAAAGGGAGACTTTTATTCCTAGCGAGACTAATGTAATTCTCTTTGGAATTTCTCAAGAGATAGCAAAATTAACAAAGACTGTCAATGATAGACAAGTAGTTACAAGAGTGGACCTTGAAGAAGTAGCTGAAGCTATTGGAGAAGGACAGAGACTAGACACATCTAATGTGTCAAACAAGATAGAATCCTTACTTAAAGAAATGAAATTCAAAAGGGAAGATACAGGATCAGACATTAAAGAAGTTATAAATTCTCTAACAAATTTATATGAAAAAATCAACGAGAATAAGCAATATTGTAGGAGCATATCACCAGATAAACAGAGAAACAGTACTACTAGCAACACTCATCCGACTGATATTCAGAAACAGCTATGAAATAGCATTACCAGATCAGACTGGCCGAAATTTTCAGGACAAGGAGAGTATGATCACCTTGAATTTATAAGTTGGATAGACATGGTTAAGACAGACAGTCAGGTACCAGACGAGTTAATTCAAATGAAGCTACTTACTATTCTGACAGGAGTAGCAGGAGAATGGTATAGAGTGATGAAAATGACATCTACAGACCACTCATGGGCATTCTGGAAAGAAGCTCTTCAGAGGAAATTTGGGACTACTAATTGGAAGTGAAAGAAACAGGCAGCTTTTGATAAAGATTATTTCATAGCTGGAGAAACTCCAGTGGCCTCTTGGGTCACAAGACGATGCAAACAACTTAGAGCTTTTGATCCTGATATTTCACAAGACACAATTCACTTTAAACTCCTAGGCCTCATGGATAAAGAAGTTGAGTACGCTGCGAAAACAGCTACAGGCATTTCTACTCCTGATATGTCTAGTCTCATTCAAATCCTAGAGGATATAGTAGAAAAACCTTTGCTAGGAAGGAGGCAAACACGTCCAATGGTACATACTCAAGATAAAGGACCCCATAAGTCAGTAGAGATCCCTCATAAAAAACCAACATTACCTATTAGCAAATTGAAATGTTATACATGTAATAAAACTGGACATACCTCAAGGAGATGCCCTACCAGAGTGAATGCAGTAGAAGAGAACGAGGATACTGAAAAAGAAGAAGACAAAGATAGTGACATTCAAGAAGACAAAGATAGTGACATTCAAGAAGACAAAGATCTAGCCATAGGAGCTAGCACAATAGCAGCGCTAGGAAAACCTACAGGGAATAACAATCTTGTCCTAATGAATTGTGGAGATAAAAAGTTTTATGTCTTACCAGACAGCGGAGTCGTGAAATTGGTAGTAGGATCATCCTACTTGGAAAAATATTGTTCCAACTGGAGAGATTTCATTATACCGGAAAAGGTAGGCAAGTTCCATAGCTGCTCTGGCAGCTTACAACCTCTCGGGGGTGTAAGAGTAGAACTTAAAGTCAAATCAATCTCCTTCAGAATGAACTTCGTAGTTATGAGCAACATGTCAATGAATTATTTCATTATAGGGAATGACTACTTATCCTACTACAATATATCCCTTCTGAATCAAGGAACTCGAAGATTCTCAATTAAAGAGAAAATCTTCGAATTGGATGAGTCTATTAACGCGATCCAAAAATCAGATATAAATATATCATTTACAGAAGAAGTACAGAAAGCGTCAAAAATTTGCAAAAAGCTTAGTGAAACACAGAAGGATTCTCTTCTTCAGACTCTGTCCAGACATAGGAAAGATTTTGCCACTCCAGAAGATCTGTTCAGAGAAAATTAAAGGGCATGAAGTTAAGATTAATCTTACTATAGAAAGACCTTACCCTCCAGTCTTGAGGAGATCCCCTTACCCAGCTAGTCCTAGGAGTAGACAGGCTCTTGAAGAACATATTACAACTCTCCTGAAACTAGGTGTACTGCGTAAAGTGGGAGCCAACAAGAATGTTGACGTCACCACACCCGTTATCATACCTTGGCATAACAGGAAATCCCACCTAGTTGGGGATTTCAGAACACTTAACAGCTACACTAGTCCTGATCGATATCCAATGCGGAAGATAATGGAATCCCTTACAGAACTTCATAAGGCAAAATTTATCACTTGCATGGATGTCCTAAAAGGATTCCACCAGAGCAGCAGGCAGTTCCTTCAGATTATATCACATTTAGGCATTCACGAATATGTCCACATGCCCTTCGGTAATAGGTATTAAAAACGCGCCATCCCACTTCCAGTGTATGATGGATACTGTTTTCAGGGAAGAACTAAGCCAATATTGGCTTATCATTTACATTGACAATATTGTCATTTTCAGCAAATCATGGGAAGAACATTTAGTTAGGTTGGAAATAGTACTTACCCGCATAATAAAAATAAATATGCAAATTTCTTTGAGTGAATGCGCCTTTGCTTTCGATAAGCTAAAAGCTCTAGGGCACATTGTTAGCGGTCTGTCATTAGGTATTGACAAACACCGAGTAGCAGAGGTCCTACTGAAACCCATACCCAGCAATGAAAAAGAATTACAATCATTCTTAGGATTTTAAGGGTATTACCAGATGCACGTCAAAGATTTTTTTCTCATAGCAGGATCCCTTTACAAACTTACCAGCCCCAGTGTAGCGTTTGAGATGATACTTGAACGAGTACAGGCTTATGAGAACCTGAGGTTGGCCCTGACAACATCCCCCCTTCTGTTCCACCCGGATCCATCAAAATCATTTAAGATGTATGTAGATGCCTGTATAGAGGGCATAGGAGCAGCTCTCCACCAGATACAGATCAAAGACGACAAACCACTAGAAGGACCTATTTGTTTTATTTCTCAACAATTGAAACCTTCAGAACAGAAGTACGGTGCTTCCCAACTAGAATGTTTATGTTTGGTTTGGGGACTCGAGAAACTATACTAATACTTAGATGGGTGCCAGTTTGAAGTTATTACAGACTGTGTCACACTCAAATCATTACTAAACATGAAAACCCCTAGTCGCCATATGATGCGCTGGCAGATAGCCATCCAAGAATGGTGGGGTTTGATGACCATCACACACCGTGATGGAGTAATCCATAAGAACGCTGACAGTCTCTCTAGATCGGAATTACCTAAAGATTCATCCAACCCAGCAGTGGACAAAGAAGACACAGAGAGAGAAACACCTATTATGGGTATCTCAGTGTCCAGCTTGTCAGAAGAGTTCTGGGAATCAGTTGAAAAGAGCTATCAGAAAGATAAAAATACACTTTGCCTCTGGAATTTGTTGAGGACCTTGCAATCTAGAAGAGACCTCGTAGATCAACTCGAAGAAAGGTGGAAGAAGCACTTCCTGAGCGGAAGGTTTATCCTATTAGATGGGCTACTGTATCACAGAACAGATAACAGCTGCGCCTTGGTCCTAGTAGATGACTAACACATTAAAACAATCCTCATGAAGTGCCACGATAGCATATCAGCAGGGCATTTCTCTAAAGACCAAACCTTAGAACGATTTAAAAGTCTTTCATGGTGGCCATCCTGGTGGAAAGGTGTGGAACAGTACTGCTCTACCTGTGACAGATGTCAGAAAGCTAATAAAGCCACAGGAAAGAGGTTTGGCCTTTTACAGAGGATTGAAGAACCAAAGATGGTGAACATGGATTTTGTCACTGCTCTCCTGACCGCTGGCAAAGACAAATTCAACGCAGTACTTGTCATAGTAGACAGATTCTCAAGGAGAGGCCGGTTCTTGCCTTGCCATAAAGACAATACTGCTCTAGACATAGCACTCTTGTTCTGGAACTCCATTGTAGCAGACGTAGGTTGTCCTAAAGTCATTATCAGTGACAGGGACCCTAAGTTTACTTCCAAATTTTGGAAAAACCTCTTTGACATACTAGGGACAAAACTATCCTTCTCAACTGCTTACCACCCTCAAACTGACAGATTAGCGGAGCGGATGATCCAGACTTTAGAGGTACTGCACATTTGGCTTATTCTTCAAAGACGCAGAAGGATACACTCACGACTGGGTGTCCTTACTACCTGCTTTAGAATACGCATATAACTCAAGTGTACACACCTCGACAGGGAAAATTCCATTTGAGCTGGAAAGAGGCTGGATACCTCACATGCCGCGAGATGCTATCTTCAGCAGAACAGTACAAGTCCACCCAACAGCTGGGAAATTCCAGGAAATGATGATTGCGTCTGAGAAGAGAGCCGCTGATTGCATAGCAGAAGCAGTTGAATATAACAAAGAACACTGGGAAAAAACCCACAAAGACCACAACATCAAGACAGGAGATTTAGTCTTAGTCTCAACAGTTAACTTTAACAACCTGTGAGGCAACAGAAAGTTGAAAGACACCTTTGTCGGACCATTCATAGTGAAGCAATTTCATGGAAAAAATGCGGTAGAAGTGATCTTGACAGAGGGATATGACCAAAAACATCCTACATTCCCTATAAGTCCCATAAAGAAGTACGTCTCAGGAACCAGATTGACAGTCCCTGTCCAAGAAAAATTCCAAGAATCAGATGAGCACTCAATTAAACTGATCCCTTCCAAAATATTAGACAACAAATTAACTACATATCAGGGTAACGATTGCGGACTGTACCTTGTCAGATTCAAACATCACTCGTCAGATGATGATTGATGGCTCAGAAATGACCTAATAAAAGAAGCAGACATACTTCTCCAAAAATTCAGAGCTAGCAAGAGAGCATAAGGGCCATCATTTTTGTGGGGGTGAGTGTCAGCCACGCATAGTACTAGGAATCACTTTCCTAATACTATGCGCTGGACTGCAACAAAGCCACTTACAAAAGTGTCAGCTATGACACAACACACTAAGACTTGTACAAGGAATATCCAATACAGTACAAGCTCTCAAACTAAACCAAATCTGAAATTAATTACCTTACCAGTAATTAGAGTTTGGACCTTCAAAGCATCAATATATAAAATGTATCCTCTAAAAGTAAATTAGAGACTACCATGCCTGCGGCACTACCAATACTCGGATGGTTTCCATTTGAGTATGGTGGTTGGGGCCCGTAACACCTTCAATCTGCCTTATCATCTATTTAAACATCTTATACTCTTTCTTTCTTTATTGTCTTCCTCTTGTCATCTCATCTTACTAGTACTCTCTATCTTCACCTTTTGTTTCAACCTTCTTGAATCCTTTCTCATCTTTCATCCGCTTAGCTTGTTTCCTAGAATTTCATCAGTTAGTCCAGAATTTTCATTCAGCTGTAACCACAAAAGAGGTTACTGCTGATACTCACTCAGGTTCAATCTGCTCCTCCCATCCACTACTCACCCAAGCTGACAATTCCAACAGGCTACAATTGTCATAAGACCCTACCCATTATTTTCACTTCTCACAACATTGACCTGGTTGTGGGAGTTGTTGGTCGAAAAACCAGGAGTCATTTTTTGAAGCCCCTATATTTATTTTGGTTTAATTATCAGAATTCTTATCCCTTTTATCAATATGTTAATGGTCTTGGCTCATTAGTAATAGCACTGCCAACATAATTGGCTTTGTTGATGGTACTCCAGTTAAACTGGGATGCATTCAACCAAGTTGAACTTGGTTGGATTCCAACTGATGAAATGTAAACCCATGGTGGGGGCCTGGTATTTGCATTTCATCAGCTGAAATCCAACAAAGTTTAACTTGGTTGAGTGCATCCTAGTTTAACTGGGATACCACTAAACTACACAATTAAGCTAGCAATGTAGTAACCCAATATTGAGGTTTTAAAATCATACTTTAACTGTACATACTCTATTATCACTATCATATCAGAAATCTTACTCTAGTTATTTATCTCATAGCCACCCTTGGTTCAAGCCCTGTTTGAGCTGTATTAGGCTCCGTTTGTGAGCCATATACATATATACCCTCTGCGCTAGCTTAACACCAGCCCCTCAAATAGAGGGCCAATGACCTATGGCTGGCGTGTGCCCCTTGCAAAGCGAGCCTCCGAAGGAGGGGCTTGGGACTAATGTCCCAAGTTTGGCGTGAGAGCTGAAGCGAGTTTGGCAGGGGAAAACTTGCCTCCCCTTTCAAGATATCTTCCTCTGGGATTTTTGGGCTGCCATTTGGACCATCAGAAAGGCCTTGATGACACCTACCTGTAGGTCCAAAAACAGATCTGTAACTCCCCTCTATCACCTTTGAAAATAAGATGGAAACTTGGGACTTTTCCATCCTGGAAAGCCTGTACAAGGAAAAAAAATGCCCAAATACAGATTTTCATATAGGTAGCTTCCCACCTAAATTGCAGAATCCCCCTTCCCTTGGTGGTGGGGAAGGGATATAAATATTGGTCAGCCATTGACAGTGAGGGGAGCACTGGAATGACAGCATTCCAGCCTATTAGGGCCTCTTCACTGCATCATTGTAACAACGGTGGGCCGGTGCAAATGAATCAACATCACGAGCGTAGGACCTTGAGCTGCGGTCTCAGTCAAGACCGTGGAACTTTGGTCTAGGGTAGGATTAAAGTTGGCAACTCGGGAGTTTGTATTGGCAAAGACGCTAAAGAACCCCATCCAGGAAGGTATTGCCGATAAAGCCCGACAAAACATGTGAAAGTATGAGATATGGAGTTGGTTGTCTGCACAATCTAACAGGTTGCTGGCTTCATCTATTGCCAAGAGGACTTCCGTTGTTTTTGGATTTCATAAGTTTGTCCACGTCTGCTACTGCAGTAGCTAG
Organism: Puccinia horiana; assembly: GCA_001624995.1. Classification (NCBI taxonomy): domain Eukaryota; kingdom Fungi; phylum Basidiomycota; class Pucciniomycetes; order Pucciniales; family Pucciniaceae; genus Puccinia; species Puccinia horiana. The sequence continues at coordinate 973,181 of LWDY01000087.1, forward strand.
TTTGCTCGTTGTCTCTATTTTTCCTGTTTGGTCATCCCAAGTTTGGTTCAGCACTGAGCTGCTTGCTGTTTTCAAGTTATTCAATTTGTTTTCGACCTTGATATTAGATTCAGCCTTCGAAGTATTGCCGATTTGAAAACTGTAGTCAAACCACTCAGATAGTTGATCTTCCAAGCTTTTAGTACTTATATCGGGTTGTTTGAAAAAATCATACACAGTCCTGAGAATTGCAATCAATAAGTGGGAATAGTGCTGGATCATGTTCAGTTTTGATTCCTCTGGGTTAAAGTGTCTAGCAAGGTTGGACCAAGGGGGCTGGCCAGTGGAGCCTTCTTTCCGGAGACAGATATACACCACACACACGTGTTTAGCCAGCTCCTTGAGCAATTGAGTTTTACCACTCATGGTTGGGCCAATAATCGGAATGTAGGATCCCTTGTATGCATCTCTTCTCCTTTGGCCTGCATAACATTGAATATTTTCTAGGGTTGGGATAACAATGAGATTGTTTCCCTTTTTTTGTGTCAAACCCTTGTTGGATGATTTTGGTCAACCAGTCAATCAGTGGTGTTGCGTCAACTATCTGTTTGGCAGGAGCAGTGGAAAACCCCAGTGCAGCCTGCTTTGGTCATTTCAGAAGTGTTGTACTTGGGGAATTGGACGAAGTGAGCACGCCGGATCAGGGTCTTGATTTTTTTTCCATCAGCTTTGCGGGTGAGTCCAAGCTTCTCCATGAGTTTCTCATATCCCACCCCTGCGGTAAAATAAGACCAGAAAAGGTGACAGCTCACTGCCTGCTGGGGTCAGCGTGTTGAAAGTCCAAAATAATCTCTAGTTCTAAGTTGTGTTGATGTACCTTTTCCGCTTCAGATTTGTCAGGAGTGTCAAAGAAGATCAGTTGGTGTTGATAAATTGGTAATAAACCAAGGAGAATGACTTACATCCAGCAGCCTTCTCAAGTTGATCGAACAGCTTTTCTGGATTGTCATGCTCGGCATGGATCTTCATAAAGCGTTCAAGTTCTGATTCAGCTTCCTAAGAGGTCCAAAATAGATATTTCAGTTTTCAATCTGGGAGTATTGAGGTAGGAGGCAGAGAGGGAATCTTACTTGAAACATTGGGAAGGGAAACAATCAATTGGAGGGGAAGTAGAGTGGACTGGAGAAGAAGTGAGTCATTGGGAGCAACAGTGGACGGGCTCGTATTTGAAGCGGGGCTCTTCAGTAATTAGGGGTGTTATTGAGGGTTGCAGATGAGGTTGGTAGAATGAAAGTATAATTTCTCTGAAAAGAGGGAAAATCACTGGGTTGAACATGCAACAGAGGCCTGGTTATTTTATTAACCTAACCACATTATTTTACAAATGATGACACTTGCCCTCGCGCTGAAGACTATATTTAGAGTTCTCGTAGAACCAGGGCCCTGGTTCTACCAAGCATTGGATTCAATTTCCTGGATAGGCTACTGGACCTGAGGGGGAAGCACCTAGTAATAGGTCCAAATTACACAAGGGACTGGGAGATCCACTCCCAAACTTAACACAAGTCCTATCTCCCTGATGTGCACGGCTTGTGCTGGCGTATAAGTGACCTCACATTGCCCAGCGCCGACTGCAGGGTGAGACTTGTGACTAATACATGTATTTTTGCTTGGATCCTGAGGTGTGTTTTTGCCATTCTTGGTGGTACACAACTTCAGGACACTTCACCGCAATTTTCCCATCACTCATATCTACCACCTCTTAGACTATAATTTTGAAGCTCTTGATCCCTGCTACTTTGGTATCAAAATTAAAAAATATTGCATTCCCCATCCAAGTCAGAGAGCCAGTTGGGTGAGGCCTCCCATCCGTCTTTTTAAAAGTAAACCAACCATCTGTTACCACTGTTAAGGCCTGTACTGAATGTATGCAGCGTTTCACCTACATATGTATGTACATCATAAGCGCATGTTCACATTTGGAAGAATACATGCACCAATGTTAGAAGAAGTTGGAGTCCCTCACTGTAAGGTGTTTGGGTCCCATAGTCACCTGGCACTTACTGGGGACTGAGGCAAATGAACTTCTTTTTGTGAGTCTATGGGCCCTGTGGCCTGCCCCTGGTGGGCTGTGGAAAATTGGAGGGGGTCAAAGTGAGCACAGGATCAGGGGCTATCATTAAATCTCCTGTACGAGGCCTGGAGGATCATTGGTCAATAAGTGCAGAAAGGCAGTTTCCTGCACTTATTCTGCTCAGGATCCACACCATTTTTAGGGTATTAGTGGAAAGCCTCTCTGTGAGACAGAGAACCTTGTGGGGCTCTCCACAGAGAGGCTTAATTAGGCTTGAGCCACTTGGCGTCCAGGAGAGAGAGAGATAAACTGAATCCACAGACACAATACTCTAGCGGCCCAACAGGCAGGAGGCCTGTGCCGCTGGCACACTACAACATGGGGCGGGTTTTCAGGAAAGCCCCTTGTCCCTTGGGGGCTTAACTTTGGAATGTGTCCAAGGGACGCTTGCAAAGTGTCCAAGGGAAAGATTGGCTGAGGCCTTGTCCATGGGATGCATTAGAGGTAAGCCTTATGAGCCACAGACACCCTTGTCAGCAAAGAGGTACAAAGGGAACGGTTTCCCCTTGAGCTTGTCAAAATGGTGCTGTGGATGGGCAAAAATCAGCTTGTCCCAAGTTTTGGGATTGGTTGTTGGAGTTACCTGATCTTTGTCCCACACAAAGCCCGACTGGCCGTGCAGGAACATGGAATCCAGGTGTCAGCCTCTGTGATACCAAGAATGATATTATTTTAGCTACACAAGATGATGAAGAGTATATGAGAGGTCAAAGACTAGTATCCATGGTCGGCCGATGTGTTGCACTACAATACCAGGGGTTTTGTGTATTGTATTGGCTGCACAACACCCAGCCCTAGGCTGTGACAGGTATCAAAAAAATTCTAAGATACTTTGTGATCCAATGAAATAAACAAAAAAACCTGTTATTGATAACAGGCCAGGTATTGTATTTTCAATAATTAACGGCCCGTTACAATGCACTAAAGGCTGTAACGAGCCAAAAAAAAGTCCAAAGACCCTGTTATCAATAGGTTTTTTGGCCCCAAGGTTGTTATTGATATTGTAAAGGGTGTCAGGAGTCCATACTTGTTAAAATATTGATACGGGTTGGCTGAGTGCCTTCCCGTTATCGTTATCAATGGGAGGCCCTCTGTTCAATAACTAATGCATGTATTGGTATCAAAAAACTGCTACTTTTCAATACTTTACTGATACACTTATTGGTAACGGCCCACTGTTGCTAGTATAGTCACAGTGAAATAAGAGAAATGAAATAAAATAAAGAATAAATCTTTATTTTAAAGAGGAGCCTGATAGCACAGGGGTTGTTTTATGTGCCCTCTTAATCCCAATTATGTGGAAACAGGGTGATCTTAATCACTAGAGTGGAGATCCTGATATACAGTGGTGGTATCCAAATAGTACAAGCCTATAAAAGGCGGTATTGGAGACAAATAACTGGAAAGTAAATCACTCACTACTTGGAATTACTTTTATAACAATCCAAATAGTCCAGGAGATGATCTAACCACGTGTTCAAAGGGATTTGGTGACCTTGGATGGTGTGGTTGAGTGTAGAGTTGTAAAAGAAAAGTGAAACAAGTGATCTTAGGTGTAACAACAGGCAAATGAGTACTATATATAAACAGGTACAACAAATGTAACAAGTGTAATTCTGAGTATATACAATGTGATAATACTGTGTTTAAAGCTATGAATGATGGTGGTGATTTCTAAAGGGAAGCAGCAACGGTGGGCTGCTATGCTACACTACGATTAATGGACAATAACTGTTAGTGTACTGGTTTATTTTTTCTCACAGAATTATGTATTGTTATTTGGATTTTTATTTTTATAAACTAACTGTTAATGTAGTTAAAGATTTTTTTTCAAACCATTCTTATTGTTAGTTGGAAATAATCAACACTACGCTAACAAATATCGTAACTTTTTTTCGATAACATGTTTTTGGGGTAACAGTTAGCGTAAATTAATACAAGTTACGCTAAGCTACACTGAATTTCATAGACTGACAACAGCTAACAATGCAGAAAACTCAGTCTGAAAGAAATACTGAAAAACAGGAAAATGATGTGGTTTATTGTTTTCTTGGGCTCTTTTCATTCTTTTATGATAGCGGTGAAAAGTAATTTCAATTCCCCAGGTGGTTTCACCCTTGAGATGAATCATTTCATTTTCAGATTCTTTATCCCATTAGAAATAGTTAAAGAAAGAAAGTAAATCTATAAGACATAGAGAATAAAAATTCAAGATTTGTTTTTTTGATTTAAGAACAGCATGAAACTAATAAATTGAGTGTTAAATGAGGTTGAAGATTGGTCAATGGATGGATATGAACATTGATTTGGTGATTTTTTTTATTATCTAGTAATAATTCTGCCGCTACACTAACAATTAGTGTAGTTTTGAAAACACTACACTAACAGTTAGTGTAGTTTTTGTAATAGTGCATCTTTTTTTTCTTCTAAAATAGGTACACTAACACTAACAATGGATTTGGTTATTGTTAGTTTTTTTTTCCTGGACAAAAACAACAATACACTAACAGCAATTTTTTTTTCACCAATAAACTCTGTAGCAACAATGGGTAGTTACCTTACTTTACGATATCTCATTGTATTTTAGTAAAGTAACTGTTTCCTTGAGCAACTGGAGCCGTTACCGCTATCAGTTAACGCTGATTTTGGAGCTTAGTAAGTATCGTAACTAGTCTTTTTTTTTTTCTTCAGCACGAGTAAAGTAACTATGGGTAGCGCCCAGTACTGCTGGTTAACTACTTTCCAGGCTTGTTTCAAATTTTTATGCGGTGTTACAGGCTAGAACAGCCTGTTTGACCGGTCAAACAGGCAGAACAGCCTGTTTGACTGGTCAAACAGGCACAACAGCCTGTCTGACTGCCCTGTTTGACCGGTCAAACAGGCAGAACAACCTGTTTGACTGGTTGAACAGGCTGAACAGCGTATCTGGCCGGTTGGACAGGCTCAAAAGCCTGTCTGACAAATCAAACAGGCTGTTCTGCCTGTTCAACCCGTCAAACAGGGCATTCAGCTTGTTCAACCGGTTGGACAGGCTCAAAAGCCTGTCTGACAAATCAAACAGGCTGTTCTGCCTGTTCGACCCGTCAAACAGGGCATTCAGCTTGTTCAACCGGTTGGACAGGCATTTCAGCCTTTCTGACTGGTCAAACAGGCAGAACAGCCTGTTTGGCCGAACAGGCTGCTCTGCCTGTGTGACCAATCAAACAGGCTGTTCAGCCTGTTTGACCGGTCAGAAAGGCTGAACTGCCTGTCTGACCGGTCAAACAGGCTGAGCGGCCTGTTTGAACCATCGGATAGGCAGTTCAGCCCTTCTGACCGGTCAAACAGGCAGAACAGCCTGTTCGACAGCTCAGACAGGCTGTTCTGCCTATTTGATGTAATCTGACTGTTTCATGTTTCTCTCACACCTGTGTATTGTAACACCGGGAAAAATTCCCCTGCACACAACCTCCAGTAAAGTAACGTGCCAAAAAAAAAAAAAAAGAGATAAAGTAAAGGATTTCAGTTACTGATAACTGTAGCGATAAATACATAAAAAAAGCTACTATACTGTTACACTACCGCTACTTGGTAGCGTAACTACCCATTTTTGTCTGTAGTGTTAGTTGGCCCAAATTGAAACTAACAGTATCTTTTTGTTAGTGTATCTAAAAAAACTAACAATACTATTAGTGTAACTTGCCCACTGTTGGAAGCAGTACCCTTTATATATGTTTGTAGTACTAGTAGGAGCTTCCTTGTGGCTTGTGATAGCCCAATTGGGTGATGAGCCATTGGTATGACACCATACAGCCAGCAGAACTAGTCAATGTTGGATTTAAGACCTGTTTACGTGGATTTACAAACCATTTTGGGTCTTTTTGGTACTTGTAACTGAGGAGTTACAGTGGTAACAATTCTCAATTGGTTATTGTACTACGTCTTCTGTCTGTATTTATCATGACAGAAGGGTTATTCCCATGTAGTTAAGGTTGATACCATGTCTTCTAGGCGCCAAAGCCTTAATTAAGAGATTTAACTTGGAATTATAGGTGCTATATGTTGGGAGTTATTAATTATTTTCCCAATTGGGCCACAAATCCCAAGGTGTTAATTTTCAATTACCTCGACACATGTGTACTAGTAATGTAATTAAGGTTTTTATTTGATAAAACTTAATTATGCACTGTATAGATGATGTAAGAATTTTATTAAATGTGTACACATGTTGTAACAGTGGTAATACAGTTTTACGCAGGGTTGAGCCCAATTCTGAATTGGTTGTAGCAGGGGCGCTGGCCTGGAGGGCACATGTCCAAGTTGGTTCTAGGTACTAAGATATACACAACACCTCAATTATACGTCTAGAAATGGTCTTCTGGAGGTCCATAAGTGTATGGAAATATGTTACAGCCTAATTTTCTGTTGTTGTACCTGTAAATGCTGTTGTAGATGTAATCATTGGGAAGGAGTAGGAATTGAGGAATACTATGAGTGAGTGACCCTAGGTTATTTTTAGTGTAGATTCAGAATATACAATAATATTGTAGGTTTTGTTGATAGTTTAGATTTATTCATGACTTTTAATATTTTGTGATTTTTGTTTATAAAACAAATAATGATGGTTCCAATTAATGTAAAGTAAAGAATATAGTTTTTAGTGATATTTTACATGTAATAATGTCTCTTTTTACTTGTAATAATATATCTAATTTTTTAATAATGTCTCTATTTTTTCATGTCATAATGTCTCTTATGTGTTTTATTTTTTATTTTTTATTTTTTATTTTTTATTTTTTATTTTTTATTTTTTATTTTTTATTTTTTATTTTTTATTTTTTATTTTTTATTTTTATTTTTTATTTTTTATTTTTATTTTTTATTTTTTATTTTTTATTTTTTATTTTTATTTTTTATTTTTTATTTTATTTTTTATTTTTTATTTTTTATTTTTTATTTTTTATTTTTTATTTTTTATTTTTTATTTTTTATTTTTTATTTTTTATTTTTTATTTTTTATTTTTTATTTTTTATTTTTTATTTTTTTATTTTTATTTTTATTTTATTCTACTCAGTCAGGTTGACTCTTTACTAGAATCAAGCTGACACCAGGTAGGCCTTGGGGATGGCCACTTTTTTGGTTCTGAACCTACTGAAAATCCTAGCTTATCACAAGCCCCTCTGAAGGAGGGGCTTGGGACTAATGTCCCAAGTTTGGCCTGAGAGATTGTGGCTTGAGGCCGATTTGAAGTCAATTTCTCAATCAAATGATCAATCCTTCCCAACTAGGCAGCTTGAAAGGATGGTGCAAAGTGCCCTAATAGGCCTTGATGCAGTCATTCCAATGCTTCCCTTGCTCTCATTGGCTGACCAATATTTCTATCCCTTCCTTGCCATCAAAGGAAAGGAGATTCAAAAATTGATCAAAGGAAGGGAGATTCAACAATTGCCGTGGGAAGCTCCCCACATGAAAAGCTGTAGTTTGGCTGTATTTTCCTTGTACAGGCTTTCCGGGCTGGAAAAGTCCCAAGTTTCAGTTGTATTTTAAAAGGTAATGGAGGGGAGTGGGGGATCTATTTTGGACCTGTTGCTAGGCTTCATTGGATGACTTCCCTTCAATCTACAGCCTCCCTGTAGAGCCAGATGCCACAGCTTATTTGCAGTTGAAAAGCTAAAATTTAGCTTTTCCACTTCTAGATTAAGATCTGCAGGGGCTGCAGATGGCGAAGGGAATTCTTTCATTAAGGCCTTTTAATGGTCCAAAAGGCTACCCAAAAATGCCAGAGGAAGACAGCCTGAAGGGGGAGGCAAGGTTTCCCCAGCCAAACTTGGTTCAGCTTGTTGGAATATGTGCTTCAGCTCCATATGAGTGGCTGAGCCATATAATATTAAATCCTGTAATCCCTAGTAAGACCAATTGTGTGTTTAGCTCAGTGGTATAAGAGCAACTCTCATGAATGTAGAAGGTCTTGGGTTTGATTCCCACAATACACAATTCTTTTCACTTTTGTAATTCAACACAGCTCTCAGGACAATATTGGTACATTAGTCACAAGTCCCTCCAGGCTCCTTTGCAAGTGGAGCCCACACCAGCCATAGGTCACTGGCCCTCCAATTGAGGGGCTGGTGTTAAGCTATCTGAAAATCCAGGTTTATCTGGAAGGTGGTGCTGAGGATCCAGGGGTCTTTCTTGAGGCCTGTTTTGTTTGTTGAATGGCCATGGAGATTGTAGTCAATGGGGGACTTCCCCTGGCCATCTGCAGGGTCTGCAGATCTTAATTTACAAGTCAAAAAGCTAAGATTTTGACATTTTGAATGCAGATAAACTCTGGCATCTGGCTAGATCTGACTCTGAAGGGGGGCTGTAGATCAACAGGAAGTCCTCCAATTTGGAGCTCAAGGGGCTTCTTCTTCTGGTTGGGGTGCCAGAGGTGGGGTTCCTTGTGAGCCTTCTTGGTATTTATGATTTGGGGGTTTTTGGGCACCACTTTTTGGTGGGCTCTTGGGCATGAAGGTAGGTTAGGGGGGTCTGATTGTGTGTCTAGCCTTGCTGGGCATGATGTGTGCAAGTCTGGTGATTGTGGTGGAAACTACTGCTGCAAGGAAAGAGTATGGGTGAGTGGTGGCATGTCCTGAACATGCAGCGGTCCCACACCTTGAATATTGCCAACAATGCCAATGAGCAGCGGCAAAATTGGGTGAAATTGAAAGCAGGGATTGGGCATAATTTCTGAGGGAAGAAGTCTTGCTTCCAAAATTGTGTTTTGGATTTTCCAAATGTTGGTGGTTGTGGTAAACCATCTTGTATGGCATCAAAATTCATAATCTCAGTGAGATTATATCCAATCCTTCATGTGAACAAGATGACCGCAAGCTGCTAGAGGTCCTCTGGCGATTTTACGTGGTGGAATACCAGGAACAGTTCCATGCTACCTACCCTCATGCCTGTTTTCCAGACCATGTACTCCAATGGACCAAGGGAAAGCTGAGCAAATGCGCCAGTCAAATATCCTCAGACAGCGAAGACAAGCATTCAGAAGCTAGTGACACAACCAATAACTCCAATCAGCCCAACACCCCCGGTCTGACCAATAAATTCCCTCCATCTCACCCTTTCCCTTTATCAATTGGGAAGCATGACCGGTCACCATCTGCAGACAAGCCAGACGTGCACGTGACCGGAAAACTAACGATAATCCCCTTTCTGACCCTATCGAGGATCCCAATTCGGACCGGATTCCACTTGGTGAAGAGCCGCCACCAATTTCCAATGGTCCGTTTGTTGAAACCGCATTCAACCAGCCACAAGGGGAAACCACAACAGGACCAGGTCCTGATAATACTCCTGCCTGCTGGACAGACAAGGACCACCCGGTTACGCTTGAAAAACACGACCCCGGGCTCCGGCCTCCAAATCCTCGCTCATCAGAAGATGGTATTGAGGCTCACATGGGCAAAGATAATCCAGAGTTGCTTGATAAACCCAAGTCAGAGCTCCGCCCTCCGATTTCTCGCTCAACAGAAGCAGCCTCCTGGCTGGAAGATGGGGAGCTATCCCCCAAAGCCCCCGGTCCCCTTGATTGCAACCAGTTTTGTCACCTCAGCCAGTCGGGATCCAAAAGTGAAGCTGACGATACCCAATATAACCTGACCCGGTCCAAGGGGGCAGACCCCTTGGATAATGACTGTGATTCTGAGGGCAACTCTGATTCCAATAGTGAGTACTATGGTTCTGAGGAAGGCCTTTCGCAAGCCTGGAATCACGAGGACGCCGGGACCTCTCGGGGCAATTTGTCTCCCCTTGGCCAAGAAGCCACTCATGCTCATGATCCCATTCCCCCAGCAGTCCAGGTAATCATGCAAGGCAGGGTAATTCCCCCTTCTGGGCCCCGATTTTCCTTTTTGCGATCAACCACCCCATCCAGCACCCCTCCTCCACCTGTGCCTCAATGTAGTACTCATCCAATATCCCGGCTCCACCATCATGGGCCGACAAAATTTTCCGGGTTGGCCCGTGGCCTGCCAAAGAACCTCTCACCAAATGGCTGCTGGCAGACGACCAGACCACGTTACCCCTATCTCGACTGGCCCCCCGAGCACCAGGTTCTCATAGGAGCGGCCCCGACAAGCGGTTAGTGAATTCGTTTATGCTGCTCACAGGTGGTTTGGATGGCTCCAGCAAACACACACGATGGGCGACCCCAACCCATTGGTAAGTTAGGGGAATGCTGAATAAATTGTCAGCCTGCTACTATTCAGACACAACCTGAATAGAGCACACTTAACAAAAACTATAAAAAAAACTATGTAATAATGATAGAGACATTATTACATGTACTAGAGTGTTATAAACATGGTTTAGTACTGTTACATAATTATAATGAACCTCAAATATCAAAACCTTATTTTACAAGGTTCACCACTTAAAAATACTTGGAACCTTAAAAATAAGTTGGTTCAATAACAAAAAACAAATAAAAATAGAAGTCATGAATAACTTCTGAACCTTACAGAAAACTTAGAATATTATTGAATATTCTTAATCTACATGTAAAATAACCTAGGGTACCCCACTTACAGTACCCCTTAAATCCTACTCCTTCATGTACTTCTCACTTACTCACATACACTCAAGCATCACGGGTGACAATGTGGTGTACACAACATATGTACATCCCATATATCCATACTGACTGGGTAATGACCAGAAAATGAGGTAATAATGAGGTGTTGTGTAAACTGACAAAGTTAGACCCAACTGTGACATGAGGAATCCAAGCCCGCGTCCCAGTTCAGAAATTGGGAATTGGGCCACAGACCCTCCCAGATTACACGACACCCCTGTAAGTGGAGTTGTAAAAAGATGAGAAAAATACAGGGGGTTTCAGAGTGCCCCAAAAATATGGGAACAACTCCTCTGACCCCTAAAATCATGTTTCACCACTTGTAGCATGGTTTTCAAAGATTTGTACAGGCTGAATTGGGCCACAATCTGCATCATAGCGCTGCAACTGGCCCAGGCCAAAGGTTACAAGGGGTTCAGGACTCAACAAGGTTTGTTAACAATCAAGTACTGACCCCCAGACCCTTCTGGTGAGCGCCTTCAGCCCCTTGGGCTATGGCTACACCTCCCAAACTGGCCCAGGCCAGCCAGAAATGTGCCACACCACTCCAAGGGAGGCATTATGAGCTACAGGGGTTCTAAAATTAGTATATAAGAACCCCCATTTTCCCACCAAGTGAAAAGTCATCTTCAATTTATCCTACAACATTTATAACCACCTAAATCAACCAGCTTCACCCTAGTTATTAGCCCTGTTATCCCTGTTACACTTGAATATCAACCCAACCAACCTACAACAACTGCCCCCAGCACTCTTACAACCTCTTACTCACCTTTCTGAGCGCTTCACACACCAGTTGTACCATCCCTGAAGACTCCTTGGCCTTGGAATAAGCACTAGTGAGTTTTATTCCTTCATTTCTTCAGCATCTGGGTGTACTCCTGCTACAGGACCAGATAATCAGGTACCCAATAATACTTCTGTCTTTTGACAGATCCTGATTAATAAGAGGGCACCTTAAAGACCCCTTTTAAGCCCCATCCTTTGGGGTCTCACAAGACCTGTCACATGATTAGATAAGATACTTGTATTTAGTCCTGACCATCTTCTCTCCTAGTCCAGTAGATATCTTTGACCCTTCTCTCTACTGGCTAGCCCCATGAAATCCAGTATTCGTTGGAACTAGAAGCTCCAAAGGCTCCGGCCTCATTCCACTCGCCCGTTTTCTCCTTGTCTCCAGTGAGGGTCCACCGGAACCTTACACCCCTCTGTGATTTAAAGCATCATATTCTTTTACTACTCTTATTTCAAACTTGAAATACCCACCCCATACCACTTTTGCCACACATTTTTAGCTTATATTTTACCTTACAGCTAGTGTAGCTAGAAGGATACTAGTCCTTGGCATCACTGAGCCTGACATAAATAGTGATATCCGATATAGGTGATCTCATGGGTTGTTTTATCACAACAGAGCTATTTCTGGACCTTCCAGCGGGGGCGATCAAGCGCATGGAGTTCTGGGAGGATAACAAAGACCCCACCGTTGACCCTATCAAAACCAACCGCATGATTGAGAATTTGAATGCCATCATCAATAATATCCCTTGGCTCCTTGGCCGCAAGGTTCCAAATGAGCCCACGAGGTCGTCTCCGCTCTCATATCCTTACATGTGGATTAGAAAGAAACCGAGTCGTTCTTAACCCATCAGATGAACAAGAACACACATGAGAAAAGGCAGGGAGCCCATACTAAAGCCCTCTGGGCCCTGGCTCACTTCCTGGTTGTGGGACCCGGTGCGATTGTGGCTATGGTCCTCAGTGAAAGTCGGGGATACTCTTGGAAGTGGGGGCAAGCATAATCAACGTCCAATTAAATTGTAGTGGCCCACAGAGCAAGCCTGTTTGGGACCTTTTGGAAACACACGACTCTACATGATTGATGTGCTGTCAAAGATGGGTTTTGGTGGGAGAACCCCTATCAATTGGAAGAGGTCCATGGCAGTTTTTTTGGATCATATTATGGTTGAGCTTCTGGCCAAGGTTTTTTGGGAGGATGTGGCTCTTATGACTGACTACCAACAACAAAATGATGCTGAGGTGACCTGGGAGGTGCCCGGGGAATTCAGCTTGGCTTAGGAGACTTTGTATTAACATCTTGTCCCTTGTCCTCTTCACCCTACTTGATGTGAAACCACATTGTCTATGCTATTATTATGAGGTATATCAGAATGGACAAGCAATTGTCGAGTGCAACCACACAGTGAGGCCAGAAGTTGGCCAACAACAGTTTAAGTTGAAGTTCAAGGCAGAGAAAACCTTGAACCCCAGGGCCATGGCCAATGAACGCTTGGTCGGCCAAGCTCTGGCATGGCCGATGAACGCTTGGTCAGCCAAGCTCTGGCATGGCCGATGAACGCTTGGTCAGCCAAGCTCTGGCATGGCCGATGAACGCTTCACCGGCCAAGCTCTCATGGCTGATGAACACTTCATTGGCCAAGCTCTCATGGCTGATGACTGCTTTGTCAGCAAAGCTCTGGCATGGCCGATAAACGCTTTGTGGGCCATGGCAGAGCTTGGCACATAAAGCGTTCAGCGGCCATGCCAGAGCTTGAAAGCATTCATCGCCCGTGCCAGAGAATTGCCAACAAGCGCTTCATTGGCCGATGAACGATTTGTCAACCATGCCAGAGCATGGCCTATGAATGCTTTTTCGGCCATGCCAGAGCTTGCTCTGTCGGCCATGCCAGAGCTTGGGTGATGAACGCTTTATTGGCCAAGCTCTGGACAAAGGTTTAGGTTGGGCTTCTACTGGCAAGGCAAATCAAGTGTTGATGGCCATTCAGGTGTCTGATTTGCCAATGAAGGCTTTGTCAGCCAAACTGCTTAAGGACCAATTTCAGAGATGACAAGGGCCCCAACAGGAACGAGCAGGAAAAATTTTAAAATTACTAAGGAAGGGGGGTGCATTGGGGCTCAAGTTGGCAAGGTTTAATCCATGACTTCTAAATCTATGATAAGTAATCTGCCTTAGTAATGAGATGTGGGTGGGCCATAAGGGCATTCTGACCTTGTCGGACTACAGATAAAAGCTGGATGTCTTGATCCTCCATGGCAATTTCCCTGGTAATGGTAGGAACAGCCAACGTAGTGGTGTCTGATGAGGTTGGCCAGGGGGGGGAGATGGAGTGCTTCACACACGTCAGTACATTGGTTTTTTCTGATGAACTCCAACATCATTGGTTTGGTTTGGCTGCCTTCAGACCATGTAGCACTGAATATTTTAGGCCACGTTAGTCCAGCAAACCCTTTCAAGGCAAGTTATGGAGGTACTTAATTTTTGTTGAGGTCCAGAACACGGGGGTGGGTCGCCCTTGAACAACGTGAGTGTCATCTGACCCTTGGTCAAAACATAAGTCCAATGCTTAAACACATGCAGAAGCTTAATGTGAGGTGAGGACTATTGCCACACCCTGTAATACTTGCTATCAGGGTTCAAGAGTATTTAATACCATTTGATTTCCTCCTGCATCAAGAAGGCCCAATCTAGTTTGGGACAGTTGTCAGGAATAGGCAGCTCTGGAACCCATTCTGCGTTGGGGTCACTGTTCTTGTCACTTTGGGGTAGCTCAATCATGTTCTTCTGTTCGTAATAATTGTACACCTCGAATTCTGGCTTGGGTTTATCTGTGTTGGCATGAACTGTGAAAGCATCTACAATCTGTGATTGTAAGTTTGGGTTAGTTTCCCCCAATGTAACTCATATCAGCTTGTGACTTACCCGAAGCATGCATGCACAATGTTTCACATCCGGTGGGGCCATTGTGGAACCAAAAGCAGAGGTGAATAAGGCCATGGCAAAATTCCTCATTATGTTATTGGGCTCAACGGTGTAGGAGTCTTTGGTGATGTTCTTCTTGAAGAGGCTGAATTCTGCCAGAATAATTTCCTTGGTTGGGTGTAACCCAGGAAACTTGGGTTACACTCAACCAATTTAAAATTGGTTGAGTTTTACCCAATGCAATATGCATCCGAGTCAAACTCGGTTCAAACTTGGGCGAGGGTTTTGCCCCCCGAGTTAAACTCGGTTTCAGAGCACCCGAGGCAAACTTGGGGGGCTTCCCAACTGATGAAACTTCAATCATTGGTTGGTAGACAGGCGAGCTGAAATTGCCTGGCGTCCACCGAGGAAAGAAGAATGGGTTGGACTTGCCACCAATGGTTCATTTGCTCTGTGGTAGCTAACCAATGCAAATGAGCTCGGTTGGCCACCAGCCGATGCAAATCAGAATCGGTGGCTCACACCAATGTAAATGATTTCATCGGTGTGCGCCCATCCGATGAATTCAATTACATTGGTGTGAGCTAGCACCAATGAATTCAAATTCATTGGTGCTGGCTCACACCGATGTAATTAAATTCATCGGATGGGCGCCACCAATAACGTCAATTTCATTGGTGTGCGCCACCTGAGAAAATTCTCTAGCAAACTTTGCCCGGCAGACAAAGTCAAACAACGGCAAAAGTTTGCCGTGACCAGACTTCGCCGGAGTTTGCCATGGAAAACTTTTGGTGGTGTTTGCCGTGGCAACACCCCCATCAAGAGGCTGGTGTTTATCAGCTAGCATGACATGCTGCTTGATCTGCTCGCCGAGCTGGTACAACCAGTACCAGCTTGGTCTGCTCGCCAAGCTAGTACAAGCTGTACCAGCTCGAGTCTTGACAACTGGGAGGATTCCTCCCAGTCATTGATACTCCAGGTCTCGATGACTGGGAGGAAATCTTCCTGGTCATCGAGACTCCACAGTCTCGATGACTGGGAGGATTCCTCCCAGTCATCAAGACTTCACAGTCTTGATGACTGGGAGGAAATCCTCCCGGTCATCGGGACTCCACAGTCTCAATGACTGGGAGGATTCCTCCGGGCCATCGAGACTCCACAGTCTTGATGAATGGGAGGATTCCTCCCGTTCATCGAGACTCCACAGTATCAATGACTGGGAGGATTCCTCCCGGTCATCAAGAATCCATGTCAAGCTGTTCTGACAAGGACCAAGGTCAGCGAGCAGGCTTGCCTGTCCGTCAACCTGGTACCTACCAGCTTGATGCATGAGGTACAAGAACCTCATCAACCTGAAGGAAATCCTTCCGGTTGATGAGGTACATGAATCTCATCAACCAGAAGAAGGTCCCTCCAGTTGATGAGGTACATGAGCCTCATCAACCATTTCCCTCTGATTGATGAGGTACAAATGCCTCATCAGCTAGAAGGATATCCTTCTGGCTGATGAGGTTTTTATACCTCAACAATTGGAAGGAAGTCCTTCCAATTGATGAGGTATGGCAATCTCATCAACCATATTGCACGTCATCGGTTGGAAGGTAGGACTTCCAATTCATGAGGTACAAAGACCTCATCAACTGGTTGATGAGGTTTTTGTACCTCATCAACTGGTTGATGAGGTTTTTGTACCTCATCAACTGGTTGATGAGGTTTTTGTACCTCATCAACCAAGAGGATATCCTTTTGGTAGCTGATTTACAAAAACAACATCAGCCGGAAAGGTTTTCCTTCTGGTTCATGAGGCTACTGTACCTCATCAATTGGAAGGACTTCCTTGCAATCGATGAGGTACAAAAACCTCATTGGCCGGAAGGAAAATCCTTCCGGCTGATGACACATTTTTACCTCATCAACCAGAAGGAAAATCCTCCCAGCTGATGACACATTTGTACCTCATCAACCGGAAGGAAATCCTTCCAGTCGATGAGGTACAACAACCTCATTAAACGGAAGGATTTCCTTCTGGTTGATGAGGTTTTCCTGTGAAAAGTTTTCCAGAAAACTCCTGTGAGGAGTTTGCCAGCAAAATGCTGTGAGGTGTTTGCCAGAAAACTCCTGTGAGGTGTTTGCCAGCAAACTCCTGTTAGTAGTTTTCCAGAAAACTCCTGTTAGGAGTTTGCCCGCAGACTCCCCTGAGTGAGTACTCACAGGAGTCTGCAGGCAAACTCCTTGCAGTAGTCTGCAGCAAACTCCTTGCAGGTGTCTGCAGGCAAACTCCTTGCGGGAGTTTGCAGGCAAACTCCTTGGGGGAGTTTGCAGGCAAACTCCTTGGGGGAGTTTGCAGGCAAACTCCTTGGGGGAGTTTGCAGGCAAACTCCTTGGGGGAGTTTGCAGGCAAACTCCTTGGGGGAGTTTGCAGGCAAACTCCTTGGGGGAGTTTGCAGGCAAACTCCTTGGGGGAGTTTGCAGGCAAACTCCTTGGGGGAGTTTGCAGGCAAACTCCTTGGGGGAGTTTGCAGGCAAACTCCTTGGGGGAGTTTGCAGGCAAACTCCTTGGGGGAGTTTGCAGGCAAACTCCTTGGGGGAGTTTGCAGGCAAACTCCTTGGGGGAGTTTGCAGGCAAACTCCTTGGGGGAGTTTGCAGGCAAACTCCTTGGGGGAGTTTGCAGGCAAACTCCTTGGGGGAGTTTGCAGGCAAACTCCTTGGGGGAGTTTGCAGGCAAACTCCTTGGGGGAGTTTGCAGGCAAACTCCTTGGGGGAGTTTGCAGGCAAACTCCTTGGGGGAGTTTGCAGGCAAACTCCTTGGGGGAGTTTGCAGGCAAACTCCTTGGGGGAGTTTGCAGGAAAACTCCTTGGGGGAGTTTGCAGGCAAACTCCTTGGGGGAGTTTGCAGGCAAACTCCTTGGGGGAGTTTGCAGGCAAACTCCTTGGGGGAGTTTGCAGGCAAACTCCTTGGGGGAGTTTGCAGGCAAACTCCTTGGGGCAGTTTGCAGGCAAACTCCTTGGGGGAGTTTGCAGGCAAACTCCTTGGGGGAGTTTGCAGGCAAACTCCTTGGGGGAGTTTGCAGGCAAACTCCTTGGGGGAGTTTGCCGGCAATCTCCTCACATGAATTTTCTGGAAAGCTCCTCTCAAAGGTTTGGTGGCAAACAACTCCTCAACAGAGTTTTCAAGCAAACTCCTCAACAGAGTATGCAAGCCAACTCCTCAACAGAGTATGCAAGCAAACTCCTCAACGGAGTATGCAAGCAAACTCCTCAACAGAGTTTTCAGGCAAACTCCTCAACGGAGGTTGCAGGCAAACTCAAATCTGGATGTATTTGCAAACAGTGGGTGTGATTGTGCCCCCCGCATTCTCAAACCGGTCTTTGACGTTTTTTGGTTTGACCTTTGCCTTTCTTTGATTCATGCATTAATTCAGAGGTGAAATCAGTGGATTCATTGGCAAACACAGCTGTGGTTTTGTTGCGGCAATATTCCTTGAGATGGACCATCTCTTGAAGTTTTGAAAGGGTCACTTGAGGGTTTTCCATGATGATGTTATTGACCACGTTCCAGAGATCCTCAGAAATTTTTGCTATGATTAAGAAGCTCAGGATGCTGTTGGGCATTCCGAGTTTCAATAAAGCTATTTCCCAATGAAGTCTTTGAAATTACTGGAGAATTCATACTGCATGAATTTAAGCCACACTCAGCCTTTGTTGTTCACAGACGTAGAGGTGTACCACTGGGTTATTTGTGTCATATTTCCAAGGGACTTTCCTCATTATCCGGATTAATTACAGCCGCCGAAGCAGTTCTGCTCATGAAGTTCTTGAGTATGTCCACTGTTTTGGCATGCTTCCTGGCGATTGAATTGGCAGCGGCTCCTGGAAGAACAATGGTGCCGGCAGGTTCGAGGATGTATTTGATGAGAACCTTGTGTCTCAGATGAGCTTTCAATCTCATTGACCAATGAAGATAGTTCTTCCCGTCCAGCTTAGGGTTGTTAGCCTTGGACAATGCTCCTTTGGTGTTGGCCATCACAATCCTCTAGTAAGTTTTCCAGGTGCTGCATGACTGTTATTAATCTGTCAAACTTTCAGGCAGAAAACTAGAGAGTTGAATTTCAGAAACAGAACAAAAAGAAAAGAGAAAGAAGGCTTTACCTAGGGGTCCACGATGAGTAAGAAGGGAGGAGACTGAACAAAGACACGAATAAAAGAAAAGAAAAATACCACACACAACTCACAGACAGGGGAAAAAAACAGCTAGAAAGGAGAAAAGAAAAATGAGAGAAACAGAAGAAAGAGGGAAATACCAATGCTCAAGTGACTGGCAGCAATGGTGACCTTGAGAGTGACAACAATGTAGAATTCCTTGAGTTTAGGACTGAGTTGTGTAGCTGGTTATTGGATTGAGAAATTTCTGGTCAAGATGAGGAAAGGAGAGGGATTGGTTCACCCCTGGACTAAGGATGCCTGAGGTGTTCAGCGCAGAAAGGGGGCAGGGGAAGGCACCAGCCATGGAGCACATGCAAGAAGCAAGGCTCAGAACTCTGAAAAAACCCAGAAAATCTTTGCAGAATTTTGCCTGGGCAAAACTCAGCAAATCTTTGTTGAAGTTTGCCTTGGAAAACCCGCAAACCCCAGCAAATCTTTGCTGAAGTTTTCCTGGGCAAACCCCAGCAAATCTTTGCTTAAATTTGCCTGGGCAAACCCTAGCAAATCTTTGCTGAAGTTTGCCTAGGCAAACCCCAGAAAGTATTTGCTGAAGTTTGGCTGGGCAAACCCCAGAAAGAATTTGCTGAAGTTTGCCTGGGTAAGCCCCAGAAAATATTTGGTCAAGTTTTCCAGGGCAAACCCCAGAAAATAACTACCAGAAAAAGTCAAGCAACTGCCTACAGTTGACATGCAATAACTTCAGTTATACTATGCCTGTTACTTAGGTTTTACTTCATTTTTAAATATTGCACTCAATCCAGGTATGCATTTACATTTCTCAACCCTTTGTGCACCCACTCTGCATGCTCCTTTATACTAGCTCACCCAAGACACATCTTCCTTCTTTCTCATAGGAGGTACTGACAGTACCTTTGCGCCAAGGAGGAAAACTTCTTGGCGGGTGGGTACAGCCTGTACCCTTCGCCGATTCTCCTCCTTGGCGGAGGGTCAATAATTTGACCTGCAACCCCCCATTTTGACGGGGGGATTGAAGGTGCAACCCACCCCGTCAGTCCTGAGGACGTAGGGTGGGTCGCACCTTCAATCCCAGGGGGTCGTGTGTCAAAGACCTTTTTTTTTTTGGAGTCTGCAGCGTCCATTTTAGGTTCAGCCGAGAAGCTTGCAGCCTCAGGTTCACATTGTTTGGCCAGGGCTTCAGCGGGATTGTCAAAGCGGCAGGCCTGCCGCTGATGACAATCCAGGCAAAGATTATAGGATGCTAGTCACAGGAGCAGGTACCTGTACCTGCTTGGTCAGCAGGTCATCCTGCTCAGCAAGCAGTTCATCCTGCTGGCCAAGCAGGTACCTGTAAAACCCCTCCTCTGTTGGGTTTCACAAGGTAACACTGACCTGATTAAGTAATCATTGTTGGATAATTAGTCCGCCCCTTCCCCTTTACCTAGATGGCAGAGAATTACTCTCTCCCATCTAGGTAAGTGTTTCTCAATTCATCTATTCCATTGTTATTCCTTATTTCATTCTAGTTGTCACTAACAGAGAGAATTATTCTCTCCCATCTAGACTTGAAATAAAAAGGCCTCCCACTTTGGTTCTAGAAAAAAAAGCCTGGAATTTCTGGGCAATTGCCTTGCAATTGCAAGGAAATGCATCTCAATTGCAAGGCAATGTGTCACAATTGCAAAGCAATGTGTCTCAAGTGCAAAGCAATGTGTCGCAAGTGCAAAGTAATGTGTCGCAAGTGAAAAGCAATGTGTCGCAATTTCAAAGCAATGTGTTGCAATTGCAAAGCATTGTGTTGAAATTGAAATGCAATGGGTTTCAATTGCAAAGCAATGGTTTCAATTGGAAAGCAATGTGTTGAAATTGCAAATATAAAAGCAATGTGTTGCAGTTGCAATTGCTTTGCAAATGCAACACATTTCTTTGCAATTGCTTTGCAATTTCAACACATTGCTTTGCAATTGCAACACATTGCATTGCAATTTCAACACATTGCTCTGAAAATGCAACTGCAACACATTTCTTTGAATTTGAAATTGCTTTGGCTTTGCAATTGCAACACATTGATTTGTGATTTCAATGCATTGCTCTGCAATTGCAACAAATTGCTTTGCACTTGCAATTGAAACACATTGCTTTCAAATTTTCAACCATTCCTGTGCAATTGCAACCATTGCTTTACAATTGCAACCAATGCTTTTCAATTGCACCCGTTGCTTTGCAATTGGAACCCATTGCTTTGTAATTGAAACGCATCGCTCTGCAATTGCAACACATTAATTTGCAATTGCTACACATTCCTTTGAACTTGCGACAAATTGCTTTGCACTTGCAACGCATTGCTTTTCAATTGCAACACATTGCTTTGCAATTGCAACGCATTGCTTTGCAATCGCAACACATTGCTTTTCAATTGCAACACATTGCTTTGGCTTTGCAATTGCAACACATTGCTTTGGCTTTGCAATTGCAACACATTGCTTTGCACTTGCGACACATTTCCTTGCAATTGCAAGGAAATTGCCCAGCAATGCCTGGCAATTGCCCAGCAATGCCTGGCAATTGCCCAGCAATGCCTGGCAATTGCCCAGCAATGCCTGGCAATTGCCCAGCAATGCCTGGCAATTGCCCAGCAATGCCTGGCAATTGCCCAGCAATGCCTGGCAATTGCCCAGCAATGCCTGGCAATTGCCCAGCAATGCCTGGCAATTGCCCAGCAATGCCTTGCAATTGCCCAGCAATGCCTTAAAAGGTTTTTAGACGAATAAACTAGAGATCAAACAACAAATGAGAGTGAGAGAAAAGAAATAAAACAATACCTAGAGGATCACAAGGTCAGAGAAGAGAAGGAAGCTGAACAGGAAACAAGAAACAGAAGAACCGTATCCACCACACACACTCTAAAAGACAGAGACTGAAGAAATAAAACAAGTAGCATGGGCTGAATAAGAAAGAAATAGACAGAGCAAAAGTGAAAGAAACTGGAAAGAAAGTTCACCACAACTCTTGTGGATGGCAGCGGGTTGATCTTGAGGGAGACCTGAGCTGAAAAGACAAGATGAGTCAATCAGGTTTGCAGAGTTCCGAAGATGAAGGTTTTGGGTCAAGATGAGGAACCAGTCAAGGGCTCCACGTGTGAGAACAAGAGAAAGGCCGCAGAGCAGCGCACCGATGCGCGTGGCGCAAGAGGCAAGAATTGAGAGTGACAGGCAGGAATCTTGACACACCCCCTTGCTGAAGGTCGAAGAGGCGTTGAGCAGAGGAACTTGAGATTTTGAAGCGCTCTCTTGTTGGAGCTTTTGCCTACAGCTTTAGCGAGAAAGTCTGCAAGCATCAAGTGAGTTGGAATGTACTTAATCTAAATTGATTTGATTTTGATTTCTCTTTGGATGAAATGGTGACGGAGTGACATGTGTTTGGTTTTGAAGTTGGAATGGTTTGACTCATTGTTGGCTAGGGCAATTGCACCTTGGTTGTCTTTAAAGATGGGGGTTGGTTGTCAAATTTTGATGTTGAAAATCTTCTTGAGAAGCGTTTTGATCCACATGATCTCTTTGGTGATATCACCAAGGGATTTGTATTCCGCTTTGGTGGAAGACAAGGAATGTGTTGGCTGCTTCTTGGATTTCCAGAGACAGAACAACGGGACTCAGAACAGGAGGCCCAGTCAACGTTAGCGTTGCCAACTAGGGAATCATCATCCTCAGAGGGTCAAGAGAGTCGTAGACCGACGTCCATGGTGCCTTTCAAGTAGCCCAACACTTGAATCCCGGCTTCCCAGTGTTTCACACTGGGTTTGTTCAGGTATTGCAACAAAGAGCTGACGGCAAATTTGATATCCGGTCTTGGGGTGTTGCTCAGATAGTTAAGGGCTCCAACTAGGGATCTGAAGTTGTTGCCGGACTGGAGATTTTCCAGTTTTTCCTCATTGGTGGCCTTTGTCAGATGACTTTTTGGTTTCATGGGAGTGGAAGCTGGAAACAGTTCTCGACACTTGAATCAATCCAGTTGGGTTTTGATGTAGTGCTTTTGAGTGAGAGTAACAGAGTCTTCATTTTGAATGACGTTCATTCCAAGAAGAAGGCTGGATTCCCCAAGATCTTTAATTTGGAATCTAGCTTGGACTTCTTCTTTGAATTCCTCAGGGTTTTTACTGAAAATGGCGAGATCGTCAACATGTAAGTAGAGAAATGTACCTCTTTGCAAGAAGACGCAAGGTTCCACTTTGCATCGCCTGAAACGGATTTGGAACAGCCATTCTGAAAGAGTACGGTGCCAAGCATTTGGAGCTTGTTTTAGACCATACATAGCCTTTTTCAGTTTTAGTACATGGCCGTCTGGAACCGGGACTCCTTGAGGGGGATTGATATACAGGTGTTCCTTGAGGGGTGCATTCATAAAAGCACTTTTAATGTCAATTTAATGGAATTTCAGACCTCGCTTGAGAGCAAAGATGATCAGCATTCGAAGTAAGACAATCTTGCCGGTTGGAGAAAAAGTTTCCTCGTAGTCTTCTCCCTTGATCTGTTGGAATCCTTTGGCGCACAGTCTGGCCTTATATTCAATGGGAATATTGAGTTGATTTTTCTTCACCTTAAAGACCCAAGTACAATTGATCTGACTTTGATTACCAGATTTCTTGACTACAACCCACACGTCATGGTGGTTCATGTTTGAGAATTCTTTTTCAATTGCTTTTCTCCAGAATGAGGATTTGTCTGAGTTGATGGCTTGTAGGTAGGATTTCGGAGTATCATCGTCCAGGATTTCGGAGTATCATTGTCCAGGTTTTCAGGAAGGTAGACCTTGATTGCATTTCCTTGTCTATCCACGGCTAGAATGTTGTCTGTGTTGATTGAGCTGGCACGGTATCTTCTGATGTGTTGGATTTGAAAGAATCGGAAGAAGATAGTTCTTCAACAGGAGAAGGTGGCTTTTGTAGGCTTGTTTCATGGAGATGATTGGCGACATCAAATATGTCTTGACTAGGGCCAGTCTCGACGTGGTCTTTGAGACCAGGAAAAAATTTCTCATCAAAGCGAACATTTCTGGAACTGACCACCCATCTTTCTTTTGGTTTGTAGATCCGATACGTCAAGAAGTTGTTTTCATACCTAACCATGATGCCAGTCTCTGCTGTAAGATTTAGCTTGAAGACTCGCTTTTCATGTGGAATCAGCAAGTAAGCTACACAACCGAATGGTCGAAGGACTTCTAGATTTGGTGTGGTATGGTACTTGCATTTGTCTTGTGCTGGAGGGAGTCAGATTTGACAATTGAGTGGCCGTGTTAATGGCGTCTGACCAGAATGATTTTGGGAGTTTGGATTGTACCAAGAGACAACAAGCTTTTGTGAGTATGGATTGATTTGCTCGTTCCGCCATTCAGTTATTTTGGGGAGTGCAGGCTGGAGTGATGTGATGATCAGCAAACCCTTCCTAGATACTGAGCTCCTTAAACTTCTCATTGATGAATTCTCCCCCACTGTCAGAGACAAGAATGTGAAGAACCTTTCCTGTTTGCTTTTCTGCGGCTGTCTTGAACTCGACGAACTTATCAAATGCTTCAGATTTGTGTTTAAGAAATTTCACTTTCTTGAAGCCGCTAAGTTGGTCGATTATGGTGAGGAAGTAGAGAGAACCGTCAGACAAAGGAACAGGAAAGGGACCAACCAGGTTGATTTGCACTGCCTATAGAACATCTTTTACTTCCTTGAATTTTCTGGAAAAAGGTAGTGCTTTCAATTTGCACTCCTTGCAGATTTGGAAAAAGAGGTTGTGAGATGGAAGCTTTAGATTTTTCAGGTATTTCTGATTTGGATGGCCCAGTCAGGAGTTTATGGACTTTTAAAGTAGCAAGCAGAATCAAATTTGATTTCTTCACAGGAATAAGAGTGGAGCTCTAACAGATTGTGTTTAACAGAACCACGAAGAGAGAAATTTATGTCTATGTCTATCAACACTGGGTAGTTACGATACAATACAATATTTGACCTATTTTTGTATCATAACTATCCCAGTTACTGCGGAATTTTGTTACCATTATTGGTAATGGGTGTATTTGTGCCCTCAGGCGTACCGTAATGTGCCTCTCTTTTTGAGGCCGTTACAGTCAAAGTAAGACGTTATTGATATGATAACGCAATATCAAGCCTTAAATTAGCTTTTTTTGCATTTAATCTCACCCAATATCTGCTGTTCCCATGCAGATATTGTAACGTTCCCACAGTAAAAACCTTCAGGTCATGCCTGATATCGTAACGCACCACATGTTACCAGTAACAGCCCAAAATCCGTTACGCTACCGTAACTACCCAGTGTTGTGTCTATGTCCACCTCGTCGTTGGCTTCCTTTTTCATAGTGAATTGGTCCTTGATGAGGCGAGGGATGGAGATGAGAGAGCGGTTGAGAGTAAGGACCAGAAGCACGTTGTCCAGGGTCAATTTGTTGCCGTCATGGTTGATGAGGATGGGAGTTCCGATGGATGTGGCATGCAGGAAGTTACTGTGACCACCTGTCGCAATCTTCATGTTGGTGTTGGTGACAGGTTGGAAGAAAGCGGCATTGTTGATTAGGTGGTGTGTGGCCCCGGCTTCCAAGATGACTGGTTTGTTCTTGACCTCAGTGAGTAAGAGGGAGGCTTTGGACTTGTGACCGTCGTTGACTTCAACAAGTTGGTGGTTGGACCAGATTTGTGGCCAGGTCTGTTGAAGCGAGCCATGGATTAATCGTGGAGTTTGGGATGTAGTTCCCAGCAGTTCTCCAGGGAGTGATTTGTCACGATTTGGTTGTGCTTGCCCTCTTCACAGATGGGGCCGCCTCTTTGGTTGGTCTTTCTCTTTCTTTTCCTTGATTAATGCATAAGAGCCGCTGCAGTATCAGACTGTTCTTCTGATTTGATGCCAGAGCCTGACGGGACAAGTTTCAACTTTCTAGATTCTTCTAGAGGACCAATTTCTTGGAGTTTGGTTAGGGTGGCATTTGGACTCTCGACTATTACTTCTTTCATAATTATGTTGTCGACAACATTCCACAGATCCTCAAAGAGTTTCGCGAGAATGGAAAAACTGAGGATGTTGTCGGGGATGGAGAGCTTCACAAGTGCAATCTTATTGAGCATCTTGTGCATGTCAGTCACAAAGTCCTTGAGGTTTCCACGGAATTCATACTGCATTAATTTTAACCATACATGTCCCTTGTTGTTGACGGAGGTTGAGGCATAGCGGGAAACAATCTGAGACCAAATGGTGTAAGGGTTCTCTTTGTTTTTGGAAGTAATGACCGATTTGAAGGCTGTCTCGCTCATGTAGTTGATCAAGATGTTGACAGTTTAGGTGTGCTTCTTGACAACAGCATTGTGTGAAGCTCCAGCCAAGGCAACTGGGGGTCCCAGGACATATTTGAGGAGACCCTTATGTCGAAGATGGACCTTGATGCCCATTCATCAATGCAAGTAGTTCTTTTGGTTGAGTAGAGGAATGTTGACATTCGGCAAAGCTCCTTTGTTGTTGGCCATTGTAATCCTCTAGTAGTTAATCGTTTGAGACTGTAAATCTAAAAGGTTTTTAGACAAATAAACTAGAGATAGATTTCAGAATGAGATCAAACAACAAATGAGAGTGAGAGAAAAGAAATAAAACAATACCTAGAGGATCACAAGGTCAGAGAAGAGAAGGAAGCTGAACAGGAAACAAGAAACAGAAAAATGGTATCCACCACACACACTCTCAAAGACAGAGACTGAAGAAAGAAAACAAGTTAGCACAGGCTTAATGAGAAAGAAAGAGACAGAGCAAAAGTGAAAGAAAGTTCAACACAACTCTTGTCAATGGCAGCGGGTTGATCTCGAGGGTGACCTGAGTTGAAGAGATGAGATGAGTAAATCAGGTTTGCAGAGTTCCGAAGATGAAGGTTTCGGGTCAAGATGAGGAACCAGTCAAGGGATCCACATGTGAGAACAAGAGACAGGCTGCAGAGCAGTGCAGCGCAAGAGGCAAGAATAGAGAGTGACAGGCAGGAATCTTGACATGCCTGGCAATTGCCGCAAACCACAGAAAATCTTTGCTGAAGTTTTCTTGGGCAAACCCCAGCAAATTCTGAAGTTTTCCTGGGCAAACCCCATCAAATTCTGAAGTTTGCCTGGGAAACACCAGGAAATTCTGAAGTTTGCCTGGGCAAACCCCAGCAAATCTTTGCTGATGTTTCGTGGTTAAACCCCAGCAATTATTTGCTGATGTTTTCCTGGGCATGTCAGAATTCATGTCTCGCGTGCTTGTCTCCACAAGTTCACCTGCCCCCACTCGATCCAACTGGATCCTTTTCTCACCTCATCTGGAACCTCCTACATCTCGGTATTTGGTTCAAACAACTCAACGCCTCAGCTTTCATTGTTTTTCTCGAGGTCCCTCCCGCTGCCAGTTTCAAGAGTTGTGGTGATTATCTCTCTGGTCTCATTTCCCTTGTTTCTCGTTTCTTTTCTTCTCCTTGTTTGTTTTAATGATCTCTTCTTTTTCTCAGTCTCTGTCTCTGTTAGTGTGTGTGGAGGATTGTTTTTTTCTTTGTTTCTTTTCTTAAAGTCTCCTTCTCAACTTTCCATTTTGATCCTCTAGGTAAATCTCATTTCTATCTTTGTTATTTTCTTTGTCTGTTTTTGTTCTTTTCTGACTCAATGAAAATCTCAAGTTTCGTCTGAAAACCTCTTAGGGCAAACCCCAGCAAATCTTTGGCAAAGTTTTCCTGGGCAAACCTAAGCAAATTTGTGCTGAATTTTGCCTTGGAAAACCCCAGCAAACCTTTGACGAAGTTTGCCTGGGCAAACCCCAGCAAATTTTTGCTGAAGTTTTCCTGGGCAAGCCTCAGAAACTTTGCTGAGGTTCTCCTGGGCAAGCCCCAGAAACTTTGCTGAGGTTTTCCTGGGAAAACCCCACCAGATCCTTGCTGAAGTTTGCCTGGGAAAACCACAGGAAATAAGGTTGCCTGGGAAAACCCCAGCAAATTCTGAAGTTTTCCTGGGAAAACCCCAGCAAATCTTTGCTGATTTTTTGTGTGAAAACCCCATGCAAATCTTTGCTGAAGTTTGCCTGCGCAAACCCCAGCAAATCTTTGCTGAATTTTGCCTGCGCAAACCCCAGCAAATCTTTGCTGAAATTTACCTGGACAAACCCCAGAAAATCTTTGCTGAAGCTTGCCTGCGCAAACCCCAGCAAATCTTTGCTGAAGTTTTCCTGGTCAAACCAATGGTGGGCTGCTAAGCTACACCATGCTTTTTTCAAAAAAAGTGCAGCGTAGCGGCCTTTTTTGAAGCCCAATAGCGCTGTAGTGTTGGCCTTGTAGCAATGCTGCAACCAATCCAATACAAGACAGGTATTGGCCAATACAGTGTATTGTATTGATTACCCAAGTATTGTATCAGATTGAAGTGTATTGTATTGGCTTCTTGATACAATACAGAGGTATTTTATTGGGAAGCCAATCACAGGTTTTGGTTTCACTGTGTATTGTAATGCAATACAGATACATTAATAATACGGATCTAGAATTTTTTGATGAAAAATCTTATTGAGGTTGGTTAAGGATTGCTAGCCACATTCCTGTGCAACAACGGGGGAGAGAGTGTACATATAAAAAAATTAATCCTAATTGAAAAACTATGACTTGGAATTGTTGGGCATCCCCTTCTTCTTTTCAAATGCCTTGTGTGAAAAAATTCTGGGTGATGATGCTCTGCGCTGTCTCAAAATTGTTGTCCGGTTCAACTCCTTGAACCAGCCACTGATGAGAACTTATACAGTGTTCTATCGTTTTTGTGGTTAGACACCCTCAATTGCCACCACAAGTATTGGCTGCAGCTGAGAAGCACCTCTCAACACTTTCAGAAGTTTCTGAACAGGCCAGAAAGTCCCTGGCTAGGAGGGCCAAGGTTGGGCATTCTTGTCCATGGATCTAATGAGATGGTAGATTAGTGGGACTCAATTTGATTGGAATGAAAAACATGATCAACTCACCCCAAGAGTTTCATTTAATCAATGTACAATATCCCACTCGCTTCAGCTGATCTCAATGTTGTTATAATAGTGTTTTCCACTTGATCTTTTTCGTTTTTGATCAATTTGGAAATGATCCTCCAAGCTTGATAACCTTGATCGGGACTTTGGAACTTGATGTTCCAGCAATGAGGCTCGGGTCGTCAAAGTTTCACCATGTGTGGTACTCAGATTGTTTGGAAGCATAGGATGTGATCCTCTGGATAAAAAAGTCAACCTAGGTGAAAAAAATGTCAGCCTTTGCATTTCAACCAAGAGAGACGTAAGTCAAGTTTTACCTTCTTTAAACTCTTATCAATCCTATTTTTGCCTTGAATTGGTGTATCCCATGGATCAGGCTCGTCACTAGTATCAAATCAATCAGATCTTGGGTGATTACTATCCTGATATTGAGTGTCAGTAAATGATCCTAAAACAACATCCTTGGCCACAAACAGATTAATTTCTTCAATTTCTTCAGATTCTTCGATGATAGGGGCCAAGGCAGGGGCAAAGCCCAGTGTGGCATCCTTGGATGCAAAAAGCCCGTTTGTGGATAGCTCAATTGCTCGGAGGCCCGCATTGAGGATGAGCATGATCTTGTGGCAGAAGCATTTGATATTATTTCTTGAAAGGTCAGGGTCAACACCGGTCTTCTTGAAAACAAGCCGATCAACCTCTGAAGCCATAGTGAATTTGTTTGAGCCCAAATCTGTAGTTTGAGCTAAAATGTATAGAAAGTAATATTAAATCAGTTCAAATATGAATGAAAAAAGAAACAGAAAGGACTCATCTTGCCTTTGAGTTTTTATTTTGTTAATATATTGACAAAAGGAATGGCCAATAGTTTTCCCTTGTTGCTTGATGCAATGTACTTCATGCTGAGATGTGATATTTTGAAAACCCAATCCTCTGTAACACAAGAAGCCCAGATGCTGAGAAACGCATGATGGTTACCTTTTGTGGTCCAGACATCATGGATCAATGTGAATTTTGAGCTAAGTTGCTGGTAGTGAACAATTCTTATTAGGAAGTTGCAAATATGATGAAACAAAAAGTTCAATGTACAAAAACAGTGTACCTGTAAGCTGGAAACCACCTTGTTTTTTAGGTTGAGATAAAGCTTTTGGGCCTCATTTGCTGCCCAAGTGCAGGAATACAAAATGATACCTCTTCCGAATGTAGTCAAAAGTCACTCCAAGTAGAAAGTCTTCAATCCGGCTCCAGGGCAACAAGAATTGAATGAGCCACATCACCAGAAGCTGACTGAAGACTCTTGTGTCAAATGCTGTATTTTTAAGGTAGGCCTTGATTGTTCCGTGTTGTTCTGCTTGCATGTTATTTTTGACTTCCTTTGCTGTCGGTGGTAACTTGGACCCCACAAGAATTGCTTCCTTTTGTGCTGAGCAGGTCATCCGTCCATCATGGTGCTTCACAAGGTTTGATTTGGTCCCAATGCCTTTCTTGTAAATATTCGAGCACCACTTACACTTGTACATCAATTTTTAGCCCTAGCACAGATAGATTTTTGTTAGATATAGTCTCATGAAATGTTAATTTTGAGACAAAATGAAATGACTTACAGTATTGGATTCATCAGCATGAAATGGAGGTTCAAAGTAACTGGTGACATAATCAAACAAACTTTTGTTTTTCCCCCTCAACTTCTTGACTTTGGAGTTATCTTCATCAGAGTCCTGTTCAACATCAATCACACATACATCTTGATTGGAGTCGTTATCAGGTGTAGTGTTTTATTTTTCTTCTTCTTTTTTGGTTTTGATTTGCGAGTGGAATTTTGGTTGGAAAAAGATGATTGTTGTGTTTTTTTCTTGTTTTGTTGTTTGGAGGCGGGTCGTTTTTGACTTTGAGTAAAGAATCCATCTTCGCTTTCAGAATTGGGACTAGGTAGTGTTGATATCAATTTCCGAGAATCTCGACTAGGTAAAACAAAAATTACATTGGAGTGATTTGGGGTAATAATTTGAGTGGAACGGGGTGTTGTGGATCATTGTGGCATTTTGAGGGTGAGGAGAGAGTGATGTGTAGAATTCTGAGCAGTGCAATATTTCACATTCTCCAGTAATGCTTACTCAGTCAGGCAGGGGGCTCGTCTTGTCTATACAGCCCAATATTTATTGGGAATTAGACTGGATTGTATTGGTTCCACATAATTTGTTAGACAGATCTCAGGTATCGGATCAGATGATCAATACACAAATTCAGAAATATGATGTACCGTATCAGTAAACCAATACAATACCAATCCAAAGATTGGTCAGTTTTAAGAGACAATATCTCCCTGATCCCAATACCTGCCCTGGATTGGTTGCAGCATTGCTTGTAGGGCCGCTGCGTTTCACCACTTTTAGCGGGTTTTTCTGCTAAAAAGAGCTGTAACTCAGCGTAGCGGCCTCATTCTTTGAGGCCAGGCGTGTAGCAATAGCACTAAATCCGCTAAAAGCTAGTGGAAACCCGTTAGGCATAGCAGAATTACGCTACTGCTATGGGTAGCGTAGCCGGCCCACCATTGGTCAAACCCCAACAAATCTTTGCTGAAGTTTGCTTGGTCAAAACCCGGAAAATCTTTGTTGAAGTTTGCCTGGGCAACCCCAGCAAATCTTTGCTGAAGTTTGCCTGGGCAAGCCCCAGAAAATCTTTGCTGAAGTTTGCCGGGGCAAACCCCAGAAAATCTTTGCAAATGTTTGCCTGGGCAAACCCCAGCAAATCTGTGCTGAAGTTTGCCTGGGCAAACCCCAGAAAATCTTTGCTAAATTTTTCCCGGGCAAACCCCAGCAAATATTTGCTGAAGTTTGCCTGGGAAAACCCCAGCAAATATTTGCTGAAGTTTGCCTGGGCAAACCCCAGCAAATCTTTGATGAAGTTTGCCTGGGCAAGCCCCAGCAAATCTTTGCTGAAGTTTGCCTGGGCAAACCCCAGAAAATCTATGCTGAAATTTGCCAGGGAAAACACCAGAAAATCTTTGTTGAAGTTTGCCTGGGCAAACCCCAGCAAATAATTGCTGAATTTTGCCGGGGCAAACCCCAGCAAATCTTTGCTGAATTTTGCCTGGGAAAACCCCAGCATATTTTTGTTGAAGTTTGCCTGGGCACACCCCAGCAAATCTTTGCTGAATTTTGCTGTAGAAAAACCCAGAAAATATTTGCTGAATTTTGCCGTAGAAAACCCCAGCAAATCTTTGCTGAAGTTTGCCAGGGAAAACCCTAAAAAATCTTTGCTGAAGTTTGCCAGGGCAAACCCCAGAAAATCTTTGCTGAAGGTTGCCTGGGAAAACCCCAGCAAAACTTTGCTGAAGTTTGCACGGGCAAACCCCAGAAAATCTTTGATGAGTTTGCCCGGGTACACTCCAGGAAATCTCTGCGCCACCCAAGAAAATTCTCCGGCAAACAATGGCAATCTCCAGAAAAATCTTGCTAGAGTTTGCCAGAGTTTGCCATGGCAAACTTTTGGTGGTGTTTGCCGGAGTTTGCCCTGGCAAACTCCATCAAAAATCTGCCGTGGTAAACCTTTGACAGTGTTTGTGGTGTTTGCCATGGCAAACCTTAGCTGGTGTTTGCCGCTGAAAACTCCACCGCAAGTTTGTTGTGGCAAACCTTTTCCAGTGTTTGCCGCGGCAAACTCCACCAAGCGTTTGTCGTGGCAAACCTTTTCCGGTGTTTGCCGAGGCAAACTCGGACAAAAGTTTGCTGTGGCAAACCGAGACAACTCGGTGAGCAGGGTCAACATTCTCACCGAGACCACTCAGTGAGCAGGGTCAACCTGCTTACCGAGACCACTCAGTGAGCAGGGTCAACTTGCTCACCCAGCCATCTTGGCAAGCAGGGTGAACCTGCTCACCGAGACCGCTCGGCGAGCAGGGCCAACCTGCTCACCAAGCCCACTCAGCAATAATGGGCAAGTTAGGTGTG
Organism: Puccinia horiana; assembly: GCA_001624995.1. Taxonomy (NCBI): domain Eukaryota; kingdom Fungi; phylum Basidiomycota; class Pucciniomycetes; order Pucciniales; family Pucciniaceae; genus Puccinia; species Puccinia horiana. The sequence continues at coordinate 1,005,734 of LWDY01000087.1, forward strand.
TAGATTGACACCTTTGATAGCAAGATTGCTGTGAGTACACAACAAGCAGCTTTGTGGCTGGAGAAGAGGAACGTGACACACCTCAGAGCGGAGAGGTGTTTGAATAAAATGAAAGAAAACACAGAAGGATGAAACAGATGTGAAGCGGATCTTTGATAGCAAGAATGCTGTGAGTACACAACAAGCAGCTTTGTGGCTGGAGAAGAGGAACGCGGCACACCTGGGAGAACAGAATCGAAAAGAAACAAATATACAATGTTAGAGGATATTGAGATAAGATGAGATTCGAAACGGAAAGAGGGAAGAATGATAAACGTGGAAGGCATACCTAAGAGCGGAGAGGTGTTTGAATGATGAGAATGAAATGAAAGAAAACAAAGACGGATGAGAAGAATGAAATACTACTGGGTCTGAGTTTGTGAGTCTCATCAATTAAGCTTCAAACCTAATTGAGCCTTGGAGCGGGTATGCTGCAATGAGAGCAAGCATATTGAGTTGGAGCTCAATACCCCCCCCCCCCCCTGTCTTATTGCCACTTTATTTTGAGATTAGTGATGATGTGTTGATGTTTTTGTTGACCAAGAGATTTGGTACAGATGTCTGCTTTCATCTGATGAGTGGAAATGTATGAGACTTTGATTAAACCTGTGTCATGGATTTCTTGTAGCCAGTGATACACAACCTTGATGTGCTTTGACTGTTGTTTAAAGATTGGATTCGACGCAAGAGCGATTGCACTCTGATTGTCGACATGAACTTCAAATTTCTTAGAGAGTGGGATTTTGAGAGAATTGAAAAGGTATTTCAGCCAGACCGACTCCTGAACTCCTTCAAACATCACGCGGTATTCTGCCTCAGTGGTCAAGGTGGAGACAGTGTGTTGCTTTTTTGATCACCAGGAGAGAAGACTATTGCCCAGCGTAGTGACATAGCCGGAGTAGGATTGCCTATCATTGGTGCAGTTGGTGAAGTCAGCGTCCGTGTAATCTACTAGATTGCTGAAGCCGTCCAGCCAAATGTTGTGCCAGCAAGGTATCAGATAACGTGAATGACAGCTTTCCAGTGCAGTATGCTGCAACAGTTGAGACACCGTAAACAAAATGTCTGGCCTAGTCAAAACAGACAGGTAGTTGAGAAGACCTAGCGCTTCACAGTAGTTAACCTTGAGTTGTAGAAAAGACTGATGCTCTTGCTCAGAGCATTTGGTCAGTCGAGAGTTTGGAAGCATAGGTGTTAAGTTGGGCTTGACTGGGTTGATGCTATAGAGGTCTAGAATGGACTTTGTGTAGGCTTCTTGGTTGAGGAGAATTTTCTTCAAGCCGACTCTTGAGATTTTGATACCAAGAATAGGCTGCGCTTCACCTAGATCGTCCATTCAAAACTTAGCAGAGATGAGATCTTTGAACCAAACGACTTCTTGACTGATGATGATCATATCATCAACATACACGTGAACAAAGCACTCCCATCCGGGGACGTTCAACGTAAAGAGACAAGGGTCCACGGGAGATGGGTTGAAGTCAATTGACAGAAAGAATTTCCTAAGCTCGCCATACCACAACCAAGGTTCCTGCTTCAACCCGTAGATTGCTTTGTGAAGCTTTAGACAGTAACCACGTGGTACCTCAAGGCCAGGAGGGGGTCGTAGGTGAACTGACTCTTTGAGGTGCCCATTGAGAAAGGCGTTTTTGGTGTCCATCTGATGGATGGCATACCCTTGAGAAAGAACCACTAGCAACACCGCTGGGAGACTTGTTGACCGTCCTGTTGGTGCGTAGGTGAGGCCAAAGCCTTCCTTTTGTTGAGATCCTTGAGCACACAGACGGGCTTTAAATTTTACCATGATTCCTTCAGAGTTTATTTTTCGTCGGAATACCCAGACTGTTCCTAGCAAGGCTTCATCACGGGGGATCGGTTCAACCGTCCACACTTTGAGGTGCTTCATGGCATCCAATTCAGCTTCTACCGCTTTTGACCACTGAGAGGCGTCAGAGGATAGCATCGCCTGCCAATATGTTTTCGGGACGGATGTAGCCGACAGCGCTCGTGCTAGATTCGCACGACGCTTGCATTGAAGGATGTGTGATTCATCAATGTTGGAACTGATGTTTCTGGGGGCGGTGTTAGTTGCCGATTCATAGTTGAAACCCGGTTTGGGCCGGGTAGACATGGAAGTAGAGGAAGGTTCTTCTGCAGAGACACCTGGTTGGAGCGCAGGTGCTTGCGTCGATGTGGGGATTGCAGGCTGTGATCGACAACTACTGAAATCGTCAAAGAATGATCCGACATTGATTTGAGTTGAGTCAAGATCAACCGCCAATCTAACATGTCCTGAGAAGACCTTGGAGAGTCTGGACTTTGAGGATTGGGTCCTTCCTTATCTTCAAATTCGAGAAATTCCACCGGAGATAATGGATCTAGGGGAGAAAATGTAGAGACTCCTGGGAATTCAGTCACATGAAATTTTACATTGTGACTGCGCTCTACTTTTCCTCCTGGAAGGAGGACACACCAGTTGTGCATCCCGTGCTGATAGCCTACCAGAAGGCCCTTCTCGGAGGTGTCGCCAAACTTGCCATCCCTGTTGTGATGGGGAATGTTGACAAAGGCCAAGCATCCAAACAGTTTGAGCCAGGATGCGTCGAATTTTCGGCTGTACCAAACTGAGTAGGAAGATTCCCATTTCAGTTTTCACATGGGGGCAATGTTTTCTAAGAAAACCGCTTCAATATTTGGAAGGGATTTTTGCTTGTTTCAAGAGACATTGAGCTTTTTCTGAAGTGTATCAATTGCCACGTTCAGCAAGCAAATTTTGTTGCAGCATATAGGGTGCCGTGACTTGTACAGTGACCCCTTTGTCCTTCAGAAAGCTGAGGAACTCTTTCAAGTTAAACTTGCCTCCTCCATCAAAAATGACTGTTTTGATGTTGGACAAGTGATGATTGGTAACCTCATTGTAGTATTGCACAAAGAATGAAAAGGCTTGTGATTTAAGGGAAAGTAGGTACACATAAAGAAATCTAGTAAAATGATCCGTTATCTTGAAGTAGTATTGACTACCCCCAAAAGATTGAGGCGAGATCTTCCCACTAAGATCCATCAAGACAAATTCCAAAGGCCTGGTTGCTTCTGGAAGCGACCCTGGGAATGGTAACCAATGAGATTTTGACAATGCACATGCTTCGCAGTTCAATGTCTTGATGGAGATTGACAGGTTAATTTTTTTCAGAGCCTTGAGGTTTGGGTGTCCAGCGGCTCTGTGTAGAGTGAAAGCGTCATCAGTTGTGCTCAACATAGCTGTCGGTGGACTGACCTTGAGCAAGAGGAGTGAGTAGGATGTTGCAGGTGCCATTCATGATGGCGGCAGAGATAATTGTAGACCCTTTCTGACAAGGTCAAAGGTGTTGGTTCCAGTTCGAACAACATCACAGCCTCTTTCAAAGAGTTGACCAAAGCTTATAAGGGTTCCAGCGAGATCAGGAACGTGGAGAGCTTTCAGTTTGAGGGTCAACTGATACTTGGCTAGCAGTCTACCAAAGCCTTCTCCAATGGACGAGAGATGATTTCCATCAGCAAGTTTGATTTGGGTCTTGCGAACGCGGTAGTCACTGAATTTTGAGTGGTCACTGAACATATGGTGACTTGCTCCACTGTCGAGAAAGCAGGTGTGCAGCGCACGACAAATACAGATCAATCTGTTGCCCGTGGTGCTGATGGATTTGTGATCGTGGTCCTCCTCATCAGGCTTCGATGACGCAGCAGCTCTAGCTCCAGGTTTCACCTTTGTTTCATGTAGTAGTCTTGTTCGCGATGCCTACTCGCTGGATTGTGCCACCCCGGAGAACATTGGGCCATCGAGGACTGTTGTTTGGAGGGAGAGGAGATTCGAGCTTGAAGAGCAGACTCCTTCTTGATGTAGACGGAGCGGCTGCTTTGCGACGCTTGTTGTCCAGAGAATCTTTGATCATTGCGATGGTGAGAGGCCATTTGTCATAAAGAATTTCCTTAATGGAAGAAAATTTGGATGGGAGTTTCAAGAGGATTGTTTCTGCAAGCAGCGACTCCTTGATTTCTGCCATCTCAGGCTGACCAATGATCAAACCACAGGCAGCAAGTCCGCTGAGTCGGGTATCAAGGTCTTCAAGAAAGGTAGCTACAGACAATTTGTAGGTAAGGGCGAGGAACTCTTGGTAGACGAATGATTGATTTTGAATGCAATTTGATTCATAGTAGGCCAAGATCACTGTCCAAATTTGATAGGGATCTTCTTGATTGTCTTTGGTAATAAATCGATGATGGTTCGTTTCACCAATGCATTGATACAAGATTCCTGTCACCCGAATGAGCTTGTCTAGCCATTCCTCAATCTTTCCTTATCCTTCAGTTGTCAGTCGTGTAGGATCAGTGAGGACCTTGTACAGGCCGTGCTGCATGCAATACCCCTAGAATTTGATTTTCCAGGAGGTGAAGGATGGTAAGTTCTTTCCGTCCGACATTTTCGCGAGGAGATTAAATGTGTAGTCGTGTTTTTAATTGGAGCGTGGGCTCATAACCTAATGGGCAAGTTAGGTGTGTAGATTGACACCTTTGATAGCAATAATTCTGTGAGTACACAACAAGCAGATTTGTGGCTGGAGAAGAGGAACGGGGCACACCTTTGATAGCAAGAATGCTGTGAGTACCAAACGAGCAGCTTTGTGGCTGGAGAAGAGGAACACGGCACACCTAAGAGCGGAGAGGTGTTTGAATGATGAGAATGAAATGAAAGAAAACAAAGACAGATGAAACAGATGTGAAGCGGACCTTTGATAGCAAGAATGCTGTGAGTACACAACAAGCAGCTTTGTGGCTGGAGAAGAGGAACGCAGCACACCTGGGAGAACAGAATCGAAAAGAAACAAATATACAATGCTAGAGGATATTGAGATAAGATGAGATTTGAAACGGAAAGAGGGAAGAATTATAAACATGGAGGGCATACCTAAGAGCAGAGAGGTGTTTGAATGATGAGAATGAAATGAAAGAAAACAAAGACAGATGAGAATAATGAAATACGACTGGGAGCAGTTGGATTATGTCATTGGACCGTCTGAGTTTGTGAGTCTCATCAATTAAGCTTCAAACCTAATTGAGCCTCGGAGCGGGTATGCCGCAATGAGAGCAAGCATATTGAGTTGGAGCTCAATAGGCAAGCAGGGGCAACCTGCTCACCAAGACCACTCGGCAAGCAGGGGCAACCTGCTCACCAGGACCACTCGGCAAGCAGGGGCAACCTGCTCACCGAGACCACTCGGCAAGCAGGGTCAACCTGCTCACCGAGACCACTCGGCGAGCAGGGCCAACCTGCTCACCAAGACCACTCGGCAAGCAGGGTCAACCTGCTCACTGAGACCACTCAGCAAGCAGGGCCAACCTGATCAGAGACCTCTCGGTGAGCAGGTCAACCGGCTCAGTGAGACCTCTCGGTGATCAGGTCAACCTGCTGACCAAGACAACTTGGTGAGCAGGCCAACCTGCTCACTAAGACAACTCGGTGAGCAGTTCAACCTGCTCACCAAGACCAGACCACTCGGTGAGCAGGTCAACCTGCTCACTGAGACCACTCGGCAAGCAGGGCCAACCTGCTCAGCAAGGCCTCTCGGTGAGCAGGTCAACCTGCTCAGCGAGACCTCTCGGTGAGCAGGTCAACCTGCTCACCGAGACCACTTGGCGAGCAGGGGCAACCTGCTCACCAAGACCACTTGGCGAGCAGGGGCAACCTGCTCACCGAGACCACTCGGAGAGCACTGACAACCTGCTCACTGAGACCACTCGGAAAGCAGGGCCAACCTGCTCACCAAGACCACTCGGCAAGCAGGGTCAACCTGCTCAGCATGACCACTCGTTGAGCAGGCTCAACCTGCTCACACCGAGACCACTTGGCAAGCAGGGTGAACCTGGTCTCGGAAAGCAGGTTGACCCTGCTCACTAAGATGTCTCGGCAAGCAGGTTGACCCTGCTCACCAGGTTGTCTCGGTAAGCAGGTTTACCCTGCTCACTGAGTTGAATCGGTGAGCAGGTTGACCTGCTCACCGAGTTGTCTCGGTGAGCAGGTTGACCTGCTCACCGAGTTGTCTTGGTGAGCAGGTTGACCTGCTCACCGAGTTGTCTTGGTGAGCAGGTTGACCTGCTCACCGAGTTGTCTTGGTGAACAGGTTGACCTGCTCACCGAGTTGTCTTGGTGAGCAGGTTGGCCTGCTCACCAAGTTGTCTCGGTCAGAAGGTTGACCTGCTCACCGAGTGGTCTGGTCTCAGTGAGCAGGTTTCCCCTGCTCGCCAAGTGGTCTCGGTGAGCAGGTTGACCGGCTCACCGAGTGGTCTTGGTGAGCAGGTTGGCCCTGCTTGCCGAGTGGTCTCAGTGAGCGGATTTCCCCTGCTCGCCAAGTGTTCTTGGTGAGCAGGTTCACCCTGCTCGCCAAGTGTTCTCGGTGAGCAGGTTCACCCTGCTCGCCAAGATGACTGGGTTTGCAACGGCGAACGTTTGGTGGGGTTTGCCCTGGAAAAAGTTTGGTGGAGTTTGCAGCGGCAAACATTTGGTGGAATTTGCCGCGGAAAACACCTACAAACATTTGCCACAACAAACTTTTGGTGGAGTTTGCCAAGGCAAATACCAGCAAAGGTTTTCCACAACAAACTTTTGGTGGAGTTTGCCACGGAAAACTTTTGGTGGAGTTTGCCACAGCAAACTTTTGGTGGAGTTTGCCACAGCAAACTTTTGGTGGAGTTTGCCACAGCAAACTTTTGGTGGAGTTTGCCACAGCAAACACCGCAAACACTGTCAAATTTTTATCACGGCAGACTTTTGGTGGAGTTTTCCATGGCAAACACTGGCAAAGGTTTGCCACAGCAAACACCACCAAAAGTTTGCCACAGCAAACTTTGGCAAAGTGTGGCCACGGCAAACTCCAGCTAGCTTTTGCCGGAGATTGCCTATTTCTGCGTTTGTTTGCCGGAGAATTTTCTTGGGTGGTGCAGAGATTTCCTGGAGTGTGCTCAGGCAAACTCATCAAAGATTTTCGGGGGTTTGACCTGGAAAACTTCAGCACAGATTTCCTGGGGTTTGCTCTGGCAAACTTCAGCAAAGATTTTCGGGGGTTTGCTCTGGCAAACTTCAGCAAAGATTTGCTGGGGTTTGCTCTGGCAAACTTCAGCAAAGATTTGCTGGGGTTTGCTCTGGCAAACTTCAGCAAAGATTTGCTGGGGTTTGCTCTGGCAAACTTCAGCAAAGATTTGCTGGGGTTTGCTCTGGCAAACTTCAGCAAAGATTTGCTGGGGTTTGCTCTGGCAAACTTCAGCAAAGATTTGCTGGGGTTTGCTCTGGCAAACTTCAGCAAAGATTTGCTGGGGTTTGCTCTGGCAAACTTCAGCAAAGATTTGCTGGGGTTTGCTCTGGCAAACTTCAGCAAAGATTTGCTGGGGTTTGCCCTGGCAAACTTCAGCAAAGATTTGCTGGGGTTTGCCCTGGCAAACTTCAGCAAAGATTTGCTGGGGTTTGCCCTGGAAAACTTCAGCAAAGATTTGCTGGTGTTTGCCCAGGCAAACTTCAGCAAAGATTTGCTGGTGTTTGCCCAGGCAAACTTCAGCAAAGATTTGCTGGGGTTTGCCCTGGCAAACTTCAGCAAAGATTTGCTGGGGTTTGCCCTGGCAAACTTCAGCAAAGATTTGCTGGGGTTTGCCCTGGCAAACTTCAGCAAAGATTTGCTGGGGTTTGCCCTGGCAAACTTCAGCAAAGATTTGCTGGGGTTTGCCCTGGCAAACTTCAGCAAAGATTTGCTGGGGTTTGCCCTGGCAAACTTCAGCAAAGATTTGCTGGGGTTTGTCAGAGTTCTGAGGCATGCTTCTTGTGTGTGCTCCATGGCTGGTGCCTTCTCCTTCCCCCTCTGTGTGCTTAGCACCTCAGGCATCCTTAGTCCAGGGGTGAACCAATCCCTCCCCTTTCCTCATCTCGACCAGAACCTTCTCAATCCAATAAACCGCTACAAAACTCAGTCCTAAACCCAAGGAACTCTACATTGTTGTTGCTATCAAGGTCACCATTTCTTCCAGTCACTTGAGCATTGGTATTTCCCTCTTTCTTCTGTTTCTCTCATTGTTTTTTTCTCCTGTCTAGCTGTTTGTTTTATCCAGTCCCCTGTCTGTGAGTTGTGTGTGGTAGTTTTCTTTTCTTTTATTCATGTCTTTGTTCAGTCTCCTCACTTCTTACTCATCCTGGTCCCCTAGGTAAAACCTTCTTTCTTGTTTCTTTCTTTCTCTTTTCTTTTTGCTCTGTTTCTGAAATTCAACTCTCTAGTTTTCTGCCTGAAAGTTTGACAGATTTATAACAGTCACGTACCACCTGAAAAACTTACTAGAGGATTGTGATGGCCAACACCAAAGGAGCATTGTCCAAAGCTAGCAACCCTAAGCTGTAGGGGAAGAACTATCTTCATTGGTCAATTAGATTGAAAGCTCATCTGAGACACACTCTGTTGAGGAGTTTGCCTGCAAACTCCGTTGAGGAGTTTGCCTGCAAACTCCGTTGAGGAGTTTGCCTGCAAACTCCGTTGAGGAGTTTGCCTGCAAACTCCGTTGAGGAGTTTGCCTGCAAACTCCGTTGAGGAGTTTGCCTGCAAACTCCGTTGAGGAGTTTGCCTGCAAACTCCGTTGAGGAGTTTGCCTGCAAACTCCGTTGAGGAGTTTGCCTGCAAACTCCGTTGAGGAGTTTGCCTGCAAACTCCGTTGAGGAGTTTGCCTGCAAACTCCGTTGAGGAGTTTGCCTGCAAAATCCGTTGAGGAGTGTGCCTGCAAACTCCGATGAGGAGTTTGCCTGAAAACTCTGTTAAGGAGTTTGCTTGCAAACTCTGTTAAGGAGTTTGCTTGCAAACTCTGTTAAGGAGTTTGCTTGCAAACTCTGTTAAGGAGTTTGCTTGCAAACTCTGTTGAGGAGTTTGCTTGCATACTCTGTTGAGGGGTTGTTTGCCACCAAGCCTTTGTGAGGAGTTTTCCAGAAAACTCATGTGAGGAGATCGCCGGCAAACTCCCCCAAGGAGTTTGCCTGCAGACTCCTGCAAGGAGTTTTCCTGCAGACTCCCACAATGAGTTTGCCTGCAGACCCCGCAAGGAGTTTGCCTGCAGACTACTGCAAGGAGTTTGCTTGGAGATTCCTGGGAGGACTCCCTCAGGGGAGTCTGCAGGCAAACTCCTCACAGGTGTTTGCTGGCAAACTCCTCACAGGTGTTTGCTGGCAAACTCCTCACAGGTGTTTGCTGGCAAACTCCTCACAGGTGTTTGCTGGCAAACTCCTCACAGGTGTTTGCTGGCAAACTCCTCACAGGTGTTTGCTGGCAAACTCCTCACAGGTGTTTGCTGGCAAACTCCTCACAGGTGTTTGCTGGCAAACTCCTCACAGGTGTTTGCTGGCAAACTCCTCACAGGTGTTTGCTGGCAAACTCCTCACAGGTGTTTGCTGGCAAACTCCTCACAGGTGTTTGCTGGCAAACTCCACAGGTGTGGCAAACTCCTCACAGGAGTTTGCTGGCAAACGCCTCACAGGAGTTTCCTGGCAAACACCTCACAGCATTTTGCTGGCAAACTCCTCACAGGAGTTTTCTGGAAAGCTCCTCACAGTAGTTTGCTGCCAAACTTCTCACAGGAAAAACCTCATCAACCAGAAGGAAATCCTTCCGGTTCATGAGGTCATTGTACCTCATTGACTTGAAGGATTTCCTTCCGGTTGATGAGGTAAAAATGTGTCATCAGCCAGAAGGATTTTCCTTCCGGCCGATGAGGTTTTTGTACCTCATCAATTGCAAGGAAGTCCTTCCAATTGATGAGGTACAATGACCTCATCAACCGGAAAGATTTCCTTCTGGTTGATGAGGTTTTTATACCACATAAATTGGAAGGAAGTCCTTCCAATTGATGCGGTACAACGACCTCATCAACCGGAAGGATTTCCTTCTGCTAAATGAGGTTTCTGTACCTCATCAATAGGAAGGAAGTCCTTCCAATCGATGAGGTACCACGAGCTCATCAACCTGAAGGTATTTGTTCCAATTGATTAGGTACAACAACCTCATCCACCAGAAGGAAGTCCTTTCAATTGATGAGGTGCAGCGACCTCATCAACCAGAAGGATGTCCTTCTAGATGACGAGGTTGTTGTAACTCATTGATTGGAAGAAAGTCGTTCCAATCGAAGAGGTACAAGGAACACATCAATCGGAGGGATTTTATACCTGATGATGAGGTTGTTGTACCTCATCAACCGAGAGGATATCCTTCCGGTTGATGAGGTACAACAACTTTATCCACCGGAGGGATTTCCTTCCAGTTGATGAGGTAAAACAACCTCATCAACCGGAAGGAAATCCTTCTGGCTGATGGGTTTGTTGTACCTCATCAATTGGAAGGACTTCCTTCCGGTTGATGAGGTCGTGGTACCTCATCAATTGGAAGGACTTTTTTCCTATTGATGAGGTACAAAAACTTCATCAACCGGAAGGAAATCCTTCCGGTTGGTGAGGTTTCTGTACCTCATCAATCGGAAGGAAGTCCTTACAATTGATAAGGTACAAAGACCTCATCAATTGGAAGGACTTCCTTCCAATCAATGAGGTACAAAAACCTCATCAACCAGAAGGAAATCCTTCCGGTTGATGAGGTCATTGTACCTCATCAATTAGAAGGACTTCCCACCAATTGATGAGGTACAAAAACCTCATCAATCGGAGGGAAATGGTTAATGAGGCTCATGCACCTCATCAACCGGAAGGATTTTCTTCTGGTTGATGAGATTCATGTAACTCATCAACCGGAAGGATTTCCTTCCGGTTGATGAGATTCTTGTACCTCATGCGTCAAGCTGGTAGGTACCAGGTTGACGGACAGGCAAGCCTGCTCACCGACCTCGGTCCTTGTCGGACCAGCTTGACATGGATTCTTGATGACCAGGAGAAATCCTCCCAGTCATCAAGACTGTGGAGGATCGATGACTCGGAGGAATCCTCCCAGTCATCAAAACTGTGCAGTCTTGATGACCGGGAGGAATCCTCCCAGTCATTGAGGCTCCATGGTCTTGAGACTCCACAGTCTTGATGACTGGGAGGAATCCTCCCAGTCATCGAGACTGTGGAGTCTTGATGACCGGGAGAAATCCTCCCAGTCATCAAGACTATGGAGTCTCGATGACAGCGAGGAATCCTCCCAGTCATTGAGACTGTGGAGTCTCGATGACCGGGAGGATTTCCTCCCAGTCATCGAGACGTGGAGTGTCGTTGACCGGCAGGAACCCTCCCAGTTGTCGAGACTTGAGCTGGTACAGCTTGTACCAGCTCGGAGAGCAGACCAAGCTGGTACTGGTTGTACCAGCTCGACGAGCAGATCAAGCGGCATGTCAAGCTAGCTTATAAACACCAGCCCCTTGATCGGGGTTTTGCCACGGCAAACACCACCAAAAGTTTGCTGCGGCAAACTCCGGCGAAGTCTGGTCACAGCAAACTCTGGCAAACTTTTGCCGTTGTTTGCCTTTGTTCATTGGAGAATTTTCTTGGTTGGCGCACACCGATGGAATTGTTTTTATTGGTGGCGCCCATCCGATGAATTCAATTACATTGGTGTGAGCCAGCACCAATAAATTTGAATTCATCGGTGCTAGCTCACAAAGATGTAATTGAATTTACCGATGAAATCATTTACATCGGTGTGAGCCACCGATTCTGATTTGCATCGGCTGGTGGCCAACCGAGCTCATTTGCATCAGTTAGCTACCACCGAGCAAATGAACCATCAGTGACGAGTCCAACCAAGTCTTGTTTCCTCGGTGGACACCAGGCGAGTTCAGCTCGCCTGTCTACCAACCGATGATTGAAGTTTCATCGGTTGGGCAGCCCCCCGAGTTTGCCTTGGGTGCTCTGAAACCGAGTTTAACTCGGGGGGGGCAAAACCCTCGTGCGAGTTCAAACCAAGTTTGACTCTGATGCATATTGCATTGGGTCAAACTCAACCAATTTTAAATTGGTTGAGTGTAACCCAAGTTACCTGGGTTACACCCAACCAAGGTAATTATTCTCGCGGTGATGGGGTATATAATGCCAGAGTCGTACATCTGTGCCTTGACGAACTTGTTGGTGGTCTTGATACGCAGCTCTCCATGATAACGTATTCGATATTGACAGAGTCTCTGGATCATTTCCACACCATCTGGATTAAGCTTGTTGCGAATCCCATCAATCCAGCTGACGTCATCTTGTCCACGCAAGGTTGATGATAACACCTGGGTTCCAAAATGCTCCCATGCCAGATTTTTGGGATCCAAAACGGCTGGCAAGATCCCTAATGACAGTGGAAGGATGTTAGTGATCACGTCGCTTCTTGTGGATGGGGACATGCCACACTCACAGGCAGGTCTCTTGTGAGTGTTTGGAGATGGAGTATGGTGATGTATTGAGCCTTCCTGTTTGTACATGGGATTGGTCTGTTCAATCGATGAGGGAGGATAGTGGGCTTGCTGGGCACAGCAAATTGGGACTGTGTTGCCAAAGCTGGGACTGATGATACTGTATTCAATGGAGTACTGCCACGGCTCTCCAGATAACTTGTGGGTGTCGATTCAGACACTTGGTCATTGGAGGCCTCCTCTTCGTCCAGCATGTACTTCTGGTATTTGTCTTAATCCAAGATAAGGTCGATCATTTTGTGTTCCTGGAGGTGTTTAACAAAGGACTCATGGTCTGAGACCAAACCTTTCTGGTTTCCTAAGCAGCAAAAGGGGAAATGTGCCTCGTTGAAAAACTTGTGACCGTTGTTTTTTCCCAGTCAGAGCTCTACTTTGCCATTGTGCTTCTCACATAGTTGTTGGATAAGGAGCTGATGGCAGGTGACACAACACTTTGATTACGGAGGACTTCTTGGCCACGGTTCCAGAGCTCAAAGCTGCACTGGATAGAGAATTTTTGGGTGCTGGTTCCTTGGGGTATGGCACCTTTGGTGGAGGGCTTGACAACGAGCTTTGTGGGTTGAGAGGGTGGGTATGGTTGGTTGGCTGTTCCTTGGGTCCATGTGTAAGGGCTGTTGATGTCCTTCACTAGATGAGTGGAGAAGGGCACGTGGGACGGGCTGATGAGCCTAGACTTTTCTAAGACCAAACGTGGGGAACTTGTATTGCTGGCTCAGAGAGATGGGAAGGGACAGATCTCTCAGTACAATCTTATAATAGAGAGAAACAAGGATGAAAAGGAATGGATTTCACCTGGCTCAGAGAGATGGAAAGGGACAGATCTCTGCAGAGCCAGGAAGGGAAACCGGACAGTGAAGACTAAGAAGGTCATGTGACATGTGGGTGAGAGGTTTGTGAACCCAGCCAGAGGAGGGGGTTTACACCGTGCCGATTGGTATGCCAAGGGGAAAAGCTGTGGGTTCAGTGGGTTACTCAGAGCTGCCCCGGCGGCAAAGCCTGTGTGGGGTATGATGGACCAATGGGTGGAGACGGCTGTGGTTAGTGTGTGCAGCACAAATGGAAAAATCAAAAAAATTGCCGGGTGGCCTTGGTGGAACTACATCTTCCAAGTTCACTAGGCAACATTGTGTTGGTGGCCGGTGAACACCTTCATCGGCCAAGACAGGTGAGTGGATTTGGAAGTGCGTACCTATTGCATTTGGCACTGATAGAACAAAGGGTGGGGGTGGTAATGGTATGGCTTGGCCCAGTCGGTTGTTGATGCTGGGGTGGGGATAGGCTGTTCCCAGGAGATTGTTGGAGGTAGTTGCAGCAGTGGGGAGGCTTGGATCAGGGGCACCTGGGATCGGTCCATACAAACCTCGAATCTGTGCCATTGCTTCATCTCTTTTGGCTTTTAAGGCGGAGTTGGTTGAGCTCGTTGGTATGGCTGGGAATGCTGGATTGAGGGGGGTTGGTGGGATGGGTATGGGGGTGGAGGCTGCAATGTCAATGCAGTTTTAGCAAAGGCCAGGGAGGATGGTTGATGGGTTGCCACACTGGAGACAATGCATCGGAGTGACTGGCTGGCTGAATGTAAGGCCTGTGGGTGCGAAGGAATTACTCTTGGGTTGTCCACCCATGGTTGAGGTTATATGGGCCACATTGTGACTGTTATTTGGGCCATCCAAACTGGGATGTCAATACCCGTTATACAAGGGAGGGTTGCCCCTGTGAGGGAGCCTGTATAGGGCTTGTGTTTTGGTTTTGGCCAACTTGACGGGTGAGACCCACATCTTGGCAGGGGTGGCGTGTTTGGCAGATTTAAGCTGTTGGGCCAGAAATACAGGTTGGTGGGGTTTAGGCGGAGTTGGCGGCTGAAACCCATGAAAATGTCAAAATTTTTTTTTTATGACTGGGATGGCGGACCAGTGCCTCCATATTAATACAATGATATAGAAAGATGAATGGATTGCATTGGGGGGATACTCTTGTTTTGGGCTCTGGACTGGGAGACCGGTATGGATATTCATCTGCTGGCCTGGCAGACCAGCATGGAAAACGGTTTAGAAATCGAAAACAGACCGGGTTTCCAAACGGTAATACTACCAATTTCCATACCGGTTTGAATGGGATTACAAATGATTATCGGTTCCTTGCCCAATTAAGGACCGAAAGGAAATTAGTTTTCCTGCTGGCCGAAAACCAAAAACATTCCAGGTGAAAAAGGGGTGACATGCCAACCTGCAGCTTGACGTCCCCCCTTGCAGGCAGGCAATGGGAAAAAAGACCGACCGATTTTCGAAAAAAAATTGGTGTATACATACACCCTTTTGGATGTACATACACATATCAAAATCAATCATGTTCTAATGGTGTCAGGTACATGCATAACTGAATGAGATTGATGATGTAGTGGTGGTACATAGTCACCCAAAAAAAGAAATCTTACAAGGTATCTTGATACATACTTGTCATATATTTCATGTATCTTCAGTTTTGCTAGGGGAGAGAGGGAGGCTACAAGAAAGAAACAAAATGATTGTATTACATACATATTACTAGTAGTACAAAAAAAGTAATATCATGAGAAAAATGGTACACTAAAGAAACACACACGTACCAAATTTTCCCAACAAAAAAGAAATAGTGGGTGTAAACACAAAGTGACGGTTATGTATCTACAACGTTATTGTACATAAATACCTATCTTGTGAAAAAAATCATTGATTTAAAATTGACAAGCCAACTCACTCAATTTCTCATTTCTTTCCAACAAAAAAGGGATTAAATTAAAAACCAGAAGGTATAAAAAATATTACTACATACGGTACAAAGAACACCATTTAAATCAACCCCTCTTTTATTCTAAAAAGGTTGTTCAAAGACTACAGGGTTGTTTTTTTTTAATTTTCCTCCCTTAATTTCTTTGTCTTAACTGAAAAAAAGTTCTGTTTAAAAAGTGTTCAAAAGAAATGAATTTATTTTTTCATGTACTATGTAGAAGTAGCAGTAGTAAAATATATATGTATATATAATAGATCTGTGGTTTCTTTACATATGTATATCTATGTGTGTAAGTGTGTACAATGACATATTTATCTAAGCTTAACAAAAAAGGAAGTGGTGGTACGGTGGATTTTGTATATGTAATATGATGTTGGAAGGGTATATCAATAGAAGAACAATTTTTTTTTCGAATCGAGAGAAAGAAAAAAGAAAAAGTACAAGAGAGAGAGTTCGGAATGTTTTTTTTTGGAATTTGTTGCTAGGTGAGCTTTTTATATTAGGTAATTTGGATAACAAATTGAAATGATCGAAAAAAAAGTGGGGAAAAGAGAAAGAAAGAAAAGGTGGTTTGAAAGGAAGAGGAAAAGGGGAAGAGGGAAGGGAAGGGGAAGAAGTTATTTGTAAAATAAAGAATACTTACACGACATCAAGATAGAAAAGAGAGAGAGGATAACCAGACCAACAATATGCGGGGAAAAAAGTGGAGATGAGAATAGGAGGGGATGAATGTACATACACACACACACTGTATTACCGATCGATAGGCTTTTGAAGTTGTAGATTATTTATTTTGGTATGTATATATATGAGCGGATTGGTAGGTTCGGAAGCGATGATATGTGAGGCAAACGAGTGGGATGTTTCTTGGAGAAAGAGCATTTTCAAGAGAGTTTTTTTTTTTTAATGTGAAAGCTAGTCAAGATTTTTAGTGAGGTTTTTGTTGCATGTAGGACCGGGTTAAGAGTAGGTTCACGAATGGATAGGGTCCGGGATAGCAGGAGGAGGAGGGGAATCGGAGGATGAGTTTTGGTAGAACGGATGGTCAGCGAGTTGGGGAGATTTTTCGGGAAGGATAGGAGATGAGGAGGGCAGATTGCGGGCATCGAAATCTTGCTGGACGATGGGCCTAATTTTGCGGAGTCTCATCCAGACGATGTAAGCGGAGAGGAGGGTGAAGAAGCCGGTGAGAAGGAAGACGGCGGCGGAGATGCGATGGTGGGCTCGAGTTTCGCGGTCGTGTTTGGAGGACTGTTCGAGCCCGAGCGGGTCTTTGGGGTCCAGCGCCGGGTCGCCCAGAAGCACGCCCACATAGACCAGCGCGAACTGCTTCGGTAGCGTCACCACACACGCTACCGTAAAAACCCACACCTCTATTCCTATCGTCGCTTGCATCGCCGTACACACGTGTCCCGGCATCGCCGACGCTCGTACTAGTATCACCATCATCAGACCCCCCTCCCGCATCAGCTTGGTCAGTGATGCATAGGTCACGGATCCCGCCTCCACTCGCGCAGATCGTTCGCTGATCAGATGCTTGAATGCGTAGTATGTCATGATCTCTCCTAGAAAGGTGCCCGCACAAGCAATCGCAAAGCCAATCCACAGTCCCCAGATCATTCCTGCAACAAGGACTACATAATCATCACGAAAATTTGGTCAGTCAAGTAACTCTCTCTCTCTCTCTCTCTCTCTCTCTCTCTCTCTCTCTCTCTCTCTCTCTCTTTCTGTGCGTATTACTAACTTATTAGTTCGTGGCCAAATAGTGGTGGGAAAGAGACAATGATCAAAAGAATCGTGGGGATTATCCACGACCAAGAGGCGTGCTTAATCTGAGACTGATAGGGCTTGAGGTACAAGGCCACCTTTGTATGCTGTAAACAAAAGACAAGAGGGAGATCAGCATTAAGGAAGAGAGGAAGATGTCGGGCTATAGAGAAAGACTGACGTAGGAGCTGAGAACGGAGCTGAGGATGAGTATGACGAGGAAGAGCAACCACCAGCCCCAATATTTACGTTGGAAGGCGTTCCGGATAGTTTGTTTCCAATTGTGGTGTCTGACGAAGTGGACGATTTCGAGGGAGGCATCTTTGCAGTCGGAAGCTTCGCGTCTGACGGCCTTTGCAAATCGATGATGGAGGCCAAATAGTTTGTGGCTCTTTGTGGGGACAGGGAGGATGTTGGATGAGTGACTACCAGTGGGCCTAAACTTTTCCTCCAGTATGGATAAAGGTCCGAGCACGGTCGGACTTGAGCTTGTGCTCCTGTAAGTCAGGGTGGGTGTGATGGAGTTAAGTTGCTGGTCCGAGGGAGGAGAAAGCTGGATGTGTTCCTTCCGATATGAGTCCGTTTTGGCCATGCTGGCGGTGTAAGTCTGATGGAGAGAAGATGAAGGAGAGGGTTCGACTAGCGGATCATCAACTTGTCGTCGTTGTTGTTGTTGTTGTTGTTGTTCTTGGAGGGGGAGGGGGATAGGGAGAGAAGCGAGTGAAAGATTGGTTGCGGAATGAGGAGGAGAATGGGGGTGGATTGGTCTTATGAGTTCAGACTGAGCGTGATCTGAATTTTCGACGGCCAGGGTGACTGGTAGTGAGGGCTGTTTTTCTTGGCTTGGAGGTGGCTTTGAGGATGACGACGGCAACGGATTTGGTGTTGGTGTTAATCTGAGTGAGTGGCTGGGCCGATCCACTGGTAGTACAAGATCGATTGTCTTGAGCTCCATCATACAAAATAGAAAAGGGGAGTGTTGTAAATATATTAAAGGGTGTGTATGCAAGGAAAGCAGCAAAAAGGAACTATGTAGCAGCTAAGGGTATTTTAAATTTGAAAGTTTTCCTGGAGAGAGTAGAAGCTGAAGAATTAATTGGAGATGGGTGTGTGTGAGACAAGAGAATGTTGCTGGATGAAGATCTTCCAAGGGAAGCTTCAAGCTAGTCAAGGGAGTTTGAGAAGCTGAGCTGATTGTAAGACACGTCTTGCACTCGATGAAACTCCGACTGACTGCTTAATACTATCTCCTGAGACCACATGTATTCTTCGTCGAGCTTGGTTATCCCTCTCAGCTCACCAGATTCCATGGACCATCTGATCCCCTCCAAGCACATGTGTCACTCCAGATCAACACTCATCGTGTTACATGGGTGCAATTTTCTCTTTGGGGAACTGAACAACATGGGCCTTATCCATCCAATCAACTGTTCCATATAAGCATCAGCCAATATGAGGTTGGCTCATGGCTTCCAATGGCAAAAGACAAAGCAGACTACAACAGCATATAACCAGGCCTCGGTTCGCTCCTGATCAGCCCTTAATGTATTCTATGCAGCTGGCACAACCGGATTCTTGATGATGCCCTGGATGAGACAGCACATATTTAAGATGATGATCAAGTTCTCTCTTCATCAGAAGATTTTCACCAGAATACCAATCTTTCTTGAAACCTCAATCTGTTCAATCACACTGCCAATCCAAAAATGTTGAACTGGAAGCCTCTCTCAGTCGTGGCCGTCATGGCCAGCTGCGTGTCCGGATGGCCCTCGATCATTGAGACCACACGGCCAGCCCAATTACCATCCGAACAAACTATCTTCCAGTCGGCCTTGAACACCCAAATCAAGAGTTCCAATTTACCCTCAGAAGCGCTCGCTTATTCTCTCGCCAATGGTCAACCTTACGCGTCTCCCTTCGCCGCGCAAAGGATCGGCTCAAATGGCCAGTTCTTCTTCTTGCAATTCTGGTTTGATCTGCTCACTTCTCTCTCCCTCTACGTTCTTTAGGTCCACTCTTGTTACAGGATTCTCATCTGATCGATAATCAGGCTCATTTCAATCGCAAAAATATTCCCGATCGTGTCGTCCATGCTCTTGGTGGTAAGCGAAACCCCCGCACGATGTTTGGTTTTTTTTATGGAGAATCCCTTGTCCTAATTTAACTTTTTTTTGCGGGGGGGCTTGTGGGATACAGCTGGTGCCCATGGAGTATTCACCACCACCACCGATTTCGCGAGTCGATATAAGATCATGAATCTTTTCGCTAGAGGTATATTTCTCTTTGTTTTTTTATTTGTACATACATGATCCGGTTTGATTCTTGGGCCCTTTTTAGTCGGCCAAACTACCCCCGTCACTATGCGTTTCTCGAACACTGCTGGTCCTAAAGGTTCTCCCGATACTGCTCGTAGCGTTCGCGGTTTCGCGGTCAAGTATGTATCCCCCCACCCTCGCCACACAAAAAAAACTATCAAATCGTCCATCCAAGGTTTTTTTTTTTAAATCTTCTTCCGGCGGTTTTTTTGTTAGGTTCAGAACTCCAAAAGGGAACTGGGATCTACTCAGTGAGTACATCATAGTACGTCAGATGTTATGTGGACGAGATAGAAACTTACCCCTTTTTTTTCCTTTTACAGTGAACAACTCTCCGATTTTTTTCAGTAAGCTTGTGTTGTTGGTTTGGCCAGTTATAAGGGAATAGTCTCTGATGATGGCCACAAACCTGGCTTGGATATTACAATATGCAACAAACAGTTCGTGACCCGGCCAAGTTTCCAACACTCATTCACGCCTTGAGTGAGAACGCCCAAACAGGTCGAGCAGACCCGGATGCGACATTGTAAATAAGTCTTTCTTAAAACTTCATTTTTTCTTTCTCAGATCATCAGTTTTTTGATGATGACTACTTGTAGTGATTATCTTGGATCTAATCCCGAGGCTCTGCCGTCTTTCTTGCGCCTTTTCTCCGATGCTGGGACTTCCCAAGGCGTGTTTACAATCATCTTCTTTTCTCTCTCTTTCTCTGTATCTCGACACTAATTCGGGTTTCTTTTCCAGGGTGGCTCAAAACTGACGCTTACAGTGGTCATGTCTATAAATGGGTTCAACAAGATGGTTCGTTCCGTTTATGTTCATAAAAACGGCAGGACAATTTTTCAATCTAATTTCTGTGACGGTTGTTTCTATGTATAACAGGCTCGTGGGTTTATGTCAAGGTTTGTTAATTTTTATTTTTTCAGATGGAGCATGTGATGTGACTATATTGCGTTCTTCGACAGATCACCTTCAAGAGCTTGCAAGGGGTGTCCAACTACACAGCAGCCGAACAAGCACAAGTTAGAAACCCAGGGCAAGCATCACAGGTCGGTCCATCGTCGCCCTCCCCCTTCTTATTATTATTCCTAAGTATATTTATACCTCCTTGGTTTGCGTCGCTGATCTCTCTTACAGGAGCTTTATGAAAGCATTTAGTCGGGTCAACGCCCGGGTTGGAAAGTTTTTGCTCAGATTATGTCGCCTCAAGACGCCGAGAAATTTCGGTATAACGTTTTAGATCTTACAAGTTAAGCTCTAAAAACCTAAAAACTTTTTTTCTTTTTTAAATCCTGTCTTGGTTCACAGTCTTTAAACGCTCACCCACCATTTTTTTTTTTAAAGAGGAATGGAGAGAGGATCTTGTACCTTTGAATGAGATCGGGAAGATGGAGCTAACTGAAAACCCGACCAATTATTTTGCTGAGGTCGAGCAAGCGGCATTCGCGCCAAGTAATCTTATCGACGGGTGGGAGCCGAGTGAAGATCCGGTTTTGCAACTGCGTCTGTTTGCGTATGCCGATGCCCAAGTGCGCTTTTTTTTGTTCACATTCATATCATCTCTCTTTTTAATTTATTTGGGTCTCTCTGATATCTTTGTTTGTTTGGTAGCGTTATCGACTCGGGACTAACTACAATCAAATTCCAGTCAATTGTCCTATGAGTGCCATCGGCAAGTGTTTATTCACGATTTTCTCAAGAGAGTGTCTAATTGTTTTTGGAGAGCTTCTCTTTTTTTTTTTGCTTAGCTAATTACCAACGTAATGGAGCATCGTCTTATTTGGGTAATCAAGGAAGTCGACCCGCGTTTGATGCCAGTTATTCGAGATTGGCTGTCGTCCCTAGAGCTTATAGTACCGATAACCATACCATCTGGTAAAGTGGTGCGATCCGTTATTTTAGTCTGGTATATTTATTTATTCACTTCTTCTTAAGAAGAAGAAAAAACTTATTTACTTTCTTGATTATTTACCTTACTTATGTGTGTATTCATAGATTTCTGATATCGATTTCGAACAATCTAAATATTTCTATGATCATTTATCATTCGACCAAAAAAATAATCTTATCAAGTCAGTGCATAGTTTTTCACTTTTATACTTCAAATCTAATCGGCGTTATTTAATAAGTAAATGAATAAGTAAATAAAGAAGAGTGAAAACAAAAAATACTAAATAAGATTTTTTTTCTTTTCAAGTAATTTTGCAGGTGGCTTATCTCAAGTTAAAAATTCTAATGTGGTTAGGAAAGTGTTATTAGTAATCCAAAGAGCGAGTCCTGAACTTGCCCAAAGAATCGACTTTAGCATGTCTTCTTAAATCAACCTTACTTTCATCATCTGTTTTCCTAATTTGAACGTTCTCTTGCTTTATTGGATCGACATACTTACTGTTCTTATTTTTGACCTTTTTTGTTTGTGTTTGTTGTTGATTGGTTTGTCTTTTCGTATCATCTCTTGACGTCCTTCCTTCGACACTCCACAAAACTTAAAAAAAAAAATCATTGTTAAACTGGGATCGTCGTAGCCTCAACCCGGCCAAATATGCTGGCAGTGCTAGAAAAATAATAGGACTATAAAGTAAATTCATTCACTACTTATATGAAGGACAGATACTGAAACCACCTCAAAAAAATGGTGGCAAATTCATGTGGGTGCCTCCCCAAAGTACTTTGAGAAGGCAGCACCCACCTTTTTTTTTTTTTTGTTGTGAATGTGTTCAGGGAAGGGAAGTGTCCACTGGAGACATGAAATAAGTCTTGGGATGATGAGAGGAATATCAAGCATGAAAACAGGCAACAGAGAAAAAAAAATAAAGCTGGTATATACTGGTTACATCCAAGGTCAAATGACTGTAATAAGTGCCAATTATCATGATTAAGATGTACTGTTTGTGAGGTACAGGGGATCTCTTGTATTTACTGGTATAGTCCTGGTAGGAGCTTTAGTTTGAGCCCATGGTCAAGCCTGTTGTGTTGATTTACCATGATTTCTGATGTCATGGGCTCATCATTTCCAAGTGTCTTTTGGGCATGTCATTGTCACCAAATTTGGTGATCGGTGAGTTTGTTAAAGACATACACATGTGTGTGGTAAGGTCTTTCCAAATGGACCACAAGTGTGCTAAATTAGGCTTCCTGCCTACACTAATGTGTTCCCATGATGTATTTAAGGCTTTTATTTGATAATACATATTTTATTACCTGATTCATTCTTCATAAAAACCATCTTCAATTGTGTTCATTTGTGGTAACCATGATATCATGGTATTGTTGTGTAAGGTTCAATCTTTGGGTTTTGTGTAATTGGGATGCAGGCTTGGACTCGATATGTCCAAGTTGGGTCTACCTTCTAAGATATACACAACAACTCAAATTTTAGGTCCATATACGGGCCTTTTGACATCAGTTGTGTATATACATGTCACATGTGGTGTTTTTGAAAAAAAATAGTTGGACACTTTGCAAAAAAAACTGTTGTCCTGGTTATGTGAAGTATGCTAAAAGCTAAGATTTTGATTTAGGGGGTTGGAAATACGACTCCCAGGCATTGGACAAACGACTCCCACGACCGAGTCGACGTCCAATTTGGGAGTCGTCGGTCCAATTCAGGCCGCAGGGTTGGGAGTAGTCCTCCCAATCCCAAAAAAATAAAAATTAAAAAAGGAGGAAGTCGTTCTCCCAAATCCGCCAATGGACTGGGCGAATTGGGAGTCGCCCTCATTGACCGGAAGGAAACCTTCCGGTCAATGAGGTTTTTTTGCCTCATAGACCAAGAGAAAAACCTTCCGGTCAATGGGGTTGTTGTACCTCATCGACTGGAAGGTTTTCCTTCCGATCGATGAGGTAAAACAGCCTCACTGGCCGGAAGGATTTCCTTCCGGTCAATGAGGAGTTGTACCTCACGGACCAGAAGGATTTCCTTCTGGTCAATGAGGAGTTGTAGCTCATCAATCGGAAGGAAAACCTTCCGGTCGACGAGGTACAACAGCCTCATTGACCGGAAGGATTTCCTTCTGGTCAGTGAGATACAACTCCTCATTGACAGGAAGGAAATCCTTCTGGTCAGTGACGCTGTTTTACCTCATCGATCGGAAGGAAATTAATCTTCTGGTCAATGAGGTACAACAACCCCATTGACCGGAAGGTTTTCCTTCCGGTCAATGAGGGCGACTCCCAATCTGCCCAGTCCATTGGCGGATTTGGGAAAACGACTCCCTGCATTTTTATTTTTTTGGGATTGGGAGGACGACTCCCAACCCCGCGGCCTGAATTGGACCAACAACTCCCAAATTGGACGTCGACTCGGTCGTGGGAGTCGTTCGTCCAATGCCTGGGAGTCGTTTTTCCAACCCCCTTGATTTAATGGGAAGTAAAAAAGAGTCATACAAGGTGAATCAATTGGTGAAAACTATTTTTGTATAAAGGAAGTGTGAATTGATGTCTTTGCAGTGGGAAAGAGATTGTCAAAGTGCCAAACATTTATAAAAAATATAATATAACCTAACCCATACATATGTTGTGAGTTGTGTAGAAGTACTTGAATGAGGAGGGATTTAGGGGTCATTCTAGTGGTTACCCTAGATTATTTGTAGTATAGAGTAGGAAAATACAGCAACATTCCAGGTTTGATGTAAGGCTTAAATGTTATTCATAAATTTTGTTTATTTTTGTTTATTTTTTGACAAAACAGCTTTTTTCTGATTATGGTGTTCAAAGCTACATAAAATAAAGAATTACATAAATTCTTAAACAATAATTTGGCTGGGACCTGTCAAACAAAGTTTTATGCATGTTAACAGGTCCCTGCCAAATCTTTCTTTTTATGCCATTAACAATTTATGTAATTCTTTAGTTTATGTAGCTTTGAACACCATAGATGTAGTTAACTTTCAAGTATTGCAAGTGTAAAATGATGTTGATGGTATTTTCCTTAATTGAGAGCATGAAAAATTGTAAAATTATGCATTTAAAAATGTCTCTGTTTATAAGTTCTTATACTGAAGTAATTTGAAGTATCAGTACTGTGATGTAAGGTCAAATTAATCCTAGTGTCACAGTGATTAGCTGGTTCCTATTTTTTTAATTCCCTTTATTATCCAGTAATGCTAATAATCCATTAGATAATGTATTTTTGGTTTTAATGAGTAATGTGGTGCTTTGCATATGATAATGACTCAATTGAGATTCAATATGTGTTCTGATATTGACAGCGGTGGGCTGCTACGCTATGCTGTGCTTTCTCGGAAAAAAGCACAGCGTAGCAGTCGTCTTTTTAGACCGCAAATGCCAAAAATCAAAGCATTACTAGCTTAACTAAGCCACCCAATGGTCAGGTGCCTGGATGAGGGGCATCCTCCCATTCCCAATGGGAGGCTTATGAGTTAAGTTCACTCCATGGCATGAGGTCTTTGTAAAAAAGCCGGTTTTGGAGGCTTCTTTTTACAAATCACAGCCTCAAAAGCCAACCACTTTTGACATGGCCAAGCCACAAAATGGGTACGGTAGCCATAAATCTCAGCTTCTAACTGGATATGTTGAAGCTACACTTCCCTTGGTCCTAGGGTCCGTGCCTTTGGATCATAAGAAACATTCAATTTTTTATGTTTTCAAGAGTAACCCATTATCTTGTAGTACAGTATGCAATCTTAGATTGCAAAGCCACTAACAGGTGTTCAAATACATCAATACAAGATTCAGAGCATTGAACCTCTTGGAATCTCTCAGAAATTATCTTGAGACTTATCACATAATGATAAGAAATTTAAAATAATTTGAAAACTCAATCAGGTATGGGAGGGGGTTGGTGACGGTGCCAACTCCACGGAGACCATCAATGGGAAGTGAAAAATCCAGCCTTTCTTTCAGTAGCAAGCACAACATCAAAAAGCACCAGGAAGGCGTGGGCAGAGTGAGAGGAAAAAAAGTCTCACCAAAACTCCTGAAGTTCTCACGCAGAAAAAAAACATTGGGTGCAAGTCCCTTCTTCGGAAGCTTGCACCAGCCATTGGTTACCAGGCCCGTGAGGGGCGCTTGCGCCGGTCATTGGTTACCAGGCCCTCTGATTGAGGGACTTGGGCTAAGTTAGGTAGCATTAGCGGTCTGTTCAGCGCCGCTACACCGTGTTACCCTGCGTTACACCTTTTTCAGTGAGTTTTTCCACTAGAAACAACTGAAACACAGCGTAACAGCCCCCTTTTGGGTGCGTAGCAATAGCACAAACTCCACTAATAGCCAAGAGATAACCTGTTAGCTGTTAGTGGAAATATGCTGTGTTGCGCTTGCCGCTATGGTTAGCATAGCTGGCCCAGTGTTGAATTATTGACTCAATTTATATTCATGTATTTAGTGCTTTTAATCATATTGAGCACTGAGCTCTTGTTGTTATTGTATCACTGTGTGTGTAGGTTATGTCAAAAGATTTTCGTATATTTAGCTATGGCTAGCCTGGCTGTCTTTGAGCTAGTAGCAAGCTGACAATTCATGAGGATTGAATTCATCAAGGGATTTCCTGTTATAAGGTTCACTGGCTGAGTTGTTTTCTAAATTGAATATTTTGATGCAAGATTTTTGAATGGAGAATTTTGTACAGGAATGGATGCTCTTTGGTTGTCATTGGGGTATCTAGTTGCAATTAGTTCTCTTAATGATGGTTGAAAAAAAAATTGGTTGTTATTTCTTGAGCTGTAAAATAATTTGTGTGGACTTGAGCATAGTTGATTGACCTGGAGTATTTTTTTAGCCTCCACGTTGAGAGATACAAGAATTGCAGCTTTGAGCACAAAAGGAGATGACTCCAGAGAAGCAATGAAAAAGATGCAAAATGAGGCAATACCTAAGTACGCTCAGTTGAGTAACACAATGAGGAAAGTGTGAGTTTGCATCACAAGCAGAAAGAAAAGAGATAAAAGAAAAACAAAGGAAAAGAAAAGAGAAAAAATAGGAAAGAAGAGATTGAAACTGAAAAATACCAGAATTTCAGCCAAGCAGCATGATGAAATTTCAAACCATCAATTTTTAATTCTTTGTCTCAGTCAAGCAGGATTATATTTGAATCAAGGAATCTGTTTCTTGAGGGTTTTGATTGGTAGGTTGAGTATTTTTTGGGATGGAAAATAAGATGTAACTAAAAAATAATTTAGGAGAGATGGAAAAATAAGTAGCTTGAAAAATTCCACTTGTTTGAAGCATAAATATGCTTTTAGGTATATGTGGACCCCTGCCATAGCACAATCAAATTTCAAATTTAGAAATCTGAAGTTAAACTTTTGTTTTAAAACAGAAGGAATCGAGTTTTTAGATTCACACATTACATGTTCTGTCAGTTTCAAGTCCTTCCTTTGCAGAGTTGCTTTCCAACAGGCCGCACACCCCCCTCATGGAAGAATTGAGTCCAGTTTGTTGT
This sequence comes from Puccinia horiana, assembly GCA_001624995.1. NCBI lineage: Eukaryota > Fungi > Basidiomycota > Pucciniomycetes > Pucciniales > Pucciniaceae > Puccinia > Puccinia horiana. The sequence goes on from LWDY01000087.1 coordinate 1,032,458, forward strand.
TTCCATTAGATTAGGTCTGTCCCAAATGTTTAGGTTATAGGACATTCTCTTCGAATTGATTTTCGGGTTCCCCGAATCCTCCACCGAATGCCATCTTTGATCAACAAGGACCGTCACCCCTGAAACTTGTATGTCAAACAAATTCCAACTCCAGGTTCGTCAAGTGTCTTTTTTAGCATTTCCATATTCTGATTTACATGAACAGTGAACAGGCTTTTATCCACCATATACAAAGTGAAAGAAGGGGATTATACATTAACTAGGTTTCAAAAAACAAAACCAACAATACGAAGGTACTCGATTGAGAGGAAGTAACGCACGAGAATACGACGATCAGAAATGGCGACGATCAGCGAGGGACGAAAAGCAGCAGGTGAAGTGGAAGAAGAAGGACCACGAGTAGTGCTAGAGCTATCGATCCACATGCCGAATGAGGAGACAGAAGAAAGTGGCACTCAACAGACACAGAGGCTAGTCGAGCCGATCGACACGAGCTGGCCGACTTCTCGTGCCGTCAGCCTCGGCCTCCTCGCATCCTCCATCTCCAGGCTTCGGGCCCAGACCAACGCTACCCTCTCGGCTCTTATCGTCTCTCAAGGCGCTTTCGAGGCCCGTAAGGAGGCCCGTGCCTTGGCTCAGAAACTCCTGCCCAAATCTCTTGCCGACCATGACGACGAGGACGCTGATGATAATGAGAATGAGGAGGACGAAGACGAGGATGAGGATGAGGGGAATTCGTAGAACCCTCTCCCCGCTCCCCATCTACCATCCCACGGGTTAAGCAGCCAGTTCCTGCCTGGAATATTCGCCACCCACCCTTCACCGCCGGTTCTCCTATGCCCTTCGACAAGTCTTAAAACGACTCGGCAAATATCAAGTTGCATTTCATCACACCATCTCTCCAAGTCATCATTCATATCAGCGTATATCAAGCGAGACACGTCCCCCTGCTCAGAGTCAACAACATTTTCTTTTTTTCTAACACACTGTACAACCAATCGTCCAACAACAACAAAATCAATTCTAAACAATCATTAAGCTTTTTTTTTTTGAACAGTAAAAAAAGAACAGAAAGGTAGTTTTTATAAAAGAAAAAAGTGACATTTGATTGGCGTACAATGAAGACACAACTGCTGATGAAAATACAACAGTCCGTTTGGATGTGTGTGTACAGTGAAAGGGTTTTTTTTGCATATACGATGAGTCAATGAGCATTTTTGTTTTGAGGAAGATAAATGTTTTTTTGATGACAGGTTGTAAGATCTCAATCAATAATCACGCAACCTTTTGAAAAAAAAAAAGCCAGTCAGATAAATCAATCAGATCGCTCATCTTTTGGCCCAAGTTTGTAGGAAAAGGGAAGAGGAGAACGAACTTGGCGTATGAGGCAGGCGCGAAATAGCTTCGCAGAGCTTTGGCAATGTACAGAGGGACCGAGCTGACGGCAGTGATCAGAGAGACTTTCCATAAGAAAGAGATAGTGAGGACAAACGATAGATCTATTGGATATATAAATGGGGGTTTTCAAGCTGAGGTCAACCAGTTGAAATTTCAAGATGGAGACGGGGGTAATGGACTTACCGAAGTATTCGGGCAAGAAAGCCATGCTGGTCAGGTACAATAACAACGTGACGATCTCTGCAACGATCATATATCGATGCCTATCCAGAACATGATATGGAGAGTCAGAAGGGAGAAAAACCAAGGAGCGGGAAAGGATGAGGACGGACCAGGTGGTGATCTCGAGGGCGACCATGAGCAGCTCGGTCAGGATCAACGAGGTGAAGGAAATCGCGACGATGTTCAAGAATTCATTCTCGAATAGGACTAGGCTGAGGATCATTATCACACCGCCTTGGAAGACCGCAGACATGAAATAGGTGAAAAAACTCTTGTAGGATAGCGAACGGCCCTGTAGATGCATGATTCCGGTCAACTGTCTTTTTGGTAAAAAAAATCACTCATTATTTTGTGTAGGATGTTACCTTGGTTAATTCCTTGTACAACTCTGGATAAAGTAACGCCACATCCTCATTCACGTCTTGGTCCAAAACCAATGAGAACACGGGGGCCATAGTATAACAAGTGGCATATCCCTACATGACACACCGTGCAGAAAGAAGTCTGGCCAATCAGTGCGCTTACTTATTTTGGAGCGGAGAGGAATGAGTGTAGCTTGCCATCATTAGCCAGCCTTGGTAGATCGCGACGGGTGCGAAGTATAGAACGGAGGAGAACACGGCTTGGATGACGGAGATAATAAGACCACTGCAGAAAATCGATCGATGTAAATTAGCAGCGGGAAGGGAAGAAAGGAGAGGGAAGAAAGGAGGCATAGGGGAGAACAGACCGGTGGATGACAAATTGGGCAAGTTTGGCAGAGCGTTTGTAAGAGTTTCGGCCGTGCCAGACCAGTAACTTGGTGAGGAAAGAGAACTGGTTGATCGAGAAATCGGCGGCGAGCGAGGCCTGTTTGCCTTCCTTGCCGACGATCCCAATCCCGACATCAGCCGCCTGGATCATGCTGACATCATTGCCCCCGTCGCCGATGCAGCAGACCCGTTTCTTGGTATAGACCCTGATCAGCTTGGCGATGTCGGCCTTTTGGGTGGGCGAGCAGCGGCAAGCGACGACCACCGGTAGCTTGGTCGCCACCTCGATGAATTCGCTCTCGAAGGAGCTCAGCGAGGTCTGTAATGACTCCCCATCGATCACCAGACAGCAGTCCTGCTTCTGCTGCAGAAATTCAAGCTCCTTCTTCACCTTGTCCGGACTCTGAAGCTTCGAGACTTGGTGAATGTATTGTCCTCGCGAGACTAACTTACTCGAGATCGCGATACATGTCGCCGTCTCTATCTTGTCTCCCGTTAACATCCAAATCTTCAGACCAGCATTCCGTAGTAGCTCTAGTGTACCCTTCACATCTTCCTGCAACTTGTCCTCGACTCCGGTCACTCCCAACAGTTCCATATTGTTCTCTAACTCATCTCGGACCACATTCTGAATGGCTTCATGTCGGTCTTCGGCCATCGTATCCACTCGGGCTGAGAGATATCTTCGGCTGAACCGTTTGTAAGCCTCAGTCGATAGCTTTTTCTTGGCCATGACTAGCGTACGTAGACCTTCTCGGGACATGTTGTCGCACTCCTCTTCGAGCCAGTCGTTCGATTGGACGATCTTGGCCATCACTACATCCGCACCTTTTTGGTAGAACGTGATCTCCCCCGTCGCCTTCTCGCGGATGATGATTCCCATTCGCTTGGATTCAGAGGTGAACGGAAAGATCTCGAGCACTTCGAAGTCGATCGTCAGTCCCGAGGTCGTCCGCAGTGACATCCCATTCCGGTCACGCGACACCAGCTTCAGCCCAACCGATTCCGTGTATGCTACAATTGCCACCTCGTCTGGAGAGGATGCTTGGTATGTCACCGAGCCATCGTCGCTGATGACAGGCGTGACCTTGGCAAGGTTTAAAACAAACCAATAAAGCGCATTGGGTTATCTTTTTTCAGTTTCTCTTGCTCTCATACAATCCAAGAAAAAAAAGTAGAATATCAATCCTCTTACATTATGACATAGGCCCAATCCTAAGATAACATCTTTGACTCTCGAAGACATGTCTCGTCTCCCTCGAGTAGCCAATAATGAGCCGGTGGGCAAGCCAGACCCATACGTGTTACCAAGCAAATCTGGTGCATTCTCTCCAAAGGCAGTGGCCAGCTGGAGGGCTACTTCGTCCATCGAGTCGATCCCGTAAGCCATGGTACCCATGTGTAGTTTCTTCAACTCCATCTCTAAAACACAAAACCAGACATATTTTCTTCGTCAGCATGCATGTGTGAGTATGTGGAAATCAGGAAAGAATTCTATAATGAACCATTCTGGGTCAGTGTGCCGGTCTTGTCTGACAACAAATATTCGATCCGACCTAGTTCTTCTGGAAGCGTACTCGTCCTCACAATCGTGCCTGGGATCTCGAGATCGCTCTCGATCTGATGTGCGTAGACAGTCTTTCCCATGTCCAAGTTGACTCGCAAACTAGAAAGAATCAAACAAAGAGGATTGTCAGCCCACATTGGGGCAGGAATGATGGAGAATGGCAGGCAGGTAAGCTTACGAGATCGGAATGATAGAGCTGAAGAGAATCAGAAAGCGGACGACGTAAATCCACCACGGCCCTCGGAAGCCGTTCAAAGCGACTAGGGCAACGGAGAGCGAGAAAGTGACAATACAGAGGATCTTGGCCAGTTGATTGATCTCGATGTCCAACAGGCTAGTTTTTGTCTTGGGGTACGAGGTGTTCATAACCGCGCGGGTTTCTGTGCCAGTGTAGATCACCAGTCCAACCGCCTGCCCCGCGGCCAGGACGGTGTTCGCCCATAGGACGTTCTCCGAGGTGATCGGTACTTTCGTCACTTGGGTCGACGGGGTGTCTGATTGTTGGATTCGTGGCAAGATCTGATGGATCGAGTTGATCTCGATATCATCAATCGAGTCCCGTACTGGATCGAGATCATCACCGAGAGGCGCGTCCTTGGTACTTTGGGTTTCATCCTCTATCGGGTTCTGCTGCCCTCGCCTGGATCCTTCGAGTTCGTGGATCAGTAGGGTACCATTGAAGGTGTGTATGTCCACGATTGGCTCGTCGGCATAGACCTCGAGCCGTTTGTTAGGATCGGGATCTTTGACATGAACACTGTTTGCCAATCGGTTGTCTTCCTCAGTAGCCTGACCGTCAAGCTTGAGTAAGCCAATGTCACCATCGGGCAGGTTTTGAGTGAATTCAAGTGCAACTTTAAGTTTCCAGTCGGTTTCGCCATCGAGTTGGTCTGTGCGGATGAAGCAGGAGCCGGAGGCTTGATCGGAGGTCCGGAGGAGGACGAGATCGGCGGGGACACGCATGTTTTTGTCCAAGAGTAGGATATCACCAACTCGAATCTGGGCCGATGGGATTGTCTTGATCGGTAGGATTGTCGAGCTCGCAGGTGGATCACCTGAGGGACTCTGAACGGTCGAGGAATGGTGTGAATTTGAGAGCGGGATGGCGAAGGACTTGGAGGACCAGTCCAGGATCTGGTATCGACTCGAGTTGGCGATCGAGTCACGCTGTCGGCGGAGATAGTCGTCGTGTGCCTCCTTACCGATGGTAATGAGTAGGACGAAGGCAAGTGGGGCTACATAGGTCATCAATAAGCCGATCCGTAGCGCAGGAACAAACTGGGACATCGCGACCGCAAGGAAGTAAAGGTTGAAGAAAAATTTGAATTGTTCATAGAGGACCAGTGGTAAGAAGCTGATCAGGTTGTACTTCTGATTGCGAACGGTGTTGGGCGGGAAACGAGATCTGAAATGGTCTGTGTTCAAGAGAATCAGTAAAAATAATTTGACTTTGAAGAGATAAAAAAATTGAAGAAGGGAGTGGGCTCTCACTCTACCACACGCACCGGGAGGGTTGAAAGGGATTGTTCTAGACTTTCCGAAATAACTCCGAGTTCCAAGTCTTCTGATACGTTCGATCAAAGACTCTCTTTCCATTGAAGGAGTGATTGTGGGTTGAGCAGAAGATGAGGCTGGGGGATGAGATTTGGGCGTGTTTGCGGATTGCAAGAGGGCGGCTTGTTCTTCAGACTCAGGCTCTTCGTTCCATGGTTGGTGGTTTGTGGTGGTAAACTGCTCGTCAGAGTACCGCGCCTTGAGTTTGCCCTTCTGTTTTGGGGATCGATGATTCATGCTTGTTGGGGTTGAGGTTGTTGATGCCGACGAGTTTGGAGAAGTTGCTAATGGATGAGTGTTCCAGTTGGTTGGTTTTTGGTCGATTGCCATCGAGTGGTTTATGTTTTTGGTTGTGATTCCAGTCACAAAGCTTAAATAACTCCACTAACTTAACCTAACTTTAACCTGTCCCCGGTTATGCATTCGCTCGGTAAAAATGCGGGTTGGTTTTTTTCTTCTTTCTGTTTAAACAGTACACATTGCAAAATACATAGCTTGTCAGAAAGGCAGGAACTTCCCGAGCTTAACTAAGCCTCTCTGAGCTTAATTAAGCCTCTGCCTTATTCCATAAATTGTAACCCCATAAATACATAATTATGGGGTTAAGTATGGCTTTATAGCACTGGGTCCGAAATATGGATGTAAGAAATAGGGTGTTGGTTAAACAACTCCCAATATTTGCAGTTGCGACTCCTGCAACCGCCGCGACGTCAATTTTGGGAGTCGCAACTCCAATTCAATTTTTAACTTGGGAGTCGGAACTCCAAAAATGCAAAAAAATGCAAAAAATCAAATAAAGTCACAGCTCATTTTTGGAAAGAGCAAATGGGCTGAAAAATTTACTGAGTCCTCTGAGTGCCGGCCTTGTAATATCCTGAAGTTTTCAGGCAGTTTAAATTAACCAAATTGAATGGAGATTTTTTTTCTTTTTTTCTTTTCCATTTTTCTTCTCTGATTTTTTTGAGTTTTGTCTTTCTTTTTTCATGAATCAATTAGCCCATATCTATATTTTGAGTGAATTTCCTCCATTTTTGATTGTAATTTCTTGTTCAGAAATCAAATAAGAATGTGGTTTGCAGTTTATTGATTTTATTCATTTAATTTGGTAATTTTTTTTGGCGACAAAACAAATCATTATAATGAATAATGTGAAGTTTTCAGCAGGCTTGGGGCATTGAATCAAGATTTATGGCGGCTTTGTAGTTAAAGTTGTGGGTTTTGTGATTTAAAAGGGAGGGAATTAAAAAAAAAAAGGAGCAAATAACTCATGGGTGAAATTGTTTCAAAATTCCACTGAATTACCATCATGGCACAAATACTACCCAGTTGAAATCTTGGGGAAATCACACATTTCAAACTTGAGTTATAATTTTTTTTGTCTTTTTTGGTGCGACGACTCCCAAATGCTAAATCAAATTGGAGCTGCGAATCCCAAATGTGACGTTCCAGCAGTCGCGGGAGTTGCAACTCCAATTCTTGGGAGTCGTTTAACCAACACCCAAAAAATAAAAAAAATAAAAAACTACTGGGCCAAACTCTACAGTTGCGCATGGCATAAACCAGCACTGCCCCGCCTACAAAAAAAAATTGAGACACAGGGCCTTCCCCCAGGGGCTGAAGTGCATGGATACTTATTTTTATTACATTTTTGGACTCACACAGGTGTTGTGGTATTCAAATATTGTTTTGGGAACAATTACGTAAAATCTTAAATGCTAGATTTGGCAGGGAGCTGTCAAGAATCATAAAATTCAAGTTTAAGTATCTTGACAGGTCCCAGCCAAATCTTGTGTTTAAGATTTTATGCAATTTTTCCTAGAAGGATATTTGAATACCACATGTGTAGAGCTTAAAAATATATGGGCTTAGAGTTTGGCCCAGTAGTTTTTTATTATTTTTTGTTTTTTACATCCATATTTCGGACCCGGTGCTATAAAGCCATACTTAACCCCATAATTATGTATTTATGGATTAAGCCCTCACACATGGCCCCATAGAGTCCTAACAGGGAATATTTGGACTCAATTCAGTTCTGAAGACAAAACTCACCCACAATGGGTGGGTTTTTGGCTGTTTTTGCCCTAAAAAACCCATTTTTTTCTCATTTTTGGCCCCAACATTTCGGACAGGCCCAAAAAGCAGTGCTGGTTTATGCTATGTGCAACTGTAGGGGCTTCAAAAAACAACTCCCCGTTTTTTGACCAACAACTCCCACGACCGGGTCGACATCAATTTTGGGAGTCGCTGGTCGAATTTTGGCCGTGGACCTGGGAGTTGTCCTCCGAATCCCCCCCCCCCCCCCCCAAAAAAAAAAAAAAAAAAAAAACAGAAAAAGTCAAGCAACTGCCTACAGTTGACATGCAATAACTTCAGTCATACTATGCCTGTTACTCAGGTTTTACTTCATTTTTCCATATTACACTCAATTGAGGTATGCATTTACATTTCTCAACATTCCCCTTTGTGCACCCACTCTGCATGCTCCTTTATACTAGCTCAACCAAGGCATATCTCCATGACTCAGTCATGGAGGGCTTGGTACCCCAAGCTTGTCCAGCCTCTTGATCACAAAGTGTGGGAGAGGCTTGTGCCTAATCTGAACTTGCCCGCGTGTCACCTGCGGGTTTTTCTGGGTTTTTTTACGCCAAAAACCACAAAAATTCCAGCTTGTAAGGATTTGAGAAGAAATTCAAGCTGGAGATTGCTAGCATCATCAAGAACATGTTTATCAAAAAATAATATAGAATAGTTGGAAAATGCTGGCCTAGAAATTTTTATAAGGAAGTTCAAGGTCTCGTGAGTTTGGAAAAAAAAGTACAGATTACAGGCAAGTACATAATAAAAGGAGACATTAACGTTGTGTTTTTTTTGGAATTGCTTACTTTCAAAGAAATTTTCAGAACTCACTTTCAATAAAGCAAGCTTAAGGTGGTATGAGGTGAGAGGCAATACCAGCCTCCAAAAACTGTTCAGCTCGGATTTTGGATAGAATGTGATGTACAACTTGTACATCCATTCTAATCACCGTCCCACCAAAAGTGCCCAAAGGCAACACACTGACTTGCTCATATTTGGCAAAAGTCCCTCCTTCAGAGGCTTGCTCCGCGAGGCACCAAATTGCGCATTCCTCTGAAGCGAGGGACTTCGACAAGTTTGTTGGTACCCCCCTGATGAACAACCCTCATGTCTTGGTCATGGAGGCACAAAGACCTCCATGACTTGGTCACAGAGGTAGCAAACTACCCCTTAGGGCTTGTGGATTTAGCTTGCTACCTCCGCGGCAGAAATTTTGAAGTTCTTATTATGCGCATCAAATAGAATCATGCTTGAACAATGACATCATCTCATCACCGCCTCAAGTCTTCAAGAGTCAAAGCTCAGCAATCAACAGTTCATTTCTCTATGTCGTCATTGTTGTTTTTCATTTCTTCTCTCTGTTTCATTTCTTATAAAGATGCCCTCTTTCTTGGCCAGCTATGTTGGTTCTTTCTTTATCACTTCTATCTCGATTAAATTGTGATAAAGAGAGTACTGACATACTTCATTTTCAGGTGTTTCTTTACAGCAGAGAAGTGTTCCACGCTATCAGTAGGCGATATCTTATGATAGTTATCAATCTTTATCATTCAGGTGTTGTATCACCTCATCAGATTACTTACATGATAGCAAGAGATTGGGGGATTACAAAAGAATGAACTGGACTTCTCATAATGACACAATGTCATTGTGGGGGGTGTTGAAATACAAATCCATTATGGGAAACAGAAATTGAGTTGTGAAACAGCCATGTGAAATCTAGTGTGAAACCCTCTTATTTATTGTAGACTTCCTTGAGTTGTATTTTCTTTTTCTCTTTTTCTTTATCCTGTTTTCTTCCTTACTCCAGGTTTGACCCCATTGCCCCCGCCACTCAGACACCCACTCTCACTACACTGTCATAAGTGTTCAAACTTATTTTCATTCCTCACAGATTATGAGATCGGTATTCTCTCATGAATCCCGCTGAACAACCTGAAGGTACAACTACAACCTAATAAACCTACCTTTCCTTCAGACGATCAAAAACCTTATCCCAAATTAAAACCCCTTATCGCTTCAACATTGGTTGATTTGGCTGTTGAGCTTAAGGACAGCTCCAAGTTGTCCGGCACAAACTATGTAGAATGGAAGATAAAGATTTCTGCCATCCTGAGGTTAAAGCATCTCCTAAAACTCGTCAACGGCACCGAAACCAAAGCCGAAGCCTCTCGTAGAAATGAATTGGACCCCAATTGCCAGGATGACGCTCTGGCTATCCTCATTCTAAACTGCAAACCAAAAATCTCAGCTAGATTTTCTCACAAGGCAGATGGTGATCCCCAAAAGTTCTGGACTCTCCTTGACAAATACTATCAACCCCGCACTGTGCAGAATCAAGCCACTTATTTCAACCAAATTTTCTCCACTGTCATTTCCTCAAATAATTTGGAAGGTACCCTGAATTTGATCTAAGACAACTGTCGGATGCTATGTTCCATTATTGATGACAAGAAAACCTCACCCTCCAAATTGCTAGACTCAGTTATCGCCATTTGGGTGCTATTCAATCTCCCTCCTGAATTCTCAGCTACTGGCAAACTCCTCTTAAAGAAGTGTCAAATTGACAAGAAGCCGCTGTCCCTTAAAATCCTTGTTGAAGATGTCCGTAATTTCATTCAACAAAACTCAGAAAACTTGGAAACCAATAAATCCCTGGCTGCTTTCAGAAAAGGAAGATCAACATACAATGGTCCTCACTGTTTGCCCAGTTATCATAATCCCAAGACCTTTCATTCAGAATCCGAGTGCTCGCAATTGAAACAGAAATCACAGTTGGAAAAACCCACCAAAGCTCTAGCCGTATCTCATGGAGGACATCAATGTGACATTGTACTGGACTCTGGTGCCACAACATTGATGTTTAATTCCCCCACCTTTTTCCGCTCACTCTCCAAAAACTCCAGATCATCTTTCTAGCGAATGGTTCTCAAACTCACTCCATGGGATCTGGTACCGCACAAATCAAATTACCACATGTAAATCTCAAACTCAAAAATGCACTCTACGTTCCATCCTTGACATCAAATCTTATCAGTATATGCTCATTCATTCAAAATGGGTATACTCTTGGGTCAGGAGGTCTGGGCAAATTCAAACTTTGCAACAAAAACAATGAAATTGTCCTTACAGGATCACTCAGTCACAGCAATTTCATTGTCCATGAACTTCAACATCAAGCTTACGAAGTGAACCTAAAATCCGATCTCAGTTGGCTTAACATCAAACATCAGGTGGCTGGCCATCCTTCAGTAGAGTATTTCCGACGAATGTTCCCTGATCTCCCGAGAAGAGATTTCACATGCACTCACTGCGATGTGTCGAAGAGGCACAAGGAGCCTTTCTCTGGGCACTTTCCCACTCCCACTCAAAAACTTGAATATATTCACATTGAATTGTGTGGTCCAATCAAGCCTTTTTTAGTCTCAGGAAACAGATATTTCCTCCATGTGGTTGATGGGTTCTCACACTATTTCTGGGTCAGGTTCTTGAAATTCAAGAGCAACGTAAATCAAACCCTCAAAGAACTTTTCTCCCTAATCAAAAAGGAGTCCAACAACACCATCAGCCACCTCGTTACTGACAACGGGTCCAAATTCAACAACACCAATCTTTCCTCCTACTACGCCAAAAAGGGCATTTCTCACCTCACCACCGCACCCTACCATCCAGGAATTAACCCGTTCTCCGAACGGGGAAACAGAACCACCATTGAGAAAGCCAGGTGCCTCCTCCAGGAATGTGGCTTGCCTCTCAAATTCTGGGCCAAGGCAGTAAATATTGCTGTACATCTCGAAAACATAACCCCTTGTAAATACATAAAGTTATCTACTCCCTTCCAAATGTGGTTTAACATCCAACCAAATCTCTCTTACTTGCACCCTTTTGGATGTCAAGCTAAATATTTGCTCAACAGGTCAGCGGGGAAATTCTGGAGTCGAGGGGCAATAGGGATCTTCCTAGGGTATGGCGTGGGGCATAGGTTGTTCCGCATAATGGATAAAAAGACAGGTAACATATTTGTCACTTACCACATTAAATTTAATGACCATGTGTTTCCATCCAAATTGTGTCCTTCTGACCCAAGTACTGAAGAAGACATCCATCTTCTGTTCTCTCCAGAAGCTCAATCAGAGTCCACAAATTCCCATGCTTCACCATCACCACCTGAAGAGTCCCAACAAACTCCTCTGGTAGACTCTGACAAAGAACATTCCCCAAACTCATCAACCTCCAATAAAATCTTCCAGCAATTCCTTACTCCCGTTTCCCCAACTAGAAGGTCAACACTCTTCCTCCTTCTTCGAGACACTACACCTGGGCTCCGGCTGAGTCCATACCATCCCAACACATTTCTAGCAAAATTGACCCCAGTAACATCTTTGAATCGGGACGAAGGACCCGACACTCAGCTCACTCCACAATCGTCCAAACCAATGATCCTCGCACATACCATGACACAATCAACCGGTCTGACAGAAGCAAATGGGAGGCGGCCATTGAATCTGAGCTTGACAACATGGACAAGCTTAATTTCTGGACCCCAGTGTCTCCTGGTACTGATCAAATCAGACCACTCACTACCACATGGGTATTCAAGTGTAAGACTGACCAGGAGGGCAACCTGACCAAATATAAGGCCAGGTTGTGCGTCCGGGGCTTCAATCAAAGAGAAGGTATTGACTATTCAGACGTATTCTTGCCAACGGGATGCCTCACCTCACTCTATGTGCGCTCAACCAATTCAAAGTCCATCAAATGTGTTCACTGTGCCTTCTTGAATGGGACCCCCAACAAAGATCTGTACATCCATTCCCCCCTTGGTTTCCACGGTTCAAAGTCAATCCTCAAATTGAATAAAGCCCTTTACGGCTTAAAGCAATCCCCACGTTGTTGGCACCAAGCTCTTACCGCTGCTCCCAAAACCATTGGGCTTCAGCCAACTTACTCCGATCCATGCTTGTACGTCTCCAGCAACCACTCAAAACCCTTCCATCTTTTCGTGCATGTAGACGACCTGCTTTTTGGAGGCTCATGGACCGATGAGTTCAAAGGGAAAATCACTAAAATCTTCAACATGGAAGATTTGGGCATAGCGAAATACACCCTGGGAATCAGCATCTTGCAATCTGGTGGAATGATCACACTTCTGCAAGACAAATACATCAAAAACATGTTAGCTGAATTTCAGATCAACAACAATTGATCCACTTACATTCCACTTCCTTCCAACTCGAAATCAATCAAGACGCTCCCGTCTGAAACACCCAACATGCCACCGTTCAACTACAGAAGGGTTGTAGGACTCATAAAATGGTTGGTCCAATGCACAAGACCCGATCTCGCTTTCTATCTCAGTTTCTTCAAAATCCCCTAGAAAGTCATTACAAAGCCGCCAAACACATGTTGCAATACATCAGCACAACACACAATCAACAACTCATTCTTGGCCAGAACAACTTGAATCAAAAACCCAACAAACTCCTAGGCTTTTCCAACTCAGACTGGAACTCCTATTCAGGATCGGTGATCTACTTCCACAGAACCATCGGGTGAAGAAGCCAGAAACAACAAACAGTTGCCCTATCATCAGCAGAAGGGGAGTATGTCATGCTGACAGAAACCACTCAAGACCTGTTGTGGTGCAAGAACATCCTCAAAGAATTGATAATCTCCCCAATCATTTTACTTTACACTGACAAACAAAGTGCAATGGCCATTGTCTCAAATCCCATTTATCACCATGGAACAAGGTACATCAATTTTAAATATCATTTCGTTTGAGACCACATCATCTCAAAAACAGTCAACCTTCAATACATGCAAACAGACAAGATGCACGCCAACCTCTTAACCAAAAACCTTACAGAAGGAAAGACAGCCGCTCATCGACAGAGTCTCTTGGGAAAACATCTTGTTTTATCAAAGAATCATCAGTGAGGCAGTATATGGGAAGCAGAAATTGAGTTGTGAACAGCCCTGTGAATTCTAGTGTGAAACCCTTGTATTTACATTAGACTTCCTCGAGTTGTATTTTCTTTTTCTCTTTTTCTTTATCCTGTTTTCTTCCTTACTCTAGGTTCAACCCCATTTCCCCTGCCACTCAGACACCCTTAGCTGACATCCACTCTCACTACACTGTCATAAGTGTTCAAACTTATTTTCATTTCTCACATCCATTGTGTCAATTGTGTCATCATACATCATTCAATTAAATATATCATGAAACATAACCAGGTCATGTACACAATCAAGTTGATGGCACAAGCACAAATGAATGAGGTTATATAACTCAACACCTTGGATATTGACTGGATAGCCTAGTGGTAAAGGCATCACTTCTAGTAAAGTGACTTGGCTAATGCGGAGGTCCCAGGTTTGAATCCTGGTCTGGTCATTCTTTTCCCTTGAATATATATCTGATTCATCAAAATATTATTCACAAGAAAGATCTAAGTGAATTGGTCAGGGTGAAAGCCCATGACTCAGAAATGGTCATGGAGGCTCAGAAACAACTTGGTCATGGGGTTAGCTCACTTCCTCCATGACCGGGTCATGGAGGTAGCAAGCCACCTCCATGACCAAATCATGGGGTAGCTTGCTACCCGCATGACTTGGTCATGGAGGTAGCTTGCTACCCGCATGACTTGGTCATGGAGGTAGCTTGCTACCCCCATGACTTGGTCATGGAGGTAGCTTGCTACCCGCATGACTTGGTCATGGAGGTAGCTTGCTACCCGCATGACTTGGTCATGGAGGTAGCTTGCTACCCCCATGACTTGGTCATGGAGGTAGCTTGCTACCCCCATGACTTGGTCATGGAGGTAGCTTGCTACCCCCATGACTTGGTCATGGAGGTAGCTTGCTACCCCCATGACTTGGTCATGGAGGTAGCTTGCTACCCCCATGACTTGGTCATGGAGGTAGCTTGCTACCCCCATGACTTGGTCATGGAGGTAGCTTGCTACCCCCATGACTTGGTCATGGAGGTAGCTTGCTACTCCCATGACTCGGTCATGGAGGTAGCTTGCTACCCCCATGAATCGGTCATGGAGGTAGCTTGCTACCCCCATGACTTGGTCATGGAGGCGGCTTGCTACCTCCATGACTCATTCATGGAGGTAGCTTGCTACCCCCATGACTCGGTCATGGAGGTAGGGAGCCACCACCATGACCAACTCATGGAGGTAGTGAGCTACCCCCATGACTTTGTCATGGAGGTACAACTCCTCATTGACCGGGAGGAAATCCTTCTGGTCAATGAAGCTGTTGTACCTTTTCGACCGGAAGGTTTTCCTTCCAATCAATGAGGTAAAATTCCTCATTGACCAGAAGGATTTCCTTCCGGTCAATGAGGCTGTTTGACCTTATTGACCAGAAGGATTTCTTTCCAGTCAATGAGGCTGTTTGACCTCATTGACCAGAAGGATTTCCTTCCGGTCAATGAGGCTGTTTGACCTCATTGACCAGAAGTCCTTCCGGTCAGTGAGGTACAACTCCTTATTGACCGGAAGGAAATTGTTCCAGTCAATGAGGAATTGTACCTCATTGACTGGAAGGAAACCATTATGGTAGAGGAGGTACAACAGCCTCATTGACCAGAAGGAAAACCTTCCGGTCAACGAGGTACAACAGCCTCATTGAACAGAAGGAAAAACTTCCGGTCAACGAGGTACAACAGCCTCATTCACCGGAAGTCCTTCCGGTCAGTGAGGTACAACTCCTCATTGACCAGAAGGAAATCCTTCTGGTCAATGAGGAATTGTACCTCATTGACTGGAAGGAAAACCTTCCGTTTGATGAGGTACAACAGCCTCATTGACCGGAAGGATTTCCTCCCGGTCAATGAGGAGTTGTACCTCATTGATTGGAAGGAAAACCTTCCGGTCGACAAGGTACAACAGCCTCATTGACCAGAGGGATTTTGTTCCAGTCAATAAGGAGTTGTACCTCACTGACCGGAAGGAAATCCTTCCGGTCAATGAGGGTGACTCGTAAATCTGCCCAGTCTATTGGTGGATTTGGGAAAACAACTCCCTAATATATATATATATATATATTATTTTTATTTGGAGGACAACTCCCAGGCCCACCACCGGAATTCCACTGACGATTCCCAAAATCAATGTCGACCTGGTCATGGGAGTCGTTGGTTGAGAAAGGGGGAGTTGTTTTTTGAATCCCCAAACTCTAAGCCCTTGTATTTTTAAGCTCTACACACCTGTGCAAGTCCAAAAATGTAATAAAAATAAGCTTCCATGCACTTTGGCCCTGCATCTCAATTTTTTTTGCAGGTGGGGCAATGCTGGTTTATGACATGTGCAACTGTAGTTCAAAGGGCTTGAGCATTGTTGTAAGTACATAGTGAACCACTAAATTGTTCCACCAAGGGAGTAAGGCCAGTGCTTAAAATGTAGTATGGTTGGATTGCATGTCAACTGCTGTCAGTTGCCTGACTTTTTCTGGTAGTGCTTATGACTCTGCAGAATGCTGATTTGGTGTTTGGTAATGTAAAAAACATATGTTATAAACCAATAAGTACATACTTATGGGTTTAAGTAAGGGTGGGCCCCAGATAATACCCGAGCTCTCCACAAACTCCTGTGAAATTCCCCTGGGGGAATACCCGCTCTCAAGTATCAAAATTATGGGTCCCGAGCTGTACCCGTTGGGTATTGGGTATTTTACCTGTTTTACGGGCCCTGAGGCTTGCCATATATTATATGGGTAGAACCGTATCCGAATGCTACCAGAGTCTTCAAAATCAGCAACCTGAAATGTCCAAGAAACACCCCTGCGAAACTCCCGATCCACCTTCATCCGCTCCAGAAACTACCAAAACCCAATCTGCCAACCCTGAGTTTGGCAATATTTCCTTGACGACAAGGTCCGTTGCACCTTTTTTATCCCAATAACTGGTCGACCTTGTAATGCACAGCTAGCTCGTGACAAAAGTGGAATTACAAAGTCCATGGGCAAGCATGGAAAATTGGATCCAAGCAAAGTTGAATCAGGAATATATTGCTTTCTCTGATTTCACAGTGGACGCATGTCACTTCAATCACAGTCCTGCCCAATGTGGGACCATGAAGACTCCAGCCCCACAAAAAACATCAATTCTTGCAGATGTATTTGGAACCAAAGAGCGCGCAGAAGACTTGGAATACGAAATCACAGCCTACCTCAATTCAAATGTTGAGGCCTCAACAGAAAAAGTTCTCAAATATTGGTGAAACAACAGCACCATATATCCTTTGTTATCTGGAATGGCTAGGTGCTTTCTTGCCATCCCAGCCACCAGTGCCCCCTTGGAGCAAGTGTTCTCAAGATGCAAGACGGTCATTGGTCCTCACCAAGCCATTCTTGCCTCGTCACCTATGTCTCAAAGAGTGGTATCCATCAATGGGAACACTCGACACTGCTCCCATATATGATGAAAACAATGATTTTGAAGAAGCATCTTAGGGCCTGTACCATATAAAATGGTTTTTCGATTTTCCGCCCGAGATTTCAATTTCGAAACTGAAATTGGTGTACCACGGAGCCCGATTTTGCCTGAGTTTCAAAAAGGTCAAATTTCAAAAACAGCCCTAGACCCATTTTTGAAAGCCAATTTCCATGTCAGGTGTCTGTCTTTCTACCACTCATGCCTGTCTTTCTATCTATGTCAGTCACTCCAACACAACAAAAACAAATATGCTCTATGTTGCTTACTTCTTAAGGCCACTCGGTCAAGGGTGCCAACTCTTGGCCCATCCACTTCCACAAAGCTTATATCATTTATATTATATCCTTTACATTTCAATACATCGTTGACATGGACAAAAATATCAATCATGTTTTGGATCCATTCTTCCTAGAAAATCCCAGCTTTTCCACCAACCCAAGTCTTTGAATCTAACAATCCAAATCCAAATCCACCACCATCCCTGAAAAACATCCCACCCAAATCGGGCACTGCCAAGCCCAAGCCCAAAAAAATTGGAAAGGACTCACACATCTGGTCTCCTGAACAGAAGACCAAGCTCCTTGAACTAATTATTGACCATACTCGACGAGTTCACGCCACCGATAATGCAAATTTAAAGAAAGATGCATGGGTTTCTGTGACAAACAATCTCAACGACTGCTTTAACATAAACCTTGATGTTCAACAAGTTCAGAATCAGAAAGGGGCTTTGAGGAAATTGTACCAAGATTTCAAGTTCCTTTGTGATCAATCAGGTTTTGGATGGGATGATCAATGCTCAACTCCAACTGCTGATTCTCGGACCTGAGACGAGCTGATCCAAGCTCATCCTCAACAGCACTTTGACAAACTCAAAGGGAAATCTTTCGGTTTGACCTTTGTGAAGAAGTATTCTTTGGTTCTGTTGCCAGCAGTGGGCTTGCAGAGACAACTTTTCCTAGTGCATTTGAAACAACCAAGGCACCTGGTGCTAACGACACAACCATGACACCTGCTAAACCAGCTCCTGCATCTTCAAAGCAAAAGACAGCGCTTCTCGACAAGGAAGATGACACTTCCGATGAACCAGTCTTTGCCAATCTAACCAGCTCCTCAAGAACTCCTTTCAAACGGGTCCAGGAAACCAAGAACAAGGTTCTGGGTAATGGGATTCAAGGTTTGATATTGGTGATCAACAAGGCATCAGCAGGTTCTCAAGATCTGATGAGTGCCATCGCTACCATCGCCTCCACCAAATCTCAGGCTAGTTTCCATCCAACAGCAAACAATCAATTGAATCCAGTCGGTCAAAGTGTGTCAGAAGAAGCTCTTGACAAACTTCAAGACATGTTCATGTCAAAGGTCAATGAAGAGGATTTTGTTGACTTCATTGGCATTCACCAGGGATGTTTTAATGGCAATTGCATGCAATTGCCTACTCATAACTCCACTTTAATTCTTGTCATATGTCTGTGTGAAGTGTGTTGTGATTCAAGTGTAAGTGGGTGTTCAACTCTTGTCCAACTGAGCATGAACTCACTGTGAAGTTTAGCCCATGTGGTCTATGTATCAGTTGTAACTCCAGAGTAACTGATGATTAATTCAGGTATAATTCAGTTGAAATTCTGTTCCAATCACTATTGAAGTCAGATGAAATGGCTAAAAGCCCCCAAGATTCAATGAAGATGATTCCTATGTGACAGGTAAGACACAGCTTGTTCAGATTTACAAGAAAATTGGGGAAAAAAGATGTGGAAGGAAAGGATTTCCAGAGCTTTATTTATGGAAGAACTCACTGAAACTAGCCCTGACCTACTGGCACACAGCTGATCACAAAATTAAAGGGCGCACACTTCACAATTTATGCATGGTAAGGAAATCTTGTTGTCCCAAGTTTGGTAAGATGAAATGCATACTTGAATGTTGTATATTTTAAAATGTTTATTTTTCTCATTTTTATCAAAGAATCAAGGTATTCATGTGCTTTCAAGAACCAAATAATTTTCACCAATAGCAGAGATACCCCAGGATTAATATTCTTTATATCTTCTAGATAAAGGAAAGGGTAAAGAGTTGCCATTGGATCCAAAAATGTAATAATGGGTCCATCACTTTTGGCAGGTACACTTTATTGGCCAAGGGAGGAATCCAACACATACATACATTTATTCTCACCATCCTGTTTCCCTCACAGGAATAAAATACTTAACTATTCCTTTCCCCCAATTTCTTGTTCTTTCTGTCTTGGCTGAAGCATTATTCCCTTCTCATTAAACTCCACACTTTCCCTTCCTGATAATCCTGAAGTTGTTTTCATTCAATTAGGCAACAAAAGGGTCCATATGTGGGGTGCCACCAGAATTCAGTTCGGTGATCTCAACTTGGTGGAAAGAATGTTTAAAAGGGTCTTTCTGGGACCTTTTGGCAGCTTTCTGACTGATATTTATTAAAATAAGTTTACTGAAGCCCATAAATCCTTAATAAAACTCCAAGCCTTTGTATTGTGCAGGAACACCACATTTCCTCAATTTAGGGGATGTGTTTCCAGCCAAATCAAAGAAATCAGGATTTTTTATTATAATTTATACATTTGAAGATGTCAAAATTATGGTCACCTCAAAGTGGAACCACAATTGAAACCTCTTCTTCCAAATTCAACACCTAACCTCCCACAATCATCAAATTCAATCAATCCATGATGACAGATAGTTCAAAAATCCCTCGCAGGGTGAAATACAAGACTGAAGCCTCATCAACTGAATTCAATCCAGGTCTTCTGGCTCAATTTCTAATAGCTACTGCCCATTGATTTGAGAGGCCCTCCCAGTTTGACAGTCAATACCTATCACCAGGGAAGCATGTGCGTAACCTGCATGCAGGTACCTCATTGTATCCAGCTTATATCCCTGACTTATAAATGACTTTCACTCTGACTGAAACATGTACTATCCAAGCTTAATTCTTTTCTAGGGCTATGGAGCCCACATACGGGTAGCTCTTTATATTACACTTACATCCCTTGTTGTATCATTGGCCTCTTCATGACCAAACTGTGTCTAATCTGAGTTTTCTGATCTACATTACATAATTTCTGTAGGATTTCCAGGCACTCAGTACATTTCACAACCAATTTCCTTTTTTTTATTCTTCATTCATCCTTAGAGGGACTCAAAATGAATACTTGAGTGGTTATATTCTAATAGTTCTTATCTAAAGGAAAATTTTCAAATTACCAATTTCATCTTCTGAAAGCCTGTTTTCAAAAAATCAAATCCTGGGAAAAGGAATTGATTATAAGTCAGAGTTTGATTGTGTTAAACAAATTTCACACAACTTCTGTATAGTTAATTACTCAATTTTAGTTTACAGTTGAATGTTTTTTATGTCTATTTTTCATGTCTTTGCTACTTTTAGGGGCAAGTCAGCCTGCAAAGGATGTGCAGTGCAGGGAATGTCCCCATGGGGTGGCATACCCAGCCCTGGATGACACGGTCTTCTATTTCTTCCTGGACCAATGCGTCATGGAGGGAAGAGAGTAATCTTCTTCTCCGGGACTAATTGGTTCTTGGTGAAAGAGCGTACACTCTCCTCCCTCCAGGACTGATTGGTCCTGCAAGGAAGAGATTCTCTTCCCTCCAGGACTGATTGGTCCCGGAAGCAAGAGAATACTCTCTTTTCTCCAAGACCAATCGGTCCTGGAAAGAAGAGAGTTCACTGTCTCCTCTGGGACCTATTGATCCTAGAGGGAAGAGAGTGTACTCTCTCCTCTCTGGGACCAATCAGTCCTGCAAAGAAGAGAGTAAACTCCCTTTCCTCTGGGACCAATTGGTCCCAGAGGGAAGAGAGTAACACACTCTCCCTAGGACCAATCGGCCCTGGAAGGAAGAGAGTGCACCCCCTTCCATCTGGGAGCGACTTGACCTGGAGGGAAGAGAGTGTTCTCCTCCGTCCAGGACCAATTGTCCCAGAAGCAAGAGAGGTTACTCTCTTTTCTCCAGGACCAATCAGTCCTGCAGGGAAGAGAGTGTACTCTCTTCTCTCTAAGAGTGATAGGTCACAGAGGGAAGAGAGTACCCTCTCTTCCTTCCAGAACTGATTGGTCCCAGAGGGGAGAGTGTGTTACTGTCTCCCCTCTGAGACCAATTTGCCCTGGAGAGAAGAGAGTACACTGCCTTCCCTCTGGGACTGGTTGTCCTGGAAGGAAGAGAGTGTACTCTTTTTCTCCCAGGACCAAGCAGTCCTGGAGAGAAGAAGGTAACACTCTCTTCCCTCCAGGACGATCGGCTCCAGAGAGAGAGAAGTGTACTCCCTTCCTTCTGGGACCAATCAGCCCCTGAAGAAAGAGAGTGTGCTTGTGCTCTCTCCCCACCAGGACCAATCGGTCCCAGAAGCAAGAGGGACGTACACTCTCTTACCTCCAGGACAATCGGTCCAAGAAAGTGCACTCTTTTCCTTCTGGGACCAATTGGTCCTGGGGGGAAGAGAGTATACTCTCTTTCCTCAAGGACCCATTGGTCCCAGAGGGAAGAGAGTACACTCCTCTAGGGCCAATTGGTTCCAGAAGGAAGGGAGTGTACCACCTTCCCTCCTGGACTAGTTGGTCCTGGGCAGGGACCAATTGTCCCAGAAGAAAGAGAAGGCTATGAGGACAGCCTGCATTGATGCCTAGGGCCAGTTTTGCCGCCCCACAAATTTTGTGTCACCTAAATGTACGCGCGTATGTTTTGGTGACATTGGTACCCCTCTTTGGGTTGTGGGGGATAAAAATGAAATAAAAGAAATGAAATAGTGAAAAAGCAATCAGAAGCAGATAAATAATTCCATAAAGAATCAAGTAACAATTGAAAATAAAATAAACAAAGCATAAGAATAAACATATAAATGTAGCCATTCTTCAAAAAAATTAGGCTATTGCTTCATTAGAGAATAGAAAACCAAGTGAACGTCTTGTTGAAAAACATGGGAATCCAAATTTAAGGCTTTATGTTTAATGAAAATCCTTCTTGTGAGGGTGGATGAAAGCCTGAACTAGGATAAAATATCAATTTTTCCACAGAATTCATAAAGTGGCAGGGTTTGATTTTAAGGTTTGCCTGAAAACCGATAAAATTCAACAAGATCATCATGGTTTTAACTTTGGAATCAGAGACAAAATTGCCCAATACCTTTATGCAAAGATTTATTTTTTGGTTTGTTTACTAAGGTAAATGAAAACCCAAAGTAATTGAATTTTTTTAATTTTTGACAAGAATTATCTGGCTAGGGTGGGTGAAGTTGAAGGCAATTCAACAAGCCCTGTTGACTTGTGCATGACTTTAACTCAGCTTATCCAGAAATTTTTGAAAAATTAATGAGAGGTTTTAAATGATAACATCAATTTTTATCTTGTCTTTCACTCCTACTTTGAGAAAATTCTTTTTGCAATTCATATTTTTTGTGATAGGGAATATCATATATTATGAATCCTGCTATCAGATAATTAAAACATTATCAAAAGTGCACCATTTTGTAAACCTGTTAGTTCTTCACCTACCTTTGGAACCCCTTGGTGGAGAATGTGAGTTGTGGCTAATTGACTGGATTCCAATTTTGGATTGTGTTGATTTTACATCCCTAATAATACAAAACCAAATATTTTAATGCACCAGATTCCTCCGGAGAGTCTGAAATAATAAACTGATGATGATCCTTTGGATCCCTCCTCACATTTTTTCCCTTTCAACTGGTCTTCTGTATGCATGTTTCCTTCTACGTAGAACCAACCCAGCCAATTCAACCCACACTCAATAAAATGAAATAGATCTCTCTGCCTTCTGATTTGTAGATTGATTTTTTATTGATTATGAAATTTTGGGACTTCATCTAGATTTTGGGTGAATGGTTTCCAGTAGCAACTTTTGAGTATTTTGTGGTAAATTTCTTATAAGAAAAGAATTCTTTCAAGAATTTCCAACTTGAAAGGAGATGAATTCAGGGGGAATTTCAATCAGAATTTCCTGGTGGCTGCTTGGGGAAGTTCTGACCAATTTTCTGCTTGGTTTTGTTGCATTTTTTTCCCAGAAACTCTCAATATAACAATCAAAATATTTTTAAAAAACATCATATCAAGTTTTTAGGGCCACTATCAGTTATTTGTAAGAAAAAAAAAATACACCAAGAAATCCTGTTGATCTCTAGGGTGAAGGGCACTGAGAAATTTTTCATTTTTTTGGTTAACTCACAACTATCAAGGGACACCAGGGAAATGTTCACCTGAAAGTGACAAGCAATGGGAGGCCTGTCAAACAAAATATTTAACTTGATTATCTGTCTCAGTTTTAAAGGTTAGAACTCCTGTATTTTGTGACATCCAGATCTCTTGTCACATTTATTACAGAAACAAAGAAATCCGATTTTTTTTACATCCAAAATTTGAGTGATAAAACATTCCAAAAAGATTGTTCACCTACAAGAAGACCCTCCTTATGTATTGGTTCCTTCCACATGTGACATACACAAGCTCTTCCTAATTCCCTGTCACATTATGAAATTTCATGACAAAACATTACAATTCAATTTTGTTTTGCTGAGAAAGAAACAGCTTAAGGGAACATATTGCTCCATTTCTTCATACAAGGAAACTAAATAGATGCTGTTCAAACAAATCATTCCCACCTGGAACACTGCGCATGATGGCTTGTGGAAGTGTTTCAAAAAACAAGAAGAAAAGATTGGAAATAGTTCTGTGGTTTTCAGCTGGCTGCAATGATTCTCATGAACAGTCAGAACCAAAAATACAAAGCATCCCAAATCCAAGAAGCCACAAATTTAATCTCACTTGGCCAGCTGAAAAACAATCCTGCTGCCATGCTCAAATGCTACAGCAGAAAACTCATGGACAAAAAGCCTCTAGAAATGGCTCAAATGGGGTTACATCCCCATATACAGCTCTTGATTGTTTGTCTTCAAGTTTAATCACCTTCAAGCTGGAAAGATTCTCCAATCATCAATATTTGGAAATGAATCCAAGTGATTTGATGCATTAATCTTGTATTCCTATATTTATAACATGCACTTTGAAAGAAGACAATGAAATCTTGGCCAATGAAGGGTGTAATTTTTTGGTATCAAAATTTAATTTAAGATATCTTCAAGTCTGTTTTGAATTTTTTGAGTTTCTGGGTGTTATTTTCTTTGTTTTTAGCTCTAGGAACCACCAATACCAGAAATTTCCTGGTACCTCATCATCTGATAAGCTCAACCATAATTTTTTCATTTCTAAATGTCTGATGGTCTTTCCACTGCTTGGGATTATTTTTAAATGGAAAAATTCCAAGTTTGAAATTAAACATGTTGAATTCCAAGAATAATTTTTGATTTCAATTATTCATCAGTAATACCTCATTGCTATTACATTCATTGCATATTGTTGAATGGTTTTGTTTCTTTTCCATGGTATTTTGAAATTTATGCTTTATTTTTATCTTGACTTAAATTTTCAGATAAGCTCTGAAAATTTGTTAAGAATGTTCTTCTCCTTTTCTTGAATGTGTTGTGATGAGAAAATTCTCATGATACAAAGACACATCAGGGAGTCAGAATTTCTCATTGAATATCTTCATTCAGGAATCTAGTCAGACCTATACCCTGCCATTTTCTTTTGATGATTGACATGAAGATCCCATCCTCACTTTCCCACCAGCAGCTAAATTAATAGGGTTGTGGTAAGAACTTGTCAGGTCAGAATTATAATGAGGTCCCAATTGTGACCCCAGCAATTTTCAAAGGCATCTGGAGGTCCCACATGGTATAAAGGTTCTGAATAAATAAAGTTGGCTTTAGATAACTGTAAGCCCACAGAAGCAGCAGCATAAGCCCATAAACCTTGAATCATACTATGCATGTATCCATGGGTACCAATGGCTTGGACCAAAGTGATAAACAATTCCTTTAAATGCAGCAATCATCAAGCCCACTTAGATTAATCTAAAACCTTCAAATATGCCAAAAATGTGGCACCTTAGGTTTTTGACCAAACTGAAATCCCAAGGTTCAGCATGTGTTCCAGATTCAACTTTTCTCAGAAGGCCTGAACTGGCCAATGCCTTCTTCAGCTGCATCATTTATTCATATCAGAATTCATAGCTTGATTTCTGCCACTTTTATTCTACCACATGAAAAAGTGGTTTATTCAATCTGTTGATTAAAATGAAAAAGTTTTGACATCAATTATATGTTACAGATATGCATAATTTGGATGTCTTTCAGGAGAACAGAATGACACCAAATGAAAAATCCTTTTCAATCAATATCAATTGTAAACAATCACATATCAATTTTCAGTTTAACAAATGGATACTTGTGATGACAGGTAGTCTGTCAAAAATCAGTACTTTGACTTTGTAATGAATTGGGTTTTTTGAGGTAGAACCCCAGCAAAAACCTCAGTTGAATGGACTGATACAATTCAATTTTCTGAGGAATCATATAGCTTCATACTTATGAATTTCAAGTGAATCTTTTTTATCTGAAATTTTTGAAGCCTTTTCTTTGAGTGACTGATCACTCAAAGATGAATTCTTTCATGTCACAGGAAATATCAAAAACATGTTTGCTCTTGAACTTTATATCCATAAACTCACTTGTTATACAAAGCATACTTCTTTCACTGCCTTGAATTGTGTTTTGAAATGATTAAGATTTTTGAATTCACCCCTCTCATAGTGATAAATTATACAATTTCTATAGTATCACATGTTTGAGGAGATCACCAATTTGGTAAAATTTCCATTCTTGTTGAAAATTTAGCTAAGGATTTTTTTATGATTTGGATTTTTCCATTTCCAATAGAGCCTCAGGATATATAGACCTCTCATCAAAAAAAAAAAAAAAAAACATGGTTCAGGGATTGAATAAGTATATCTATAGTTATATATTTTTTCAAGCAGATAAAAGTGTTGAAACAAAACATTGGTGGGCTGGTTGAGGAAAAATAAATTCATGGATGCTGATTGCATCAAAAGAACTTACACATGAGTTGGAGCACATATCAGGTGAAGTTGGAGCACATATCAGGTGAAGTTGGAGCACATATCAGGTGAAGTTGTGCCAGATATCCATTACAATTATGATTTTCAATTCAAACCAAGTTGCGCATCAGTTAAGTCAAAGTTAGAACCAAGTTACAACCAAGTTAGAGCACACTTCCAAACAGTTAGAACTGAGTTTTAGATAAAAGTTAATGGTAGGCAATTGCTAGCAATTGCCATGAAAACATCCCGGGTGATTCTAGAGGATGTAGCAAAGGCTCAAACATTCCTCAAGATTTCTAAGTCCACCTCCAAAAAAATTTGCCAAAGATGGATTGAAAAGGAGGTGCTGAAGCAAAGGATAACCAACCCCTAGCAGTGTTTTAGCAATTTTTTATATCTATGATCGCACATTTGGTCAATTACACTCATTTCATCTTTTTGTATGTCACTCATTTAATTCTTTAATTTGTCTATATTGTTATGTCTCAAGTCAGTGGAGGAAAGAGCAAAATCAAAAAAAAATTGACAAAAGGAGCAAAATTGCAAAAAAAAAAAACAAAAACAGAGCGAGCAAGATTGAAAAAAAAAAACTACAACAATCAACGATTAGCATTGCAGGCCACATATTTCTGCCATAGCTTATTAGCTAGTCGGTTTCTGCGCTGCTTCATTATGGTGTCTTCTTGACTACACAGCAAACTGACACTGTTGGATACAACAGTCGGAATTGGTTCATGAATGCAATCATCTGGATTGTCAAGCAGCGGGTCATGCCCTTCATGTTTGTGGATATAATTCCAAAGAATGCAAAGGGTCTAAACCAGCTTCACCTGTTTAGACAGGTCCTGTTGGAATTCTACTCATCCCTAAAAACATTTCTTCATTATTATCAATGTTATTTTCTCTGAATCATTCTACACTCCATTAGTAAGCAAATTAGAAAAGTCAAGTCACACCTTGTAGCCTATGAGCCCTGATTAGTAGTCTTAATATAGTCATATTAGCCTTCATGTGGATGTTGTTGATAGAATTCCCTTCATATTTAATATTGGTTTTTATTCAATTTCTCAACCACAAACCAAACCTTTGTACTTAGTCTACAAATTCATAGCACAGTCAAAGGAATTAAAATCATCAGTTCTTTACCCTCTTTTCCTGCTGATGAGCTGATACAGTGAGAACATCTGGTCTTACTGTCCTTCTCTTAACCTCTTTTCTCTGACCCTTCATGGGCTCTTTGGTCAAAAACTCAACAGGTCCACCTTGGGTGTTGATGAAAGAATCCAGAATTTTTGTTTGACACATCCAATCATACGTTCAATGATATTTCTAAGGGTGGCATGGCAAAGGTTTCAGAGCTCCTTGGGGTTAGAAGGACACTGAGAAGCAATGGCTTGCTCCTTGAGGTGGTACCGTACACCACGGAATAGTGTAATTAAACCTTGCTTTAGGCCATATTCAGCATTGGTGAGGAGGTATTTCTTGTCGGTTAGCTTCAGTCCTTTGGATTAAGTGTCCATGTATACACGAGTATCATGTTCACTTCCCTCCCATCCTGCTAACACAAAGATGAACTCAAAGTTGAAGTTCACAACAGCGAGTATGTCAACCACTGAGTAAATACCAGCATACCTAGTATTTACCACGTGCTAGCAAGCCTTATAAACCCTCTACATAGTTTTGTTTTACCTTGTTCAGTTTTTTTTATTTTTGTTTAGTTTTGGTTTAGTTTTTATCTGGTTTTGTTTCCTTATTATTTTTCAATCCCTTAATAATTATCACGGCCAAAACCTTGCCTTAATAATAATTAAGAGACTTTACTTATATTTATTTAAATACTTTATTATTTAATTATTAGCATATTGTCACGCTCAAACATGCTTATAATTAATTATACTTGATATTTGCAAGTATTCCATGTAACTGTAAACACATGTACACTAGATCTGCTTAGAAAAAAATCAATGTACATGATGTAATTAAGATCTGACAGTGATCACACTAGCTGATCTTGATCACATCAATGTACATCTGAATTGATAGACAGATCCTTGTTGAATCAAGCTGTGCCCTGCACATCAATTGATCAACTGATTCTTTTATCCCTCTGTGTGCTGCAAGAAGATCCTTCCTTGGGAATGTAGAATATATAAGAGCCTTAGATCTTCTATCATTGTCCCCCAACCCATTACACCGTCACATATTCAGCAGAACTAGATTAGTTAACCCTCCACAGTTACACTCAACCTATATAGCAAAGATCAACCTTATTCTCTTATATACACATACCTATAAGTCCACAATCTCCATTTATTGCGCTGAATATCCTTGCTGGAAGCAGTACCCCTTTTGTTACTCCTTATTGTTCTAGGGTCTTATCACCCACAACCACGGTAGGTCCCAACCTACTACGCTAAATCCCCTGGCTTTAAAGGCAGCAGGAAGAATCAGAGGGAAGACTCTTGATTTCCCTCCCAATTACATTGGTCAAGAAGATTCTACTGACCTTGACAAGGCTAGAATATTAACCCCTTGATTCTTCTGTTTTAATACAGGAATCCCTTTCAAATTCACACTTCCAAACCACTTTTCTCAATCAACACTCATAGTACAACCAAGATATCATCCAGGCTAGTAACATAGAGGCTGACAGAGTACATTCTGTGAAATGTAGCCCTTCTGACATTGCCATGATGGTTGATCGGCTGCTGGTACATGTGCGTTGACTAACACACCATTGAGTGTGCCCACAGCATTTTTGAATGCTGCATATTTGGGATCAGATTGGAGATCCTCCGGTTGAGTGCATGTCTGTGCATTAAACTGGACATAATAAGGGTACATGACAAGTAGCACTTCCAACACCTTGGTTAATTATCTGAAATAAAGGAATCAACAAAGAGTCAGAAGACCGATCAGCCATTATGAGCCACTATCTACCATACCTGTTGATTGTGTACAATCCACATCTGAACTTGAGGGCCATCTCCCTCATTGAATTATTATATTGGACAATATTCAAGAATATCAAAATTTGCTCCTTGGTGATTAGTGATTGTCAATCCTCAAGAAGGCCTTTCTGTATTATCTCTTGAACAAGAGCATTGAATGCGGGTCATTTCATTGACGTGAACTCATGAAATAACTCTTCCCAAGCCAATTTCAACAGAAAGTTGACATAGCTTGCTTGGCCTGAATTTGCCTTAGAAGTAAGCATGATGACAGCCACACTGGCTGCAATAATTGCTGTCAAGAGTTGTGGATCCATGGTTTTGTGTCGAAAGCAATGGGCTGAAAGGAATATGTGGTTCTTTGGAAGGAGCGAAGAGAGTTGGAAGATAAGGAAGATTGTTGCAAATACAAGTTGAAGGAGGGAAGGGTTATGTAGAAAACAAGCTCGTTGTGATTTGGGCAAAAAATCAAGCGAAGATTTGCCTTGCTATGGTACAACATAATCAACCCAGGTTACCAGAAATTCTGATTCCTATTTTTTGAAAAATCATAATTGAATTTCGGATTCCAGAATTTGGGCCGACCACTATGGTACAGGCCCTTAATTTTGTCTTTTCTTTTTCTTCCTTGTTTCCTTTGTGTTTTTTTTTCTTTTTCTTTTTCATCTGTCTGCTACCAAATAAATGGTCAGTCCCCGACCGTTTCTCCAATGCCTCCCATGGAGTTGGGTAAAAACTTCCAAAAACAGGTCCTGTACCCGCCCCTACTGGGGCGGGTAGGCGGTCATACCCAATTCACTTGTGGCCGGGGCCCACCCTTAGGTTTAAGTATGGCTAGGAGCTTTGTCTGAAATTGTGGCTGAAAAAAAAAAAAAAAAACTACTGGGCCAAATCCTTAGCCCTTTCAATTTTTAACTCTGCACATCTCTGCAAGTCCAAAAATGTAATAAAAACATGTGTACACATAATGGGACCCCCAGGGTTAGGCCCTGCATCCAGAATATTTTTTGTCCATGGGCCCCTACAGGTCTATGCCATCCACAACTGTACACAACACCTCACTTGTAGATACAGCTGTCCCACAAAAGGTGGCAGGTTCCGCCAAATTTTTTTTGCCCCCACAAGTAGGGCTCCCCAGCCCTGGCCGGTGTGGTAAGCCAAACCTGATTGAAACAAGTTATAGGACAACAACAATCACAAGGAAATCACAAGGAAGACAGGCCCAGATCCCACTCAAACCTCAAGAATACTCAAGTCACAGAGGGATCACAGACCAATAACCCAAAGGACCTCACCCGCAAGTCAAACCAATTCCCCTGGATGAAGATTTTCATCTGTAAATAATTCCACCTCTCTCTCTATAAGCTCATACCCCACTGAGACAACTCACCCAACCACAATCCAGCCACCTCATGAGAATTTTCACTTTACCATTTTGTTCCATGCTTTTACATACCCACAACTTGACCACCATTTGTCAGCCTTGTTCTATACTTATTACACTCACATGTTGGCCTCTGCCCATTCTTCCTGGAATTCACTATAGGGGCTTGATTAATTGACTCCCTATTTTTTGATTTCTGACTCCCAAAAGAATTGGACGTCCAAAGGACTGTCTCTTTACGTCCAGGTGTGGTCGTCTTGCCATAAAAAGGACAACCCCAACTTTTGGGAGTCAGAAGTCAAATTTGGCCGATGAGAATGGGACACTTCAAACATAGGTTGATTTCCCGTACGGGAAACCAACCAAAAAAAAGGGACATCTGGGATATCAACAAGTCTTTTTTTTTTTTTTTTGAGTTTTTTCTTGGTTTTTTTTATGTATAATGATATGATGATGATATGAGTGTAATCATATTATTATAACCATATGATTATAATCATATTATTATAATCATAAGATTATAATCATATGACCATCATCATTATAATTATAATCCAAGTTTAATCAACCCACACCTTTTTTGCTGAAAATTAGCATGGCTTCGCCATAAATTCAACTCAAGATCAATGGGGGTTGTGATATGACCCCCCGTGGCATAAAATCTGCCTAATAGTGGGGGTCGCATGAATTTTATTGCCTTTGGCTCAACCCTATTTATACCTTTCTCTCTCCTTATTCCTTTCCCTCTCCTTATGCCACGACCTCCACTTTGATCATATGCTTGCACCCCGCTTGGCCACCACCATTGAACCCTGACTACTGCATGCACCCCAATGCTTCTTCAGCGGTGACCGCACCGTCGCCTAACTTCACCACCAACATGTAAGTTGAAGTATCTGTCGACTCATCATGCACATCAGCTTTGAGCTTTACCCTCATTGTCAAAAATTGACTCCTCCATGTTGCCTTTCTCTCCCTGGCACCTTATTCCATTTCCTCCCCCTCCAGATTCACTGTCATCATCCTTTGTCTCCTTTCTTCACTGTCAACTCAATCTTCATTGTTTCATCCACTCGCCAAACACAACCGTCTTCCATAATGTCTGTTAATCGCAACCCTAACCACCCTGTCATTGTCTCATGCTTCTTTGAAGCCCAAACAGATGTCAGCCCTCAACTCATCTTCTCTTTGTATTATTAACCCTAACCACCTCCCTCCAGTTGACCCACAAAGCTGTTAGGGGAAACCAGTACAGATTGGTCATCACACCAGTGTGGGGGAATCCATTGTACAGAGGCCAAGGACCTTCCCATTACCCTTATCACCAATACGGCTATCAGTAATACGCTTGCAGTTTCCACAAGCTATTTTGTCAACGGTCGACTCATTTCCCCTAATGATGGCACCTTCCCCATCCTCAATTACTTCTTGGATGTGGTAGTTCCACTAGCCAGCCCAGCTGATATGACAAACAGAACACTTGTGGCTGGCCTAGGCCAAGTCACTGACCGCCGTGAGGTTCTTGATGTGGATGGTAACAATGCATTTTGGTATGTTCTCCAAGTTTAAACCTCTACCAAAC
Source organism: Puccinia horiana (assembly GCA_001624995.1). Lineage (NCBI taxonomy): Eukaryota > Fungi > Basidiomycota > Pucciniomycetes > Pucciniales > Pucciniaceae > Puccinia > Puccinia horiana. Next base: position 1,064,403 of record LWDY01000087.1, read on the forward strand.
CATTAACTAAGCCCCTGTTTCACCTAGCCTCGAAGTAATCATTGCACATAACAACTGGGACACTCAGGTAACTTTGCCTTCAATCTCAGTTTTAACCTCACTGACGTTTTGCCCACAGGACCATTCTATGCAAGCATTCAAAATATGCTACGTGGTCCCAGGTACCAAAAACATGATCAAGACCCACGCGCTTTATCAGATTGGTCATGAGATTCAAATTGTTGGGAATCTTGTCTATTGGGACGTCAAACAGAACATGGCGGTTGTCCTTGTTCGTCGCCGGTCTCCACACACCTTGGCTCATCTTCACCGTTGTCTAATGCTTTTAATCAGGTCTTATCTGTTAGCTTGACCGCAGGCCAAACACTCAACCAGAACATTACAGCAACAAGTGCAAGTAATAGTCCTTCCAGATCACGCCCTGGACGTAACACGTGAGTTATCGGATCAAGCTATCTGTGACCTAGCTGACTATTCCTTCAGAATCTAACTCACCCCTCGAGGAAGCAATATTACCCCCACGGGTGCCAAATCTTCTCCGGTTCGCTCGGCTGCAAACAACATCCCAGCCGCAATTAACCCATCTTCTAGACCAGATGAATCACCCCAACCACCAACAGGCAAATGCAAGGCTTCACAACCACCGTCGGAAAATAGCAGTTCAGGATCAACCTCAGACAAGGATACCATGACACCCAACCCTCCCCCAAATATTAAGTTGTGGGCGGCCCTCGCAAGAGTGTCCTCAAGGACGCCGCCAAGCACCTCAAGAGTAAGTAAGACTCCATGCCGCAGCCTCCTAGAGTCATAGGTGTCATTGCAGACTTTTTGATGTCGGCACCTCCAACTCCCATACCTGTCCCTTCATTTTTCCTTTTAAATCTGTCTTCTTGACCCTTATTGTGTGGCTTGTTCAAATTAAATTCTATTTCCGCTGTAAACCGTGTTTTATCTCATCCAAAACAGCAGGAAACAATGACGGTGGTTGACCTGTTGCTGCCTAATGGCTAATACTAGTAGCGAGTCACCTTCTGCCTTGAGTTGGCAGCAAGCAATATCATTAACCTCTCAATACAACTGTCAACGTCTATGCCGCGGCGCTTTGACGGCTACTCAGTTTTGACCAGAGTGTGTTGTCAAGACCATGGGCAACACAATTCCGGACCAGCCACATATTGTGCCGAGTCCAGGTCAATCCAACCTTGAGTTGAACCACATGGCAACAAGGATGACTACATTAAGCCATTGGCTGCCCGCATTATTACTATTCTTTAAAAATTAACTCCCAGAAAGACCACTACCTCTACTTGACTCTACTCACAAGATGTTTGCAAACAGTACTATCTTGCTTACTCCTCTCACACCCAATTTCAAACAAGCTGACTTCCTCAAGCTCTTTGGCGAATTCTTGCTTGCTTCCCAGGTTAGTCCATTCCATCCTGTACCTAACATTATCACCCCTCCAATCATTGAAGGACCCGCATTGACGTGCCGACATCTGGTCTCTGGACTCGTGGAAGAACATCCTTTCCATTAATCCTCCGCCCCTTCCCTCCGAGAGAACTGTCATTGACCGCGGGCAACTTGTATCTTATCAAAGGTCAAATAATTGGTTCCAAATTTTTCTCAGCTCCCATCCTATTGTGGAATTATGGTGACGAAAGGCAGTCAGTTGTCTCGGATTCTTGGGCAGAACAACATAGGGTTCATGTTTCCGGGGTTGGGTCTATTGCAGCAGTAAACCAATTCAGATTAGGACCCAAACAAGGTAACATGCTAATTCAGGTATCAGTAATTCACAGGGATGTTTTAAGTCTCCCACTTTGCTTGACTGATTAACCTTAGCTGACCAAAAATGTGACCATCAGTGAGCCCTCACCAGCAAGATTTGTGTGACGTGCCTGCTAGACCCAACCTCGCAGGTCACCAAAGATTCTCATGAATTTTTCATTGCGTCTAGGTTCCAGTATAAAGGTTTCCTAGAAGGTTTCAAGGAAAACACAAGTGAGATGATCGTCGAGGTGAGCTTTCAACCTGTTACGACTTGAGTTGATTTAAGACTGACAACTCAGTCATCTATGGACTTAGGTGATCAGTGGGAGTACAAATTATTCCACAAGCGAACTGGGGGTAATCTTTCTGACGACTTCTTCTAGCTGGATACTTGTTTTGCTCTTTTGTTATATTTTGCCTTGCGCCCAACTATATGAAATATATGATTTGGCACCGTTTATCTAGGACTTTGTGCGTTGGTTCCAATGAAAGCTGTGCCTTAATTAAGATTCTCCTCGGAAACTAGCAAGGGGGGCCCGCACGAGCCTCATGATTGAATCCCCGCTTGCATTTGAGAAAAGCAGGAAACATACCAACGTTAAGTATACACATCATCAACGATATCCTATTAGCTCTGTCTCTGCCTCCGCTATTCACCTGAACAAGGTTAACTAATCCGCGAGCTTACAGAGATGCCGCTACTGGCCAAATTTGCGTATAATGCAGAGGAAAATTTTGAACTGCAACTCCTCATAAATCCACACCACAAACTCCCTCATCCGCTTGGCCCATGCAATATCATTTGTGCAGGATGTAGCACCCTCCACTTCATTGAAGAGGCAACTGGTGTAGTCAACTTTACCAAAGGTGTCTCCTTCTTGACCTGCTGCCAAAAGAACAAAGTGACCATTCCTTCGGATGACCCAACATCAGAGCCATATCCTGTATTATTGAAGAACCTCCTCACCGGTGATGATGAAGGTATGCATGCACTTATGAAGATCACAAGTGTCAATGGCTAACAAAATCACGTACTTCCAGAGAGCATAAATTTCCAATCCCTCACGAGGATGTACAACAACACGATATCATTCACATCTCTAGGGACAACAATTGATTATTCAGTGCAGGGACAATTTGGCCTTTTGTTTTTTTGCATCTCAGGCTCAATGTCACACCTTATCTCGTCAGTTAAGCCAAACCAGGCAAAGCGAGCAGGCTTCTCCCAAATATTTGTCATTGGGAATGGTGGCACAGAAGAGGCGGATATTTGGATTGAAAAAGCAAGGGGTAAAGGGTCTGGTGACTTTTGGGGACAATGTTTGAGCCAGTCAACTATTTTGACATTGATGCAATCAGTTGATGACGTCAACCCTTACACAAAGAAGTATTGTGTCGCAGCCAAGGTCCTCAAAGATACCCCTACTGTGACATTGGCGTTAGTAGGCATCAACATGTTAGGAGAGCCGAACAAGCAGTATAACTTCCCGACTGTTGATGAGGTTGCCATCGTAGTTGAAGGTGAAGGAAAAGTCATCGACGAGCGACAGATTGTGTTGCACCGGAAATCGGGTAAACTCAAAGTCATCAGTGACCTCCACTCAGCGTACTTTCCCTTGCGGTATCCAATCTTCTTTCCCTTTGGGTCGCAACAATGGGATGGGTTCTACTGCGCCTGGAAAAGTAGTGGTCAGTCCTTTCAAAGTGTATTTTTTGATTAATACTAAAGTCTGTTATCCAGTCAAGGGCTGGAGGGTTGGTTCTCTCAAATGGTTCACTTTTATGCTCTTCGAATGGGAAGGGATCTTTTCTCCCATCCTAAATGGCAGGGCTTTGCTTCAGGAGATCCTCAATGACATGTATATATGCGTTGAGAGATCAATACTTCCCTACATCCTCTTAAATCAGGAAAAACTCAAAATCAAGCAATATCGAGTTGTCATTGAGTCCCTCAAGAATTCAAATGAATTGACAGGGCAAAAGTTCATCCTACCCTCAAGGTTCATTGGAAGTCCACACGCGATGTCACAACTCTATCAAGATGTGATGGCAATGGACCGCCATTCTTGTTCATTACTATGATGGCGAACCCCTCGTGGCCCAAGATCATTGAAGTGCTACCTGACGGCCAAGCGGCGGCTGATCACCCCACAGTGGTCACAAGGATCACGTACCTCAAGATCAAGCAACTTATCCACAAAATTGTGACAATGAGGAGACTAGGGCTGGTCATTGCTTACATCTCAACAATTGAATTTCAAAAGTGTGGGTTGCCCCACATTCATGTCATGTTGACATTAGATGAGGCCGACCAACCAAATTGATTTACTTGTGTGCGCCGAGATACCTGATAGTAAACTAGAGCCAGGACTTCACGTGATTGTCTCGAAGACAATGTTACACGGCCATCCATGTTGGTTGGGGGAAGGGTGCAAGCTAGGTTATCCAAAACCATTCTCTGATTGAACCATGATTGTTGAGGGAGCTTAACCAACATATCATCATTGAGACACAGGAGCTAAGATAATAAAACACGCCTCAACATTCAAAAATGCTGACATAGTTCCGTACAACAAATTCTTAAGCCTTATGTTCGACTTTCACATAAACGTTGAAATCCTAGTTAACACAACAGCAGTTAAGTACATTTATAAGTTCATCACCAAAGGACACGACCGCTCGTTTCTGAAAGTCGGCGGTGCCGATGAGATTCATGATTTCATCGATGCGAGGTATATTAGTCCTCTGGAGGGTACGTCACATTTCCATTATCCTTTTTGCACAAGCTGACTTTACTGGGGACATGGTTATCTGCCTGGCGCCTCTTCAAATTTCCTTTATCCAACAGGGAACCATCAGTTACCCATTTGACAATCCATGAGGAAGGAGAACAGCTCCTTTATTTTGGCAATTTGAAGGGAGCTGAAGGACAGGTCTTGTCTGGGAATTCAGGGCAGACAACACTAAAAGAAGCTGAATGATGATATTTCTGTTGGCGCTGACGGTCATTATTATATGAGGAGCTGCTGTCATATTTTTGGTGGAACTCAAGCACAATGGTATGGTTACCAAGGAAGCGGAATGAGAGGACGGTGGGTAGGGTTTTCTTGGTATCATACTTGGCCGGCGAGAGGTTCTACCTGCGCATGTTGCTTCACCATATCAAAGGTGCAACCTCATTTGAAAACCTCTTGTCGAAGGCAAAAAATTAGCTACCTATTGTGAGGCTTGTAGCGCACTGGGACTATTGGTCAATGATACGCTTTACATCTTGTCGCTCAAAGAAGCGGCCTTTTCGATGTCAGCTTTCAAACTGAGTCAAATGTTCGCATTAATCTGTGTCCATACGCCTCCAGCCAACCCGCTTGGATTATTTGAGATCACCTTTGAGGCGCTAAGTGATGACTCCGTCCGAATAGACATGGCTAAAAGAGATTCGAGGCAACTCAACATTGCTGAAAGCAAGATCCTTGCACTTTTCAGGTTGGAGGAAATCATACTCGATCTAGGGTCACAGATGGTTGATGTCAGCCTCCCAATTTCTAAAGCCCAGAAAACTATGATGGTTGACCTGATCTTTGAGAAAAGCAACAAAGAAATTCCAACCACCCTAAGGAGCCGCATCACTCAAACGATCAATTCCTTCAACGGCAAACAATTGTCATTCTACAAAAAGGTCACTGATTGCCTAAGAGTAAAAAGAGGAGAATTGTTCTACCTTGACGTCCCAGGTGGGATGGGAAAAACATTTTTCATCAATGCCTTAATTTATTATGTAACCCTTGAGGGCCTACCTCACAATGTGGTGGCTGCTCTCCTGCTCAAGGGAGGACAAACGGCTCACTCGACCTTCAACATCCCCCTCGATGTTACAGGTGATTCTGAGTGCAGCTTCGAGCCGGACTCAACTCTCGGCTTGTCAATTGGGATGAGGCTGTGACAATGCATAGGTGTGCTATTGAGGCCGTCAACAGATCTCTCAAACACTGCTGCTTGAAAGAAACATCTTTTGGAGGAAAGGTCGTTGTATTTTGGCAGATTCTGATAGTTGTCAAATATAACAATTATCTGCGAGCATGTGAGGCAACCCTGAAATCATCATTGTTTGTTACCAGAGAGGAGCCGGAGGTGTCCATAGTCCATGGAGACAAGAAATGCCTAAGAGAAAGACAAGGAATGCCTAAGAGAAGTACTGGCTAGGGACAGGCATGTCCAGACCTTAGGGGCTAGGACAATGCTACGCTGCAGGAAACCACAAACAGGGTTCTAGAGTGAACTGGCTGAACCCAAATCATCCTCCCCAGAATCTGATCTTCAACTATCCGACAACGTCCAAACGCAACACATCACCTAACCAACAACACACCCGGAAAATATTCACCCCCCCTTTTTCTTTTCTTTCATTCATTTTTTCCGATAAACTAGTATCCCCTTTGATTGACCAAAGAGAAAAAATTTGATTTCTCAACCCACCAATCACAACCAGATCCAAGAAATGAGCACCACACTTTGTCTAAACCTCAATGAACAAAGAAACCAAGATGAATTAGGTTCAAGAGAAGATCAAAATCGAGGAAATGGAAATGGGAAGTCGCAAGAGAACAGAACAACCCAAGAAGACGAAGGAGAAGAAGAAAGATTGGGGAGAGGAAACAACCATCGGAGTGTTGAGGATGACTCGAAAAAAGATGAGATCCAAGAAACAGGAGCCAAGGCAAACTCTAGAACAGAGTCCCAAGCGAGAGGAAGTCAAAATGACAAAAACCATTGAAATGGAAGGAATGAAAGTCTCAATCCAAAAAATAAGGCAACTGTAGCAACGGTGGGCCACTACGCTACACTGTGCTTTTTTCAAAAAAAGCACAACATAGTGGCCTTTTTTGAAGCCCGATAGCGGCCTTGTAGGGCCTCTACGCTGCGTTTTGCCGCTTTTAGTGGGTTTTTCCCCTAAGAAGCAGTGTAATGCAGCATAGCGGCCAGGCACGCAGCAATAGTGCTACATCCACTAAAAGCCAGAGGAATTATGCTACACTACCGCTACAGGTAGCATAGCTGGCCCACCGTTGACTGTACAACTATGAGACCTAAATCTTTTATACAACCACAGCCAAGCCTTCAGACAATGAGAAGGAAAAAATCCAGGCATTAATCCAAGGAGTAATCACAAAGGGTGTCGTTATTGTTCAAAATGTACGGAAGCTTAACGCAGACTCAACTGTTGGGGAGTCACAAGAGAGCACGTTTGACAGGAATCCCGGACACTCAGGATGGCAAAGTGGTTGAGACCCCATCATCTCCGACAAACGTTCCTGGCGGAAAGTCCAACGACAAAGTGTCGGAAGTAGGAGAGCTGAATTTTGTGTCAGGAGCTCTACCAAAGCATGATGAAATGGGATTCACTCCATTTTTTGACAAGAACATCAAGGAGCTGAAAGGACCTTTTCCACTTACCATATTCAACCGCAAATGGAAGAACACGGCAATCCTTTACCATGGCAAAAAGCGGCCAAAAGGAGATGAGATGTCAAGCAACAGGAATCGGTACACCGGGTACCCTTACCCAAGTGAATGGACTCAAAGGTTCAATGAGTGGACAACCAATCATCAAGGTTTCTACTCGACCTTGATGAACAAATACGGATTCGGGAAATTTGCACATTGGCTCCTAGCCCCCAAAGCCCACTGCGACAAACTCATTGCCGAAGATGGGTTCATGGTGGCACTAAGGTACAATGTCCAGGTCCGGAAAAACTGTTTTGCGACACGGGTGACTTCACTCAATGGCCGGAAGTTGCTCACAGATATATCGGTATTCCGAAAAAAGGCCGCTGAGAAAGCCTTCCAAAAGTTCAGAGAGTTGGACTTCCCGGACAATCCCTACACCCCAAATGGTGTACAATTGAACTGGGACCTGACAAGCGGCAAACCACTAACGTAACTGAAGAGTTCGATGGCCAATCCCCACCAGCCTGCCGCCGCAAGCAGCCCAGCCAACTCCGGACCCTCTAGCAGGCCCCCAATGAAGTCGCCAAGAACATCCGGATATAGAGGGAATAATTTCAACCCTAACTGCAACCAAAGGCCTGTGGAAAAATCTTCAGGAGAGCGAAAATGCAATAGGAAAAACTACCTTGATAGCCAGTTGAAAGACTCGGTAATAGATGGAGATGAGGTTCTAACACATGAGGAGCCAATCATCGAGCTCATAAAAGAAGACAAAAGGCCCGGAGGAGAGAACCCTTCTCACACGCTCAGGTGCAAGAGAAGTTCCCGTTCTTCCGGTCAAACCCATTAGGGGCGGTAACCAATGGAGACGGTTCCTTTAGACCCACAAATTATTTATTGTATCCCTACGATGACCCTTCAACACCATCAGTAAACTCTTTTGTAAACCCAGAAGACTTCCAAACAATGTGGGATGACTTTAATGTTGTCGCCAGCTTCCTATGTGCAACTCCCAACGCTGTGCCTTTAGCCCTCTTTGATTGGGCTAAAGTGTACCGACAAATCCCGATGGAGCCAAGCCAGTGGCTGTATTTACTGATCAAGACATTCAATAACAAGATGATCCTTGAAACAAGGATAACGTTTGGAGGAATGGCAGGGTGTGGGTCATTGGGACGACCAGCAGACGCGTGGACAAAAATCATGCTAGCCAAGTTTGACCTATTGAAGGTTTTCAGATGGGTAGATGATAAAACTTTCATCAAAAACCCAGAATCATCAGTGGTCATGGACAAAATAGTGGAAAGGTCTAACGAACTAGGCGTAAAGACAAACGAGGGAAAATTCACGGATTTTGCCGATGATCAGAAGTTCATTGGTTTTGTATGAAACGGGGTGAAGACAGTAAGATTACTCAACGGAAAACATCTAACATGAATAACCCAACTGAAAGAGTTCATCAAACAAGAACTATAGACCTTCAAGGAAGTAGAGGTACTAACGGGGCGACTGACCCATGTATTGTATATCTTGCCACAACTACGTTGCTATTTATGTAGCCTATATTGATGGCAAAAGACATGGAAATCAGGAGGGTCAAGAAGGGCGAGTCCAGAAGACGTGAAAGACGACCTAGACACCTGGCTATTCCACCTTGTAACATTTAATCTGATGAGGTTAATGCCGAACCCATCGTCAACTGAAATTGGTTGGGTGGGAGACGCATCTTCCTCCTTCAGGATAGGGATCCTGATAGGCAAAAAATGGGCTCAATTCCAGTTGTGGAACCCCTCCCAAGAGCACCAAGGCGGCAACAAGATAGCGTGGTTGGAGACGGTAGCAATTAAATTAGGAATACTAATGCTAGAGGAACTAGGAATAAAACAAGTTAAAACATGTATTGTTTGGACGGACAACACTACAACTGAAGGAGAAATCAGGAAATGTAAGTCCAAAGACTAAGCCGTGAATGAGGAATGGAAAAAGATACAAACACTCCTAGTAAAATTACAGATAGACATTGAAGCTAGAAGAGTAACCTCAAGAAAAACACAGCCAATGGTCTGTCAAGAGGAGGAAAGGCAGATAGAATTTGGAAACATGTAGTAGCAATAAAACTCCCCTTCGATCTAGATCCATACCTGTTCCAAGTGTTTTGCTAAAATGAAATGAAATGAGTTGCTTTATGAAACAAAGACCATGTACAGAGTTTGAAACCAGAATGAAAAAGATAAGGAGATATAAGTCGGGCACATGGGAGAAGATAAGGTAAGCCCAATACTCCCTCGTCTTGGAATAAGAGAAATGGATTTAAGCAAGATATCTAACTTACTCTCGAACGGATCAAAGGAAAAGACCCCATCACCCAAGGACCTCCATTTCCTCCAAGGGTATAAATGGAACAATCTTGTAGGTTACAACTCAGCGGTCAAGAAGTTCCAAATATTCATGAAGGAAAACGGAGATATGGAGTTCAAATTGCCAGTCAAAGAAGACCAAATCTATAAATTCTGTTTTTGGGCAGGCAGAGATGAAGGGAAATCAACAAAACAAAAGATTGCCGCGAAGACGTTAGAGAAATGTTTACACGGCGTGAAAGCATGGCACGTTACCTGTCTATCTCTGAGTCTCGAGTGAAGGTCCTACTCCGATCATCAGTGAAGGTGGACACATTCCTACCTGAAAAGGAAAAGAAAGGGTATACGTATTCAACACCTTGTTCATTTAGCCAACAAATTAGCCCAAGGAAGCCCTAAAGAACAAGCCATTTCCGATCTAGCTTTAGTGGCATTTTAGGGTATGGCTAGGTTAGCAGAACTAACCTCCCCTACTAGCTCCGGCGACCTAGACCCTCGAACAACAGTACACACCTCTGATGTCAAATGGGAAAGATTCAAAGGGACCCTGGTAGCAGTTTTACAACTAAAGGACGCGAAGACATCCAAACCTGGGGAATTTCAACTAATCTACTTGAAAGCGGTCAGTAATATTCTCTGTCCGGTAGAAGCAGTGAAAAGAAGAATCCGAGAGACAGAGAACAAAGATACCTCCCTATTTGGTTTCAAATCGGCAGATGGATCTCCAACTCACTTAACCAAGGACGCAATCACTAAAACATTGAACAAGATCTGGGAAGAAGGGAATTTTAAAGGACTATCTGGTCATTCCTTTCGAGTTGGCGGAGCATCAGTCCGGTTCGCAATGGGAATTTTGGTGAACAAAATCTGCTGACTTGGAAGGTGGGTTTCTAATTGCTATCAACTGTACATCCAAGAATATACCGAAGAAGAAAAAGAAGAAAACCTTAACCTAGTACAAGAATTAAACAAGTGTTGGGAAGAAGCGGATACCAAAGGAAAAAAGAAGGCCATGACAGAGGGAGCCACTGTGTGATCTCTAATGTCAATGAAATGAAAAAGGAAGAACTCTTTTGATAATCTATAAAACACAAGTTGTTAAAAGATCACAGAAAGAATGGGTTGGAGTCCTTCCCTTTTGTTTCTTTAAGAATGTGCCTAGCTCCCCACCCCCACCGCTCTTTGTAAAACACATCAAGCTGGGGAGCAACAGCAAGGGGTGAGGGCACAATCCCCCCAACCCATACCCAGTAGACTTGGGACGGCGGAAGAGATTCTGCCTCCGGGTCTGACCTAGGGGCAAGTAAGCTGAAAAGGTTAGAGAAACAATTTAATAAGCCAATAAGAAAGTGAAAGTGAAAAAGAAAATAAAGACTAACTGAAAGCGTCTCAGTAATTGAACACAATATGTGGTCAAGAACAATAAAACATAAGTTAAATCTTTGAAGTGACTGAGACACTCTCCTTCAAAGAATTCAAGAAAACACAAGTCATGAACAACAGGCATGAAGGGTGGAATGGATGCTTATGGAGTGAAATAAATCAACATCGGCTAATAGTCAACATGAGGCTTGAGAAAGATCGGAGGCGGAGAGCTTCATACAAAACAAATTTTTTGCTAAGACACTCCTTGATTTGGGGGAAGGACAACTCCAGACTTCTGATTATGCTGCTATCACCATCAATGGCATGAACATCATCTCAGCAGCTGAAGATAATGCTGCGGAGGACAAGCTGGTGGATTTTGTTTACGGACGCCTCAACAACAAGGCCTCATTTTCTTCTTATTTGATTGAGGGATGCATCCTTGCCCCACTCAACCGCAGTGTTTGAGATCTCAATTACAAGATTCTAGAGAGGCTCACTGGGAGGTTATATCTTATTCAATTGATAGACCAGATCCCAATGGTATTGACTCACTACCTGAGGAAGTATTAAACAAAATTTCTATTTTGAATTTACCTGAGCATGAGATTAAGCTTAAAGTTTGCATGCTGATTGTCATCATAAGGAACCTTTACATCAATCGCAGCATATGCAATGGGAGTCAGCTAGTGACAACAGAAATAGGTCAAGGTTTTGTATTAGTTCGATTACTGGGGGGACCATTCAAAGGAAATGTCATCAGCATACCTAAGATAAAGCTTATCAACAAGGGCAGTCGACGTTTGGGATTGTCCTTCTACCGTTATCAATATCTGTTTGCTCCGGCATACGCTATGTCAATCAACAAATCTCAAGGCCAGATGTTAAGGCGAGTTGAGGTAATGCTCAAAACCAATTTTTTCTCTCATGGACAACTATATGTCGCACTTTCACGAGCTACATCTGTGGATGACCTCATGGTTGTTGCAAAAGATTTAGGTGAAGGTTTGGTCAACGTTGTTCACAGTGTTGTCTTCGAGTAGTAAGTTGAATAAATTATCAATGCTGATGAGCAAAACTAATGGAAATGGTTTTCTTAAGGCAGACATGGACAACGATCAGGTTTCCAGCAAATGGGATGGTTAATGTGGATTACTGAAAAAGGGGTAATGATAACGAAGGATTCATTGAAAAAAATGAAGGAAAAATATAGATATAATATCAAGGCTAAAATTCAAGTTTTATTTAGTTGACTTAAAGGTTAACATGACAACCAGGGAAATATATAGATGAGTGTTATTATGTCAATGTTGTGTTAATGTTCAGAGATACACTGAACCTTATTATAAAAGTGCAGTGGCGTAGCCGCCGTGGACTCTACTTATATCATATCACATAGTTTAATTACATCAATCATATTCCAAATAGATAATACATATTTTAAGTACATATTAAGTAGTAAATAGAAGTACATAAGTAGCTTCAACCAATCAGGATACAGGATTCACCCATTATGTCATGACCAATCAGCTTGTAGGATTCAGCCATCAAGTTCTGACCAATCACAACTCATGGTTCAGCTCTCATATTTTAGTCATCAGTTTCTAACCAATAACAATTCACCGTTCAGTTTACAAATAAATCATCAGGTTCTGACCAATCAGCATGCATGGTTTGGCCATCACATCCTGGCCAATCAGAACTCACGGTTCAATTCACACCAGCAAAAATGCCTCAAATATCTTTAAACCAGCAAAAATGCCTCATATTTTACTATAAAAGGAGGGCCTCTTTCCCCCATCCAGGCATTTATCCGCCATTCATACAGTCATCCAATCCTCAATCTAGTACACCATGGGGTTTGTTTTTGAGAAACACGCATGTCCGGGGGGCGTCCTTTGGACGCTTTAATCTGTCTATTGGACACCGCAGCCTAACTTTGGTCCATCAGATGTTTTGGGAAAATCCCAAAAGCAACTGATGGGCGCTTTTGCCAAGAAATGTCCATTGGGCACTCAAGAAAGAGAAGAATGGACACTTTTTGGCAAAAGTGTCCATCGGTTGCTTCAGCAAAAACAACCAATGGGCACCCTGGCAAAAGCGTCCATTGGTCGCTTGGAAACACTGTCCTTTAGACGCTTTCTTTGTAAAGCATCCATTGGGCACCCAAATGACAGTCCAATGGACCCTCCTCCATTGGACATTCATTGACAATAAGGGTTATTCACACTGAATCACCAAATGTGTAAATAACAAGGCTGACGTGTGTGAATGGATCATATCCTTTGATGATCCCATCCATCAATAAGTGTTTGTAGCTGAGCGGCATGTGGCATGGCTAGCAGGGCACACTGTGCCATTGGTGGTTGACTGTTTGAGCCAGGCAGCCGGTCAATTTTTTGTGCACGCTACTTGAGTTTTCCGCCATGACAGTTGGTCCTCTGGTCGTTTTTCAGATGCGTTATGAACCATCCAAGTGGCTCTTGGATGGTTCAGCTAAATTGCCTCAAACTCGTCCGCAAGAGTGTGTCCATTGGACGTTCTCTTCCCACCAAGAGGCGGACGTTTTTTTCACCGTCCTACGGAATGTCCATTAAACGTTCGACAGGCCCCATGGTGTAGTTACTTTAGATTTTCTCAAATCCCTGAGTTATACAGCATTTAAATATATACCTTGGGGAACAAAATCTGTACTCTTAGTTCCAGTATCTTCTCATAAACAAGTTTCACTCAACTCTGTATCTCATCATCAACTCATACCATTTCCACTCATCCTTTCCACAGGTTTTTCTGTAAGATCCATACATGAACGTTGATCTAAGTCTGATTAGATAATGCTACACATAGTTTTCTCTATCATTAGTCTGCCACAATAAATAAATAATTTGGTGTGTTAGCTCTTGTGTAGTACATAGAGGGGCAGGTCTTTCAAACCACCCATTGTGGAACTACTCTTGGGGAGAATAGAGCTTGAGAGGGATAGGTGCTTGAAGGGATGCCTCTCTGTTTAATAGCTGGGAGAGTAAATTGAACAAGAATAAGAGTATGGACTCTAGAAAGATTTGGCTGATGAAGATTCTAGATTCAGGGAATGGAGAGGTGCAAACCCAGAATGGCTACTGGTGTAATCAAGGAGTAAAGAGGTGAAGACCCAGACTGGCTACTGGTGTAATCGAAGGTAATGAGATTTCTACTAAACTAATATTCTAATAAGACTGTGACCAAGGCTAATCAATGCTGCTAAATGATTCTAATTGACAAGGTGTAAGTAGTAATGACCAGGGCTAGTAATCTATCTACTAATTGCTAGGGAACAAGGTAAGGAAAAAATGAGGGGCAAAGCAAAGCTTCTTATAAAAGGAAGGAAACAACTTTTCAGAGGCCACCATATGTGGACAAAGTATGACCAAAGAGGAACAAGGCTGAAACCAAGGGGATGTAACAAGTGGCTGTTGAGTATGCCATGGAAGTGAAACAAAGGACTTTGGGGTATACCATGGAAATGGTGGGGAAGGAAACACATGTATGTGGAATGCCACAAGGAGGAAACTGTAACTGTGGTATAGGATACTTATTTGAGGTGGAACAAGTCTGGAAAGGAATATAAGAGTGAGGGGTATGATACTTTCCATTGGTGAAACTTGTAGATTGTTGTTTGTCCTGGGTGTTGGGTGTTGCTGAGCTGTCATGTGTCTTGTGATTGTCCAGTGATGTGTATTTGATGTGTGATTGCTTGTTGATGAGAGCTGAGATGAGTGGATAAAGTCCTTGTTGATGTGTGACAGGTGGAGTATAGGTATGCTGGATATGCTGTTTGATTTATATGTGTTCATCCGTTCTTCTGAGGGAATCTCCTCTTTGTTATCTGGTTTTAATCCTTTTCAGGCTAACTAGGAGTTGTCCTTTTTGGTTTCTATTCTTCCCCAACTTATCATTTCTACTGACCATTTCAGAGGCTTCTCTTTGAAGCCTCTGGGGGTGAATTTCTTCCACCCTTTCTCAAGTGCCCCAGGTATGGGTTGGGTGTGGAGCTACGCCCCGCTGTCATGGAACCTAGCTCCACTGCTTCTTGGGAAGCGCGGTGAAAGCAGAAGACCACGTGAGAGGGGGTGCGGCGGAATGCGCAACAGAAAAAAGAAAATACCTTGCCGTCAAGGCAAGGGGGGGGGGGGAGGAACTCCAACCCTTTCTTTATTGGGGTACTCCTCAGTAAAGAGTTCCGATTCTAAATTTTTTATTTCTTATTTCCATTGCTCATATCTCTTCCTTTCAACCTCTTTGGGGGGGGGGGGTATTGCTACTGGCCTCGGCATTCAAAGCTGCTTCCTAACACTGGTCTAATTGCTTTAGCAAGGCGGCGGCATCGTCTTTCTCTTGGGGGGAGTAGTCTCGGATGTAGAGCTGGTAGCAGTCAGACACCCATCTTCCGATCCGGCAAATCTCTTTCACGTCAGTTCCCATCACATATCTGAAAGAGGCGCCTCCTACTCGGAAGGAGTGCCCAGATATCCCCAGGAATTTCCCCTCTCGTTCAGCTTTGTTGAAAGTCCTCATGACCGTGTCCTTGGTGAGGTGAATTCTACAGCCTTCAGCATCGTAGTACGCAAATAAAGATGTGGCCGTCCCTATAGCCTTGGATAGCCTTCTTTGCACAGACTCGACAGGGCAGAGGAGGTTGGGTAATGGCTCTAAGATGATCTGCTGAACTTCTCTGGGTTGACTTGTCTTTGAGTCCTTCAGCTGGAGTGAGACCACGACCCGTTTGGATTTTTTCTCCCATTCTACATCTGTAGTGGAAATCTTTGTCCTTGGATCTAGGGCCCCGGATGGGCTTGGTGAAGTTATTTCTGCCAGTCTGGCAGTGCCCCTAAAGGCCACTATTGCCAAGTTGAGAACAGCTTTCTCTGGCAGACCCTTTTGGGCTAAGACTTCAACCAGGTGTACTAGGTTTTTGAAGTGTACCACCCCTTTCTTTTCTTCAGGCGGGAAATTGGTGTCGGCCTTGGCTGAGGACCTTAAGAGTACTTTTAATCTTGCTTCTGAGACGGAGGGTTAATTAGCTTTGTGGAAGAGGTGCCACACCTTTAAGCCATGGAGATATTTCTCGAGCGTTTTAGAGGCTATTTCTTGTTTATCAGATTTCCCTTCATCTCTTCCTGCCCAGTAACAAAACCGGTAGATTTGATTGGCCTCTACCGGGAGTGAGAACTTGCCAGGTGCGGTTTCGGCCATGAATCGCTGAAACTTCTTGACAGCAAAGTTATACCCGACGAGGGTATTCTACTTATAGCAACGGTGGGCCAGCTACACTACCCGTAGCAGTAGTGTAATTTGGGTACTATTAAAAGGTTTCTGCTGGCTTTTAGCCATTGTAGTGCTATTTCTATGTGCCTGGCCACTACGCTGTGTTACAGCGCTTTTTAGCGGAAAAACCGGCTAAAAGCAACAAAATGCAGCGTAGTGGCCCTACAAGGCCGCTAACGCTACAGCGCTATTGGGCTTCAAAAAAGGCCACTACGCTGCACTTTTTTTGAAAAAAGTGCGGTGTAGCGTAGCGGCCCCCTGTTGCTTATAGACTCTTAAGAAGTGAAGATCTTCAGGGCTAGGGTTTAACTTCTTGGTGCTGTTCGATAAGAAACTGGCGATCTTCAGGAGGTCCATTGATGACACTTGCACAACACTTTCCTCTATTACTTCTTTCCTATGGGATTGAGAAAAGGGAGAGTGTGAGTCAGGGTGCGTCTCTCTTTTTATCTCACCTTTTATGTTGATTAGATTTCATTTTAATACAGTATCTGCAACATGTGTATGTCTAAGTTGTGAGGTAGGTCTATCGCTACTACATGTTTCCTATTTCTCCCCTTGACAACTGGTTGGCTCTGTTTCCTTCTGATGAAACCCATCTTGCTTTGATGTCTACTTCCAGCTTGATTAGTAGCTTTTGAATCAATTTCCATTCTTCATTAACCATCCTGTCTTTCAATTTTCTTTTCCTTATTGCTCCTTCTGTCATTGTGTTATCAGTCCACACAATGAAGTTTTTCCCCTTTTTATTCCTAATTTCTCTAACATCACTAGACCTAGTCAGATCGCCACAGTTTCTAGCCACGCAATCCTATTTCCTTCTTTGTTTCTTGTCATTTTATCTCAACTGAAATGGAGCCCATCAGCTTCTGATTAGTATTCCTATCCCAAAGTTTGTCGATGCATCTCCAATCCACCCAATTTCAGTTGGTGCTGAGTTTGGCATTAGTCTTGTTGGGTTGAACGTGACTGCTGGATTTGGCATTAGTCTCGTTGGGTTGAACATGACTGCTGGGTTCGGCATTAGTCTCGTTGTGTTGAACGTGACTAGTGCAAAAAGCCATTCCTCGAGGTCCTCTTTCATGTCCAGTGGAATGACTCTAGCAGACGTCTTCATCCAGTGATAGAGGCTACACAAGTAGAACCTTAACTGAGGCAGAATATATGATACATGATTGAGTCATCCAGTCATATTTCAACCTCCTTGAAGACAAAGGAGTCCTTTGATAGGAATTTTTTGAGTTGATGAATCCTTTGGAATAGTTTCACCATTCCATAGGAAGCCAATGAACTTCTGTTCAACGTCAAACTCTGAGAACTTTTGTTCGTTCGTTTTTACACCTAGAGTATTCGAGAGGTTGACTATGTCTGTCATGGTTGTTGTTGACGTGGGAGATTTGATGAATAAATTATCATATACCCACCTAAATACCTTCAGCAAGTCAAATTCTGCCGCCGTTATCTTTGTCCAGGCATCTGCCAGTTGCCCAAAAGATCTACAGCCGGCTACTCCACTGAATGTTATCCTTGTATCCAGGATCAGCTGGTTATCAAATGTTTTGACCATCAGGTAGGGCTGTTGGTATCTGGCAATAAGCTTTTGCCCAATCAAATATTGCCAGTAGCAATGTTCTGGGTTGGGCTCTTAAGTAGCTGGAGAAAATGTTAAAATTGTCCCATGTTGTCTTAAAGTCATTCGCATCCACGAAAAAGTTTACCAATGGGATTTGGTTGTTGTCATATGGGTATGAGAGGTCATTAGTAGGTCAGAATGACCCGTCGGCATTGATAACCGCGCCTAACAGATTTGAGAGGAAGAAGCTGAACTTCTCTTTGACCTGATCATGTGAGTACAGTCCAAACATTCTTCCCTCTTCTATCTCTTCTCTAAAATTGACTTCTATCTTCTCTTTCACTTGCCATGCTGACCCATGATTATCTGGGGTATAGTACCACTGGCCATTGGGTAGTCAATTAGGAGGGATCCCCTGGTGGAACCCTGAGACGAATCCCTGTAGCATGTCTTCAAATTCTTCCCGTAATCCGTGTTTCTCCAGTGCCTCTGACCATGCTTTGATTTTCATCTTGCATTTTACTTTGTTCGGCTATGGGATGCTGTCTGATTGGTTAGCTGTGTACTGAGTGTCATTTTTTGTGTGCATTAACTTGTTGCTTGGAACCTCTGCAACTTGTCTTCTCATCTGGGATATTCTGCTCTTTACAGGTCTTAAAGTGTGGCTCTCATGGGTCTCTTGATCATTACTGGTAGCGTTGGGGTAGGTAAAATAAACAGATTCATTCTAATTTTAGCCATTTGTAACTTCTTTTGCTATATACAACAGTAGCTCTCTTAGTTTGGAGGAGCTAACAACTTTTGTTTCTTTGCTACTTTTTTTTTAATATTAATAGGGGAAGTTTTTTTTTCTACCTACGAGGTTCTCTTTCCCTTCTCTCCCTCCCTGTTCCCTCTTTTGGCATACTTTGACCTATATTCCCTTTGTATCCGGCCTGTCTCATTGGTCTTGACGCAATTCTGGTATTTTGAGCAGGCCCATTGTTAGTTGGCACTGTTGCGGCCGGATGACGGGGCGCTTGCCTAGCTTCCGACAGAGGCTTGCATGTCATTGGGTCCCACAATGCTCGAACTCCTCCCACGGCGTACGGGTTATCCGTAAATTGCAGATCTTTGTACTTCCTAAAAAGTGCGTATGTCACTTCGGCTATCTTTTTCCAGAAGACTCAGACGTCTGTCAGAAACTTCTTTCCATCCGGTAAGGTGACTCGATGGGCGAAACAATATGTTTGCACTTGGACTGTAGAGACTGTGAAAAGTAAGATGTGTCTGGTGGGACTCAAACCCACAACCTCAGTAATGCTGAGACACATACTGGAGTGCTGCCTTTACCAACTAGGCTACAGAGGCTTTTGGATGCCAGGGAAGTTGGGTGGTAGTGGATATGGTTCAACTCATCAGTAGGAGTGATGCATCACGATAGCACATTAACAGACACCTCAACATGAATGTCCTACCTCAATGCCACCATTAAGCAGTCTTCAGCCATGATTGCATCAAAATTTGCTTTGTGGCCTTTGAACCACTTCACTAGCTTTGTGTACCCATACTCGTTCCCTAGTGTGGCAAGAAATCCTTGGAAGTTGATCGTCCAGTCGCTGAAAAACTGTGTCCACTTGCTCGGGTAAGGGTAGCCCTTGTACCAGTTTTTATCATTTGAGGCTTCATCATTCCTTGGTCTTTTGTTGCCATGGTAAAAAATGGCTGCGTTCTTCCAGGTTTGGTTGAAGATTGTCAGCAGAAGGGGTCCTCGGAGTTCACGTAAGTTTTTGTCGAAGTAAGGGGTAAAACCCATCTTGTGGTGACGTGGGAGCGCCCCAGACACAAACATATGTTTGCCAACTTTGGATTCGAAATTGTGGTCCTTGGGGGTATATTTTCTGTATCTTTCCCCTGATTTACAGGTTCTTCTGGTGATCTAGGCTGTTTCTTGGAGTAGTCCTGGTTGCCTCTCGTCATGTCTTTGTAAATATCGAAGAACATCTTGGCTCTCCTGTTGTCTTCCTCCATTTCCACCGCCATTGCCTTTGCGATGATGTTGCAGATCATCCCAGCGTCTGAGGTAGATTCATCATTTGCTTTTGAGTCTAATATTGGATTCAGGATTATCATAGTGATATCAGTTTATTATCTGTTTTCCTTTCTGGTTCTCTCTCTTTCTTTTTTTGAAACTTACGCTTCTTATGGGTTCCCATTTCCTCTTCGAATTGGATTTCTGAGTACGATCTCCTTCCTCTGGTTCCTCAGTTTTCCTCTCCTTCATCCAGGTCTGTTCCTTCTCTTTCTCGATCTGACTCTTTTGATCCAACTGACTGATCATCCATATCTCTTTGCCTGTGTCTTCTCAATCATTTCCTTGGTCGTCTCTATTATCCGCTCTTCCCGTTTCATCAGCCGCTTGTGATGAATTCTGAAGCAAGTTGCTCAGTTCCTGGATCCTTTGCGACCTTTCCCATGATTTTTTCTATTTTCCCTGTTTTTTGACAGAGGTAAGATAAGGGTAGAATCAGAAATAAAGAAGAAAAATTCTTGTAGTCAATTTCTAGGGGTTTTTGGGAGTTGGAGTGGTGAGGGATTGGGACGATTGGAGTTTTCCTAGGAGGAGGGAATTTGGGGGGTCGGGAGCAGTTGTGGTTCTACCTTTCTTCCTTCTTCCGGGGCCGCCGGTGCTTCCACCGCCCTGAGCCCTTTCGCGCCATGGACTGCGTTACCTCCTGCCTTGCTCTGGTAAAAACTAAGGATTGGCTTACCACATCCACCCCCAAATTAGATGATGTCCCCATCATCCAGAAAAAGAAGAAAAAGGGAAGCCAATCTGGAGTGTACTGGTAAAGTGTGGAAAAAAAAAAGAGAGAGGTGAAAGATAGAAAAGAAAAAAAGAGAAAAATGAACTTAGAAAGAAAGAGAAAGAAGAGAAAAAAATATTTGATGGCTGGTAAAAGAAGAGAAGAGCTGAAGGAAAAAGAGGAAATTTTTTCTGAGGAGAGAGAAAGAAATGATGAAGAAAAATGGAAATATTTATCTGAAGAGGCAAGAAAAAGAAAGTGAAATAAAGTGAAATATGTATGTGAGAAAAGAAAAGCAAAGAAAGGAAAAAGTAAGATATGTGTGAAGAAGGAAAAGGGTTTGAATGGAAAAATGAAGGAGAAATGAAATTTTAAGGTATGACTTTGAGGGAAAAACTGAAACTAGTATGTAGAAATTATTCATTTAGCATGTTTTTATTCCATGGATTTATTTGTTTTTATTTTATTTTTGTTTTGTTTTATTTTATTTATTGTTTTTTTTATTTATCATGATCCAAGTTTATTAAAGCTACAGATTCACCGCTTTCTGGTTCATGGTGCGGTGCTGCATTTTACACGTTTAAAGCTTTGGATTAATGCTTCGAGCACTTTTAAAGTGTTAACATCCCCTGTCCCTTTGCCCAGCTTATCATTGAGACAATGATGAGGTGTGCGTGAGGCCACACTTCATGCAACAGCAACGAAGCTTGATGTGACCTAAGGATTGTTGGTGTCAACCCTCCATCTTAATCCTTCTACCTTTTAGGTTGACCTATTCAGCCTGAGTATTGAGGTAAGCGGTCAAAATACACATTTGGAATCACTTTCGCCCGTGCCTTCCCAAAACTTTTGACTTTTCCCCACACCCTTCCACCGTTGTCACCTCAATTTGAATCCAATTATCACTTATGGCTTGTTGGGTGCTTTTCTTCTCCGGTGTTTCCCCATGCATTCGATACTTCAAAGGTCAATCGTCAGTGTACCCTTATCTCTCGGGTTTCCATCAACTAAACGTTAATAGTCCCTCTAAGATGTCAGCAGCCAGCTGGACTATTTAGCAGGAGAATGTCTTGTTTGTTATCGGAATTAACCAGACAAATCACTCCACCAACTAAGAACAGCCATGCACCACCAACCACAAAATCAAGAAAAAGCTATCAATCTGTCAATCCTTACTGTGTCTGGACCTGGCGAGTCACTAACTTGGACGCTCCCACAGGGTTTTTTTTCAACAACTTAGGCCGTAATCAAACAATTTTGCCCCCCTTTTGACACCCACACCAACACTTGGCGTCAACACAAAGGGAAGTTTCATCTATATTAATAATTACCAGGCTAAACCTTGCGCCTTCCATCCTGTTCAATAGCTCTCTTCATGTTTATGTATCAAGCGCCACGTTGACTGAGACCAAGTGGACTGGACCTGTCTGGGTATGACACTCACATCAACCTTCATCCAGGTTCCTCCACAACCAGCGGTGACATTCTGGGGCTACGCACATATAAAGTTTCATTGGTTGGCTCTTCACCATCATCTTAATTCCTGAAATTTCTCTTAAGCGTTCATCTATTTCTTCCACTACTCAGTCACCTCAATTAAACTCAACTGCACAATCATGTCAACCATCCCCTTCTAGCAAGTGGTCTCTAAAAAGCACTTGGACCAGTGAGTCACCTTAACCGATTTCAATCACATTTATCCCGATTGACGAATAATTCTGACTAGATTTTGTCTTTCAGTCTACCACTAACGCCCGGAGGGGCAACATGTACGGGGTGCTTACAACCCAAATCTTTGTGCAGTGCGGTGGGATTAACAGTACAAGGAGCAACAATTTTGAGTTTATGCTCAGTTGCAACATTGCGATCAACAATACCCTTGAGGTTGGCGCTGTTTATTCCCTCAGTGGTCGCTATTTATTGGATGATGGGGGGGCCACCCCTACCCTCAAATTTTCCAAAGTCAGTTTGGTAATGGTTTGAGAACCTTCACATCCTCCCCTTGATGTTGTCAATAAGACCTTTATCACCGGTTTAGGACACGTTACCCATAGGGCGGAGGTCGTAAGCACACGATGCACTTGGAGGTAACTGTTGCACATAACGACTGCAATCCAGTTGTGAGTACATTTATTTCGCGGATTCAAGTTCTTTTTCTGAAAGTCCTAACATCACCTTTCTCGAAAGCAACAAGTCCACAAGAAGTTCTCTGCAAAGTATATCGTCCTAGGAAAAAAGAACCTGATGAAAACTAACACTTTATACCAGGTTGGGAGAGAATTCCAGATAATTGGCAATCTGCTTGACTTTGATGAATTCTCCAACTATCCTATCATTCTCGTAAGTTCTTTGTGACATTGTCGCAGGCTTCGCTGATGAATTCGATATTAGGTTTTGTCTGTGAGTGTCACCTCAGGACATGAGATGTAAGAGCTGTGAATGCTCTTCACTGAAAGTCCTTTGGATGGCTTGGGAGAGACAATGCACAAGGCCTGGGGAAGTTCTAGAACATAACTGAGGGGGCTTTCATTGCTTTAGCCTAGCTCAGTGAGAGATGGATCAGTCCGGGGTCTCTACTGAGCTAGGAGGGGGAAGGGAAAACAAGGACTAAATACTACAGTAAAGCTGGGGCTTATGTAATCTGTGAAATGCCTTGTAAGACCCGTGAGAAGGGGCTTACACAAGATCACCAAAATTTCCCTCAGTTCACAGAATGGAAAAGTGTTCACTTCATGGCAAGGACGGAACTTGTGAGCCCATCCTTATGGTCAAACAAACAATGTCAAAGCTGAATTTTTCTATCAGTGTTACCCTTGGCAAGAAGCCATTGGACATCAAGGGAAAGAACACCTCCCCAAAGAAAACACTGCCACCCTTCAAGGACGCAGAAAGTAAACAGAATTCTGCAGGGAAATCCAAAGCAGTAGATGAAACGGACAACAAACCTGAGCCCGACAAGAATACTACGCAAATGAAGAGAGGTAGAGGACGTCGCACGCGCTGCCAAGACCATGCGGATTGCTTAACCTTGTTGTATGTGGGACAAGCATCTTTTGTTTTTGACTTGCAGTTGTTTCTCCTCATTTCAACAATCAATCTTATGTTTCCTATCACCTTACACCAAATTGAATGCAACCAACTTGGGCCTTTGACAAGTGGGTGAAGTCCTTAATTTGTTGTCGAGCATGTCCCACATAGCAAAGATAGAAAATTGAGTCAAGCCCTACCACATCTTTCCTTATAATCAAAATTCTGATATCACCACAAAGCACTATCCGTGTTATCTAATGTGACATGTGAACATCTGAATGGATTGTGGATAAACCTTTACATGAAGCATAGCAAATAGCAAAATCACAACTCGCGAGGTGAAGCACTTTCAACAGCAGGCTTTCAAAATGATTATCAAATGAAATGTAGGGGCCCATGGCTGATTTTTTGGTACCTTAGTGAGGGCCTGTATACACCTAATTGAGTCGTGCCCTAAAGTTGATGCACTAGAAGCTGGTGGTTCATCTGGAACTCCCAGGAACTTAATTGAGTCAAGGTCCCATCCCAACAGTAGCTGGTGGAGTTCATGATTGGCACTCTTGACTTCACCTTTTCCCTTACACCGGCACCTTTTTGCATCAGCTTTAACTTAAACAATCACAATGGCAAACTTGCAATGCAAAGCCGTTTCTTCCGTCTTCGAGAACAACAAAACAAAGATTAAATCTTCGCCTAACTGGACGATACCACATAACCTGGGGTCCTGCAATACCGTATAACCTGGGTTCCTGCACATTTCTATGTTTCTCCTGCGGCACTTGGCATTGGAATGATGAACTGACCAGTGAAGATTGCGCCAAAGAGGAACCATCATTTTCCCAGTGCTGTCAAAAAAATAAGGTGACACTCCCTGGATTTCACCCTTCAGTGCCAGATTATCCACCAGTCCTCAGGAAACTGTGGATTGGGAATGACGACAGTAAGTTGGCCGCTCTTCCCTCAAGTTGAGACAGAAGCTAATACCATTAATCCACAGAAAGTAGGAATTTTCAGGCTTTGACGAGGACGTACAGTAATTCAGTCAGATTCACCTCTTTGGGAGCAAAGATTGATACATCCGTAAGAGGCTAGAAAGGCATGAACATCTTCCGGATTTCCGGAGGCCTTACCCATTGAATTTCAAGCATCAAGCCGACCAATCCTAAAAACCCAAGCTTCTCCCAAATATTCGTAGTTGGAAGTGGTGGAACCGAGAAAGCTGAATACCGGAAACAGAAAGCTGTACCGGAAATTGTCTGAAAATTCTTACAGGGACCGTCAAGGAATTGATGAACTTAGTCTACAAGATAAACCTTGACAAAAAAATGTATAAACTGGCTTTACAAGTCCTCGGCAAAGACAAGGGAAAAACCTTGACCCTGAAGGGGATTCCAAAACCAGGGGCTGACCCTAAGCGGTATAATGTGCCTACCATCAACAAGGTGGCAGGGATTATCAAGGGTGAAGGCTTGGAAATAATGCTCCACTGGGCTGATGGCTGCTGAGACATTATAACGGATAGCCATTTGAGTTACTTTCCGCTTTGATATCTGGTGTTATTTCCATATGGCTCCCAACAGTGGGACAATCTTTATGAAGCCTGGACGTACAGGGGTACATTGGTGCTTCTGAGAAGACAATGAAATTGACTGACTAATTTTTTTCTTAGTCCACGGCAGGCGTGTCTGTTTGTTGGAATGGTTCACTTACCTCCTCTTTGACCATCGTCAGTTTTCTCCAATACTTTACAGTTGGTCTTTGTTACAAAAATATGTCGTGGACACCTGGGTGGTAGTTGAGAGGTCACTATTATTATTCGTACAGCAGAATCAGACAAAAATGAAGGCTCAAAAGTATACAAGACTTCTGAATTCAATAGAGAACGAGGATCCCAAAGGAGGGTGTCGTGTTAATCTACCAGCAACATTTATAGGGGGACAGCGGTTGATGTTGCAATTATACCAAGATGCAATGGCTATTTGCAAGAAATTTGGGTCGCCTTTGATGTTTATTACAATGACAGCCAATCCTAACTGGCCTGAAATTGTCAACAAAATTCCAGCAGGAGAAGCAGCATTTGATCATCCGATGGTAACATCAAGGGTGTTCCACCTCAAGGTTAAGGAATTTATTTTCCAGTTGGTGACAGTGAGAAGGCTTGGGAAGGTTGTGGCTTATGTTTACACGATTGAATTCCAAAAGTGTGGGCTTCCCCGCTTCCCCATATCCACCTAATGCTAACATTAGATAAAAAGGATTGCCCAACCACCCCCAAAAAAATTGACCTCTTGATCTCAGCCAAAATCCCTGAACAAAACAAAAGTCAAACCCTTCATGAACTCATCTCAAATTTCATGCTCCACGGGCCTTGCCAGGGCCACACATGCTGGGATGGGGAGAAATGTAAGCTTGGCTACCCAAAGCCTTTCTGTCCTAGGACGGTTATTGTCAATGGTGCGTATCCAACCTATTTACAAAAGGATGAAGGGAGAACAGCGGTGGGCCAATACCGATACATGTATCGGCATCGGATTGTAAAGTATTGATTTTTTGATAACAATATGCTGTATCGGTATCAAAAGTGAGGACCCGCCTCGATAACAATAACCAGGAGGGCCACAAGCCCTCCTGTATTGAAATAGTAACAGGTATCGCCTTGTGACACCTGTTACAGTACCGATAACAGAAAATTGGCCAAAAAACCCATTGATAACGGGTTTTTTGGCCGATTTCCTCGGTTGTTGGCTCGTTACAAGCTGTAACACGTCAAAACGGGCCGTAGAGTATCATAAATACAATAACATTTTTTTTATTTTTTTATTGCAGCACAGCTTATCAATAAATTTTATTGATACGCAATAACACCTGGGGCTGGGTGTTGCGCAGCCGATAAAATACAGGAAACCAGCCTGGTATCATACCGTAACGCAACGGCCCACCGTTGGGGAGAAAAATTCAAAATTTCATGACAACTTTTACCTCAGGAGATGTTGTTCCATACAACAAGTTTCTCACGCTACTCCTTGAATGTCACATCAATGTCGAGGTGCCTGTCAACTCAACAGCAATAAAGTATTTATACAAATATATAACAAAGGGTCATGACAGGTCCTACATGAAGGTGAAAGGATGTGATGAGAAGAAGGCTTACCTTGATGCAGGGTATGTCAGTGCGCCAGAAGGTAAGCCTTCAATTTTAGAGGAAAAATGTAGACGCAAACATCAACCATTAGTTATGCTGACTTGACTGACTATTCTCATTTAGCTGCTTGGAGGCTGTTTAAGTCAGGCCGTGATCCAGCGGTGACTCGTCTCGCATGTCATGAAGAAGGCAAACAGCTGATTTACTTCAATACTGACAAAAGTGCAGTTGGTCAAGTCGACTCGGGGAAGATGGGGCAGACAAACTTGACTGGTTTCTTTGAACTCAAAACCAACAATACATGAGGTGCACTTGGAAAATCGGCAAGAACTCTTCACTATGAGGACATTCCCACGTACTTCTGGTGGAACAAAGCCAAGAAGAGTTGATGTCCCCGACTAAACAAGGACAGCACAGTAGGGAGAATTTTCACGGTGTCTTACTTAGCCAGCCAAAAATTCTACATAAGAGCACTACTACATAGCGTCATTTGACGATCTCAAAAAGGTAGAAGGAGTTACTCACGAATCTTATCAAGATGCATGCAAGATGCTCAATCTGCTTGTTAATGACCATTTATACAACGCAACGCTCAGAGAAGCATCTATCACCCGATCCGGCTTTCAGGTCTGTCAACTCTTTGCCATGATATGTGTGCATACTCCACCATCAGCACCAAAAGTGCTGTTTGAAAGCCGCTACGAGGACTTCACTGATGACCTCGTCAGAGTGGATATGGTGGATTGATATAGTCGCCTCTTTTCACCTCATGAATGCCGAGTTCTGCCGTTGATAAGGCAGAACCAGATTCTTCTGGATTTGAATAGCTCATTAATTAAATGTGGACTAAAACCTTTGCCGGAAGACCAAAGGATGCTTGAAGAAATCTCAAAAATCAAAAATGTTGCAGAAACATCAGAATCAATTGATTCAAGGCTACAGCAGTCACTCAGGCTTTTCAACAACAAATGAAGATCATTCTTCAAGGCAGTCAAGGAGAATCTAAAAGGAGATGCGGGAGATCTATTCTACTTGGATGGGCCTGGAGGAACCAGTAAAACTTTCTTGTTAAATGGGTTAATCAACTACGCAGACCTCTCAAGGATAAATTGTTTGGTTTTTGCATTGTCGGGCGTAGCTGCATTGTTGCAGAAGGGCATTCAGACGGCCCATTCTACCATCAAGATCCCAATCCCGTGTGATTTGTCAGTGACTTGTAATGTGGATCATGAATCATCACTAGCCGCGAGCTTAAAAGCAACCACCTTTATCATCTGGGACAAAGTGGTAACCATACACATGAATGCCATTTCCGCCGTCAATTGGACCCTTCAGGAGCTAACTGGAAGCAACCTTCTGTTCGGAGGAAAAACAGTTATTTTTGCTGGATATTTTTGACAAATATTACTGGTGGTAAAGTTCAACGAGTTCCCTCAGTCTTTACATGCAAAAATAAAGTCATTGCCTCTTTGGAATAGAGTGTTGAAGTACCGTTTGACCAAGAATATGAAGCTAGCTGCCGCTTCAACTGGCAAGGATGGAAGCAAGATTTCTCTTGAAGCTAGGCGAAGGAAAAGGACAACCAGATGACTTTGGCTTGACCCGTTTGAGAAGTGTGAATGTACTAGGAATGTCTAGCGAAATGGAAAGCTGCAAGGCACTGATTGACTTTGTCTATAATGACCAGGTGGAAAAATCAAAGGGCGATGCTCCGAGGAATGCAACTTACTTGAATGAAAGGTGCATATTGGCACTGTTGAATAAAGACGTCAAGAGGTTGAATGAACTAATAACAGAGAAGCTGCAATAAATCAACTTTAAATCGAAGTCAACGAACAACCAGACCCAGAAGGATTCGACAGCCTTCCGGAGGAATGCCTGAACCAGATCTCTGTCGCAAGCCTTCCTGATCACAATATTAACCTGAAGGTTGGAATGCCTGTCGTCATTATAAGGAACTTATACCCTAACAAGGGTGTTTGCAACAGCTCGAGGATGCTTGTAGTAGAGCTAGGTGAAGGATTTTTAGTCGGGCACCTCATGTCTGGACATCACAAATGTAGGGAAGTCATGATCCCCAAGATAAAGCTACATCACGAGGGAAGCTCGGTGTCAGCTTTGAGTTTTTACCGTTACCAGTTTCCCCTCCACCCAACGTATGCAATCTAGATCAACAAGAGCCAAGGGCAAACATTAAGCTGAGTCAGTGTTTTTGCTCATGGTCAGCTTTATGTCGCATTTTCACGTGTTTCAAACTCAAAGGACTTGCTCGTGGTGAGACCAGAAGATAGACCATCAATCGTCAACGTTGTCCAGAAGTCAATTTTCGATGACGGGGTTGAGCCCAAAAGTTAAACTTGAAATTGTGTAAGACATTTTTACACATGAACACTAATGATTTATAAATTTGCCAAGCTGACAGCTAATGTGAAATATCTACAGACAATTTTGGCTAAGAGAAAGTCTTAAAGGGAGTTGTGGTTTTCTTTGGAGATGTTGATATTAATTGATGGGAGAGGCTTTCAGAAAGTTTGAACTTAATAATGACTTGATAATTTGTTGTAATTTTGAAAATTAATTTGACAGATTAAGATTCGCCAAAAGGTAGAAATTTACACATTTGGATGGAAACAGTTTGACTGGATTTCTTTTTAGTATAAAACATAGAAGGACATCTTCAAAGAGACAATAAGCCAACCGCCTAAGGTTTACAGTCATGCCTCACCTTATTTTCAATATTGACATCGGGAAGAGAGCCTCAATCCTAGCAAGAGCTGTTGCAAAAAGGTGTTGGGATGGACGAACAATTTGAAAGCTTGAGATTACAAGTATCTTGGGTGGAGTGGAGGAATAGTTACCTCTTTTTGAAAACTAGCAAATGGGAAGGGAAGGCCAAAGGGAAATATCAGGGAGACCCTACATTCCAAATACAAATGCCCGTAAAACGTCAATTGTGAATCAATTGCTAGGGCTGAGGTGTTAAGTTGAACATGCCCTTGCTATCCTGGTTGCGAGAGACCCTAGAGATGAGGCTTGAAGAGAACTTCAACGAGTCTCAAGGAACGGCTGCGAGGAGGTATAAGTAGACGCAGAACCCGAAGGTTATCTCACAGTAAGCCCTTTATTCTAGCCCGAATGTCAATTCTCAACTCAAGCCTGATTAGTGATTTGACTAAGCATTTATCCTAGTTAAGTGATAAAGATCAACCTCACGTTCAAGCTCGGTCAAATGGTGACAGCGTATCATTTGTTGGGTATTTTCATGGCAAAGCTCGGAGGCAACGAGCTGGACCATTAAGACCGACAAAGCTGGTGTGGTGAGTTCATGTTGACCGTTACAATTCAAGGGTGAATATTACAACCATGGAGCAAGTCGGCGTGTTCCCTAGAAGTGGAGCCTGGGAGAATAACGAGGACAACATAACCTACCTGTTAAAGGGTACTTGGATCTTGTGGGAGAAAGTGCATCCGCTGTTCGGGTTTGACACTTGTGTCCCATCTCAGTCTGGGAATAAAGATGATTTCCAGCAGAATTTAAATGGTTTACTAATCGAAGGGAGTGGAACAATTCTCAAATGGAGGAAATTGAACACTAACAATGAGGCTTCGGGTGACATTCACTCAATACTTTTCCGCCACATAAGTAGCTGGTTTTCGTACACAGTTCACAGATTATCTGACAGTTGAAATTAGACTTCCCGCATAGGGTATATTAAAGTCCGTTTGGTGCTGGGGTCAAACTTGTGTTCAATGCCAAGTGGGACGGTTTTTTCTTGAGGCGGGCGAATTTCCTACAGCAGATCAATGATATGGGCATCAACGTTGAGTAAAAGAGTGCTTATTGAGGTCAGCATAATAAGTCAATCTAGAGTTGTTCTCGCCCTGACACTGTTAAACATAGACCTCTAGCTTCGTGGTTGATGTTTAACGACGGAATTGGGTCATGTGAGCCTGAGCCTCTTGCGTGGCAACAGGACACAAGGAAATTTAAGCTTTGTTTAAGCGAGCTCTAATCAAGATTATTGATGAGCAAGTTAATCTTAAAAGATTAACCTCTAACCTAGGAAATAGGTCCACAAGCGTGCTGTTTAAGGGTAATAAAGGTGGTATTGTAAACCAAAGGGATGACAGATTTAAGCGGAGCAATTGTTAGAGAATTGAAGGTTGGTTGATAGTTAAACTATGAAGATTAATCTAGTAGGTTTTGAATTCAGAGTAATGTGAATCCAAGAGGATGGAGAAGTCTGAAGAAAAAACCTTTTCTGGAAAAGTCTTTATTGTTTTTTCTCTTGGTCATCATGACTGCTTTATATACGACATATTTCTTTGACAGAGATTCCCATAGGCAAAAATAGCAACTCTTCTCCCACGCGGTATGAGTGGCCTGATAATCCTTTGAAGCCACCAGCTTCCCAGACCTCCTTCAGAGTTTTGGTGAGGTGAACCCTGATTCCTCTCGAGTCGTGGTATCTGAACAGTGACGTCTCTGTTTCCCCTGCTTCTTTCTGCCTTCGTTTGATTTCTCTTACCGGGCACATGATGTTTAAGATTTCTTTCAAGTAGATCCATTGGATTTCCCCTGGTTTTGATGTCTTCGCATCCTTGTGTCGCAAAGTGGCTACTGGGGACCTATCCAAGCTTTTCCAGATAACATCCAAAGTCCTGATCATAGTTCTAGGGTCCAAAAATCTTGACGGCAAGGGAGAGGTCAACTCAGCCAGCCTTGCCATCCCCCAGAATGGGATGAGAGCTATGTCCAATACCGCTCGATCTCTCGGGCTCCCTTGAGCTAGCTTATCCACCAGGTGTACCAAATTTTTTAGCTTGACGGCTTCCTTCTCTGCCTTCAGAGGTACAAAAGCATCCTATCAGGATAAGTGCCTGTCCCCTCTTTTCATATCTAGTCTCTCATCTTTCTTCCCAGTCCTATCTTGTCTACCCTGTCCTGTCCATTCCAGTCCTGTCCTCCTGTCAAACCTGTCACTGTCTAGTCCCAATTTCATGTCCAAGTCCTGTCCCTGTCTTTGTCCCCTGTCACCAAGCTCCTCCTTTAAATAGTTCTTTTCTTGTTAGAAATGCAACTCATCAAGTCTGAGCACAAACTTCTTAGAAATCATCTCTGAGACCCCCTTCCTCAAGCTCCTCCGTCAACCCCCTCTCAAGTCTGTAATCATGACACATCCACTTTTTCTGAAGATCGGAAAAGAACTTTAACCCTGGTGTTGGAGACAGTTGGATAGGTCAATTTATGAAGCAAATGCCATGCTTTTAAACTGTGTAAGTATTTCTTGAGAGTTTTTGCAGCTATCTCCTGCTTACTCAATTTACCTTTGTCCCATCCCACCCAGTGACAAAACTGGTATATTTCATCTTCTTCAATAGGTAACCGGAATACAGATACTCCGTTCTCGCTCACGAATTTCTGGAATTTTTTAACCGCTGAGTTATATCTGACTAACTTATTCCACTTGTACCCCCTAAGGAAGTGTAGGTCTTCTGGTGAGGGATCAGTTTTATGGGAGCCGTTAGCTAAGAAGTTTCTAATTTTTTCTAAATCCATCAGTGGTTTGGAGTGAGTAGATCTTTCTCTATGCTTACTTTTTATCTGACTTCTGTTCTCAACCTGGAGTCCTTCCTCCTTGCTCTCACGTGTTTCAGCCTCCTGCTTCTGACTGTGCTTTCTCTTATCTTTTGAGAGTTTTATATACTTATTTCTCTAGGGTTTTGTTGTGAATTTATTTCCGATGTATCAGCACAAAACTTGGAATAAGGAGGAGTGGTATTACAATGATGAGTTTCCATAATATTGTCCCCCTTTTGCCTCTTGATAGCTTATCTGCTTAGGTTACCCTCTTTGCCTTGACATCAATCTGGAGCTTTACTAACAAGATTTGTATTCTTTTCCATTCTCCATTCCCCCATCTGTCCTTTGGTTTTTGCTTTCTTATTGCGTTTTCTGTGGATGTGTTATCTGTCCAGACGACAAATTTTTTCCATTTGTTGATTCCCAGCTGCTCTAGCATCAAAATCCCTAGCCTTATTGCGACGGTTTCCAACCATGTGATTTTATTCCGTTCCTGTTGTTCTTGTAGGCTTTCTCTGAGCTGAAATTGAGCTCATCGTTTGCCAATCAGGATTCCAATCCCAAACATTGTTGATGCGTCTCCAACCCACCCTATTTCAGTTGGGTCCGGGTTTGGCATTAATCTTGTTGGGCTTAACGTTACCTGGTGGTAGAGCCACGTTTCCAAGTTGTCTGCTGCGGCTTCTGGTATCTTTCTCTTCGACCTCCGTAATTTCCACATCTTTTGCCAACAATACAAGCTGCATAAATAGCATCTTAGTTGGGGGAGTATGTAAGACACATGATTGAGGCACCCTGTCATTATCTCAACGTCTTGTTTCAAGAATTCTTTGAGTTGACAGATTCTGTTAAACAGCTTATTGTCTGGTAGGAGGACCGTCTTTTGGTCCCCGTTCCAGACGAATCCAATGAATTTTTGTTCATTTGCGAACTCAGAGAGCTTTCCCTAGTTTTTTTTTACTCCTAGCGCATCTGATCGTTCCACTACCTTGGCCATACAAGCTAGTGAGTCAGGTGTCTTCATGAATAGGTTGTCGTCCACCCAATGGAAGATTTTGAGCAAGTCAAACTCCTTTTCCATTATTTTCATCCATGTGTTGGCAGGTCTTCCAAAAGATCCACAGCCGGCCACGCCACCAAAAATAATTCTCGTGTCCAGGATTTGTTTATTGTTGAAGGTTTTTATCATCAAGAAAGGCCGTCAGTATTTGACGGTACGCCTTAGCCCAGTCGAATATTGCTAAATTTACCGGGTGGGGTATTACCCTCAGGTAGCTGGAGACAACATTAAAGTTGTCCCACGTGGTCTCGAAATCTTTTGCGTTGACGAACGAATGGACCGAGGGTATAGCCCAATCATTTTACGGGTAAGATAGATCATTTGTTGGTCTAAAGGAACCGTCCCCATTTGTCACCACCACTAAGGGGTTAGATCTGAAGAACGGGAATTTTGACTTTACTTGTTCATGTGTATATGGGCCATACATCCACCGTGCACTTATCTCTTTCTCAAAATTTTCTTCTACTTTTGCCTTTGCGTCAATCACCGATTGATGGTTATCTGGAGTGTAAAAACTCTTTCCTTTGATTACATGACTTGGTATTCCCTGGTGAAACCCATTTAAAAAGCCATCTAGTACATCCTTATATTAGTCAGTCGGGTTATGCTGCAACAGCGCTTCTTCCCACTTTTGTATATTCATTTCGCACCGCGCACTTTCCAGCCAGTCAAAAGGTTGGTCCACTGTTGTGCTTTTATGGATGTCGGGTTGAGTTACCTCTTCTCTCTTGCTTTTACTTATCTCACTGACTTTACAGTCTTTCTGGGGATCTTTTTGGCTAAATTTATGGAGCAATACGTGTTTTTTAGTTTTATTTCTCATCTAAGTAGCATAGTTTTTATGTACAATTTTCTTTGAGGCTATGTAACAATGAGGGAATTGAATTAAGAAAAAGGAGGGGTACGGTGGGTGGGTGGTGTTATACCTACAAGGTCTTTTTCCCTCTCTCCCTTGCCATGTTTCCTTTGTGTGTAGTGAGGGTTGTAATTGTTTCCCCTGTAACCTGACATTCTTGGAGATTTCGCCGGATCTCTTGGAATCGGGGCCATTGTAGCAATGTGTCCCGCTGGTGCCATATTTTTTTGTCGGGCTGGTGCTACTCAGTTTTCTGCTTGTGGGGTCCCACGTCGCCCTCAGGCCTATTGGGGTGTAGGGATTATCACTAAAGTCTAGCTCATGGAATTTTTGACATGCCGCATATGCCTTTTCCACGGCTTTTTTCCGGAAGACTGAGATGTCCGACCTTCTGGAAGGGTTACTCTTGTCCTGATGCAATTGGTCTGCACCTGGATATTGTACCTTAGGGCAACCATAAAAACGTCCTCCGCTATCAGCTTGTCACAGTGGGCCTTGTGCGCCAATAACCACTGTGCAAATTTTTTATAGCCGTATTCTGTTGTAAGAGTGACGTAGAATCCTTGATGATTTGTTGTCCACTCATTAAAGGTTTGTGTCCATTTGCTAGGGTAAGGATACCATGTATAGCGGTTGCAGTCACTGGCTAGCTCCTCTCCTTTTGGTCTTCTTTTGCTGCATTCTTCCACTCGCGATTAAAGATTGTGAGTGGGAGTGGTCCTTTCAACTCTTGTATTTTTTTATTGAAAAAGGGTGTGAATCCCATTTTTTCGTGCTTTGGCACCACTCCAGAAGCAAAGATTAGGTCACCAACTTCTGACGCTCCGTCTTCCGATCGTCCCTCTGTCTGGTCCACCAAGGATGCCGACGGTTTCCGGGTGCCTTCTCCTTGAGTTTCTGGACTTCCAATCAACCTAGCTCTCTTCGATCTTATGTTGGCTTGATCTGATTAGAGGTACTCTGTAAGAGGCACGTTCTGCCTCTTCACTGAACCGTTGACGGAGTGGAACTAGAGCAAGATCTATGATCTTGGAGAGATGATTCTAGAACCAACAGCGGATTATATTTGCTAGCACAGTAGAAAGGATGAATTTTAGTCTCTTGAACAAGGATTATAAAAGAGAAAGAGAATGAAAGAAAAGGAGATGAGAGAAAGAGAGAAATATAGTAGCACAGAAGAAAGGATGAAGTTTAGTCTCTACTGAGCTAGGTGGGACGTGGGGAGAGATGAATTAAATAGTGAAGGCTGATTACATAATGTGTGTGAAATCTCTGAATGGAGGTTTCACAGTCTCCCCCCTGAAAAAAACCAAAGAATGAGGAAGAAAAAATTGGCAAGAGAGACATCCACGTGTGAAGGGCCTCGGCAAACTCGCTGGTGGCAAGTTGAAGGTGGGATCAGAACCTGGAATAAGAGCACAAAGGTATGTGCTCACAAGATGGCCAAGGAATTGCTTACAACAATGGTAGAGTATCACTCAGAGGTGCATAACTGGGAGGAACTTACTTTATTATTAAGATTCCTCGTAGGGACATCCCAAGGCAAAAACTTCTTCAATTTGGAAACATGAAAGACCAGGTGACGGTGGTCATCTTCCGGTAGGTCAAGTTTGATGTTTTGTCCGAAATTAAAAACTTGAAGGACCTGAAAGGGGCCTTCAAATTGTTCTTTGAGCTTGTCGCGAGTCTCACCAATTGGCAGTGTTGAGCAAGGCAAGAGAGCCCTCCACAAAGGAGGTCGGCATGCTGACTTTCTTGTTGTGCTGGGCCACTTGCTTAATACGGCTGAGACACAGCTTGTCCCTGGCAGTTTCCCACACTGACTCACGGAGGCGGAGCCACTTGGTGAAAGCTGGAGGTGCATTGTTGGACTGATCAGTGGAATCAAACAGGGAAGGTTTCCGCCCCAAGAGTAGTTCTAGGGGGGAAATACCCGTGGCCACATTGATGGAAAACTTGACTGCTGGAAGGGCTTTGAGCCACTTACTATGACATTTGTAGGATTTGACCCACGGTCTTATTAGTGTGCTCGCTCCTGCCGTCAGCCTGAGGGTGGAAAGAAGTCAAAATATGGAATTTTTTTGATGTGCGTTCCATGAGTGTCTTCCATAAGCGCACATTCCAGGTCTTGTCCCGATCGCTAATATAATGGAGGAGGGCGCGCCAAAAACCGCAAGCCATCCAGCAAAAAATTGTGATGCTGTCTTTTCAGCCATGTCTGTTTGGACCTTCAGGATTAATTGAGTAAACCCGGATAGACGGAAGGTACAGGAGAGTATCATGTCAAAGTGAGTCGACAAAATCAATGGAAATGTCGGACATCGGTAGTTGTGGGAAGTGTGGGGTGAGCATCTTTCCTGCCGGTGCCTTCGTGTGTTGGCAGACATCACATGACTCCATGAACTTGAGTACATTGCTTGCCATATTTGGCCAGAAAAAATCAAGACACAGTTCCGTGATGGTCTTGAGGTAGCCCAGGTGGCCTAAGCATAAGTGGTCTTTGCTGATCAGATTTTGTTGGAGATTGTCTGGGGATTACCAGCCGTCCGTCAACAAGAAGGAGGCCATCACATTCAATACAGTCATCCCTCAAAGGAAGATTCTTCTTAAGAGTTGTGCAGAACACATTGGATGCATAGCCCAAGATAATTCGATGTCTCAGAGAGTCAGAGAGAATGGATCCCAGCTCAGTGAGGGAAGCTACATGTGTCACATTTTAAGTAGTGATTTCAGATGAGTCTTCAATGGAGCCCTTCTGTGAGAGGGAATCAGCAACAGTGTTATCTTTGCCATGAATGTAATTAAATTGGAGGTCAAAATCTGCAAGTAATTCCACCCACCGAGCCTGGCGATGGCTAAGATTCCGCTGATTCAGTAAATGAGTAAGGGAATGGTGGTCTGTAATGATATGAACCTTTATGCCTAACAGGAGCATCTTCCACTTTTGGAGTGCATGGACAACAGCAAGAAGTTCTTGCTCATGGACGGGATAGTTCCGCTCTGCTGACGTCATTAAGTGAGACTCATAAGCAATGGGCGAAGACTGCTTCCATTATTTTCCCTGGAATAGAGCGGCTGGCATCCATAAAGAACCATAGAGGGTCCGATGACTCGTAGTCAATGTTTTTCAGGCCAGGTAAGGACGTCATTATCCGTTTAATGTTGTTAAAAGAATCCTCCTCAGATTGGCCCCAGCAGGAATCTTTTTTGTCCAGTTTGCTACTGGTAAGGGGAGTGAGTGTGCCAACATACCTTTGGAGGCCCCAGATGAACTTCTTCATCCACTGCACCGTACCAAGGAACTTCTTGACACCCTTGGAGGATCGAGGGGAAGGCCAGTTTTGAATTTGTGCCACCTTTTCATCATCGGTGCATATTCTGTCCGACGAGATCCAATGACCCAGAAACTTGACTTTAGCCTGGAATAGCATTGTCTTTTTCGGGCTGCAATAGAGATGGGAGGCTCATAGTTGGTCAAAAACAAGGGGAAGATGGAGAGTCAGAAAAAACAACTATGTAATTGAGATATACCACACAAATGTGGTTGATCAACTCACCAAGTGCTTCCTCAAGTTGAGCCTGGTGTGTGACCGGGGCATTTGTCAGACCCATGGCCATGACAACCCATTCATATAAGCCCCATGGAGTCTTGACCGCTGTGAGGGGGATGTCTTCAGTACGCATCCTTGTCTGGAAAAAAGTGTTTGTTTGATCAAGGATGGAAAAGATTTTTCCAACCGCAACAATCCGAAGTAGTTCCTCCTCGTTTGGTAAAGCAGAGCGATCCTTGACTGTGAAGCTATTCAGCAAACGGTAATCGCACACCCAATGGGGGAGTGGGGAGGGATCTTTCTTTGGTATAATCATACTTGGAGAGGCGTATTAGGAGGTGGAGAGGTGTCCACGTGCTGATCCAGGAGCATGGGCTACGCCACAAGATGTTTTCCCGGATAGGGATATTGTTGTTTGTTTATGACAGCTGAAGGGTCCGTCAGACCTTGGATGACTCAGGGAGGAGCCATCAGTGAACAGGCCCAGTGACTCAGCCGGAATGTTGCCTGGGAAGAGGTCCTCATACTGTTTCATTAAGCTCGTGGTTCTTTCCTCAAAGGTGGGGGAAGAGAGTGGAATTTTTGTTTGAACGGCACAGGATTGTATTGCATGAGGGAGTCGATGATCACGGATGGCAATGTTGGTCTTGGAGCAAATAAGGGATTGTAGAGAAACTGAAATGGAGAGATCAAAGTGAGACAAGAAAGGGGTGCCAAAAATGATGTCATGGTCTCCACAGACTGGGACCACTTTGAGTAAGACCCCTGGGAAGTGTAGGGAGGAAGTAGGGTCGAAGAATGTCACCAATGTGTAGTGGTGTAGTACTACAGGTTCCGAAGACTTGATGTGTAATGCCAACCAGATGAAAGTTGGCTTTGCAAGATCCAAGAGTGGCAATCCCGCAAGTTTGACGGCCTTCTCAGAGATCAAATTAATCTGTGGGCCTGTGTCCACCAACCCACGTAAGTCCACGTTACCACAGCAAAGAGAGACAACAATCCGGGGCTTAAGTAGTAGGGTTGATACATACCCTTCCGATTGAGCCAATTCATTGATGGCCGCAAACACAGCCACCGACGCCTCGTCCAGATCTGGGAAAAGCGAGGTGTCTTCCACTGCAGCGACCGTGGCCGCGCTATTCACTGGTCGGCCGGCTGGTTGGTGTACAGCTTTACCCACCTGACCAGAAGTAGAGCCGCGGGTTTGAGGAGGGCATGTCGATAAAGGAGCGGTCAAATGGTCCAGGGCATGTTCCCAGAATGCTGCTGCATGCTTTCTTGCAATAGTGACACTTGCCTTGAGAATCACCAAAAGAGTGTACTTGCCAGATGGTTTCATCCCTCGAAAGACATGGCGGGATCTGAGCACCAGTCACTTGGGAATATTGTCAAAATAACCTTGGACTTGGCTTTTGAAGCTGCTGTAGTCAAAGGGGTCGTGGAGGAGGAGGCGGAAATTATTGACCAAAGCTCTGACCTCTTGTGGTAATCCAAACATGACGAAATCTGTAACTGTGTGGCGCTCAAAATTCAACATACTCTGGAGAGTACGGGCTTGAGTGCTGAAGGAGGCAAAAGGTTCCGATTCAGTCATGGCGGGGTCATGGAGACGGTGAAAGAGAGTGGTGTGCCAATATCATCAACTTCTGGTGGAAATCCAACCAGGTCATGTTTGTGAGTTTGTCGGAGACGTTCTCGTATCAGGTGATAGTGTTCATCTCCTGAATGAGGCTTCCAACAACGCAAACGTGGTCCTCGTCGTGGGTGACCCCCTTGGTGGCAAAAAAGATCTGTGCTGCTTTGAGCCACTTGAGGAACGGCTCAATCTGGTGAAAAGGACCGTCTGTGGTGTGGAAGCATTGTAGATCAATGTGTCCCCTTGGGGGCCCAGTAGAAGGGGATGGCCTTGATGATTTGTCTCCTTTGACACGTAAGAGGAGGATGGCTTCTTCGAGGCGTGCCATGCAGTCCATCGCGGCTGTCCTGTCTGTCTGCGCTTGGAGGATGCTACAATTTTGCGCCTCCATGATGAGACACATGTACTTGTCGTGAGATGTTGGTGGTGAAGAAGGCTGAGGTCCTTCTGGAGCTTTGTCTTTGGTAAGGGGAGGTTGACTAGAGGCAGGAGGAGCAGAAGACAATCCTTGGGAGGGGACAGGGCTAGAAACCCGTTTATGGGGTGCTTCATTGCGAGAGGATGGGTCAGGCATGGTCGGAGGCGGAGTAGATGTAGGTAGGAAGAATAGGAAGGTGGTCTTCCGAGGAAAACTAAGTGGTTACGTGAGATAAGAGTTTGATGGTGTTGGAGAAGAGGGGGCTGGCGGGAGTTTTGCAAGCTTTGCCTTCTGTACTTTCTGTACAAATTCTGCTTGAGCAACTGCTGCACAATGTTTCGTGGATTATTGCTTTGAGGTTGTCTTTGAAAGGGGCAAGGTTGGACGGATTGCAACAAGTGTTCATGAACTAACAATTGTTGAGACGGATGGGAACAGAATGATTCGAGTTGTTGGATTGAGAAAAAAAAAGTGTAAGAGGCACGTTCTGCCTCTTCACTGAACCGTTGACGGAGTGGAACTAGAGCAAGATCTATGATCTTGGAGAGACAATTCTAGAACCAACAGCAGATTATATTTGCTAGCACAGTAGAAAGGATGAAGTTTAGTCTCTTGAACAAGGATTATAAAAGAGAAAGAGAATGAAAGAAAAGGAGATGAGAGAAAGAGAGAAATATAGCGGCTCACCTAGCACAGTAGAAAGGATGAAGTTTATTCTCTACTGAGCTAGGTGGGACGCAAGGAGTGATGAATTAAATAGAGAAGGCTGATTACATAATGTGTGTGAAATCTCTGAATGGAGGGTTGACATACTCGTACATTTCCATGAACATTTCTGCTCTTCCTGTCTCTCCTTTCTTTTCCGCCTCCATTGCTTTCTCGATGACTTCTTGCATCAAGCTTTTGTCCTTCCCTAGATTTCCCCTTGATGATTTTGTTGAGGCTAACAAGTAAAGTCAAAAGACCACTGTCAATTACATGTTGATTCCTTTCCTTTTTAGTTTGATAAAACAATCTCAGATTGGGACTTCCGTCTCTCCTGAGTTCCTGCTGATTCCCTTGTTTGGGATTCCTGGTCTTCGTGACCTTCCATTTTGCGGTGCTCATTATTAATTTGCTTTGTGTTGGTTCCGGTGAGTATCTTCAGATTCTCTTCCCTCCAAGTCTGGGGACTGACTTGCATCTTGTGACCCTCTCTCGTCTATTTCTCATTGAAGTTCTTCTTCATTCTGGTTTTTGCCGTTTTCATTGCTGTTTGCCAATGGGTTAAAGCGTAGAGCCGAGCTCAGTTTGGCTATGCGGTCTGCTTGATTCATGGTGATTGTTATGTTGCAAGGAGAGTGGTTGGAGTTGGTCTGATGTTTGATCGGGACAGGGTAAGGATTTCCTGGTGGGAGATGGAAGAAGAATTATTAAAGGAAAAAGGTTTTCTTTTTTTAAAAAAAAAGTATTAAAGTATTAATTAGTAAGTGTTGGTTGGGTAAATAGTAGGGTGGTTGGTACTAGGCCGGGGATGTTTTTGGTTTTCGAGTTGGGATCTAGGGCAGAAATTCTGTTTATCTATTTGTGGGATTAATTACACGGGAACTTTTTGCGGTCTATCCTGCAAGTGGTTTCTGCAGCGCAAACATGCGGGTCCTGTTTCTCCGCTTTGATCTGGTTGCGCCTCTTACTTGTTGTAGCCTCTCCGAGTAATCTTAAGCACCACGGACTTAGGTTACCTCCTGTTACTCTTTGGTAACTCGCAATGATTATAAGAGAGAGATACATTTTCTCTCTATAATAATTATAGAGAGAAGAGAATTTTCTTATTTCTGTAATGAGTGTTCAATCTGTGGTTTTTACTTATTCATCAGATTAATGCTTGTGGTTATCATTTATTCAATTTCAAGTTAGTCCTTTGGGCAAGAATCTAGCTTGTGATACTCCTGGTTAAGCTGTGATTCTTGCCTCAGGGCTGACATTCCCTACCACTTAAAAGGGTGGAATTCCCAATTTCACCTGGGTTTTAATATTTATTCTTTTCTCTTAGAAGCTCTGAATTTTCTAAGAACTGTCTGATTATCAGGAATCTCTTTTTCTAGAACCATTTGTCTGAGTCAGCTCCCTTGTTTTTGAATCTAACTAAGTATAATTTAACTTATTTCCCTTCCTTTTTTGTTTGTTTCTCTCTAAGTACTTTCATAATTACATCCTTTTCAGATTCCTCTTCTGTTGGGACAACCTTGTCTGTTGGTTGGTTCCTGAAAGGGAATTTGTCTGTATCAGATTCACGGAAGTGTTTGATCAAGCTGACTGGGAATGTAGGGTGCTTTCTACTGAATTCCTCTGTTGTAAGTATTACTTCTACAGCATTTTTACCATGTAATGCTTTTATTATAAAAGGTCCTACAAATGAATCTCTCAATTTTTTAGGGCCTGCTAGATTGTTAAAATTAATGGTGGAAACAAGGACCTTATCTCCTATCTTAAATTCAGGTTCTTTATAACTCTTGTCCCACCTTGCTTTATTATATCTTGCTGACTCTTCTATGCATTTCTCAGCATGTTTTCTGGCATTTTCAAACATTTTAGCATATGTATTTGCTATAGGATGTATATCAACTAGCTTATGATTAATCAAGTCTTGTGGAAGTCTAGGGTTCCATTCCTTTTCTAATATAGCTGGTGTCTTCCCAGTAGCTGAATGAATACTGGTAATATAAGCTAGCTCTAGTATTGGTAGTAGTGATACCCAATCATGTGTGAATCCATCATTATCTTTGAATTCTAATCCATAAGCACAGAATCTTCTTATCATGTCTTCTAGGGTTTGTATCATTCTTTCAGCTAGTCCATCTGTTTGAGGGTGGTAAGCAGTGGAGAATGATAATTTTTTCCCCAACATGTTGTGCAAGTTGGTCCAGAATGCAGATGTAAATTTTGGGTCTCTATAAGATATGATAATCCTGGGCATGCCAGTTCTAGGCATTACTCTATTCCAGAACAAAATTACTGTGTCCATTGCTGAATCTTCTTTGTGACAATGTATGAAAATTGGGGTTTTAGAGTATCTTTCTACTATAACTAAGCAGGAGTTGTAGCTACTAGTGCCTCCAGGTGATAGAGATGTTACCCAGTCCATATTAATGATATCCCATGGTCTGTAAGGCTCTTCAATTATCTGCATCAGTCCAAACCTCTTGCCTGTTTGTTTGTTGGCTTTCTGGCATCTCCCACATTACTGGCAGTACTTTTGTGTTTCTATTCTCCAATCAGGCCACCAGACACAGTTTTTTACCCTTTCACAAGTCCTATCCTCAGAAAAATGTCCTGAGAAGGTTGTGTCATAGCACTCATGGAGAATAGTTGTAATAGTTTCTCTGCAGGTTAGTACTACAACAGAAGTATGTTTAGTTCTATGATAGAGGAGGCCATCATATAATGAGAATCTTCCTTCTGCAAGTCATTTTTCCAAGGCTCTTCAAACTGACTTGTTAGACCTTCTTCCTTTTGTTCCTTTTTTAAGGCTTCACATTGTAATATAGTGTTCTTATTAAGGTTGTAGATTTCTCTTACTAGGTCAAAAAACTCATCACTCAGATAACTAGTATGAATATCCATTATAGGAATTTCTTTCTCATCATCATGATCATAAGCTGGGTTATCTGGGGTATTTGGCAATGCCCATCTACTGAGTCCATCAGCATTTTTGTGAATATTTCCTGCTCTGTGGACAATGGTCATATTACCTCTGTATTCTTGAATAGCTATCTGCCATCTCATCATGTGCCTATTTGGTGTTTTCATGTTAAGCAAGGATTTCAAAGCTGTGCAGTCAGTGATCACTTCAAATACACTGCGCTCA
The DNA here is from genome assembly GCA_001624995.1 of Puccinia horiana. Taxonomy (NCBI): domain Eukaryota; kingdom Fungi; phylum Basidiomycota; class Pucciniomycetes; order Pucciniales; family Pucciniaceae; genus Puccinia; species Puccinia horiana. The sequence continues at coordinate 1,108,130 of LWDY01000087.1, forward strand.
AGGTAGTAGTGTAATTTTTCTAAGGAACAGACCAGGCATAGAAATCATAGTTGACTAGTCCCATATTTTACTTCACTTTCTTTCAATTTTCTAGAAATGAAAACTATGGGCCCTTCAGTAGGTATATCTTTGATTATTTGTACTTGGTGTAAGGCAGATCCTAGACCTTCCAAGCTAGCATCTACATACAATTTGAATGGTAATTTCCAATCAGGAAATAGTAGTAGTGGAGCGGATGTAAGTCTATTCCTTAATAAATGGTATGCAGCAACTCTCTCAGCTGTCATTTCAAATACTACATCTAGTTTGCTGAGTTCAGTGAGAGATCTGGTCATTGTAGCAAAGTTAATGATGTGCTGTCTGTAATATCCTGCAAATCCTAGAAATGATTGCATTTCTTTTCTGTTCTGAGGCATTGGTTTATTTAACACAGCAGCGACTTTGTTCTGATCTATTCCTAAGGTCATTCCAGATACAACATGTCCTAGTGCTTTGATTTCTGGGAATCCGAAATTGAAATTTTTTAGAGACATCTTCATATTCATCTTGATTACTTTCTTCAGGATCCTGTCAAGTCTTTCTAGGTGTTCTTTCCAGGTATTAGACATGATCATATTGTCATCAATATAAATGATGACCCATCTTTTGTCTATTTCTTGTCTGAATTCTATATCCATCATCCTCTGAAAATGAGATGGTGCATTCTTGATTCCGAATGGCATCCTGGTGTACTCATAGATCCCTTTATGGAGGATGATTCTCAGGAATTTTCTGGACTCTTGCTCTATTACATTCTGGTGAAAGCCTTTCAGCACATCCATGCTTGAAATGAACTTTGCTTTTGCCAGATTATTAAGAGTTTCATGAATTCGTCGTATGGGGTATCTGTCAGCAGCTGTGTAAGTATTCAAGGCTCTGAAATCCCCAACCATCCTTGATTTCCCATTATGCCATGTGATAATGACAGGCGTGGTTATCTCAACTATCTCATTTTGCCCAACTTTCCTGAGCTCACCTATGTGCTCTTCAAATGCTTCTCTGCTCCTGGGGCTAGCAGGATAAGGGGGTCTTCTCAGGAGAGACGGGTACGGTCTTTCTGTAGTGAGTTTTATTTTTACTTCATGACCAACGATTGGCCCAAAGGGTTGTTCTATCATAGCAAACACTGACTTATTCGAGTAAAGTGTTGTCAGCCTCGGTGATGCCAAGGACTTAACCTTCTAGCTACACTAGGTGCAAGGGCGTGATTTCAGGCAATAAATGCAAGAAAGTGCATAGAAATAAGGATAAAAATCCTTAAGGAGTTGTTAATAAAGTTTTAATTTTACTAAAAAAGGAGGGGTTTTTACGTGCCCTCCAAAAAAAAAGTATTCTGGACCTGGGTAGCAGGAGTGGTGCAGATGCATGGTGTTCTGGTCCAATTAAGGTACTCAGAGTAGGAGAAGAATAGCAGAAAAAAGGACTCACTTTTACTATAACAGCTCCAGTAGGCGGGGAAATGGTAAGAACAGGGTTAAGAGCGCTCAAAGTAGGGTGGATGTTGTGGTGAAAGAGTGCTGGAGTTCTTGGAAGGGATTTGAGGGAAGATTCTGCGGTGAAACAACTTACTACTGGTTTATTGCTAGTACTACTAAAGGGCTAGTAATAAAGGTAATAATAACTTGTAATATCTGAGAATGCTTCCCTCTTCTTCGTTGTAAGAAGGGAGTCTTTATATATTTTTCCAGGTAGCTAAGCAGTGCTGCACCATGGTTCAATACAAGTAAGGTAGAGCTATTTACCCGTGTACACTTCTATTTAACTAGGGCAGTGCAAGTATCACCCAACCACGCTTGTCAGAACATTTTAAATAGTTCTTCTGTCGTGTAAATAAGTGTTTTGGGAAGTATATCACAGTTCATTTGTACTTATTACAGGGTTTTAAACAGGGGATCATTTCAATTGTAGTTGAGTAAAAGGTGCCACACGGTGTGCTGTTGCATAGTGAGACATGTGATGGTCTTCTACTCTAATCTAGCAGTATTTTCTCGGCTTTCTAGACCCATTTTAACTATGAATATTCATATTTGATGTATATTCATATGTAATGTGGTTGTAATCACGGTGAAAACAATGTTTGTTGAGAATAGGCAAACTCATTGAAGGAGTCATAATTCAGGGGTAGTGTGAGTGAGATACCCTAGTTTATTTTGTTTTAAAATAAAGAATCTGAAATAATATTCAATATTTTTCCATGGGTTAAGAAGTTGTGATGGTTTTTTGGATAAAGTAGTATTTACAAGGTGGTTTATTTTACTTTATACTAAGATTTTTTATAGTTTTTATTATTTTAATATTATATATATATTTTATTTATATTATGTTTCTACTCAGGTTGGCTCTGAATAGTAGCAGGCTGACAAGTGTGTCCAATAGTTCTTCCCTCTGGCTATTATCAAGTTTGGGATTTATCCTAGATTTGGATACTTCTGTCTCAAGGAACTTGTCTCTCTCTTCTTTATGATATTGCACTCCACTTGCTGCTTCACTTTGTAGGATCATCTTTGGTGAATTCAGAGGTAGGAACAAGAATTTCTTATTTTTATTTCTGTTCCCTATAATAAAATAGTGTTCTCTACTATTTGCTATACAAAAGCCGTACAAGACAAGGAAGTCATTCCCTAGGATGAAGTATTCAACGTTAGTTTTAGACATGACTGCAAATTCAGCTTTGATCCAGAATACTAGGTGGAGTTCTATGATACCTAAAGGGCTTAATTTATTGCTACAGCTACTAAACCTCGTCTGGCTTGTGGGTAATTGGTTTTCTTTCCATGTTGGAAATATCTTATCCAACAATTGACTTCCTACTATAGAGCAAGAAGCTCCTCCATCTAATAGGCATCTTAGTTTCTTATTGTTTACATAAACCGTAGTTAGATTATGGTCTCCACTGACATGCACTAGACCTTGGCGTCTTTGATATTGGAAGGAGACTTGTTGGACTTCCATTGTTGAGGTAAGAAACTGTTGGTATTTATCTCAGCTACCAAAAGTTTGTTTTCTGTTGTGACTTCTATCATATGTACATATTGTTCTTCTCCATCTATCCTGTTGTCATTTTGTATGGCGAGGACTAGATGTGTTTCTTTTTCCTCTTCATATTCTGAGGGTAGGGAGTCAGTCAATTGGCAGTCTGTATCGACTGTTTCTTTGGCTTCACAGTCCACGAAATTGACTTTGGCTTTGTTCTGATAACAATTGATAGCGTTATGGCCAATTTTCTTGCAGGTAGTACATATTTGTTGTTTCTCTTTGTCAGGAACTTCTTTCTTTGCCTGGTACCAGAGCGCAGCGGGAGGTTGCAAAGTCCGCGGGGCCATCCCTTCTGGAGAAATGCTACACTAAGAAGTACTGCACTCAAACAACCCGGCAACGCCGGGAACCACAGGTTTTTCAGTCTAAACCTAATCCGGAATCTAGAACTCTAACCTTCCTAACTTCTCCCCCCTCGTCTCATACTCACCAAAGAAATCAGAATGAACAAAGAAAACCCTCTCAACAAATAATTACCACCCTTCCTTTTTTTCTTTCCTCATTTCTTCCATTTCATCCCAATCTGTAAGACTCAATGGTGACGGCATCCTTATTGAATAGAGTCCTAGCACTTAGCTCGGCATTACTGCTAACCAACGAAGACCCACAAGAAGGAAATGGAACAACAGGAAAGGACTTAGCTCCCCCAAACCAGGAACTGGAGTCCGAACAATCCAGCTGAGAGGCAGAGGAAGGACAAGCCGGAAATCCAATTAATTGGAAAAAACAATTCTCAGGAGAAACGTATATTCAATCCGAGAAAAGTAAAAAAAAACAAAGAGATTTCAGAGAAAGATAAAGAAAGACAAAGATGAGCCAAAGGCTAACATGCAAATTCTCATACAACAGGAACAGAGGCAGGACTAAGGAATGTCAGTCAATTAGACTCAGTCCTTGTCCCAGACGTAATCACCAAAGCATTGGAAGCGGAGAAAGACAGTGACGCTACACGAGACGCCTTATTTTTCAAGATGTATAAGGATCTAATGTCAACTACAGAAGAGAAGCCGCTCTGTGGAAAGCCACGAAAATAGAGAGAGAGAAGCATTGGTAACACCATCCCTCAGTGAAGATGCTCCAAACGCCTACTCAGACGATTGAGGCCTCGTTTGTGCATCCAGGGCAGTCCCCAGACATGACGAAATGGGCTTCACACCGTTTTTCGACAAAAACATCCAAGAGCTTAAGGGACCACTCCCACTAACTCTATTCAACAGAGAGTGGAAAAATGCTGTGATACTCTATCATGGAGAGAAGATGCTTCTGGTGACTGGATTCCCTTACCCAAGTGAATGGTCCCAGACCTTTAACAAATGGACAACCAATCATCAAGGTTTTTACTCGACGCTAACCACGGAGTACAGTTTCACAAAATTTGTGCAATGGCTATTATGCCATAAAGCAAATTGTGACAAAATTATTGTGGAGGACGGTTTTATGGCGGCACTCAGATATGACATACAAGTCCGTACCAACTGCTTCGCGACACAAGTAACTTTACTGGACGGAAGGAATTCCTTAACAGACATATTGGTATTCCACAAGAAAGCATACACAGTTAGCCGGAAATTCAAAGAACTTGAATTCACCGATAACCCCTATGCCGCTAACGGCCACAGGGAAACCTGGGATCTGACAACAGGGCGACCGGAAATGGAACAAAAGTCCAGTGTTAAAGTCAACGTACCAGCTGCAACCCCGGACCGGTGAAGTCTCCTAGACCATCAGGTTACAGAGGGAAGAACTTCAACCTGAATCATATACCACGGGTGGAGAAGGTAGAGATAAGGCTAGAAAACCACAGTAGGTGTCTACAAAAAAAAAAAAAAAAAAGAGAGAGCCCAAAAAATTTCTAAATTTATTTTCACAAGACCCAAGTTGTATTTTAGTTAGTTGAAAAGTAATCAATTTACTAAAGTAATTATCTTGCCCATCCCGGTAATAAATTTACATATCTTTGTGTCATTTAGCACTCCGAGCACCGATCAGTCAGAGAGTTTGCGCCAAGGAAACATTCCACATCGAGAGACAACCCGTGAGAAATATACAAAACCAACCCCACCTTGTCCGATAGAAGCAAAGTGTGAAATGAACATTTATGCTTGGAAAGAAGCTTAGATGAAGCATAACTTGGCGGATGAGTATAGAGACGTCATCGGCGGATTCCAAAATGGTTTTCATCAAGGGGTACCAAAACACTCACTAGGAGAAAGGAGATTCTTTACACCGCACAATCACCAAGTGGCGATACAAGCAAAAGAAGAGATTGAACAAATGTTCGGACCATTCACACATGACAAAGTGACTGCAGTATTCCCCTTTTTCTGGTCAGACCCCTTAGGGGCAGTGACAAATGGCAATGGATTGTTCAGGCCAACAAATGACTTGTCCTGCCCTTACAGCGACCCCTCAACCCCGTCAGTCAACTCATTCGTTGACGCAAAAGACTTTGTAATGTCTTGGGACAACTTCAATGTAGTCTCAAGCTTCCTGAGAGCAATCCCATATCCAGTATCATTGGCACTCTTCAATTGGGCCAAAGCATACCGACGAATTCAGACAGCCCAGAGCCAATGGCTGTATTTGATGATTAAATACTTTAATGGACAACTACTGCTAGATACAAGGATCACCTTTGGCAGCGTAGCAGGATGTGGATCCTTCGGGAGACCAGCAGATTCCTGGACTAAGATAATGGGAGCCGAATTCAACCTCTTAAAGGTCTTCAGATGGGTAGACAATAATTTATTTGTTAAAACTCAAGAGTCGACCACTCATATGGACAAATTTGTGGAAAGATCCAACGAGCTGGGGGTCAAAACAAATGAAGGACAATTTTTTCATTTCACAGACAAATAGAAGCTCATAAGGTTTGTCTGGAATGGCGTCAAAAAAAAACGGTGCGGCTTCCTGAAGGAAAACTCTTTGACAGAGTGACACAACTCAAGATCTTCCTACGCCAGGAGCAGTTCTCTTTCAAAGAAACAGAGGTAATGAAATGTCAATTAAACCATGTGTCTTATCTCCTCCCTCAATTAAGATGCTACCTATGTAGCCTATACAGATGGCAGAAAACCTGGAAGCTACGCAGGAAGACGAGAACCCTCCCAGAAGATGCCAGAGAGGATTTAGAAGAATGGCTTTTTCACCTAGTGACTTTTACCCCAACAAGGCTCATGCCAAATCCAGCCCCTACCAAAATTGGGTGGGTTGGAGACGCCTCGACCTCGTTTGGGATCGGCATCCTAATCAGCCGGAGGTGGGCTCAATTTCAGCTAAGGCAGATGTCAGAAGAAAATAACTTGAGCCCAAGAATATCATGGTTAGAAACAGTAGCAGTAAGGCTAGGTCTATTAATTCTAGAACATTTAGGAATAAAACAAGGGAAAACCTTCATCGTGTAGATGGACAACACGACCACCGAAGGAGAAATAAGAAGAAGGAAGTCAAAAGATCAGGCATTCAACAAAGAATGGAAGACAATTCAGAAGCTTCTGATCAAACTGCAAGTAGACATAGAGGAACGGAGAGTCTCGTCGGAAGAAAACAAAGCCAATGGCCTATCACAAGGAAATAGAGGGAATAATAATTGGAAACATGTTGTAGTATTCCCCCTCCCAATAGATTTAGACCAATTCATGTTCCAAGTGTTGTGCTGAGACCACCGCAACCTTGTATCCCCTCTAGGGCTGAAACCAAAATAAAAACATTCCTGAAACCCCGGAAAGACTTGTGCTGCGATGAGATACAATACAGAGGTAGAGAAATATGAGTGAATAAAAGACCCATTAGCTTGAGGTAAGTAAGGAAAGATTTCGCTCCATATCTGTGAAAGAACACCAAGCAATGGACTTAACTAAAATCCCTCACTTCCTCTCCAACGTTACTGGGAAAATCTCCCCCAGTCCTGAAGATCTCCACTTCCTTTGGGATATAAGTGGAACACTGTCATTGGCTATAATTCAGCCGTGAAGAAGTTTATGAAGTTTGCAGGGAGTTCCAAAACCAAAATACCCCCACTTCCCCTCGAGGCAGAGGTGATCTACCAATTATGTTTTTGGGTGGGGAGAGATGAAGGAAAGTCCGAGAAACAAGAAATAGCCGCAAAAACTCTAGAAAAATATCTACACGGGATCAAGGCTTGGCACCTCTTCCACAAGGTACCCTATCCAAGTGTCTCTGAGGCTCGAGTCAAGTTATTGCTCCAGTCGTCAGCAAAAGCAGAGGCAATCCTCCCTCCTAAAGAGAAGAAAGGAGCGGTCCACTTAACGCACCTGGTTCACTTAGCGGACTCCTTAGCCCAGTGGAATGCCCAAGAAAAGGCGGTGTTTGAATTGGCAATTACAGCTTTCTGGGGAATGGCGAGACTTGCGGAACTCACATCACCAGAGGCAACAGGAGACTTACACCCAAGGACAAAGGTGTTCACGTCAGACGTCGGGTGGGACAACAGTAAAGATCAGATAGTAGTGACCCTCCGATTAAAATATGCAAAGACATGCAAACCTGGCGAATCTCAGACAATCTATCTTAAGGTGATGAATAACTTACTCGTTCCAGTTGAAGCCATCAAAAGGAGATTAAAGGAAACCAATGACCACCACACATCAGTGTTTGGTTACTATGAGGAAGGCAGATAAAGAGTACACCTAACAAAGGATGCAGCAATCAAAACCCTCAACAGCGCCTGGTCAAAAGGTGGATTTTCCGGCATCTCCGGCCACTCCTTTTGAGTAGGAGGGGTCTCCCTAAGTTTAGCAATGGGCATAAGTGTCAAAAAAATATGTAAACTTGGCCGCTGGGTAACCGACTGCTACCAACTATATCTGAGGGAATAATCCGAAAAAGACAAGATCACAGCTTTGGAAATAATGGAAGAGTTGAATAAATGTTGGGAACCAGTGGTGAGATCCAACTCTACTAAACTGCTACTTTGAAATGGAAAATGGGTGTTGTTAGAAATAGAAAATATAATAGCTTGTAAGTAAGAAGGAACAAACTCTTAGAGGATTCAGATCCCCCTAAGATAGGTTGGAGTTTGTCTTCCCTGCCCTTAAAGAATCTGAATTTGATAATTTGATTACGATAACAAAGGCCTACACACTAAAAGGAAACAAATCAGAAAAGAATCAAAAGAAGAGAGATAGTGAAAGGAAACCAACATTGAGACACTGAGAGGAGTTTGAGTTGAGGGAGCTGAGACAGAATGAAGAGAACAAGAGAAGGAAGGAAGAAGACTGGAAAGAATTGCATTAGTTAGGGAGAATGAAAATGAAAGAAAGTCTCAGTCAAATTCTCACCAATCAGAGAAGGATAGATTTGAGTTGAAGGGAATGAGGTGATGTTGAGGATTGATGAGAGTGATGAGGTTTGAGGATGTTGAGTGAGTCGAGTGAGTTTGGTTGGGGATTGAGAGATATGATAAGAAATAGAAGAAAAGAAAAGAAAAGAACAAGCGATAAAATGAGAATCAGGGGAAGAGTAGATGAAGAGATAACACAACAGAAATCAAGAATTGAGATGTTTCAGAGATGTTCAGACTGAGAGAAGCGCAGAAATTCTACACTCCCGGTGACTGGTGAGGATGAGACTGAGCAATATGAAAATCAGGATCGATGGACTTGACTAAGTTGAGAATCGATGTCTTAGAGGCTGCCTTGGTTAAAGCATCCGCAATCATGTCTGAAGTACCAATGAGTTGGATTCAGATATTGTTGTGTTTAACTTCCTGTTGGATACCCTTTATCTTCAGGTTGATGAGCCTAGTTTTAGGATTTGAGCAGAATTTCTTGACTTTGTTATCTAATCCTTTATTTTCAATAAGATGATGATTTGAGAATTTTTGTTTGAATTCTTCCTCATTCATCATGAGTATTTAATTCAGGTCATGATCATAGATGAGATGATTTGCGGCATCCATTTCAATGTTCCAAATCTCTGCCAGAAGCGCCTTCAGCCAAATTCCTTTGTGGAATGCATCGACAAGCGGATTCAATTCAGCTTTGGTTGAAGAGTAAGTGACCGATTGTTGTTTTGAGCTATTCCAGGAAATCACTGAGCCGAAGAGGAAGCACATGTATCCAGACTGAGAGATTCTGTCTTGGGGATTGTCTCCCCAAGATGCATTGCTGTAAATTTGAAGCAGTTGATTTGGGTCTTTGATTTCTATTGTAAGTTTGAGATTGATGGTTCCTTTCAGGTACTGCCAAACCTTCTTGACCTCATGCCAGTCAGTCATTCCGGGCTTGACAGAGTATCTAGCCAAGTTCAAAACCACAAAACTGATATCTGGACGAGTGATTGAGGAGACCAATAGCCAACCGATAATTGATGTTGAGTTTTTTTAATCGGCCGTGTTCTTCATCTGAGGCATCTACCAACTTGATGTTTGGAGTTAAGGGAGTTACAGAAGTTTTGCAGTTGGTCAGACCAAGTTTTTCCAATCTGTGTTTGATATGTTTGGGCAACGAGAGCTTGATTTTGTTTCCTTCTTTCTCAAGTTTCATGCCCAGTATTTTATTTGGATCGTGACAGGTCGAATTGCTGAATTGATTTTCAAATTCTTTGACAAAATTGTTTCCTGGTCCAACAAGAAACAGGTTTTCTACATGGAAGAATACCATCAATATTTTTTTGTCACAGATGTACAAGCATGGGTCACAGTTTGACTCTGAGAATCCAATTGAGTTGAGCCAACCAGTTAGCATCTCATACCAGTTCTTTGGTGACTGTTTGAGACCGTCAAGTGATTTCTTCAGTTTCAGATACGGAGTTGGTCAATTGACACCTTTTGGTGTTTTGATGAATACGTCTTCGGATAGGGGCGCGTGTAGAAAAGCGCCTTGAACATCAAACTGTAAAACCAACAAGTATTCATGAAGCAAATATGATAGTAACATTTGCAAGGTAGAGACTTTTCCCGTGGGAGCGTATGTTTCTTCAAAGTCGATCCCATGGATCTGATTGAATCCTGGGACACAAAGTTGAGACTTGAATTTGAGAGGGTCACCATGTGTGTTATCTTTTATTTTGAACACCCAGGTTGTATTTGGAGGATCGCCAGAGTAGTCATCCCATACTTGATGGTCTTTGATGGAATTGACTTCCTTCAAGTATTTCGAGTCGTTGCATCTTATCGCAGATTCAAACGTGTTAGGCTCATAATAGTGGTGAAATCCACAGCGAGCTGGAGGCTTTATTTGAGATCGATCTTGAAGAACTCTTGGGGTCGGCACTTGGTTTGCTTTGGTTGTTGGTGCTGCTGGTTCCTCTGACGTGATTTGTTTTTCCACCTCACTGTCCGAGTTGCTTGAGTCTTCTAGATCAGGATCATAAGGCTCAACTTCTTTTTGAACAAGAGAATTACTCTCCGCAGCAGGTTCTGATTCTTCTTGTTGTTGAGTTTGAGTCGGAATGAAGTCCATTTCCAGTTTTGATTCTGAGCGCTCAATGTAGTCCGGTTTCTTCAGGAACCGCACATGTTTAGTCTCCACTACTTTTCCATATATGGTCAAGATTCTGTACGACCTGAGCACAACATTGAAACCCAGTAAGACACCTTCTTCACCTTTGTCCTCGAAATTCCAACCTTTCTTTTGATTCATATTGAGGATGACGGCTGGAGTACCAAGTGGCTTCAGAAAATTAGTAGGAAAGGGACGACCATGTAGTAATGACCAAGGGGAATCAGATTGTTGCTTCTTTGGAATTTGATAGAGAGCTAAACAAGAGGACTTAAGTACCTCATGCCAAAATCGTTTTTGAATTCTGGACGAGTTGAAAGTGGCTTGCATAGATTCCACAATGGCCCGATTGGCCCTCTCTGCTCTACTTTTATGTTTGGATATTAGCCTTTGGATGTGGTTGTCATTCAAGAACTTGAATAACCTATTCCCTATGAACTCGCCTCCACCATCGGAGCATATCATAGCAGGGAAATATCCACGGCCTGCTTTTTCCGTTTGAAACAGATTGATGAGAATGTTGGAGGTATTGTCTTTGTGAACGAGAGTAAATCCCACCAGATAACCCAAGTAATTGTCCACCACAGTCAAGATGAAACGATATTTTTGAGCCAATTCTGGCCTGATGGGTCCAATGAGGTCCAAGTGAGTCCTTTCGAATGGCATGTTGACAGTTTTTGACTCAGTTTTGAATGGTTGTTTAGGGATTATGGCTAGGACGCAAGATTTGCACTCAAAAGTCTCTTTCTCGCTTTAAGGAATGGACTTGTTACATAAGTGGCTGATTTGTTGAATGGATGCATGTCCGAGTTTCTCATGTGTTTCAAAAAGGGTTTCTTTGGTTTGACAAGGTTGACTGATTCTGATTTGCCCATTTTGTTGGGGTTTGCAAAGGAATACAAATTGTTGCTGATTTTGCCGCCGAACACCAGTTTTCCCCCTTTCGAGACTGTAAAACTGTGATCTTTGGCTAATATTTTGCAGCCTTCTGAGTTCAGCTCACCAGCACTGATTAGATTCACCACGAGATTCGGGACATAGAGACAGCTGTCAAGTACAACCGTCTTCTTCCCCCAGACTAGCCGAACCAAGCCCTGTCCTTCTATTGGTAAAGTTGTGCCGTGCTTCCCAGTTTTAATCACATTGAATTTTCTCAGGTTCAGCTTTTCAAAGTACTTTGGATTGTTGAAAATGTGAACAGGCACCACTGTCCAGGATAATTCAAGATTTTGGGTTGCCCGACTCTACCCACAGCGTGAGTAAAGAAATGAAGTAGTTTTCTCTTTCCTTCCCCGCTTTCCACTGAGCTTGCAACTCTCACCAGCACTCCGGCACCTTGTCAGGATGTAGATGCCAGCAGTTTTTGCTGCAGTGATTTTGATCCTGTCTTGGGTTGTGATAACCAGATTTACATTGTTTCGAGACTTGTGGATTTTGATCTCCCCCTTGTGATTTGGGTGGTTTTGCTTTTTGAGAGAAGAGAGCGGCTTCAGCGTGTGAGCTCAATGATTTGTTAGATTCCGCTCGTGATTCATTGTTGAATTGAATCAAATGATTGCACACAAATTCAACATTCAATTCTTTGTCGGAATGCATAATCTGTCACCTAAGAATGTGTAACCAGGTTGGAAACTTGAAGAGCACAAGATAGGAAAGAATTTCTTGCGGTAATTTGATCCCCACATCAACTAGCTTCTTGATCAACACCTTGATGTCTGTGACAAAAGACTTAACTGAATCCTCTTGAAATTTGACGTATAAGAAATCGTTAAACATCCTTGCACAATTCGAAGCCTGCAAAGAAAGGAATCTCTCTTTGATTGCACTTCAAACTTGAGCAATTTTACCCCCAAGAAAAACTTGATTAGTGATGGGGAAAATAATACTTTTTCAAATATTCATTCCGCAAAAAAACAAACCTGCATTAATTTTGGTGACATTTCATCAACATATTTGTGACATGTCCAATGATGTTTTCTGGTAATTTCCCAACCATGTGGATTTTTCCTGTGACAGCTCCGCGACAGCTAAGATACAGACATGTCACATAGCTGTCACATATATGTCACAAATTTATTTTTTTCCAATTTGCTTCAGAATCACCAGAAAACACTGTTGGACATGTCACAAATATGTTGATGAAATGTCGCCAAAATTAATGCAGGTTTGTTTTTTTGCAGAATGAATATTTGAAAAAGTATTATTTTCCCCATCACTAATCATGTTTTGCTTGGGGGTGAAATTGCTAAAGTTTGAAGTGTTGAGACCCATAGTTTTTGCACTGATTCACTATTATCAGCCCTGACCACATTATTGTGTGTCACATTATCCATCTTTGAAATGATGAGAAGAGTTAATTCAGCATCATCCGAATCTCCTAAAGGTATGTTGAGGTTATTGAGACGATTGAGGACCCCCGTAACTTTAGGAGCATGGTCATCTTATCCTTCCATATTGAGTATTTCTCTTCCATTAACTGTGGTATAGTTTCTAACACTGTCTTCAGCATTGCCTGGCAAAAGCCATCATGTGCATAGTTCGCCATTTTGGCCACCGGATTTCCAGCGTTTTGCACTGATTCCATTGGCTACACTACGTGTGAGTCCTCCCAATGCTTTTGCCTTGGCTTTTTTTGTTGCGTTTGATGATCAGTAGTGTAGGCTTTTAACGGTAAAGAATCTGAATTTGATAATTTGATTACAATAAAAAAGGCTCACACACTGAAAGGAAACAAATCAGAAAAGAATCAAAAGAAGAGAGATAGTGAAAGGAAACCAACATTGAGACACTGAGAGGAGTTTGAGTTGAGGGAGCTGAGACAGAATGAATAGAACAAGAGAAGGAAGGAAGAAGACTGGAAAGAATAATATTAGTTAGGGAGAATGAAAATGAAAGAAAGTCTCGGTCGAATTCTCACCAATCAGAGAAGGATAGATTTGAGGAGTCAAAGAGAATGAGGTGATGTTGAGGATTGATGAGAGTGATGAGGTTTGAGGATGTTGAGTGAGTTAAGTGAGTTTGGTTGGGGATTGAGTGTTTGAAGGTTGAGAGATATGATAAGAAATAGAAGAAAAGAAAAGAAAAGAACAAGCGAGAAAATGAGAATCAGGGGAAGAGTAGAAGAAGAGATAACATGACAGAAATCAAGAATTGAGATGTCACAGAGATGTCCAGACTGAGAGAAGCGCAGAAATTCTACAGCCCTTAGGGGCAAGGCCTTTTTGTTTCTATAACGTGTCTGACTGCACTTGTCCCGCCCCATTCCCCTGCTCCCCTTGCTCTTCGCGAGAAGGAAAGACTCGGGGAACTACGGCGCGACACACCCAACCCATACCTGGCCGGATTGGGAGTGTGGTGTAGTACCACACTCCGGGTCAGGCCTAGGGGCTTGGCTAACCAGTAAAGCCCTGAAAAGGTTTAAGAAGCTTAGATAAAAACAAAGCAGGGTTCAATAAAACCCCACTGCAAAAGTGAGAATAAAAAGAAAGTAAGCAGTTACTTTGTGAATTGAAAAATGGAATCAACCCTCCAGTAATAAGTCTATTGGAGAGATAGGGAGAGGCAAGAGTGGATTACTATTTGCTCTGTTTTTACCGTGTGATTTGGCAACTTGTAAGGCAATCTGGCGGAGGTGTACTTTCTAAATAAGCTACTCCTGCCTAGAATTTCTTCTACAATTGATACTAAATCTTCAACAGTCATGTCTGTTTTGTGAACTTTGTATCGACTTTTTACAGCGTGTTCTAGATCACTGGAGCACTGTTTCAGGAATTTCTCACAAACAATATCCTGATCTAACTCAGGCTGGAAAGCTTTTAGCCTTTCTCTCTGGGTATTGAACCAGGTATGTAAATTCTTAAGATCATTATCAAAATGGTCTTGCTCAAACTTTCTTTGTAGTTTCCATTTCCATTGGCTTGTACCAAACTAACTGTGGATTTGTTCTTTCCACCATTGCCATGGGTGAGTACCGTGAGTCTCTCTGATGTTCATGTACCAATTCTTTGCTGTTTTCTCAAAACAGATTCCCAATCGACTTATAATCATGTAGTCTTTCATTTGGTAATCTGGGGCTTACATGTCTATTTGTTTAATAAAATTATTGTGGTTGTATTCCCCCTCACCGCTAAATTTTTCCCAGTCAGTCGTTCTAGGAATGGCTTTCCATAGCTCTGCTAGATGACTTGGGTTATCACTAGGGTTATTCCTAGCTCGTACATTAGCTTGGTAAGTTTCATCAATGTGGTCTTTATTGGGGGATGTTGATCTGTGATGATGAGGAAAGTGATTATCTTTGAATTGGGGAGGGTCTGATGGAAAGTTATGGCTAGGCATTGTATCAGGGATGTGATTGTCTTGTCCTTTTTGGTTAGGGGGATTATTTAATAGACCTAAAATCTCCTCCAATTTATTATCCATTTTGTCTGATCTGATTCTCTCGTTATTCATCTGGTTGTCCAATCTGAAAGATAGATTCTCCATTGTCTCAGTCATTAATTTTTTATGGTTTGTGAAATCAATTTGTAGAGAGGAAGTCATTTCACTCAATGTAAATTCTAAGTCATTGATCATATCTTTGATGTCATTAGTTTTTGTTAGGATTCCAGTCTCTGTCTCTGTGCTCATTGTCTTCAGGCTCCGCGATGACACTGCACAGATTCTCTGCTCCCTTTTTTTCTGCCTCAAGTCACCCCTTGTGCCCTTTTCTCATCTTGTCCGGAACCAACACTTTCCAATAATTCTGCAATCGACTCAGCTGCTTCAACAAAAGCTTCTCTAGGCCGAATTGCTTCCGAGGTCAACTTGCTGCCAGTCATTTGAGCTCTGGTACCTGTCCTCTCCTTTCTCTTTCTTCTCTTCATCTATTTGTGTTTTTCCTTTGTTAACTAATGTTTCTCCTTAGTCTCAGTGTCTGTGAGTGTGTGTGGTAGATTATCCTGTTTTCTGTCTTCAAGTCTCCTCTCATCAGCCCATCTTGGTCCACTAGGTAATCATTAGTTGTTTCATTCTTTTCTTCATTTTTCTTCTTGTTCTACTTTTCATTCTCTGAAATATTATCTCTAGTTTTTCCGTCTCAAACTCTAATAGATTTACAGTCTTGACAGCACCTAGAAAAACACTAGAGGATTGTGATGGCCAACAACCAAGGAGCTTCCTTGAAGGTCAACATAACTAAGCTTGACAAAAAGAATTTCTTACACTGGTCAATGTGAATGAAAGCTCACCTGCGGCATAAAGGACTCATCAAATACATAACTGAACCTCCTGTATCCTTATCCGGTGCCGCACACAACACCGTTGCAAAGAAACAAGTCAAAGTTGTCAACACTCTCATGAACTTCATGAGTGAGACTGCCTTTGAATCAGTGATCACTCCAGAAAATGAAGAAAGCCCATTCGAAATCTGGGTGCAAATCATCAGACGCTATGCCTCCACCTCGGTCAATAACAAGGGCCGCGTCTGGTTAAAATTTATGTGCTACAAATTCAAGGGCTCACTTATGAACCGCATGCTCACCAAAATAGCACTCGTCAAACTGGGTGTTCCCGACAACATACTCTCATTCTCAATCCTGGCTAAACTCAGCAAAGATCTGTGGAATGTAGTTGACAACATCATCATGAATGAGGTTATAGTTGAAAGTCCTCAAGCCAACCTTTCAAATCTTCAAGAGATCGTTCACTTAGAAGAATATTGAAAAGGGAAAGAGCCGGCTGTATCCTCCTCCAAGTCACTCGATGAACCCACTGAATCAGCTTGTGCACTCATGCACAAGTCTAAATGAGGAAAGAGAAAACCTAAGTTTTGTGGACCCATCTGCGAGGACGGCAAGCACAACCCTCTTGTCAAGTCTCACAACCATTCCCACTGTTGGCAAATTCACCCTCATCTCCGGGAAAATTTCTTAAATACCTGCGGAAACCAACCACCAACAGCGCAACTCGTGGAAGCAGACGATGATCACCAGTCCAAAGTCTCACTTCTTTTGACTGAAAGCCAAAGCAAGCCCATTGTGCTTGACTCGGGAGCCACTCGCCACATTGTGAACAACCCAAGCATCTTCAAATCGATGTCCGAGACGAACATCAAAATTTCAACTGGCGGTCATCGGATCAGCAGTCTTGATCAACCACCCTCAACAATGTGTTACTGGTTCCTGCCTTGAACCGTTCACTGATCTCAATCCCTCAATTGTTTGAACACTCCCTTCTCATCACCAAGGCAGACAATCACAAAGTTACAGTTAGTATTGACGATGAGTTCAAACTTCAAGGAACTGTCAAAAATAACATGTTAGAATTACATCCAACCAATAAATTTGAAGTAATGAATAATTCCAACTTTTCCTGTTATCTTTCTGGACCAGTGAACCCTGACTGGCACGGTCGACTTGGGCATCCCATCCCCAAGTATCAGAAGCAATTGTTTCCTTTGTCCGTTTCCACTGATTGTGAGATTTGTAAGGTGTGCAAACTCAAAGCACTACCCTTTGTGAGCAAATTCAAGCCGGCCAACGACATCCTGGAAGCTGTGCACTTGGACCTTGTCAGTACTTTTCCGGTAAAAACATCAACCAGATACTCGTACTTCCTTACCATTGTAGACCAATTCAGTGGCTACAAAACAGTCAAGTTCCTCAAGAACAAACTTGACGCCTTCTCAAATTTTTTTGTCTTCAAATCTCACATGGAGAAGCAAACTGGTCGTACTATCCGCACAATTGTCTCTGACAGCAGAGGTGAATTCATCAATCAAGAATTAAAAAATCTCTGCTCACTCAATGGAATCAATCATCACATTGCACCACCATATACTCCCCAAAATAACGGCATGGCTGAAAGAGCCAATCAAACCATCATTTTCAAAGCCAGATGCTTACTTGTGCAATTCGAACTCCCACAAAGTTTCTGGGCCGAAGCGGTGAATATGGCAACCCAACTCTCAAATCTGACACTGTCGAGTACCAGACAGATGAAAGTTCCCTACATGGACAGGCAAACTGGCCAACCTAAATGTTCTCTGACCTTTTGGCTGTTTAGCCTACACTTTGATTGCAAAGGAACGGCGAACCTTTAAACTACTCCTGACAGCCAAGAAGGGCATCATGTTCAAACTTAACTAAGTCCTTCTTTCCTGAGGCTTTGCCGGAGGGACTTACACCGTATCAGGAATTCTCGCATGAGAGATCTGGATATTTTAGGCCCCCTTCTGTAATATTCCCTGCCACTCCTCCACTTTCCAACCCTTCCTCACCGGACCAATTTTCGGTGAAGGGGAATCTAAGCCTTCTATTTTACATATTTTTTAAATAATTTGTATCATTCCCAATTATTTTTAAAAAAAATATTTGTCATTCTTTCAACATTTTTCAATAAAACAAACATATGCCATCATATGACTGCATTTCATTTCGTTTTTTTTACAAGGACCGTGCACAGCCGTTTTCAGACTTGATTGAGGCTAATACATGATCGGTAGGCAAATCATGAAAAAAAAGATGGCTAGGATTAAGAACGAGAGAAACATGCAAAAAAAGTGATTGCTTTTGAGTGGAGAAAGATGGATTGCCGATGCAAATTTTTGCATCTACAGGTGTATGATTACATCTCACAGCTTTACAATGGCTGATTCAACAATAGATACAGATGAGGAGGAGGTCTACAATGACCCATTGGAGACGCTTGACTTGTCCCAGCAAGAAAATGTGAAAGCCAAACTTACATTGCGAGAGGATGTCTTGGGTATGTCTGACAAGGAACTTAAGGCCCACATTAAAGAGAGAGAGATTTCTAAAAAAAGAAGGGGCCCCAACTCATTATCACGTTGTATCAAATTATAAATTTCCAGACAATTGCGCATGGGTGGTTTTTTGGTGAACCAGTCAAATTTCAAAAATGTATCCAGTTTGGAAAAATAAATTTTAGATGAAGGAGAGGAGTATATTGTCTGAAGTTCTATTAGAAGGAAGCCAGGATGTGGGCCTAGCACGCATTAAAATTTTGAACACTGAAGCTGAGTCTAGGTTGAGTTCTGGCGGCTCAAGTTTGGACACCACCAAAACTCAGAATTCTCTCCTGCGAGAATTCCTGATACGGCGTAAGTCCCTCAGGCAAGGAGGACTTAGTTAAGTTCACATCATGTTGGGATACGAGAACAACTTCTCCTCGTATTGGATACTTTTGCTGACCGAGAGAAAAGTCATTCGGGTCAGGAATGTGAAATTTGATGAGGATGTGTTTCCGGGACTGAAGGACTCCAAAACTAACTCGATCTCAAGTGATATTTTCAAGGAATTAAAATCTCAGTCCAGAGAAATGTCTCCTTCACTCTCCGATCAACCAGAACATTCAACAATTCCTGCACCTGAAGAATGTTCCTACAGCAATCCAGAATTACCAAGAGCCCCCAGAGATATCAACAGTGACATCTCTACCAACAACATTCTCACCGTTGACAGAAGAGGAAATTTGGTTGTGATTTACTTGACCAAAAATCTACTTAATGACACTCCTAAATCTTACATCCAAACAATCAACTCTCCGGATTCTTCTTTTTGGAAGAAAGCAATTGAGAAGGAAGTGTCCAACATGTACAATCATGATGTTTGGATCATAGTCAGAAAACCCCACAATCACAAGGCCATCAACTGTACGTGGGTTTTCAAAGTCAAGAAAAATCAACTCAATGTTCCCATCAGGTACAAAGCCCGGCTTTGTGCAAAAGGTTTCCAACAGAAAAAAGGAACGGATTATGAGAAAACCTATGCTCCAACCGGGAAGCTCGTTTCACTTTGAATGCTGATAATCTATGCCCTCAACCATGGTCTTTCATTTCACCAAATTGATATCAAGAGTGCTTTCTTGAATGCTCCTCTCAAAGAGGAAATATTCCTCAATCCTCTTCAAGGCGTCGATGTTCCACCTAACCATGTTCTTAAGCTCAAAAAGGCCATATATGGCCTTAAGCAAGCTCCCAACGCTTGGCACTGAACCCTATCTAAATGGCTGTTTCAAATTGGCTTCCGTCAATGCGAAGCTGAACCCTGTGTTCTCTGGTGCAAGGGCACCTACCTTTACCTTCATGTCAACAATCTAGCCATCTTCAGCAAAGATCCTGAAGCATTTAAGAATGAAGTTCAAAGCCGATTTCAGATGAAAGACCTGGGGGTCTCGAACCTGCTTCTGGGTATGAATGTGTTCTAATCTGGAGACTCAGTCACACTGACCCAAAGCCACTATATCAACGTACAACTCGAAAGATTCAATGCAACTCATCTTCATCCGGCCTCGACACCGCTGAAACCCAAAGGTCACCTCACCAAGGCAACCAATGCTGAGAAACTCGAGCTTATCAATGCTGGTCACAACTACAGAGCCCTCATTGACTCTCTCAATTATCTCAGCGGAACCACTCAACCTGACATCACATTTGCAGTGAGCTCCCTATCCCAGTTCCTGCATGCTCCTGGCATTCACCACTGGGAGGCCGGTATCTCATAGGAACAAAGGAAATAGGTCTCAAGCTCAACGGAACTAATTTCAAAGTTGATCAACTTATAGCGTATGCCAACACTGACTGGGCCTCATGCCCCAAATCCAGGCAATCAGTATCTGGCAATTTGATCCTTCTGAATGGCAACATCATTTCATGGAGGTCCAAGAAGCAGCCAACCCTTTCCCTCTCATCCACCGAGGCTGAGTATAAATCTATTGGTGACATCACAAAGGAACTGATGTGGATTAAAACCTTACTCAAGAAAATCTTCAATGTCAAAATCAAGGAAGCAACCCCAATCTTTGAAGACAATTAGGGTGCAATATCTCTGGCAAACAAGAGTCTAATCACTCAAACTTCAAAACCAAACATATGCATCTCTGACACCATTTAATTCGCCGCAAAATTCTCCTCAAATTCATTCCGACTCATCTGACGCTTGCAGACTTCTTAACCAAGTCTGTTGGCAAATCTTCCATTTGCAGAGCACAACATGGATTACACTTAATCCGCTCATCGCATCCTTGCCAATGAGCAACGGGGTGGTGCTCATTGTCTTCCGGCTCCGTGATGACGCCGCACAGATTTGCTGCTCCCTTTTGTTCTGCCTCGTGTCACCCCTGGTGCCCTTTTCTCATCTCGTCCGGAACCAACACTTTCCGATAATTCTGCAATCAACTCAGCTGCTTCAATAAAATCTTCTCTATGCCAAATTGCTTCCAAGGTCAACTTTCTGCCAGTCATTTGAGCTCTGGTACCTGTCCTCTCCTTTCTCTTTCTTCTCTTCATCTATTTGTGTTTTTCCTTTGTTAACTAATGTTTCTCCTTAGTCTCAGTGTCTGTGAGTGTGTGTGGTGGATTATCCTGTTTTCTGTCTTCAAGTCTCCTCTCATCAGCCTGTCTTGGTCCTCTAGTTAATCATTAGTTGTTTCATTCTTTTCTTCATTTTTCTTCTTGTTCTACTTTTCATTCTCTGAAATATTATCTCTAGTTTTTCCGTCTGAAACTCTAATAGTTTTTGACTACAAAGAGATTGTTTGATATTACTATGGATCTTTTGATTTCTCTCACTAATTTCTCACCTAGTCTGGACTCATCAATTTGCTCAATTAATTGTTGAGGTAACTCACTTGTTATAGATTTCGCTATAAATTCAATTTTGTCATTGAATTGGTCTCTTATTTTAGATTCAATGTCTGGTATCTTAATATGATTTCTGAGCATGGTTTCTAGGTTTAGGAGAAGTGAAGTCATAGAGTGTTCTAGTGAATTAAAGAGAGTGTGATTGATTTCATCTAACAAATTAATATAATTTCTTTCTGAAGACTTGTCTACCCTCTGTGTCGCTTGTTCAATTGGGAGTAGTTGCTCCTGTCTACCCAGGCAGACGCCTGACGTAGGAAGTCGGCGGCGGCCATTGCTTGCTCTATCCCCGAGTCCAATGGTTCTGCCGGGTTGCAGTTGCAGTCTTCCTGCCAAGGCGGACCAGAGTTCCTCTGTTGTGAGCCCGACTGCTGGGGGTTCTGAGCCCTGTCGTTCAGATTTCTCTCCTGTCTCGTGGAGTTGCTCAGATGAGTCTGGGTGTTGGGACAATCTTGCTTGAATAAGCAAAGTTTGTTCTTCGTGCTCCAACTCTGACTGAGTGAAGTCACCTCTTCGTGGCCGAGGATTTCTTGGAGGGTTTCTTGGGCAGAGATACACTGACAAAGGTGCATCTCAATCAATCGGAACTGATGTTGGTAACAGGCTGCTAGGAACGACTCGTACGAGTGGTTCATCATCACTAGCACCGCTTTGGATTCCTTGCACAGAGCTAGATGGAAGCCAGTTCGGAAGACAGGTTGGCGCCTCTCATTCTCTTCCTGAGAAGTATCTGCGCTCTTGGGAGGCAGGTCTTTTTGGATTTGAAAATGGTGTTCTCTTTGGTTTGGGGAGGACATGCCGTCGTCTTTGGAGCTGAAATAATGATCTGATGACTGGTCTGCATGGGACTCGCTTCTTGTCTCGAGTTTGTTGCTGGCAGGGACAGAGCTGCTGATCCTGTTGCATCTGGGCGAGCCAAGGAAGTTGTCCAGTCCGGGGTCATGGGCGGAGCTGACAATCTCTCCCTGGACGCTAGGTCTTCCATGGCAGTATTGACCTGGGACTGCAGGGATGTCTGTTGCTTTGGCATCAAGGTTCCTGCCGCTTCTAAGGGTAGGAGGGACCAAGATCAATTCAGCTGTTTTTTAAGCAGATGCTTTTATTTAAATATGAAGATTTGTAGACTAACTTTTGGTTCTGGGTTTCCTTTTTTTAGGAACTTGTTGATTGTTTTGGATGGGAGTCCACTGGTTGGCTACAATGATGCTACTGTTGAGTATACTGCTTTCCAGGTTGTAGTCTACTAAAAGATCAGAGACGGTAGTCACTTTTAGGTAAGTCAGCATACTTTTCTAATTTTTTGAGTGTTATAATTTTACTTATAATGGACTTACTTTGAGAAGATTGAAAAAGAAGATATATGATTCGTCCTTTTTATTGATGGTGATAAGGGTGGAGGGAACTGTAATTTGATCAGGAATTTTAAAGTGGTTAATAAAAGGACTTCTTTTTTTTTTTTGAGATATAGGATCTGTGGGTACTGACTGTAAGTCAAAGAGAAATTTTTTTTATTAGGAAGAGTGAAACGGGTATTGTGATTTCCAGATGAGGCCCCCAATTGTGAGCCTGAGTCTCTTGCGTGGCAACAGGACACATGAAAATTTAAGCTTTGTTTAAGCAAGCTCTAATCAAGATTATTGATGAGCAAGTTAATTGTTGAGCTAGCTCTCTAGCCCCCTCTAGTCATGTTGCATACCTGTCACACAGGTTTCACAGATTGTGACTATACCTGAGGGACCGGTGGAGAATGGATTGTCTCTTCATCCAATCCATTCTCCATCAACTCACCCTCATCCTAAGACCCCTTGCTTTGTTCATCAGGTTATGAGCTCCACTTAGCCTTCAGCTAAGAAAAGAGAATTCAAGGACAATCAGGCTCACTGTAGATCAACCCCTTGACTCTACTCATGTCAAAAAAAAGGGGACAATGTGCAAAACCCACATACTATGCACCTAAAAATGGAACTTGGGTCAACTCAAGCATCCGGTTTAAACTCCAAACTTTCCACCGCTCGGTTACCCATCCTCAAACGTCCAACTTCCTCAACTGGAGGAAATTTGTCCAACGCATTCTGAAATCTGCCAAGGTCTTCTCCACCACAACAGCAACCAATGCTAAACTTTGTCCCCCCACCTGGACCAAAGACAACAACACTGTATGGGCCATCTTTGTACAGATCGTCGATGAGGCTAACCTGCGACATCTGACCAACGAGGACAATGCCTCCAAGATTTGGGCTGATCTCTACAAAGCCCACCAAGACTCCTCAACAGGAGGCTGTGTATATTGGATCCGTAAACTGGTGAATGCAAGGATGGAAGGCAAAGACATTCACTCACATGTCGAATCCTTAGCAGAATCTCTCATCACCCTTGATAGCCCTCTTACTCCGGATGATGCTCACAAAGCCACTCTTCTCAGCTCCCTTCCAGCCAACTGGATGCCCTGTGTGTCTGGTCTTATCAACCAGGAAGGTGTGAAAATGTCTGATATTGTCAAGGTACTCAAAAATGAGGCTGTTTGACACAAATCTCAGTTTCTTCCACAAACGTCAAACCAAACAAGCCCAACCAACCTTTCAACAAGCTAAAGTCCAAAACCAAAGAGCCTCCAAAGAAAACGTGCCGGTACATTCTGTGCAACAGCAATTCCCATGATCTGAACTCCTGCAACAATACCCGGAATCTAATCCTCAACCGTAAGGCAGCTCAGAAGGCCAGATGGGAGGCTTCTCAGCCTGGTCAGCCCTCCTCATCATCCAAACCCCCTTCTTGAGCTGGACACACCTTGGCTACCCCTCTCGAAGAATACGCGGAAATCCGAGGGGACAACAATGATTCTGACTACTCCAGCTCAAATCCAGATGTTGTCGCACGCAACACGGTTGCTTCTCTCTCTAACCCATCAACCTCCCCGGCTTCCGGTGATGCCAACCTTGATTCTGGCTGCTCTATGTCGATGACTCCTGATCTCACTTTGGTCATGAACCCAAAGCCAAACAACACACCGGTACATCTTGCGGACCACTTGGTTGTTGAAGCCTCACACAAAGGAACAATGGCACTACCCATTTTAGGCTCCACCTTGGTCACAACTTTAGTTGTCCCATCACTCCACAAACCTTTAATATCTGTTGCCAACATGTGTGATGATATCTCACAGTTGTCTTCAACAAAAACTCCTGCAATATCTTCAACTCATCGAACATTAAGCTCAGAGGCACACTGGCTGGTTGTGGATATCGTGGGGGCAACCTGTACTATCTGCCATCAAACCCAGTGAGCCAATGTTCTTCTATTCCACCTTCCCCATCAAAATCTGACTTATCTCTGTTTGGCTACCATGTACAGTTCTCCCACTTAGGAATTGAAGCGCTCAAGCTACTGTTAAAGTCAAATAACATCGTCCCAACCACTTCAAACAAAATTGATCTTCAAAAGTGCCCAATCTGCATTGCCACCCCTTCCGCTCACACTCTCTCTACCGATCATCATCTCCTGGCAAACTCATTCACTCGGACGTCGTATCCCGCGAGGGATACAAATACTTCATCACTTTCATAGACAATCACTCCAAATTCCTCACCGTTTACCCAATGAAAGCCAAATCAGACTCCTTCCCATGCTTCAAGATCTTCAAGGCTTTCTTTGAAAAATCCACTTCCCATCCCATTAAAGCTCTCTGCACCAACAACGGCGGCGAGTACCTCTCTAATGACTTCACCACCTATCTGCTTTTGTTGGGCATCAAAAACGACCCAGGCCCTCCCCACTCTCCCCAGCTCAACGGCGTAGCTGAACAGACAAACAAAAAAATTCACAACTAAGTTCATTTGTCACTACTGACTGCTCGCCTCCCCAAATCTTTCTGGGCTGATGCCATACGACACTCCCTTTTTCCCCACAAATCCTTCCCCTGCCACACACCGGCCGGCTTCAAGTCTTCAGACTCTGTCCTCAACAATCATCCGGTGGACCTATCCGCAATACGCCCTTTTGGATACCTTGCCTGGTACAAAATCCCAGAAGCCAATTGCAAGAAACTTGACCTCAAAGCTCGGTCTTCCGTCCTTCTCTCCTATCTAACCGATGGAAATGAATACCGTCTCTGGGATCTCAAACAATGAACTGTCATCAAATTGAGGGACGTTGTGTTTGACAAGCATGTTTTCCCCTACGGTTCCCCTCTAAAACTGGCAACCAAGGAAATTGCAGTCGAGGTCACCTGGCCAGTTGCCACCTCCGCCCCTTCCCCTTTAATCCCACAAACTCTCTCTCTTCTCCCTCCCCAACAGCATCCAAAGAAGATCGTCCAAACCCCTCTGAACCATCCACAGATGACAATCTCTCCTTCATTTCCTTACCTGATCTTTCCCCTCTTCCGCCTTTGTCTCCCCTGCTCTCCCCTTGCCGTACCTCCATGCATCAACGTAGAGCCCCTGATTGTCTCGGTCAATGGGCAAAGTCCGCCGATCCCGATGCTGATCTAGATACCCCCAAGACGTGGTGTCAGCTCCTGACGTCCCCAAACAAACATTGATGGCTCAAAGCAGCCGACGAGGAGTATGCTTCTTTGCTCGGTATGGACACGTGGAAACTAGTCCCTTGGCCTGATAAATGAAAAATAATCAAGTTGAAATGGGTCTTTAAAATTAAGCGCCATCCAGAAACTCAAGGCTCGACTAGTTGCCATGGGGTACTCTCAAGTTCACGGACTTGACTATGACGAGGTATTCTCTCCCACCCTTCGTCTTAAAACTCTCCGACTCATCTTCAGTCTGCTCGGCAGCATAAACTGGAAAGGTCGCCAAGTCGATTTTAAGGTGGCCTTTCTGAATGGCAAGCTGGACAAGCCTATCTTTATGGAACAACCTCCCGGTTTTGAAGACCCTCAACACCCTGACTGGTTATGTCAGGTAAACCGTTCTCTGTATGGGTTGAAACAATCACCCCGACAGTGGAATATTGAACTACATAAAGCCCTCCTCAAATTTGGCCTCACCAACTCCGCTTATGATCCCACACTCTATTTCAAATTATCTTCCGGTAAGCTTGTTAGTGCACTTACCACTCATGTCGACAACCTAGCTGTTGCTGGTGAGCCACAATTTGTCGATTCACTCATCTCTTTGGTAGGTAAACATTTTGTCATTGGTGCAGATGAGGATCTGAATTATTTCTTATCCATTAAAATCACCAGGGACATCCCGAATTGTCATGTCCTGCTAAATCAATCTCACTATATAAGCGAGCTGTGTGATTGCTTTCTCAATGGTAACTCCCACTCAGTATCCACTCCAACCAATTCCTTCTTCAAAAACCTCACTCATGGCACTTCGTCCAATCCTTTGTCATCAGGGCCATACCCTCAACTCATTGGCTCCCTGCTGTGGGTGTCCCAATGTACACGCCCCAATATTTCTTTCCCCATAAACAAACTCTCACAGTACCTGCGAGATCCTTCTCTCTCCCACTGGTATGCAGCAGTACGCGTGCTCAACTATCTCGTCACAACTTCTCACTTGAAACTTTGTCTGGGCGGATACTCCGACTCGGACTGGGCTGAAGATTGTGATGACCGCTGTTCAACTTCAGCCTACACCCACCAGATTGGTGACAGCTCCATCTCGTGGAAGTCTTGAAGACAGGCCATGGTCTCGCTGTCAAGTACAAAGTATTGTCTGACTCCTGCAAGGAGGGACTGTGGCTCTGAAATCTCCTCACCAAACTAAATCTTCAACCGAGCTCGCATATACCCATTCACGTCAATGATGAGGGAGCTGAAGCTCTTGCAAAGAACCCCGAACACCATGCGCGTTATCACTTCATTCGGGAGTGCGTCAAGGACAGCACTGTTTCACTCCTCCATGTTTTGACTGAAAACATGCTCACCAAGTCTCTGGGTCGTGTACTTCTCAAAAAACATTGACAACTGTTCGGCATTGTCCCTTAGCTCCCTTTCTGATCTCCTTTTTTTTCCCTTCCCATTTTCTTTCATTTGTCTCAATTTCCTTTAACTCACTTTTTCGTCATCAACTTTTCCATAGCCCACTGGCTATGTCTCTTCTTTTTTTTCTCTTTCTCTTCTACTACTGATCCCGTCACCAGGTATGCAGCAAGGGGGGGTGTTGAGCTAGCTCTCTAGCCCTCTCTAGTCATGTTGCATACCTGTCACACAGGTTTCACAGATTGTGACTATACCTGAGGGACCAGTGGAGAATGGATTGTCTCTTCATCCAATCCATTCTCCATCAACTCACCCTCAGGTAAAGTCTAGTCATCTCTCTTTCTCTCTTTCTTCTTTCTAACTTGTGTTTCACTGTTCTATAACTAATGATAATCATCCAATCCACCCTCAGCCTAAGACCCCTTGCTTCATTCATCATTAATCTTAAAAGATTAACCTCCAACCTAGAAAATAGGTGTGCTGTTTAAGGGTAATAAAAAGGTGATATTATAAACCAAAGGGAGGACAGATTTAAGCAGAGCAATTGTTAGAGAATTAAAGGTTGGTTGATAGTTAAACTATGAAGATTAATCTAGTAGGTTTTGAATTCAGAGTTATGCTAATCCAAGAGGATGGAGAAGTCTGAAGAAAAAAACTTTTCTGGAAAAGTCTTGATTGTTTTTTCTCTTGGCCATCATGACTGCTTTATATATTTATGTAGCCAATTCAGTAAATCTAACATGTGTAGTCTCAACCTCCAGATTGACAACCATGTGATGAGGCTTTCTTCTATTCTTCTTAAGCATGTGGCAATTATATTACTTCTATTGATTTCCTTTTCTCTCTATGATTATAAGAGAGAGATACATTTTCTCTCTATGATGCTTATAGAGAGAAGAGAATTTTCTTATTTCTGTAATGAGTGTTCAATCTGTGATTTTTACTTATTCATCAGAATAATTCTTGTGGTTATCATTTATTCAATTTCAAGTTAGTCCTTTGGGCAAGAATCTAGCTTGTGATACTCCTGTTTAAGCTGTAATTCTTGACTCAGGGCTGACTTGTAAGCTCTTGGCGATGTTGTTCCTGGAGGATAAATAGAGGCAAAAGATGATCCTTAAATCCTCACAGGTAAAGATAATGGGTGGTAGTTTCTATTTCTTATGGAACGAAGGTGTGTGAACCCTCCTTTCAGAGGGTTCACAAACACATGTCACAGGTTCCAAACGGGAGCCATATAGTCCCTGCTCTTCCTGCTCCTGCCTAGCTCTGCAGAGATACTGATATCTCTCACTGCTAGGTATGTCTCTCTTTCTCTTTCTCCTTGTGTCCTTCATCCTTTTCAAACCCTTGTTGTCATGAGAGATACTGATATCTCTCACTGCTAGCTCCTTGATTGCAATAAATATATACTTGGGCACTAGAAACCTCACAGACTTGGTCTCTGTGCCTCTTCCTTCCTCAGTGAAGAGTCCAATGGGACTCTTACAAGGTGATGAGATTGAAGTTGCCGGGGATGATGAAGGAGAGAGGTTGAAAAATCTGCCAAAGCAATAAGCTACATGTAAGAGATTGGAGGGGGTGTGTGGAGCTCAATGGTGACAGCCAATATTTCACCATTAATCAAGTGACGCCTCAGATTGTTCCCAGACAACGTCAATGCATTCAAGTGTCCAAGAGGAATATGTGTTTCATTTTGTTTTTGAAAAAGGACAGCATGAGTTAATCTTTGGTAGAGCATATAAAGTTGAACTTATTTCAAAGTTGTTTGAGCCTACATTGAATATAAAAATTGATGGGGGAGTTTTACATTCATGTTTCATGTAAAGGAAAAAGTAAGGTACAATTGAGATAGGAAGTGAAGGGGAAAACCATGACAATTGAAACAAGTGTAGTACCTGCAAGCGCAATGCTCAGAGGAAGGGTCTAAACAGTTAATGTCCAACATTCAAAGACAAGGCGCTTGACAAGAGGTGTCAGGCTCAGTCATGCCAAGGACTAATATCCTTCTAGCTACACTAGCTGAAAAGTGATTTTAATGCCCAAATGTGTGGCAAAAAATAATATGGGATAGGTTTTTAATGGGTAAAAGGTAATGTAATAAAATAATACTATCTTAAAACACAGAGGGGCCTGTTAAAACAGGGGTTATTACGGTGCCCTCTTAAGAATCAGGATCTGTCCAAAGACAGAGGTATTTTTGGGTACCTAATTATCTGGTCCTAAAGCAGGAGTACACCCAGATGCTGAAGAAACAAAGGAATAAAACTCACTGGTGCTATTACAAGGCCAAGGGATCTGCAGAGGTGGTCCAACTGGTGTAAGAAGCGCTCAGAAAGGTGGTTAAGAGTTGGTAAGAGGGGACAGTTGGTGTAGGTAGGTTGGTTGTGTTGTGTTGATATTCAAGTATAACAGTGATAACAGGGAAAATAACTAGGTTGAAGCTGGTTGATTTAGGTGGTTATAACTGTGTAGGATAAATTGAAGATGATTTTCAACCTGGTGGAAGCATGGGGGTTCCTATATACTAATTTTAGAACCCTGTAGCGCTCATAATGCCTCCCTTGGAGTGGTGTGGCACTTTTCTGGCTGGCCTGGGCCAGTTTGTGAGGTGTAGCAATAGCCAAAGGGGCTGAAAGCACTCACCAGCAGGGTCTGGGGGTGGTAACAAGCCTTGTTGAGTCCTGGACCCCTTGTAGCCTTTGGCATGGGCCATTTACAGTTTGTGGCCCAATTCAGCCTGTACAAATCTTTGAACACCACACTACAAGTGGTGAAACAGGATTTTGGGGATCAGAGGAGTTGTTCCCATATTTTTGGGGCGCTCTGAAAACCCCCTGTATTTTTCTTATATTTTTACAACCCTTCTAACAGGGGTGTTGTGTATTCTGGGAGGGTCTCACCAGGAAAACATTTGTGGAACCTGCATGCAGGTGGTTTTCATTGATCTCTTCATGTATCTGAGGTTTATTGGAGAATCTATCTATGCCATAAGTATGGCTCCAAGAGAGCATATCTTGGTTCTATCTTAGCTGCATCACCCATTTATCATTTGTTTATGCTGATGGTTGTTCAATAGCTCAGCTTCTATTATTTATATATCACTCTATTCCTGAATAATAGCAATCATCATAGTATATGATATCTCACATAAATATGTCATTTAAATATATTTACTTTGTTCTCAGTAGTAGATAATCTATGGCTTGTGAGCTTCACCTATATAGGTTTTCACCAGTGTATCTAAGTTGAAGAAGGATTCTAAATCTATTGCACTTATGCTTTTCCACTTTGGGGAAAACTCAAGCCTCTTTCTTGAGATGTGTTTCAATAAAAACTTCTCAAGTTTTGGATAGCACAAAAGCAATGTTTTCGATCTTGATGGAGTAGTTTCCCCCTGGGCCCTTTGCCAGTGAAATTGTGGGAGCTCTACCTGGGGGAGCCATCAGTCTCATAACATTTCAGAAATGTTGTTCCAGGGAGAGGGGTCAAACTAACATACCTCAATTGGCCAAACCCCATTTTTCAAACGGACAGAAATGTGCTGTAAGAGCCAGGCTAATTATTAGTTCAGGTAGTATTCATCAGGTGTTTGCAATATTTTACTTTAGATGCAACTTTAACATTTTTGTATTGAACAGATGTTCAAAAAGCATGATTGTAAGTCCTTCAATTTGGAAAAACAATTCTGCAAAAGATGTAAGATGAGGAATTGATGTTCATCCAATGATAGTATTTTGAGGAGTGTTGGCCCATGAATATCGAAAAATATGTGGTGATTTCAGGGGAGCAGAATATTTGAGATATTATTGATGTGGTCATGTATCTTCAAGGTGGGATTAGTATATAAAATGATTTTTGTTATCTTCTCCTAAATATTTCTGGGGAGGAATCGGGGTCAGTGAGTACAAATTTAGATAGCAGGAATGTATGGCTCAAGTACAGAACTGTTTAAATGATAAAATGATTGAAAAGATTGAAAAGATTAAAAAAGGGTAAATGTGGAATTGGAGACAATTTCACATTGTGTGGTAAAGTGATAAATTGACCAACCTTTGGTTGGATGCACCATGGAAAATATGGGGGATATGGCTGACCAGTGATAGCAAAGTACAACTTTGTACTTTTGCAGTCACTATTCAGCCATATCCCCCATATTTCCCATGGTGAAATGTTGCAATTCCTCCTGAAATTTATATCTATCAATATTATAAAAAAACAGTTTTTGGGAGCCAAAATTTCCAGAGTATTTTCCCCAAAGTTGGAGTGATTTCCAAATTAAGGGGCTGAGAAGATTTTTTGTTAAGTAAGCTTTCTTGCCTATTCAATCAATTTTCTTTCTTTCATTATTGATGTAATGAATGAATTTGTATTTGGTTTTTCTTGTATTTGTTATCCTCATTAATCATTACTTGATTGATCTTGAATTAAAATCTATCAAATGTATCTCCACCAAGAAGTGTAAATAGCCAGCAGAAAACTTACTTGATGCATTCTTCAATTTGATTTTGAAATTCAGATCATTGCCTGTGAACCACCACGAGGTGGCTGATTAATTGAAGGGCAGAGAAATGTGAAAGTTGAATTTGGCAATTATTAATGTTGACTTTCACATGAAAAACTTGATATCATAGGATGTAGCTGGGAGTTACAATTAAACTCCCTTGGCATTTTTTTGCATCCAATGTAGATCTAGCTCCCAGTATGTAACGCAAGTCAAAGCCAGGCGTGAATTTGAGATGCAAAGTGTAATGGGGTGTAACAGTAAAGTCTTCACCAAATTCTTTTGACTCCAAATAATTTTATGCAGAAGTTTTTAGTGGGAAAAGTTAAATTCATGAGAGTGGCAACAAGGGATAAGCTCCCAAGTCTGATGGAATAAAAAAGGAGAAATTAAAATATGAAGACTGCAAGAATCATTTAATTTATAAAAGAATTCTGAAAATATTGTTAGTACCCAACTAAGAAAAGGAAAATCAGGGAGTGTAGTATAGCATGTGACAAGAATGACACAAAATGAAATTTTTGAAACCATTGCAAGTAAATTTTATCAAATTGGTGTGTTCATTTGGCCTACAGTACCTGAATTATCTTTGAAATTGATAAATAACCCATAACTCACCAAGGTGATTTAAAATGGTTCTGAAAATTATCATTCTTTATTATTTTCCCATGCTCTACTAGGATATCCAATTTTTCTCCCTTCAGTTGAAAGAGTATTGAAGATTTCCATGAATGAGAAATGAACTGAATAATATGAAAACCTTTTTGTTTTGTTCCCTTATGATTTACATCTTTGTTTTATTCATTAGATTATTAAATTTTAACATTAGTTATGTAATAGTTCAGCTTTTTATTTACTTTCCTGCTCATTTTATCATCCCTTCATTTATTTTGTCATTCATATTTTCACTTGTTTAGTTGATGATCTGATGAGTCATTTAATTGATTGGTTACTTCAATCAATTCAATCAACCAAGAAATTACCTCATTGATTAATCAATTGATTAATTAATTTACTATTTAATTGATTCATCAGTTGCTTAATTGTTTATTACTTTGTTTATTGATGTATTAATTTATTCATTGCATAGTTTGGTTACATGTTTATTTAATCAATTGATTGTTTATTTAACTGTTTACTAGAGTTCATGGTGGCTTTGCCGCCCCCTCCTTCACGGGCTCAACCCCAAATTTGTGACTGTCAGTTGCTCTTCAGCAGGTTTTCCACCCTTCTTTTGTCTCATGATGAGGCTTTCCCTTGCGCTCGATTCAACTATTTCCAGCTTAAGTATTATTCATATCTTCATGTTCAAGCAACTGCCAACATATAATGTAACAACGGTGAAACAACCTTTATTGTCGCTCCTTAACTTTTTGCTGAAGGCCTCCCTCCATGCATCTGCGTAATTTGTCAATTAAATTTTAAAATTTCACGCCTCCTCGTGCTCAAAATCCAATCCAATCATAAATCCTGGCACGTCATACCGCACGTAGGTTATCAGTTTTTTTTCATCAGCACAGCCTTCAGTGTTCCATCACCTCACATCTCATTGTTCGCTGCAAAGATCCATACTGGTGCTGGTGAATGCAACAAGATTGTTAAAAACAGTAACCTTACCCATTTCTCCTCACACATTAACCCTGTAGCGTAACTCACGGTTCACTTTCACTGGATGCACTCTGTTCTAGTTGTCACGTCCAGTTACACTTTTGGCCTAATTCATGCCAAGGCACCAAGGCCTTTCCAGTATTCGTCTTGTACCATATAAACAAACTTACATTAATGCCCTCCAATGTTGCCTTCACCATGGCTAAACTTGGTTTATAATTTCCGAGTAATTGGGCCTTTTGCTTTTACCTGACCTCTTTGTTCCTGCCTTATGAAATGGACCTCTCAACTGTCAGAATTTCGTTCATACCTCACAGCTCCCAAGGAAATGACAGTCACTTTTGCCATTTTCATGGCCAGTTCAGCACAACTACCAGGGCCAGTTGACTTCTTCAATTTTCTTTCATGTCACAAGCTGACAACCCCCTCAATATTGCCTGATCTCATGCCCCAATGTGGCGCCGCTTCAAATCCTCCCGTCCACTATAACTCTCAACAATTCATGTTCACCCTCAATGCCAACCTTGCAACCCTTGAAGCCAGGAAGATGTTCTTAAAGCCCAATTCTGTCTATTGTGTTGCTGGCGAGCTGAGACGTCTTGACCGAGGGGGCAACCCCGTATTTCATTTTCTGGCTGGTGACTCCTTTGAGTCTCATTTCCGCGGTTGCCCCCTTTTTGACAGCAGGATAACTATTTGCTCTTGTGGTGTCATCATTGGAATCAAGAGTTACCGTGTTGAGAAAACCAAACTACTCACGTGTTGATTGTTTCTCATGATATCAAGGTGCGGCTCCCCCTTCCTTCAAATTGACTCAGCTCATTGCCTCTGCTTTTCCAGTCTTCTGAACCTCTCAGTGTCGCTTATCCTGAAGCCCGACTCTATCCTCCCCCTCCCAGGGTTCCACTTCTTCATTGGTGACATGTTTACAGCACGAGGACTCATTTCTGACTTCTTTGCTTGTTCTTCTCTCATTTGTGTTGAGGTGAGTTAGTGTCAGAACAAGCAATGACTTTAGTTAAGCGTAATCTTACATCTGTTTCACAGGTGACTTCTGTGGGGATTGAGCGCCGAATCTAAGGTTCTTTCTTTCCTCCTAGCCAATGTTCCTCTTTCAAATTGAAGGATTTCCCTTCATTTCCCCTTTGTGTTGATAGTTTTCTCTTAATTCTGTTTGGTTCACCTTCATATTTTGCCCTCATGTCTCCCCATCATTCACACAAAAAAAAAATTAATTTCTCTCCTGTCATCCAGTGTTCAGCCTTCATCTTATGGTTCTACCCAATTCATGAAGGTTAAAAATACCAACAATAACCTCAACATTAAGTTTAATTTCAGACGAAAATAACAATTCGAGAGTAAGGTTACAAACTAATCTTTAGCATCAATGCTGAAGTGTTACAGTTGATTAACCCCGAGTAGTAAATATTAAACACAATTGGACTTGAGGCCATGAGATCAACTTGGTTAGCTATCCGCGTGGTGCTCTGGGTCCAACTCAACAAATAGCATTGGGAAATGGAAGATGCTTAGAATCTGACATTAAAAAACAATAACATTGAACAATGTAA
Organism: Puccinia horiana; assembly: GCA_001624995.1. Classification (NCBI taxonomy): domain Eukaryota; kingdom Fungi; phylum Basidiomycota; class Pucciniomycetes; order Pucciniales; family Pucciniaceae; genus Puccinia; species Puccinia horiana. The sequence goes on from LWDY01000087.1 coordinate 1,142,937, forward strand.
ACCATACAAGCTGAAAATTTGTCACATTTCTATGCGAACGCAATATAGCCCATGGCTTACCTCACCTCGAGTGTTGACACCTGAATTGTCCCAATCAATGGTAGCAAACAAGATCAGATTTCTTGACACGGTTTGGGATATAGACTGAGCCTTACGTGTTAAACAAAAATTTGACGGTGAACAACGTTAATAACCTTAGGCCTGATCCTTGGCTTTGCAATGAGAAGATTCCTAGAATTAGAAACCCTCGACAGCGCCACGTACAGTTGACCATGAGCAAACACGTCTGTTTGGAGTAGAATTCCAACTCGACTCAAGGTTTGACCCTGACTCTTGTTAATCAACATTGCATATGCTGGAGTCAGGGGAAACTGATACTGGCATCTGCATTCGACTTATGATGAAGTTTGATTTTTGGAATCATAACTTCATCTCCTGTGAACTGGCCGGCGAGCAATTGACCAACAATGAACCCCTCGCCGACCGCTGTCAACACCATCCGCAACCTGTTACACACACCTCCACTGACATACAAGTTTCTGGTAATGACAATTGGCATTCCCAGTTTTAAGTTGATCAAATGTTCCGGCAAGTCGGGAACTGGTATTTTATTTAAGCACTCCTCTGGTAGAGCGTCACAACAGTCGGGGTCCGGTATATCAATTGAAACCAATTGGAAGAGGGTTCCTGGTAGGGTTAAAGTGATTCGTTTGTTTATAGACCTCACATTGTGATTCAGAGGAGCTAATATACAACACTCATGCAAGTAGCTCCCGTTTAGCGTTGCTCCTTGGTAAAATTTACTTTCCAACTTGGAGTAAACAAAATTTATAAGGCGCTCAGCCATTTCATCCGAACTATTGTATGATTCCGTTTGGCCCACTTTAATCTGGTCAAGCCATAATCTTCCTCCTGGCCTGCTCCCATCCCCAGCTTCAATAATGAGGTTGCAAACCTGCGGTTGAGATTCCTTTCCGTTTGGCTTGATGCATTCCTCAAGCGCATATTGGAGACCAACTTGAACTGTTCGACGATACTCCAGATTGGAGACGACTTTATTGTTGAATTAACAGATTGTGGAAATTCATCATATTTGACGACCGGCAAGATTTGCTTTACAGTCTCCGGAGAGGATAACAGTCTTCCCACCAAACCCTTTTTCTTGCCTGCAAATGTCCCAAAAGGTTTGTTCAACTGCATTCACGGTGTTCATGTGAATGGTCACAATTTCATCCCAAATGACGATCTGGCACTTCTTGATTGTTTCTGCTAAGTAGGTGTTGTTATCCATTGAACAGAGTGCTCCACTCTCACATGGGATTAGTATTTTGAATGTCGAATGGGCTGTCTGTCCATGCTTCAACAGCAAAGCTGCAACGCCGGATGAAGCTACAATGATGATGTTTATGCTGTTCACATCTGCGTAATCAATAATTGAGTTCAAAAGGAAAGTCTTCCCGGTCCCCCCAGGCCCATCAATGTAACAAATTCTTCCCCGAGCATCTGAACTATGGCAAGTAATGTGATCGTAAAACTGTTTTTGTTCCTGATTAAAAACTTTGACATTGGCCTGGAGTCTTGCCTTTATGATGGAAATTGGTTCCTTATGAACATCCTCATGCTAGAAGTTTTCTATGGCTGCCCTTTCAGTCGAGGTCAAGGTTAAGCCCACCCTGGTAAGAGAACTATTCATATCTCCCAGCATTTCCTCAACTCGACAAAGTGCTTTCAACCTCCTTTCGAAGTCTTCCAAAACTCAACTATTCCTATACACCATATTGACCCACATTATGTTGTCAGACATGGACATGAAGTGATTCTTGAATAATCTTTTTGGTGACAATGGTGGAGTGTGGACACACATTATGGTGAACATTTGGCACAGCTGAAAGCCGGACCTTATTAAAGATGCTTCTGCGAGGGTTTGGTCATAGAGAACATCATTTACCAGAAGCCCTAGTGCGTCACAAGCTTACCCATAAGTCGGATAGAGTTGTCCCCTAACAGTTCTCAAGCTCTCGAACAATGTCGCCCCTTTTGTGTGTAGAAGCAGCACCCGCAAGAAAAATTTCTCGCCAGCAAGGTGCAATATTGAAAAGACTCGGCCCACAGCCTCTCCTTTACTTTTACGAGCGATCCAATTTTTTTTCCCTTTATTCGGCCAAAAGTACATGGGACTATCTTCGTAACATAGTCTTCAAGCTTTCATGTTGGCAGCTCCACCTGAGTCGTTTGCGTTCAATTCAAAGTATCTTGTAAGCGTTGTCTGTGATGCTTTTCCAGAGTTTATTTGACCTTCTTCTCCTTCATTGATATTGAAGTAAACTAATTGTTCTCCTTCATTGTGAAGATTGAGCCACATAACGGAAGGTTTGTGTCCTGATAGAGAAAATTTGAATAAACGCCAGGCCGCTAACAGAAAAATGATGGTGTCACGTCAGCTCTCAGAACTTATTTATAATGAGATAACACGGTGAGATCTACCTTCAGGTGGGCTGATATACCGAGCGTCAAGGTAATGATGGGTTTCATCGCACCCATCAAGCTGCATGTACGACCTATCATGCCCTTTAGTGACGTACTTGTAGAGGTATTTGATTGCTGTCGTGTTAACAGGAATCTTGACGTTTATATGACATTCAAACATAAGGGTAAGGAATTTGTTATAAGGAACCACATGCGCATTACTGAAAGTTGAAGTATGTTTGGTTACTCTGATGCTTGACTCCCCATCGTTGGTACATTGAATATGTGCCATCCACAACTACCGTTCTCTCACTCAAGGGCTTTGGGTAGCCGTACTTGCATGCTCAACCTATACAGGGTCCATGTAGCATTGATGCTGAGACAAGTTTGCTTAATAATGTTGGTTCAAGTTCAGGGTCTGGGAGTTCCGCTGTCACAATGAGATCAATCTTCTCTGGAGTTGAGGGCCTGTCCTTTTCATTGAGGGTCACCATCAAGTGCATATGAGGTAGACCCTGCTTTTGAAACTCTATTGTATAAATGTATGAAATGACAGTCCCAAGGCGTCGCATCTTGCACAGTTGGAAGATGAGTTCCTTAACTTTAAGATGAAAAACTCGAGCTGTTACCATTGAGTGATTGTAAGCCTCATTGCCATCCGGGATTTCTGCAAGTATCTCAGGCCATGCAAGGTTAGCTGTCATCGTGATGAACCAAACTTCCGGCAAATAGCCATCAGATCCTGGTAGAGCTGAGCCATTGTGCAAGGCCCTCCAATGAAACTTGACAGCAAGATGACTCACTTAGACCCAGTAATCGTTTTGATTTCTAGGCTCGCAACAAGCTTATTGTATTGCCCGACTTTCATCTTGTCCTGATTGGTCCAAATATACTGTAGACAGCCCCTTTCCACCACGACCCAAGTATTAACAAGAAGCTCCTGAAATAACACCCGACCGATCAATATCGGGGAGAAGGTGTCCCGCTTGAAAAGAATGAAACAGAACCACTCAAGTGCGCCGACTTTTTGGCCCTGGACTAATACACCTTTCAGAGCGAGTGTTTTTTAGCTCCACAGCTATCCAACACCGATTTGGCCAATTGGTAAACTTTCGCGTAAGGGTTGACTTGGTCCAAAATTTTCATTATATCTAAGATAGTTGAGTCCAACAGAGAAGGAGCCCGACTGTTAATCGACAATTGACCTTGAGCTTTTATCCGTCAAACTCGTGCCTCATCTGTGCCGCCCAAACCAACAACAAAGATTTAAGGAAACCCGGGGTCCTCTTCTTGAAGAGGTTTGATACTCGAAATGAGATGTGTCATGCTTCCACTGATCCGGAAGATGTGAATGCCCGGTTGGCCCCTCACTGATGGGTCGACTCTGGCTCCAAGCGAGGTAAAGCTGACCAAATTATTGTACATCCTGATGAGTGCCTGGAAATTGACTGATTCTAAATCAACAAGGTCAGCTCGGCATGTTCTTGTGTTAGGAGATCTGCTACTAACTTGGAGAAATCCCAGTGAAAACGTCTTTGAGCAAAGGCGGGAAGGGTAGAGCACTCTCGTGGACTGAAGGCAGGGTCACCTTATTTTTTTGGCAGCAAGTCAAAAATAAGGGGTTCAGTTTTTCCTTTTCTTTGCCTGTTGTTTCTCCTTGCAGCCCGCGCACATCACGACACATTGGCCGAGCCGGTGGGGGGATGTCCAGTTTACTCCCTTGCGCAGTTCTTCTTCAAAGTTGTTTGCCTCCTTAGCAACAACCTTACACTTTATGTTTGACATTCTGTCAAGTGGAGTTTATAACATTGTGTGAATGAAGTGGGGTCAGTATAAAGGTGAGTGACACTCCAATTCAGGTTCTTCACTCAACTCGATGTGTTAGTTGGTCCTAAAGGTTAGCCGTTAGGTCTTGCACAAGTCTTGAGATGAAGGGTGAATGTTAAGATTTGAACTCAATGTAATGTGAAAGGAAACACAGACGTGAGTGCTGGGCTGGTGTTGCGAGGCTGACTGACCAATCCTCAGACCCCTATACAATTACTGCTGATTGTCTGAGACAACAATGATCGGGGTGTTGTATACAATCACGAGGCTCTAAGTTGGCGGTTATTCTGAATCCCTAGTGCAATTTACTGAACTCTCATAGATAGCCTAATGATCAACTTTGTCACTTGCGAGCTATTATAAAAACCTAAGTTAACATTAGGGAATGACTGGCCGTGACACTAATCGTCAATCCGTCGGCTTTCCACCTCGTGAGCTTTTCTGAGAAAAGTGACACCAACTGGATGTTAATACCATCCAGGCAAATTGCAAAGATCATTTGGACTGTTGGTATAACCACTGACAAACGTCTGAGCATTCTGTATCAACAATTATGTTGATCTTCTGCAAATAAAAGGGCTCATGCCTTTGACAGCACTATTTTTGCCTGTGTTACAGTTGGAGCCTCCTTTAACTGCCACCTGGCAACATCAGCAGCGCCTTACAGGTAGTTTGATCCTTGTGATGAATTTTTTGATTGATTGTGATCTGCCGGCCTCGATGAAGCGAGTGTTATCAGTTGAAGTCCGGTTTCCATGTTGACAGGGGTCATTCAACACGTTCAATGCCAAAGAGTTAACCGTGGTTCGCAATTTACCTAACTTGTAGGTGTGAATTCGTGTTTGAACACCGTCACTGATGTGGTGGACAAGTGCGAAGGCTGGATTGAACTGTTTTGTTGAGTCAACTCGGAGACTGACAAACATCGCCTTGCTTTGTGAGTTTGTCATCAAGTATGCTAAAGTAGAGTGCCAGTGTCCGGAAGATTCAAGCTCTTCAAAATACTTACTACATTGGGAAAATAAAAAGGTCTCCTCTGAGCTCTACATCAATTAGCAATATACATTCATGACAATCGCACTGGCAATTAGGGCCGTGAGGTGAGGCCTGATGCCATCATGGTTACGAATGAATTAAGTCTTAATACCCTGACCATTTTGACCTGTCAGGGTAGACAATAGTTGAGGCCATGTAGTTTAGCTTGTAGCAAGTGGAGCATGATTCTAGTTGTAAGGCTGCGTGGTGTATGGTCCTATCACACAAATAAGTTTGGACAAAAACAGCAAAGATTACCTCAATGCAATGTCGGGTCACAAGGATTGAAATGTATTACAAGGTCAAGGAATGGAAAAGAAAAAGCCATTCTGGAACAACAGATCAAAAAGTTACGATTCCGCCGCATGGAAAGGGGTTGGAATTGAATGCTGAAAAAGGATTACGAGAACATTAAACAAAGGACTATCCTGATGATGGGCCTTTTTGTGGCTTCTTAATATTGTCGTTCCCTTCCTCTTTGCGAGGTCTACCGCGTCCACTGTTTTGGTTCGCACTTGATTGGCCCGTCAGAAGAAGCTTCTGAGTATGAGGAATCGGGTTCGGAAGCCAACTCGATGTCGATTTCCTCTACTGCTTTTGCCTTGCCATTGGTACGTGAGGTTGATGCCATCGCTGCAGAGTGGGCTTGTTTGAACGGCTGTTGAGGGCAAATTGCACCAGACCCGTCGATTTTTGTAGTAGTCGGAGCCTGCGTGAAAGTGTGACTGTAGCAATTGAGTAACTTTGCGGTCTTGCTATTGAGATGACAACTTACAAGATGCGGCCCTCACGTGGGGATAACAAAGATCCAGGACTCGGACTGGCTGTTTGCTTGGAGGTAAGATGCCCTGATGTGACGCTGACAGAGGAGACCTAAAAGTTTGAACTTGTCAGTGTGAATGGATGACATTGGGTTAGACACTTACTAAGACAATTGCCATATTGTCCGTTGAGTCAAAATCGACCAAGCTCCCAACAATTTGAACTTCACGTGCAACCTGGTAAAGTAAATGAGTCTTAACCAGATTATGCAACCCCGGTACAACGTATTTTGCAGTGAACACCTTGTGAACACAATCCTGGGGGGTTGACAAGCTCAGTTTTGATTGAATACAACCATAAGAGAGGACTCACAATTGCATCCCAATTGTTGTGGGACAAGATGAATCATAGATGCTGTGAGGTCTGATACGACGTCTTTCCGTGATACCACTTGCCCGAGGCCAATTATATTGGTTTTGTTAGGGGGCAAGTAAGGTGAGGCGTCTAGCTTGACGGTTGCGTTGCATGTGTAGATTAGTTTCGGGGGAGTGCCATTGTTGGGGGCGATGAGACAGCCGGACAATGAGTACAAACCGCCCTTGTCCAAGGTGTCAGTGATTGCCAAGTTGGTAGCCAAAGTCATCTGGATGGCATCTGACCCGTTGCCGGCAATACCGCCAAATTGAAAGAAGCTGGGGGTTTCTAGGTTGCCGTACATATTCCCACGCGGAGCGCTCAAAATAGTCTGCATATGAAGAACAATGTAAGGAAGCTGTATGAGTATAATGTGATGTGACTAACTGTTTCTAGGGGTTTGAAGATGCCAGATGCAAGCATGGGGTGACTGGGGGTTTGACCTAATGACATGGTAGGTGGTCATTGAGTAAATGTAAAGATGGAGGTATGAACTCAGGTGAGCTTGAAATGGATTAATGATAGAGTAAGAGAGGTCCTATTGATGAAAAGACGATGGTTGTGCGGAGCTTGTGGAATATGTAACTGGTTAAAAAGAAGAAGATAATGGAGGGAGTAAAGCAAGAAATGCAAGGAACCTTTGAGCTTAAGTGTGAGGATTGGATATTTGTGACGTGTGCCGTGGCAAGGAATACACCAATGAAAAGGCGTGGAACCGTTGGTTTAGTGTAATTGGTGTTCGTGCATAGGGTCCAGGTGAGCTGTACAGTGACAGTTAAGGTGAAACATCAAGGAGTTGTGACAGTTGAAAGGGAGAAGCATTGTAACAGTTGAATGTGGGCATGGAAACACCACGGTGAATCCTGTAAAATGTGGAGAAAAATCATGTAAACGGTGATTGGGATGAATGAGGTTTCTTACAGTTAGGGTCCAGGACAAGCGACAATAGGGTTGAGTGACAGGAAAATTGAGTATATAAGGAGGATGGGAAGTTGAATGCCAACCCCCATATCTGTGTGTAATGCACTGCAGGGGAGAAACCGGCAAAAATTTTGGGGATGAGATTAGGGGGAAATCCTCAAACTTGACTTTGACAAAAGTGTAGCTTTATTAAACTTGGAATATTGGTTTATTTAGATAGTTATTTATGAGCTAGATTAGCTTTTTATCCATTTTTTCATGTAACCAACTCTAACTTATCCATGGCTCATGCATATGTATAAATACATCCATTTAAGGTATTCAAAATTGAATCATAGAATCACACTTTTTACAAAAAAAATTGACTGAGTGGGAGCTGTCAAAAATGTCAAAGCTTTTGCAAGATTTTGCTGGAGAAATATCAAAGCATGGTGTTATGTTGACTGAAGACAACCAATTTTGCACACCATACCCACATTATAAAAGAAAATTAGATTTGAAGGGTGTCTGGATGATACACACAACCTTCACATTATACATCAAAAAATACAAAGTTTAGATTTCCAAGTCACTTCTCATTTACTTGCTAGTGAGATAGTGGTTGAATGAAAAAATGAAATTACGTTGCATTTATCACTAAAATTGTTCCTGAATCATTTTGGTCACCTGGACAGTTGACATTGCAGCAAGGGAAAATTTGAATGCCTCATTCAGAGGTATAAGGGGAAGCATCTGATGGAATCCTTAGGGTGGGTTGATAGAGCATTTTGTGTGGGGAATGCAAGTATGGGAAATCTAAAGATTTATTCCAGAATCTGAAGGAGATCCAGTTGAAGTATTTCCTGATATTTAATATTTGATTAATTAAACCTAATCCTCGCATGAAGAGGAGGAAATAGACTTGAGGTGATGTTCAGAAACAGATGATGCTATGAGCCTAGTGATTAAAATCCATTTTGGTTTAACAATTGAAAAGGATTCCCAGAAGAAGCACTTGCAGAATGATACACTTCCGAATTTAAGTGAAAAAGAATGGGGCATTTCCTATTGGATATTTATGGGAAAAAAGGACTGGAAAGCTAGACATGTGTTATTGTCTGAGGAAAATGTGCCACCTGAATCTGAAGTTTAATATAAAGTTTTTGACTACCTCAGGAGGCCAAGAAATGATGTTATTTAACATGAGGGAAAAGTATTGTGCTAATTTGACAATGATTCTTTCAATGAGTTTTTGTATGAGGAGCCAAGAGACTGTCCTGTAGTCTACCAAGGGACATTTCAGTTATATATCCAGCCTGTGGCATTAAGCAGGAATGAATAGAATATTTTGAAAATCACAATTAGTTGGTTGCCAAAAAAAAAGAGGCATAATCAAAATTTGAGAAAAATACCTTGTTAGTGTTGACATATATTTGGTTGGATTAATCATGTATGACCGAGATATAAAAAGGAGATGAAAGTTGAGTTAGATTATGGTTTGCCTGAGCATTGTTGAGAAGGGCATGACTAAACCAGAAATATCAAGATTTGAGAAGAACCCTGAGACCCTAGGATCCAAATGCACATGAGATATCATGGAGATCAAACATTCTGGATGACATAAAAGGCAGAAACCTGAAACAATGACTTGATGTTAATCACCCCCCTGCCCCTCATTATCAACAACCAACACATTCTATTTCTTCTCATTTCACCCAACATCACCTGAAACAATACCCAAAATCCCAATTACTCAACTTGAACTATTTGAGGAAGATGAATCGAATGTATTGTCTAGGAAGTTTTAGTGCACCAGTAATCCTTCATGAACCAATCGATAATCCATCACATGGTCTCAGAAAAGCAGTTTTTCATCGTGGAAGGAACAATGTCCATGTTCTCTGTTCCCGCTATGAAAATGTTGGTGATCTAGCTGTGACTGCCAGCAGATACCTTGGTCCATTGATTGGATGTGTTGGTGATGTTTCTCAACCACTCAGCTTGAAGGCCCTTGAAGAGACCAAAAAGATGGTACATCTCCGAATCTTTTATTCTCATACCCCATTGAAGAATGCTTCATTTGTCTTTACTCGATTCCAAACAATTCCTGCTGTGAGGGAAGCATTTGAATTGGCCAATATTATGCTGAATCACATAACAAACTAGCAGCCAAGTCTTTTTCTTGATGTTCCTCAGCACAAAGACCACCTACCTCGAGATTCTATGAATCAACTAAATGTTCCTGACTGCAAGAGTTCTCTGATGGAATACCAAGTCCAATTCATCCAACAGAGCAAATCTTCAGTGTCAGTACCACTTGAAATATGGAATCATCCCAATAACCATTGGGTACAAAGAGTCTACAAGGATGCTGTTCAAAAAGGTCACCTTGACGGGATAATCGAATTCAAACCCAAGGGATGCATGCATCTTAGCTGATGACATGGGCCTGGGAAAGACATTGGCGACTCTCTCGGTGATTCAGGCACTTGATTTTGTGAATCAGCCCTCTGACAAAGGAAATACAACGTGCAGCTAGGCAACATTAATTATCTGCCCTTTATCAACATTGGACAACTGGTAAAATGAGATTGATTTACATTTTAGTGCAGGATCTCTTCCATTTGCAACGTTCTAAGGCAAAGAAAGAAATAAGATCAAGTCACAAGATCTCTCGGGATTAGTGATTGTACTAGCAAAATATGAGTCAATTTCAACACCAAGTCAGGGTCACAATGGTAGCCAAGAGGGAAATAGTAGTAGCCAGGATTCAAGGGGAAGGATGATTGGCTTGGACTTGATGGGTGTTGAATGGTTTTGCATTTTCCTGGATGAGGCACAGTAAGTCCTAGTTGAAGATTCACAGTGTACAAATAAGATGTAGATTCTGAAGTTTTCATGAAGCTATATAAAGGATCCAAAGACAAACCAAAGCATGACACTGCTTGGAATGAAAGCACAATGGCGGTTGAGCCTTACAGGTACACCATTGCAAAACCATCTCAGTGATCTCCAAACTTTGATAAACTTCCTTCAAATTGGACCTTGGAAAAACCCTTCAATCTGGAAGAGTTGTGTCAAAAACCCTGTTCACCTTTGTGACCTCCAAGCCATTGCAACTCTGCAAAGTATCATGGAAGGTGTCAGTATGAGGCGATTAAAAACAACCATTCTAGCTCTGCCTGAAAAAGTTGAAACACTTGTCAACCTCAAACTGAAAGCCCCATGGGACAAGCTATAGGAAAAAAATCATGAGAACTATTTGGTCAACTTTGGAAAAAATTGGACGTCTGGCCAAGGTTGGAACTCGGCTGAATTTGTTGGAGAGCTTGTGAATTTATGACAATTATGCAATCACCCAGCCCTCATTGAAAAGGGTTCAGGAAGGCAGTCATACTTTTGGAATGAGAACTCAAAAATTGTAAATTTGCTGCGAGATCTGAAAGTCTTTGTGAAGTGGAAGGCAGCGGCGTGCGGTAATTTTTTCAGAATTCAAGCGGTTTCTAGATATGTGAGCTCTTCCAATGCATGGAATAGGTTGTGAACTCTTCCAATGCATGGAATAGGTTTAGGAAATCATGGGCTGATAAAAGAAAGATGAAAAAACAGAATCGGAATGGCGTTGGATGAGGAGGGGATTGGATAAGACCCATTATGGAAAGAAAGACAATGAAAGTAAAAGAAAAAATTTGGAATGTTTTTGGGGGCATCCACGGTGTAGGGTACTTCTGGCAACAATCAAGACAGCAGGGGTACAGATTGACCTGAGATGTACACAGCAGGTATATATAATGGTGAGCGAGAGGAAAAAACAAATACAGTAGTGATTGAAACAGACTGAGGCTGACAAAGGTTTTATGGTAAGAAACCAACTTGGAATCCAGCTGTGGAGGAACAGGCGGTTGATAGATTGTATCGCATTGGACAAAAGGAGGTCAAAGTATGGAGGTACTGTATGAAAAATAGTATTGAGGGGAACATTTTTCAGATTAAAAGAAAGAAAGCCGAGTTAGCAATGTGAGTCAGTTATGCATTTATTTACAATTTTGTATTGATTGATAAGCCCCCACTGACTTCAAAACTGATTTAGGTTAAGTGTGCCATTAAGTGGAAACCTGGAATTTGAGATTGTAAAAAAGATTATGTCAGAAAACCCTGTTTAGAAATTAGTTGAAGTTTTGCAACCTACATTTGCTATGGGTTTGATACCAGTAATATCATGGTCTCAAGGTTTATTTCCTCCTTGATTTGTAAAAGGTTGATGTTGGTTTCATTGAGGGATGCAAGGAAGCTAGGATGGTAGCGGTTCTGAGGAAGCGATGAGGGGACATGTACTGTCTTCTGCTGTAAATTTCCACATTGGTGAAGGAGCCAGATTGATACGCCATGCTTTTGGTATTTTCTACTTTGCTCCATTCAAAGAACACATCAAGTTGGTGGGCAAGCTGGGTGAATAAGGGTGAACACCATGAGCACTGAACCCTTTGAAAGGTGTTACCAGGCATTTGCTCTGTGTCTGAGCAGCAGGTGGGCTTGTTGAACAACTCGGCTTGGGTTCCAGGGAGTTCCAATAAGGAAAGGATTTCGGAACGATTTTGAGAGAGCTGGTGAAACAATTACATGTAAGGATTGAATACTGTTTTATCTAGAAAATGGTGATGGATGAGCCTACCTGCTTCCGCCATTTCGACTTTTTTACCTGGTAAGCTTTCTGTTTTATAATAGCATCCTCTGTGTATTTGTTCTTCTGGATGTCAAGGCTTTTTTACCTATAAACCACTGTCTCAAAACTGCTTTTGCATTTGCAGGTGTGTTGTGAGAAGAATCCATGGGAAAATTGGAGAGAGCAAAATGATGGCCATGGTTCCAGTGCTTCAGGATGAAATTGGAGAAGATTTGGTTCAAGCCAAGAGAAAGTGGGGTGGGGAAAGCCGGATGTGGTTAAGTCTCTGAGGAAAAAATCACGGCACTTGACTGAGATTCCATGTAAAACGTTGGGCTTGACAGGAGAGAGCTTGGCTTTTGAGTGGATTGGTTGGCTAGCAAGGTTTTGGACAAGTTGGATCTGATGGGGGGAGGGAGGGGTTTGCCAATGTGACTGGTCAAGTGTTTCAATACCCATGCAAAAAGAAGCAATGGATCTAGAAAAGTGAGAGTGTGGGGTGGGTATAATTGTTGATAGGGCCTTGTTCAGATTCCGCTGGTTATTGTGAGCTTTTCTATTCTTTAGGGTTTTCACCATTGTGAATAAGGAAAGATGGTAGTTGTTATTTTGGGTAGAGATATGCCTAAATTGGTCAGAGCTTGGAAGTCAGTAAAAAATGAAAAGTGAATATGGTGAGGTCCTAGATAATTGAAACTTTTGAAGTGCATAAGGACTAATTTTATCCAAGACTGGTTTGATTAGTGAATTGCTAAGATTTGCTAAGACCGGCCGGCTTAGATGATATCTAAGAATGGATGGCTTAGCAATACTGATACCCTAAGATTGGTGTACTAATAGATCAGACAAGGCTTGTTGGGATTGGTGAATGGGTTAATTTCCAAAAGAAGTACATCATGATGACTACTTTAAGCTATGATGTGACAAGGCCGGCGGGCTTAGCAAAATTCTGAGATGTTTTTGGTTGACTCAAATTCCAGCCAGCTTTACAAATGCCTAAAAAGAATTTGAGCAAAGAGTGGCCATCTAAGTTGATTTCCAAGATTGGACAGGTTGGTCTGTTCCCCAGACCATACCGGATCGCTAAGACCAACGGGCTTAGTAGTGGCAAGAATTTGTGACATGTCTGTGCCAGCTTCAATGCAATAAGACCGCCGGACTTACGGCATCCATAGCAAAAAAAAACTCAGACATGAAGCAAAGGAATGTGAAAGGTGGAGTTTTTGACATGTCACACATTACAAGACTCGGGGAGGGAAGATGAACATATTGGTAATAAATGTTTACAGATAAAACTTACTTTGATCAAACTAGGAATGGCTTCTCGCTGGCAAATCTGTCCATGTAACGCACTTGGATGCGAGCAGGAAACCTACAAAGATGACCAAAAAGGAAAGGCATGGTCAGTTCCTTCTTACAAGAAACATTTGCAAGCCATTTCCAAAAAAATGGAGTAAAGATGAAAAGGTGAAGGCCGCTCAACAAGCTCCTCAGGAAGTGAATCATGGTTAAGTTTGTTGCAGTACAAATATCATTTTTGACTGACTCACTATGGGTAGTTGCAGGGTATGCCACAGACAATCGTCGATAATGCAACTCTAGGATTAGAGGCAAGGGAGAAGGCACGTCACTCAGGACACTGTATAATGAAATCCGAATTGTTTAGCAGCAATTTTTTCCGACTAGTTCCTCAAGACAATGCTACCAGCTGCGAAGCTTTCTTTGATAACTCGAGTCAGTGACAAGAACATAACAGAAATTTTGAAGGCAGAACGGCAAAAAGTGGAGCAGCTTGCTAAAGAGTACGGGTTTAAAGGGGGTGGGAGGAAAATTATTGAGAACATACCTCTTTCAAAAGCTAAACTACTCCAATGGCTTGGTCTCAATCTTGATTTACATGAAGAATTCTGTTGTCCTGAATGCTTCAAGCTCTACAAAATACCAAAGATCCCAACAGACGATGAATCAGTACCAGAAATTCCCACAACATCTACTTCTGTTTTTTACTTGGAATCCAAAAAGTTCTTGAAACAAAATGAAAACACTGTGAAGCTGTGTGACACAAAACTAGTAGATCTTGACAGTATGGGGAGGAAAATTAAAAGTTTCAGTTTCCAACCATTAAAGATGTGGCTTGCTCAAAAACTATGGCTTCCTGCGTTTGAGACTATTGGATTTGAATCTCCAAAATTGCAACCCTGAGAATGGAAGTATGAGTGATGTCTGGGATGGGAGTGTATGGAAAGAATTTAGGGTGCCTCAAGACTCGAACGTCTGTTTCCTTGGGAGCAATAGTGCTGGTCTGGCTGAAAGATACAAGGTGGAAAATATATACTTGTTTGGAGTGATCCCTGGACCGAAGGAACCAAAGCTGGATTAAATGAACCACTTGTCTCGGAACTGATGGAATTTTGGAAAAGTGTGGTTCACGAAAACAAGTCAATTTCCACATGGGCATCTATCATTGCGCTTATTTTTCCATTAATTGGAGATCTACCAGCTAGTCGAAAGACGGCAGGATTTGCATCACACTCAGCGACAAAATCCTGTTCTTTCTGCGAGATCACACTTCCAGATATCAACAACACCGACATTCATAGTTTTGGTTGCAAAACCCACAAAGGACACATGGAAAGAGTCAGAAGATGGGAGGCATGTACAACCCATGAGGAACGAGACAAGATAGCCACACAAGAGGGAGCATGGGGGAGTGTTCTCAATAAACTACCTTACTGGCGGCCAATTGAGCTGATGCATGTGCAGCTCTTGGGAAACCTAAAAGATCATAGCTACACGTTCTTGGACGCATGCAGTGCTGGGAAGGCGTTGAAGAAGCGAGTGGATCTAGAGACAAATTGGAAGAAGAAGGATAGTGGGAGACATATATATTCAAGGGCCTCAAATTCTCTGAAGTCAAGCGTAAAAAAACACCAGAGGATGACTCTAGTGAAACGGAAGATCCGCTTGCTGAGCTCTAAAATCTTATCACGCTTGTCAAGAATCAAAGAAGACACTGCAGGTTCATCAAGAAAAGATTCTCGGTTGACAGTGGTTCCATTGAGGCAAGGAGCACAAAGCACAACCAGGTCTGCAACAGCATCAAATATTTCTGGTAAGACAAGTGCACCCCAGTACCAACTACGTGCACGGAGTGTACAGACAGTACCCTCTCTTGTAAGTGGCTCAGCGGTTGAAGATGATGAAAATGTGATGTAAGGCAAGGAGGGCGATGGAAGTGGACAAGGGAGAAGTAGGAGAAAAGGAAGGAAAAACTATGAACAAGCCACAATTAACCAAGGATGAATTGAGAGTTCTTCAAAAAGTAATCTCTCTCACTCAAGTTCCCACTTGGGTTTCACAATCGCCGCGTAATTTTGGATCAGCAGGGGCAGGTTCTCTGAAAGCAGCCGATTGGTCGTTACTATATACGGTCTATTATCCACTTGCCCTGGTGCCATACTGGGTGATTGGAACATCAAAGGGTCTACGACGGTGACACATCAGGATATTTTGAGGGATTCAACAATCTACCTAATCGAAATTAGGAACCTTCTGATGAGGCACCACCTCAAAGAAAGTGACCTCACCAGTTTATCAATCCTAATGATTACAAACACGTGGAACCAGAAAGCATTGTATTACAGTTTAACCAAACAAAATGCCCTTTTTATTTGGAAGAGATTTGGCCGGAGAAGGCCAGTTGGACCATGCTGGCACAGAAACAGAAGAAGGAGCTAGATTTCAAGGTATGTAATCAGTGGAAGGAACAATGGGCGGAATTCATTGTTAGAGCTGGCGCGGAAGGAGAAGGTTGGAAAAGTGTGTGGTAATTTTGCAACCAAAATTATGTCGCAGCCAAGGATCTATATCAAAATCCAGCATCAAACTCAAACATCAAGGTTTTACACAATGGGGAAAGAAGGTACGGACGGAGAAGCCTTCTGTTTGCATTGGAGTTGGCCAAGGATATTTGGTTTGTAGTGCATCCTTTCACACATTTGAACCGGTGGGATCAACCAAAGAACCCATATATGGATCATTGGCATCTCAACACAAATATATATTACTCAACAAAATTTGAGATGTCCATTGTGGTGCATCATTCAAGGGTTGTGGGGCATGTCGCTATCTTGAAGCATGAAGAGGGAACATTTGGAATTGGCCGAGAGTCAATGTCAGTTGTGAGCCTTGGTAGTGTGGTGCGTTGAAATTTGATTTTCTTTATAATGGGTTCAGGGCTGGACTATGTACTGATTATTTGGTTTGATTGGATAAAGGCATGGGGCCAATCCGAGGAAATTGACCAGTAAATGTTTGTCTTGAACTTAATGTGTGATCAACAGTAAATGTTACATTCTATGACCCCTTCGATCCGTATTAATTATGTACAGAGCAACGCTATACACTTCAACTTGGGCAGAAGTGGATTGCTTGATTGAGTTTGAATTTCTTATGTATTGATCAATACTTTAATGTCCAAAGAGAAAGTGAGATTTAAAGACAAAAGGAAAGAATCCTGTGTTTGTGGGAAGGATGATCTGCTTAGTGGAAAACCCTTATTTTGATTACTTGATTCCCTCCCCCTAACTGTCCAGCTTCCAAATGGATAACATTCCGATGGACACTAGTGAACCAGTTGCTTCAACTTCAAGGGCAGCTAATGATGACAATGATTTTGAGATGTTGAAAGATAATGATGAGCCAATGCAGCGAGTTGATGCCAAATGTGATTGTATCCTTATTGTGACATGGTTGAGCTGATTCCACATCCATCAATACTTATCAGAATCTGACAATGGACCAGGGATAGATCCAGGGGAATCCCTAAGGCACCAGCTGGATTGTTCAAAAAGAAAATGTTGGGAACAGGATGCCCAAGGACAAATTCAAAAGGTATGGAAGGCTGTTGTTCCTTCAAAGCTGCCAAGTCAGTCCAGTAGCCTGTACCGTTCGGTTTGACACTTCGTCAGATTCATGATGCACTTTGGGGATGCCTAAGACCTGGGCTCTTACTCATTCCTGACAATTGTGATCTAAGGAATTCCCAATGTCTTACAACAATACATAAGACTACCTGTCTCAGGGATCCCTGATACTGCCCTTCTCATCAACGTCTAACAGCCCTAAGCACAAGAATCCATAAAAGGGATGTTGGTCTGAAGAAGTACTAAGCCCGACAGGTCTGGTAATTTCTAATCTGTGAGGCAACCTATTACCACTATTCTTGAAAACCTGGAAGCCTTCCTGTCATTTTGGTCTCCATAACTAATGGTCTTGAGAATTCCTAAAACCACTGTGCTTTAGGACAGCTAGCCCTACATTACATTGCAACCCGAGATTATTTGGAGGCTAACAAGTTTAGCAATTTAAACTTCAATCAGAGCATACATACAAATTCCTGATTCAGTAAGTCAGAAGACCTGCTGTATTAAAATCCAGTGACACCTCATGACTGGTGGTTTGAGACTCCCCATCAAGAGAGGTGCCTCAGGGATCATGAAGCTCAGCGGGCTTAGCAAATCCAAGGCCACCAGCATCCAACCAGACCATAGTAATCCCATGACCTGTTCCAACAGCAGTAACTATTTGGGAACATCTTTCTTCCAAAGGTCTGTTAGTTCCAGTTTCAAAATGTACCCCAAGATCCTGTCAAATTGTGAAAACCTGGTGAAAGCGGAAACAGTTGGTCTCCAAGGGACCCCATGTTACAAATGAGTAAGAAATAATTGTGTGGACTTGGGGAAAAGGCAAAAAGGCCTTGGCAAAATATAAGACCGGCGTGCTTAGCGCAACTGCAAATTGTGAACCTAGTAGACAAACTGGGGCATTGGGTTGTGAAAAATTTGAAGTCCTGGTTGAGAAAGAATCTTATCTGACGTTAAAAGTCTTCTGGGCATAATAATGGAGATAAGTAGATATAGAGAAACAATTAAGACATTTCAATGGGGGATTGAGTTGCTATATCCTCATTCAACTTCCAAATCAACAACCACCTTTTTCGAGAGGATCAGCCAGTCAATTAATGAGCTCAAAGTTTTGAATGCTACATGGAAACATTTCTTACCTGAACAGAATCCTTACAAGCCATGACCGGCATTAGCAGCTCTCTCGAGCTGTCTGTTGGCATATGCGATGTCAGTATGCCAGGCCTCACAGCGAATGGGGTCTATGAACCAGAAAGTAAGTCACACATATAACAAAAAAGAAGAATGGAGTTCAATTCTGACCTCTGCCAAACTTGACTCGGGGCATATTCCACAACAACATGACCTGGGGTACCAATTCAGATATCATGTGATTGGCAAGTTTGATTAACCTTTGCCTGCATTAAAGCCATACAGCCAGCATTCTCCATATCACAAGCTCCGACTTGGGGCTCATGGCCCTGGAAGGATTTGGCCACTTCCGGCTCAAGCTCAGCTAAAAGGGAATCTATCATAGTATAACAGTCCTGGAGGCGATAGAATTTGGGGTAAAAATAGTATAAGTAATTTATAGTGGGCATCACAATTTTTTAAACAATAAGATGTTGGATTATACTACGATGATTGGTGGTGGGATTCATCTGATTTGACAAAGAGTGTCAAGATATTTATTGCACTACTGAGACATTTGGCGGAAGAAGCATGATTACATCATTGGAAATTCATTGGCTATTAATTCTGTGTCATGTCGTTATCACTTAGGATCCTCTGGCTGACTTGCTCATTGGATACCATTTCCAGAAGCTTCAAACACATCTTCATGAGGCAGTAGTCAAAAACGTCATGGTATTCCAAAAATAATACAAATCCCAACAAATCTGCCAGTTTATTTCCACCTCCCAAGAAATCATCTGAAGCCCAACATATCATGTGACACTCTTTGATTCATCTCAACCCTGCATTGTTGCTATCTAATCTCACACCCAAACCATCCAAGTGTCCATTTATTACTAATCATATACCACAAATGTATGCTGATCATCGTCTTGCATGAATGCAATATCTTCCCTTGAAGTCCGTTGAATGCCCTGGTTGCCAGTGCATGCAGGGCATTCAACACCACCTGCACTCCGAGGCCATTGACCCGCAGAAATCAAGTTTGGTGGAGATAATGTTCATCACATCCATGAGCTTCTGGCAATGACTGCTTCAAGGATACTGTCATATAATAAATTGGATCCAGTTTGTTAAGCTAGTCTTTGTGGTGTGTCGCCCTAGTCATGTTGCCATATAGGAAAAGGCACTTATCGCAGGAAACCATTGAGATCCAAGGTCCATCCAACACATATCTCATCATTATTTGCAAGTGCAACATGGTGGGTACAGCAAGGTTCTGACTGGGGTATATCCTGGATTCAACCATGCCCCACCCAAGCAAATACACAGTTCCACACAGGATACAAAAATTATATATCAACCTGCCAAATTACTCAATCCAAGGAGTCCAAGCAGTTACACAACACACTATCTCCCAAGGAAGTTTATCTATGCTGATTTGTGCCCTTGTACCTCTGCATAGAACTACTGATCAAATGCGTAAACACTGCACACAACATCCAATTGACATGGAGATTGTAATTCAGCATCATGATATTCTACCTCATTTCATTATGACTTGTTAGAAATGATTCAGCTGCATGGAAGATAATTTGCCACCTTTGGTCATTTCTGTCGCTAATTGTTTGAGCCTGACAGCCACTGACTTGACCTTTCCCCATTGCCCCAAGTTGTACCCTTCAACTTTGTACCTCCCTAGGTAAGTGTGATGACTGAAAATACATACTCATGCGGTGATTAATCCAAAAACCCCCAAGCTGATCACTTCCTATTAATAAAGCCACTCAACCCACACAATCCCTCTTGCACCATCCATCCTACCTTTCCAGGATTACTATACTCCCTTTATTCATACCTTCCTCTGTAGAGCCTATCATCAACAAGTACTACCGCAAAGAATCCGAAAATTGGTTCTCATTATGAATGGCTTGCTAAGACCAAAGCTCACATGAATACCGTAATTAGAAAGTATGAGCCTGAAGTCTTCAATGCCAATGAAATCTATACTACAATTGAACATGATAGTAGTAAATACCTCCAACCAATGATTGACTCATCAAACTGGTATAATGCCAAACAAATCCAACTTAGCGTCAAGGAAGAAGTGGCCGAGATGGACATCCCTCCAGGCCAAGTCCCCAACATCATGGAGATGTGGGCTCAAAGACGGATTAAATTAGGCAGAGGTGAGTTTATGTGTAATCTTGGCTCATTGATCAATGTGTTCTGATGCTCAGATGCACTTGATCCTGTCGTCAGACCATGGAACGCATCACCCTCTCGTGGATCCAGCCCCAGCAAAAGTCACAAGGCGGCGATCATTGAAGGCACAGGCACCCCATCCAAGGTGGGAGGAAGTACTTCCAAATCACTCAACACCCCTGCCAAGGCAAGCTCCTCCAACAAAGTACGCATCTTCTTACTTTTCTCCATGAATTCCTTATAAAATTTTAAGACTAATCATTTGGATGACAGCAGTAACTAGCTGTGAAAGTTCATTAAATAGGACCCAGCATACTCACCATGTTTCTATTCTTCTCTCCACTTGCTTGTCAAACACATGCTGCAATTGATGATGAATTTCCAACGACATGTCTCCTTTGATGCTTTGCCCATAACAAGGGTGTTGAGCGTTGCACCCATGCTATCAACACAGACCAATGCCTACTGAGAACTACTTCCTGAGCGTACCAAGCAATTATACAAGCCCAAACGAACTAGTCATCCTCCAGTTTCCATCAAGTCTCACATTGCAACCTCCAAATCTAGTAGAGAATAATCAGATGGGTGATGTCGCGCATCCAGAGGGTTTGCTTTATCTGAGCAATGTTCACAGATACAAGGGAAAAAAAAATGTTTAGGAAGATTTTGTGATCAAAGACTTGGATTTTTTTGTAAGAATTTGGTCAAACTCAGCTTACCCAATAAATGTAAAGGCTTGCCTGATAGCCGTAAGTCTTCCAAGTGAGTGGGATAATTGGGGCTACTTGATTGGCTTCTGTGTGCTACTTGATCCAATTCCATGGGCAATATTTGGGTATCTTCTCCCAGGTGCACTTGAGAATTGAGGAGACTCAAATTGTCTCTATTGTCAAATTGATCTACATTGGGCATCAGCAAACCCTGTCAAAGTTGGGCCTCTTGGGCAGGAAAAAGGTTAAAAGGGCGGGGCTATTGGGAGGGAATAACATCCATCAACATGTGGTCCGAGGTTGTTGATTGAGCCGGCTTGGTGGGAGGTTCTTGGAACGGAGGGGACATGCATGAATCTGGAATTCCAACAGGTAACAGCTCTGAAGGTGTATCTTGTAAACGGAGAAACGTGCTAGGATTCTGTGGCCCCAGTGATCATCCGGTGTTGGTTTGGTAGGGGTAACAGCATTTCAAAAGGTCTGTTTATTTGAGGGTGATTCAACATTTTCAAAAGCGCAAAGGTTTTTGTAAACCTCAATGAGAGAATGATTGTCCCAGTTGCACCGTAAGCCTAGCCAGTATGTCTTTCACTTGTTGGAGGGATATGTCATGCACCGCTGTTCACACAAACGGAAGTAGAGAATGAAGTCAATGACAATTCCTTTGCAGTAGTTAACAGAGTTCTCACCTGGTAAGTTCAGTCCTGAAACCAACCATTTTTGCTTGCTTAGTTCAGGGATACCTTAATTTGTGCCAGAAAAAGAAGACCTCAGTTTGAAATGTTACTACTTCTGACCATGGTTATATACTTACAAGGCGTGCTGAGAAAATTGTAAAAAGGTGTGGGGGTCTGTTGGGAGGGTGCCAAGATGTCCAGATTGATTGTCCTTGACATGAGCCAAGTTGCCTTTTGTTGGAAGAGCACCACATGTCTCGTTAGAGCTACTCCCCTTTTTATCAGAGTGATCCTGCGCGCGCTGCTTGCCTTTGTCTGCAAGTAAGATATTGGTGTTGGAGGACATGGCACTGGGGCCAAGATCAAGTTGGTTGGGGTCTTCATGAGGGAAGTCAACACGGAGTCCTTGGGAGTCGTGAGTGCCATCACTAGAACTGTCACTTACGCCGCAATTCGAACGAGATGACGGTTTGGAAGTGCTAACGAAGCTCACACCTGTGTTTGAAACTTGATCAGGCACTCGAGGAGACTCAACAGGGTAGCAAGCAGCTTGAGACGTCTGATTTGTGCTTGCTGAAGGTTGAGTTTGAAGAAGGCTACCTGAAGCCACATTGTTGCTACGTTTAAACCGGCATTAGATGATGGGTTGTGTTGAAACTTCTGATTCATACTTTCTGAAGGTTGAGTTTGAGGAAGGCTACCTGAGGCCATGTTGTTGCTAGACTTTGTTGCTACATTGCAACCGGCATTAGATGATAGGTTGTGTGTAAGCTAATCATTGGTGTTCAAGGTGCCATCATTGCAATTGGGCAGAGTAGGGGGTGGATTTAGCCAGTTGGCTACTTCCCAGACCTCATTAACGGTAGTCTTGGGCTGTTTGAGTGGCCTCTCAGGACCCACTACTAAGGGAGATAATGAATGTCAGTGATGAACCACATTTATCTTAATACATGATAAAGCTTTTGACCTAGTTTTGAGTTCACAAGTGGCCACTTGCGTTTTCCTAAAACAGAGACTGCTGCATGTGAGGATCCGGAATCAGCATACATTCTCAAGGCCAGGTCTCCCGTGGAATTACACTTAAGAACTTACAAGGAGTGTCCAGAAATTGCACAAAAAAACGGACGACTGAGCGTCATCATCCAATTCTGCAGTGGCCAGTGCAGTACTGCTGCTGGTAGTCAGGGTTCGATTGGACGGGACAGGTGGATTCTGTTCCATTGTTTTTGGTAGTGTGTGAGGATAGTTGGTTTGAGTTTCACGAGAGGATGTGATTTGCAAGCCGCTTGATGGCACGTCAATGTGAGTCAAGGCTTCGTCTTGTTCTTTGGTTGACCCGCTTGCCAGGGGCTCTTCCTGATGGGAACTTGAAACATTTTGATTGGGGGAGTGGTTTCTTGCAAGCTTAGATCAATCCACGCAGTTCGTAGTCCTTGTTTATGTAGGTTTTTTGATTGAGACGGGCTGGTGAGCTTTTGGGTATTCCTTGAAAGAGAAGAGCCAGACGGTACAAAAACTCCGACTTCAATTTTTGAGGTGGCGTGTGGTTTCTTCTCGGAAACCAAATTGTTTTACCTGGCAACCAAGGTGTCTCGTTTTTGGTTGGAAATGTTCTTGACTTTGAAGTGTTTCAGTATTGCCTGTAAATCAATCACTCTCAGCTGATCCAATGCTAAAACGTATATGTTGTCAGGCTGTTAGCTGAACGGATGTAAAATTGAACAACAAGAAGGCAAATCCATATGTCTCCATATGCCCTGGTTGCAGTCGTGTATTATGTTGGAGATATCAACCCGGTTTCGTCACGGCTTTTTTGTAGGCTTGTCTGGGTTTGTTGCCTGATCTGTTTTGAGCCGCAGTTGGTCTGAGGGAGCAAGGGCGAGGTGGGATCCTTCCGGGGGAAAAGACACACACAAGGAAAGAAAATGAAGGAGGAGGAGGATAGATGTACTAACAGAGCCAAGCTATTCACCAGTAGGTTTCAGGAAACATAGTTGTGGGCGGTGGAATCAGCTGGTGTCGGTTGGTGATTTGTTGCTGATGGCTGATGAATAGGTGGTCGGAAGGTGGAAGAGTCCGGGATGAAGGACCTGGCTGATGTAGCTGAGTATGTAGAGATTGGATAGTGCTGTCACATATGTATGTGACAGTCTCATCATACTTGTGGACTCGCCGCAGCCTACCACAATCACATACACTTTGGAGCAGTCACCCGACTGTATGTGAACTCTCTACTAACTTAAATAACTACAAACAACTACTCATCTATGTGCACAGCCTTCTACAGGGAGTCCAAGCGTGTGGAAGAGAGTACATACAGAAAACACTCACCACCCGCACAACATGTCAGCCTGTGTATTGCAAAATAGATTAACACCCTGTATGTAGTTCACTGGATACTTACAGAATACAACATGTCACCTGCAGTATGTACAGTGGCGCACACCACCTATGAGTTGGGCCTCAGAGGGGTGACACAAATTCTTGGCACCGAAAATTGCAAAAAAAAGGGGGGAATGGGGGTGAGTGGTGGAGAGAGAGCTTTTAAGTTTTATGACTTTCAAAGAAAAAAGGCAATTTTAACCTAGTCTTCTTACAAAATCGCTCCCTTAACCAAAGTGCGTGGAGCTCAGAAAGCAAGACAAAGAAGGGAATCAAAATACTTATGTATTTAACTATCGAAAATCTTCTCAGGAATATTTGCCTGCATAGCATGGTGTTTTAAGTCAATATTATGGGCCTACAAGTCCATATTATGAGCCTGTAAGTTCATAGTATGGGACTATATGTCCATAGTATGGGCCTACAAGCACATAACATGAGCTTTCAAGCCATGTGTCCCAAATCCAACTGATTGAAAAATTCAATTTTTTTTGGCAGACCTGGCAGAGCTGGGAAGATAGATTTCAAATCCTATCAGTCTTTAGAGCTCAAAAATATCACCTTCATGTCATGTACATGAGGTATGTGAACAGTGATGTTACCTGGATTTATTTTTATCATTTTCAGGCGCTGGTTAACACATATGTGGTGCCTGGCACTGTTGCAGGAATTAAGCAATCCTTATGTGTATAATTACTTGGAATTTTACCCACATGACCCTTTGGGGAAAACCCTACACTCTTTGTATCAAAGTGCCAAGTGGCAGGAATTTTTGGCACCTGAGGCTGAGCTGAGAACTCAAATGGCTGCTGTTAGTGGTAAACATTTCTACATCTTTGAGCTCACACCACTTTGAAACAGGGGGTGTAAGACCATTTTAACAATGCTTATACCAATGTGGTGATCCCGGTATATTTTTTTGAGCTTGAGACTCAAATCTATGCTAAACACATTATTCCCAAGTTCACAAGGAACAGTCAGTTTTGGCCTAATGGATTCATGATCCACATTCCTCAGGATATCCCTTATCAATCTGCCAGCCTGCTTTCTGTCAAAGTCAGTCTGTTTCAAAAGACATATATGAAGAAATGATTGTGGCAGATAGATTCAAAGTATTCTGAGGCATGCAATCATGAGATCATGGGTTAGTCTCTCCAAACTGCACCCATCATACTCCTCCATGACATGGCCTGAGGATGATTTTCTGCTCAGAAATAAGCAGGGATGGTTCCCGCAGGTACCCACTGCCCAAGAGAATTATTAGACATTTACGAATTGTGCTTACTCAGATGATATTTCCCGCAATAGGTCAAAGATGTGGAATAAACATGAAACCTTTCATTTTACTTTGGCTGGGCTCTCACCAGCCCACACCAATCAAGAGTATCACACTCACTTTGTCAACACCTCAAACACGGCTGGTGCTTTAAAGTTGGCTGAAATGAATGAGTTGTCTTCAAATGGATTTCCTGCATTTGACCCAACATTGAGATCAGAAGTTTTAGTCATGAGTGTGGTACTATGCTTTCTTGCTGATTCCCCAATGCACACTGAGGTCACAAGCACCCCTTACCCAGGGGCAGCAAATAATCCCTGCCACTCTGGGCTCATAACCTGTTGATAGTAAAGTAGCTGAGACTGAGACAGAGTACATGAAGCTGGTAAGCGGAGTGAACGTTGATTGTGGAAGGATTGATTAATAGAAAAAAAGAAAGAAAGAACAAAGATAAGAATGAGAACTTTACCTGAAACAGAGCACACAAAGCTGGTAAGCAGAGTGAACATGGATTGTTGAATGATGAAGAAGGTTATCTTTCCACAAACTCTGACTCAGATAAGGGAAGAAATAGATGTCACATAACACCAGAAACAGGCCCAGTGAAAAGAATTGTATCGTGTGCATTGTCAATAATGAAAGTACTCGATTATTCAAACCATTTACTCAATTAAAGGGCTTTGATGGGATACATGACACCCCAGTAGAAATATTAAATGTTTTCCTGCTAGGCATTGTCAAGTACTTATTCAAAAACTTCATGAAGAGGGCTAAGATTCACCATCCTAAAACCAAAGTACATCTGGCTGCATTCAACACAGATTCACTGAACATACCTCCAATTCAAGCCAAATATATGATTACCCATTATGCAAGTTTTGTTGGTAAAGATTACTGGGTGGTCTTGCAGGTCACACCTTTCATCCTGCTCTGCTTTATGACAGAGGCCAATTGTGCAATATGGCAAAAAAAAAATTGTGTTACATTGGCAGCCTGCTTTGTCAAACTCATATCAATGAGCTTGATCCTTATTTAAATGAATTAAACATGCACATTAAGAGGGTACTGCTTTGATTCATCAACATTTCTTCCACGTGGGCCAATAACCCAAAGTTCCACATGATGATCCACCTGCCAGCATCAATTCGGTGATTTGGGCCTCCATGTTTGTTTGAAACTGAGAAGTTTGAGAGTTACAATAGCATCTTATGCACCGCTTCCATTCATTTGAATGGATTTAGCAATCAGCTTCAGCAACTATCAAAACATGTGTTTGATCTTATCAGGAGCAAGTCTTTATGATCATCACCTGCACCAATACTTTGTGCCCTCTCCAGAAGTGACCCGCATATTTAGTCATCATTTGCTTATTCAGAAGTCTATGGGCTACAGCTCAGAAGCTGTCAAGAATCCAATAATCTAACCATATGTTGACCATCACAAGCTGAAAGATAATGAGACCTTTGTGATACCATCCAAATTTACCAGAAGATACCCCGGTGTACAGATAAAACAGGTTGCGTCAGTCAAACTGAGTTCCAAGGATTTGGTTCAGGCAGATAGTTTTGACATGGTAAAGTATCAGTTAGACTTCAATACAAATTAGTTAGTTGAGATGTTTAATGCCACTTTTTCTTGAAAGTTGAATTATTCATGCATTGGATGTGTCAAATCCATATGGCAAGTTTATTCTCCATTCCACCAACAAATTTTACTTAGAAGTATCACAATGCCAAATCCATGGAGTAGAAGAAATTTATGGTATGAGGGTTCGAAAAACAAGCATTTAGAGAGTAGCACAACTTGAAAGCTTTGTTAGAGAGATGAGGAAAAAGAAAAAGAGACACAGAGGGGCATGAAAAAGGAAGAAAAAATTCATTGGATTAGGCCACAGCAAGGCCTTTGAGAAAAGGGAACCAGTCAATAAGGAATTCATGGAGCCTGAAACACATAATCATGCTTTTGGATATGCCGTGTATACAAGAAGACTGCGCAGGGACATGTGTGAATCAAGGTTTCCAACAGTCAAGCAATAACCCACCCTCCACCCTGATATTCCCCAAAACCCGCTTCTTCTCGACAAACCACAACCCAATTGTAT
The DNA here is from genome assembly GCA_001624995.1 of Puccinia horiana. Taxonomy (NCBI): domain Eukaryota; kingdom Fungi; phylum Basidiomycota; class Pucciniomycetes; order Pucciniales; family Pucciniaceae; genus Puccinia; species Puccinia horiana. Next base: position 1,170,393 of record LWDY01000087.1, read on the forward strand.
TTGTGTGACGTTGTGGAGCTGAAATCGTACCCAGTATATTAAGTTATTCTATTTTCAGCTGGAGGGAAAAGCTCAGTCACTCACCCATTGATATTTTCCACTCCAGGGAATTTCCCCATCACCTGAAGCTCGAACATGTTTTTGTCTCTCGTGGATTTTTCAAATAGCGGCTTCATGTTGATAATCTTGTGGAGGTAACCCACAGACCGACCGTAGGTGCTGATCTGACTGAGTATTATTTCTGCTTGACTTCAAGAAACATCTTCCTGGTCTGAAACCAATCGTTAAAGTCTTCTCTAGTATGTCCACAAGCCCCCTTCAACAATTGAACCCTTTCTTCAAACAATTGAAGGCAGTAATCGTATTTGGCTTGGAGCAAATGGGCTTCGTTATTGATTAGGACGTGTGGGCTCTTTAGAAACCTCCACATACACCAAGCAGAGGTCCAAAAATCATCCTCCTGCTTGTTAAAATCAGCTTGGCACTTGTAGTTCTGCCTCTGGACCAATGCCATACTTGGTGGATTGTGCTGATTGAGACTTGGGATGATTTTGGCCAAAACAAGAAGATAATTAATTCCCCAACCAGCACAACACACCAGTGACCACCAACCTCTAGCCTCACAATCACACCGTCCAGTACGTAAAACAACTAACTCATCACCATGACATAAGAACTGAATTGGCTAACACGCATGAACAACATTGTGGCAGGCAATATCAAGTTGCCTCACGAGAAAGCTAAACATACAAGATTCCAATTTTGGCTTAAAATTTCAAATGTACATACATACAACATCACCACGGCTCACAGCAAGCCAGCTGGAGATCAAATTCTGTACAGCCTCACCATTTCAATCACCAACCGATCCAATTGTGGAGACTAAAGTCAGTATTCGCCACCAGAATGAACAGCCTGACCATCTCAAATTGTGGTGTTCCCTCTAGTTCCATTTTTGCTGACTTGGCGGCTGACAGATGATGAAATTTGTCAATCTTTATTTGCACAGCCTCGTTTCAAGCAATATTAGACAGTGGCCGTGGAAGAAGCAAAAACATAACCAAGGTTGGTGGGAAATAAACTGGTAAGCTGCCCTCCTTGCTTTGGGTGCCGCTACTCGACAAAATCTTCAGCCATTTTTAAGGTTCCTTTCTTCTTACCCCTCGCTTTCTGCTTGTTGATCTTCACATCCAAGACTACTTTTTCCTCCATCATCACTCCCCAGTATCAATACCGGGTATTTTTTGTGCCAATTTGCTTGTGTTGCCTGACTTCGTTTCAGCGCAGATTTTACTTTTCAATTTTCCTCTTTATCATAGCTGCTACTATCCTGTTTGAACATCACCAAGCAACCTTAACTGCAATTCTGCATTTAACCCTGACCTCTGCTTTATTGTGTTCATGGTCGGAAAAACCCATCTTATTTTCATTTTTGATCGTCATCTTTTTGTTGGCCCTCTTTGGTGTCGCCTGATCAATTCCTTTCATCAGATACCGTATGGACAATCAGGATCCGTTTGATCCCTACTCGAAGAAAGTTAAAGGCCCTCAACTCAAGGACTACTTATATCTCCATGACCCGGACGTGAAGATTCCCAGTGGTACAAAATTTGACGCCCTTTGCGATATGGCAGCCGAATTCATGCATGGAGGTACACATCAATTCATTTCTTCAATGAAATCACTGATTGGATTACTGATCAAGTTATTAATTTGCAATTTGGCAGTCCGCCAAAGTTCCAGAAGTAGTACATCTCAAAGATTGACAGAGAAAGGTAAGCACCACCGAATGCCAACTCATCAAAGACCCAAATGAAACTTGCTTTTACTCCTAGACACCCGAAAGAGCGCCAGGACTATTGCCTTTGCAAATGGTCAAAATGAAGCAACTTCAGGTTCCTCCGCCAAGAAGACTTCCAAGGAATCCATCAGGATCAACCCCAAAAAGCCCCATGTCACTCCTCGCAATCTCAAGGGAAAAAAATCCGATCACCATGTTGCTTTGCCACTTGATTCCAGTCATGCCAAAGCAAGTGAAATTGACGCCATCTCCAGCAACACCACCAAGGCGAAGACCTCGACAGCCTTCCAAACGATCTAGCATCATAGTCCCCACACTCAAAAAACAGGTTACTTCAAAACGCCACATTACACCACCAAATGATTCTAGTGAACACAATCCTGAAAGTGGCATCAATGCAATTGTCCTGAGTGATACTGTCATGGACAATGATTTTCAATCTGAGTCAGATTCTGTTTCATCACCTCAACCAGTTACTCACAAGACTAAGCTTACCACTAAAGCTTGCCCTACTTGTCACATGGTGCCGACTCTGGCCACCCTGCTGGCAGCTCCTTTCATATTAACCCCGTCAATAACTCATCAAAAACTCCACGTGTTGTCAAATTATTTGCACCCGACATTGTTCTCTCTATCCGCAAAGTAGTTAGTAAGACTGAACCTCATCAATCCAAACCAACAGTTTCATTTGCCAATGTCAAACGCACAAGTACAGATAATTCTAAACCCCCACTGACTAGTGATTGTTTGGTCAATGCCCTCCCTAGCCGTTTTGTTCCCCCTGCGCCTTCACATCAACAGGCATTGCCTTGTCGTAGCAATGTTCCCCAAAAAATGCCAATTGCACCAAATAATTATTTCTTAATACCATTTCGCCTTGATGATTGGTGGTTACCGTTGATGGATGCTAAGGTACCTAAAGGAAAAAATTACATCTATGAACTTGAATCATGGATCCCCCCTGCACCACATCTTTTCCGAAACCCACAACCCCAACCGCGCCCATTATGGCTTGCTTTGGCAGAATGTTCAGGAGAACTACCTCAACAACCTTGACAAGGTATGTTTTATATTCCTATAGAAGTAACACTTGTTGCCCGCTGTGATTTCACAAGTTGACTGTTCCTAATGTCGTCATTTGCAGGCGGCTTACTGGTTACCTCATCTGAGCAAGTCAGCCAGTCTCCTCCAGCGCAAGTCGAAGCTTCATCTGATGAAGTCAGCCAAAGTCAAAGCTTCTCAAACCGTTACACTGACATGTTAAAAAACATGGCTGCTTTTCAGCACCAAATTCTCTCTCTTCTTGCTCAAGCCCAAGCTCAACTTGCCTACTAGCTTAGATCCCAGGCCAACTCAATCTGAAATCACCAAGCAGCAAGGAGTACCATCTGCAACCTTAAATTGCCTGCCACAACTTAAACCAAACCCACTTGTCATCTTCCAGTCTCACCAACACGCCATCGGTCACCAAGCAAGAAAGCAGCCATTCCTCATCCTTCAGTCCTGTTGTCGCAGCATCTTTCCAGGACTCAGCTACAGCCCCACCCACTATTTTTTGCCTTACTTAGGCACCTAAAACATTGACCAGGCTATCTTTTCCTATGGTCCAATTTAATTCCCCACACGCCAAACCAGTATCAACAACCGACTGGAATCCCCAAAGTAGTTTGCCTGGTTTGCCCGCAACATTCAACTCCCTAACTCCCAGCGGCAGTTTAAACTCCCAACTTTTGCCCACCACTTCCCGTCCAATCGTTTCCCCGAGGCTATTAAAAGATAGTAAATCCAAGACTGGAACCCCCGGGGTTCCGGTGTTCCATTTAAACCCAGATAATACTAATAAAACTAGTGGTGAGCTCCCATTATTCTTGCACAAATAATTCCATGATTCATGATTTTCTTTCTTAGACCAGACCAAAACGAGCATAACTGATGCTGAAGCATCATCGGCACCATTGACCCGACAAGTATGTAATATTTCATTGCTTGACAGCCCTACTTACGCATAACTTCATATGCTCAACAGGATCCCAAAACAACCCCTGCCGATCATCAATCCCCCCACATGATACCACTGTGCCTCAGAATGAAAATAAAGCCTTGACACTTACAACTGCGACCCATCCAAATTCACCGACCATCAGTCTAGATGACAAAAACGAATGTGCCGTTGCAATACCCGCCCCGCTACGGTTTCTTCGGAAGTGAGTAATAATTTTCTTCTTAATATACCTCAGTAAACTGCGACATTGACTGACATTAGTCAGAACCCCTCCCTGGTTACCACCCCCAGGGCCCAACTCAATCGATCACAACTTCACCTCCAGTAAGTAAACAACCAACCCTGAATCCACAAGCACAATTCCGACTGGAACATATCCACAAGGTCATTGAGGATGGTCCTCAGATCAAATTCAAAACAGGAGCCATCTAACTCTTTTAACCTACACAACCCTGTTGTCAATTTGACTGACCTCAACGAAGCCTTGGACAATTCTTCCGACTATGAGAAAAACCCTAAATTGGATGAATCCGAATAAGTTCTGCTGAGTTTTTTTGTTTTGTTGTTTATAATCCAGTCGACTGTTTGTTCCACCTGTCCATCTGCTGTGCTACCTATATATTCCTCATTCCTGTGTGACTTTTCCAGCTGAATTAGCGTTGTTACCTTCCAATTTCCAAAATCTCCTGAAAATAACAAGAAAATGCTAAAGACAAGGAGAAAATAAGAACAAAGTAAAAACAAAGTAAGAACAAAATAACAACAAAATAAGAAAAAAATAACAAAATAAAAACAAAATAACAAAATAAGAACAAAATGAGAACAAAATGAGATGAAAATATAATGAAAAATATGATGAAAATAAGCTCAAAATAAGATGAAAAAAGATGGAAATAAGATGGAAAAATGAGATCAAAATGAGAACAAAAGGAGATGAAAATAAGATGAAAAATAATGAAAATAAGCTCAAAATAAGATGAAAAAAGATGGAAATAAGATAAAAAGGGATGAAAGTAAGATGAAAAGTCAAATGAGGAAGTATGAATTTAGTGGAAGACTTTGGGCAAAATTGTTATCATATTTTAAGCATATGGGACCACTAATGAGATATTAATTGCAATATTTACCTGTCAGCATCATTTATTCTTTGAGATAAACAAGGATACACTAGGAAAAAAAACTAATTTGATTTCACAAAAAATTCAAAATTGAAACAATGATTGAAGGGAAAACTGACTTTACAAAAGCATATTATGTACAGAGCCTGAATGATGTTCACCAAAAAAAAAAAAAAAAAAAAAACTCAACCTCTATGCCATGTCACAGAACTGCTATGCCCTCTAGCAAAGTAATTTATGTTTGTAGTGTTGAGGAGAAAGCTAAATCATCAGCCTGATTTTAAACCATGATGAGTATCAGCAACACTGACTTTTTCCATTCTATCTTTTCTCACAAAATTTCAACTCAGTTTTTTTTTGGTACTGAAAACCAGTGCATACAACACAGTTCATCTAGTTTGGGATTTAATGGATATCTCCTGTATTTTAAAGTTTTACTTTAAGACCCCTATAAGACCCCTATAGCTTTCCACTCTGCCCATCAGTTATTTTTTGTCAGAACACCTCTCATGCCACAATCCCCATCATGAATTTGGACCTGAGGGTGTTGAAATTTCAAATATTTCAAGTAAACCATGCATTGATATTTACAAAGATATCTTATATGATCACCCCAAGTGAGTCATATAATAGGTTTTTATACATTTTATAAGGAATGAATCAGCAAAGCTCAATTTAACTTTGGCCCATTCAACCCAAAATATTGCTGAAATCAATACACAGGCTCTGACCCATGTACCTGTTGAGGCTCTACCCTCACTATCTACAATCATGTTTGTGTGTCCTGTGTAATAATATAATTGGAATTCTGTGCTCTCCTGCTGTGGACTGTTAAAGCAAGTATATAACATGGAGGATATAATAATATATTATTGATATTGATAATTCCATCAAATTTAATCCAATCCAAAAGAATTCACATCATCAAACTAAGTTTTTAATCTACATTCCTGACCATTTCATTCAAAATGGGAAGTCTTCCACCATGGAACATGCACATACTTGAAAAATTTCTTCCCTCATTTTTTTATCCCTTCATAATTTTGATTATACTGATTGAATACAAATTCTTTGGATGTTCACATGTCATCCATTGCCTTCCTCCATTGAAGTATAAAGTCATACAGTAAAGTTTCATTTTTACTGCTCATTTCTATATTTTCCTTTGAATTTTTTCATTGCAACTAGTTATTGAATACTTCTGTCAAAAGAGTTTCGGGCTTTGAAGCCTTTGCATCTCAGCCTATTTCCCCATTTTACCCTGGCCACTTTGAGAGGCCTGAATATAATCTATCCAAATCTATTTTAGTTGGAAAAAAACTTTTTGCTTACCTTGCAGGCCATTACAACGTGTGAATTGAAAAAGTGGTATATTATAACCCAAAAGTGGTGGGGACTACAAAAGTGTTATGGAGTACCAAAGTGTTTTGGAGTACAAAACTTGTCTAAATTAAACAAAAGATGTATGGAAAAGTTTGGTTTTATTTCATCCAACCAGAGCCTCTTATCTGAATTCCACTTGGTGAGTGAACCTTTCAATCTTAGAAAAAAATCATTAATTTTTTTTTTCTGGAATTGGTGTTGTTAATAAAGGTTGCACTGCTTGGAACTCCATTTTCCATTGCCAATACATTGTATTTAACTCTATGTATTTCAAAATAGATTTCATCAATTCATTTTACTGATCCTTATATGTAGGTGCTTCCCAGGGATCATTGGTGTAGCCTTTCAACCTCACATTACAGAATCAAGTATGTAAAATTATCCAAGATTTTTTGAAAAAAACAATGCATAATATACAATGGTGACATAGAATTGGTGGTACAATCACCATTGGATTCCAGTAGATAATTCATGCTAATGTGTTTTGTAATCTTTGTATAATTAATTATGTGGATTGGTTGATAGCAATGAATAAAATGAGGGCTCTATTTGAAATTTAATCATTAGGGGGGTTCACAATTGAAGATTTCCCTTCTGGCTCCTTACATATTTTTCTGATCATCAGATTTCCAACCTACAATTTGCCATAAATCTCATGTTGAAATGTAAAATTTTGGCTGGCAAGTGCACAGCATGTGCCCAGCAAGGCTAGAATTTACAGTGGTCACTAAAGTGATTTCCAGTGAAAACTTATTTTGAACCCCACCTGTTGGCCATTGGCTAAACTGGAAACTAAGTAAAAGCTGAAATTTAAAGGCAGAAAAGCCACCATTGAGCACTAGTCATATATGGAATATAGAGTCCCAGGATGAACTGGTAACTGAACCTGTCTCACTTTCCCACCTGCCAATAGAATGTCTTGGCCAACTGACAAGAGACTTTCCCTGGCCACCTGAAAAGAGACTGTCTTAGCTGCCAGGCCCAGATTGATCTGGCAGCTTGCTTTTGCCATTGGTAGGCCCAGCTTGTCCTGGAATCTGTGACAAACCTATTGGCCTGAGTGCAAGCTGTATTCAGGCTGCGGAGAAAGATCTATCCATAGGCCTGGATAGAAGCTGTACCCAGTTTTTATCAGATTAAAAGCTATACTCAGGATGATGAGGGACTCCTCAATCACCTAAGTATGCCTTTACCCAGAGCTATGAGGGAAACTTTGTTGACCTGGGTGTGGCCTGTCTCCATAAAAGTCCTTAACACTTAATATCAAAATGCAATAGAGCATGGATATTTATATTTTGTTAGCATGTGACCTGTGCAACTGATAGAAGCATAGATCATAAAGCATGAATTATGAGAATCATTTTGAAAACACATCATTTTCAACAGAAGGAGATATGTAAGAAATATTCAATCAGAGATTAAACCTGAACATCTTATCAGATAATTTTTTATTTTACTTGATTGCATGATGGGAAGATTGGATTACAAATCTATGCATAACCAATTATGATTATACTTGCAATTGTGCATAATCAATAAGCTTATATTTTAAATCAGATAAAACCATGGATATAGCTTTGATATTACATGAACATGATGTAGATACAACATGGATACAAGGTGGATTTTATGTGGTTTGTGGAGAGAGAGGGGAGAGAGAGGGTAGAGAGAGGGTAGAGAGAGTAGAGAAAGAGTAGAGAGAGGGTAGAGAGAGTTTCATTTATAAAACATGGATATGATGTGGATACAATGAGGCACCTGCATGCTGGTTCCACAAATGTTTTCCTGGTGAACACGCATTGACAAGGAAGAACGTAACAAACAGGTCCCTAATTCTCAACAAGGTGATAGTAATGAATCAGATACCAACTCAGACAACAAATCCAACACATCATCTAGCAAGAGCAGTCAAACAACTTCGCAACAATCACAGGAGGATAACCCATCAATCTCATGCCAGGTCAACCAATCAACCTCACAACAGCCCAACCAATCAAAGAGGCACCAGGTTGAACAATCAACATCACGCCATGCAACCTTGCTGCAGGCCAATTGATCAAACTTACGTCAATCCTGCAGTCCAGTACAGTGGAAATGGAGACCCAACAACCCCAAGAAGACAGATACTACGGCTATCAAAGAAAGTTTGCGAAAGCAGTGGAGTAGCATGGAGCCATGCAAGAAAGATGATGATATGAGCTTGGTATGTTACTCTCTCTAGCAATGGCAGACAAATGATAGACATTTGATCTAATCTAAGAGCTTAACCCCAGTTGAAAGTGATCTAATATCACATCCGGATGTTAGCTGGTCTTAAAAGGTCCAAAAAGGATTTTCCCTGCTCGCCCACCAATGAAGACCTGCCTTCCGGCTCAGTGTTGGGTCCATCAGCACCTACTCTCATAAACTCATCAGCAGTTTTGGCTAATTGGGACCTGGATGGAAAAATGGGGGTCGGGTTTTCAACATACTGCATGCAACACGCTCGACAATACGGGCTTCTGTTTGTAGGATTAAGCATTGCTCTTGAAAATCCTCAAGCTTGGGAGTGGAACCAGAGAATACAAGCCTTTTGTATTGATACGTTCTACCACGCAATGATGGCTGGTGAACTTACAGGTCTCTTTTGTAGAGGCTACGACATCAATGAAGTTGGGTTGGAGAGAGTTCAAGAGCTCATTGAACACAATTTACAATATCATATTGCAGAAATGACCAAAGATTTTAACCATATGAGTGAAACGACCAGAGGGTGAAAACAATCAAAGGGAAAGGCATGCTTGCCCGGTCAATCTGGTCATTCTGATACTCCCAGTGATTGTTCAGAAGTCGGAAGGTTACAGGCGCAAAAGTTGCGAGCAGCTGATGAGCAGAAAGGACAAGGATATGCCCGAAGTGTGGTTGTAAGAATCTTACTTTATTTTCTTGTTTGGAGAAGCTCATGGCTCATTGGTTCTTGTACTTTTGTACTTTTTCAGCTATCTGAGTGGCACCGGCAGACATCCAGTTTATTTGAAAAATATGACAAGTACTCATGCCTCTTTGAGGACCCACGTCTCTGTTCCTCGGATGAATCAAACACCGATGTAAATTAAAATTCAAGAATCAGACATATATCCATTTGGCGGAGTTTGCGTGAGCAACTTGACAAGTTGGATATAAAGTCCTACGGAAAGAGGCTCCAGGTCAACCTGGTAGAAAGCGAGGAAAACGGAAAAGTATGGGTGCTGATGGCCCACAAGGCGGATTGCAAGCAGTACCCATGAATCTGCCTGTAGATTGCTATGATACTCATTGGCTAGCTGGTGAGTCTGATGGATCCAAAGCCGAACTGAGACTCAATCAGCCTATCTTTGATTAACATAGAGATAATCAACCAAATATCTTCATAAATACATGATGTGTTCCTTGTGTTGTAACCTAACCCAGTTAGGTTACAGATGATGACACTCACCGTCTTGCCAAGACTATATAACCAAATGATCAGAGTTCGGGGGACCGAACCATGGTTATTAAGAAATTTAGATGCTTTTACCACAACAGGTTATGAGCCTGCATTTTGCTTAGAAAATACAAATCAGAAACTTTAACCAACTTCGAACACGACCAACAATTTCACGCTGGTATCCCAGAGCAGGGAGTAATTGTCCAGGCAACAAATAGTTTCCACATTTCAATTTTTCTTTCCCTTACTCAAAAATATCGAAATCATTTCTTTTTTTGGAAAACAACTGACTCAACCTTCTCTTTTATTTTGGACTAGGGTAAAATGTGGACAGGGAAGCGTTCGGACACCTTCCATTCTATAATTCTCTCATCCCCATCTCTTTCTCTGTGACTGGAATTGACAGCACTAGTGATAAAGTTAGTACGTCTCGCCAAGACTACAAAAGGTTGCCCCCTGGCACAGAGCAGCGGCTTAGACACTAGGCTCGATAGGACAAAATCAGTACTTTCAGGTGTCCGGACGTGGAACTGCGAACGGTGCGCCTAAATCTGAAGTGACTGAGGAGGTTGCATGTCCGACCACCCCTCATCCGGTCAATCTTCCTGGCAACCATCCACAGCTCCCTAGTCTATGACGTCCAGGATGCGTGGGACTTGTTTAACCATGTACAAACTCATAAAGAAGAAGTTCAAGACAGTGAGCTGTGCCGCCCAGATGAATGTCTGGAAGAAGTTCCTTGCATTCAAACTGGATGATCATCCCAGTTCCTCTGGTCTCTCCTCCAAATTGACCAACCTAGTGACCGAATGGAAGACACTGAAGGTCACCATGACCAAAGACTCTTTCATGTTGTTCATTCTACAAGACAGTCTGACCCCAAACACCCCTTTGACTCAAGACTTCGAGCGCAGGGTAGAACTGGCAGTACAACAAGATCCGGACAATGCAACACCTAGCTTTGACCGCATGGTGCACATACTCAAAATGTGCAGGCAGCAAGAACAGCTCTATTGACCCTCTGATCCCACCATTTCCCAACCGTCCCACGCCAGTACTCTGCAAGCCTCGGCAGCCCCTCCGGTTTCGGTTACCTCTTTCGATCAAGAAGCTTTTCTCACTGGCGTTCAGGAGGAGGAATGGTCTGAAGCACTCAAATTCCATGAAGTCACCACCAATTGGTGCTGGAGCTGCGGAAAAGACAATCACTTCTTGCCTGACTGCCCGTCTTGCAGCAGGGGGACGCCCGTCAATCGACATTGTTTCCGGGGCCCGGGAGCATTTTCCTACTGACTGGTGTCTTACAGACAACCTCAATCCCAGCTGGCTCTTTTATGGCCAATTGTCGGTGCGGTCTACCCACAACCTTTCCCGAGTCAGATGCCCCAGCTCCCTGGCTATGCTCAACCGCCACACCTCCACCCTGCCTGCTCACTCTGCGGGTCAATCCCCAAGACCAGTGGACCACTACCGTCCGAGATACCAACCTCCCCATGCTCGGTCTCCAGCTCCCACTAGCACTTCACACTCCAACCAGGGGAGCAGGCAGGGATGCAGAAGTCGACGGACTCTGCGTGGAACTGTTGGGAGTGGACTTGAAAGCGATGTCTGCATTGTTTAATGAGGTGAGTACATCAGCCATCATTGACACCGGGGCAATATCTCATTACTCCATGATTTCCGCACTTTGGCTCTCCCCATTCCCTCAAATGTAGCCACCCAAAGCTCGGGAGCCAACATATGAGGCGTCGGCGAGCTACATTTCCGAACACCGTCTTGAAAGCTGATAGTGCTCAGGGAGGTTCTGTTTTGTGAGCAAGCCAGATCCACTCTTGTCTATTTAGCAGCTTTTCGGAAGGCTAACTCCTTTTTTCTATATGATATCCACTGCGATTCATTTGAAATGTTTGATCAGGACAGTAAACACCTGTTCAGCTGCATCCTTGACCCCGTTAAAAACCGGTGGTGCATACTGTACCAAATGGTTCGACTTGACAATACCCTCACCCCAGACCCCAACCCCGCAATTTTTTCCTCTGCCTCTCTTTCTTGTCTCAAATATTCTCATTCTCTTGTTCTCCCTCATCCTAACTTCTGCAATGCTAAGTGGCTTTCATCAGACCCCTTTGTCACCCCTTTCAAGCGGGTTTACCCATCTACATAGAAGCCAGAGCATGTACTGCTTTTCTGGCACAGGGTTTTTGGTCACGCAAGTTTGCGGAAAATACGGTCACTTGTGAAGCAACAGATTGGTGTGGGTTTACCAAAAATTCTGCCACCAGGCCAAATCCACTGCCCTGTATGTGCCATAGCCAAAAGCACCGCTCTGAATCCTGTTAGCAGCAGTATGAGAAACCATCTCATCTGGAAATACTTTGCACTGATCTAATGGGTCCCTTTCCCATGCCGACACCTGAGGGATGCAGATACTTGCTGACGCTAAGAGATGTAGCCTCTGGATACTCCTATGTCCATTTACTGAAAATAAAAGATGAAGCTAACAATGTTTTGATCAGTGCAATTCATTTGTTAGAAAAACAGACAGGCGAAGAAGTCAAGATTTTGAGAAGTGATAATGGAGGGGAGTTTGCAAACAGGGTACTGACCAATTTCCTTGCTTCTAAGGGCATTATCGCGGAACAATCCTTGCCATACCACCACTACCAAAACGGTGTGATTGAAAGGTTCAACTGAACAGTGGTCGACATGGGCAGGACAGTGCTCAGCAACAACCAACTTCCCCAAGCGTTCTAGGGCAACATACGTTTTGAACAGAATCCCGAACAAGGCCAGTGGCGATAAAACCCCTTTTGAGGTGCTGTTTGGTGTCCCTCCGCATTTCGACCGCTTTTGGGTGTTTGGATCACGTGTGTATATTCACATTCCTCCTGAGAAACGCCAAACACTTGATGACAGAGCTTATGTGGCACTCATAGTCCGCCATCTTGGCAAAAGTAAAGGCTGGTTGTTTTACATTCATAAGGAGAATTGGTTCATTTCATCAACAGTGTCCCACCAGTTGCCACCCATAAACTCTTGCCGGCAGTTTCTTCCCGCAAAGACAAAGTTGACACACCCCCGCCGGTTACCAACTTGTCGACAGACTTTGTGGCAAATCAGTTGCAGCTGGGTAATTGAATTCAACAATGAAGAATTGATACTCAGCAACATACTCCGGATTTGTGAGTTTTTCAGTGCTGATGTGCCGCACACCTTTCGTCAAGCAATGAAATCACCAGACAGAAAGAACTGGGCTGAAGCAGTACATGAGGAATTGCGGAATCTTGATCAAATGTGCGTTTGGACGCCTGAACCGGTGCCAGCTGGGAAGACGCTGGGTTTCTGCGATGAATTCAGATCCGGGTGGTAAGCCGTCCCGTTTCAAGGCATGCTATGTGGCAACAGGCTTCAAACAGATTGCCAGGTTACACTTCGGGGAAACCTTTGCACCCACGGCCAGGTTTGTGTCGCTTCAATTGCTGCTGAGTGTGGCCGGTACATAGCATCAATTTTGTGGCAGCCTACTTGAACTTGCCAATCGATGAAAAAATTTGGGTCAAACCTCCGACAGGACACGCTTTTCGTCTCAAGAAAGTGTTGTACGGCACTTGTCAGGCAGTGCGTTGTTGGTGGCTCCATCTCCGTGCGGTTCTCAAAAAACTAGGCTATTTCCCCTCAGAACAACAGTCTTTATGTACTGCGTCACACAAGATCTCATGGTGTTATCTGGATTTATGTTGATGATGGAGTCGTCACAGCGTCAGACCATGGCCTTCTCCAAACATTAGATAGCAATATGAAGGAAATTCTAAAAATCTAGTGGTCCACTGAGTTGGAATCTATTGTTGGTGTGTTGATTGAAAGAAACAAGAAAGGTTTCATTTTATCTCAGCCGAAACTGGTTGAAGGACTTTTCATGAATGAGTAGGATGGGACGATCACGGCAAAAACACCTAGTAGGATGGGACAATCACGGCAAAAACACCTTTGCCTCCCGGTTACAATGCTACTACAGAGGATGGAGACCCAAACACCTCTCTATATGTAGCACCCTCAGCTATCTGGTGGTGGGCAAGAGGCCTGAAATTGCTTTCGCCGTGAACTTTCTTGCACGATTCTCAGCAAAACCGTCAGTAACCCACTGGAAGGGCCTGCGTTAACTGATCAACTACATTGTGGGCACCTCACATCAACAACTGTGTCTCTATCCGGTGATTGACGGCGGTCCTCTGAAGACTTGCGCCGATGTGTCGTGGGGGGGAGAAGGTTCACAATCCTCCTATGGTGTTTTGGTAAAATTCCACGAATGCCCTATCTTGTGGGTGGCGTGTTGACAGCCCTCTGTAGCTGTGTCGACATGTAATGCTCTTTTGGATGACATTCTGAAGATCAAATTTGTCGGCCTCCTACATTGTGACAACCAGGCGGCCATTTGAGTGAGCACCGACGATTCAGAAAACAAAAGGACCTGGCATGGTGACAAAGATTTCTATATCACTAATGAGGCCCTTTTCAAGAAAATGCTTCAAATTGTGTGGGTCCTGAAGGTACAACAGCAAGCTGATGTATTCACCAAGGCTCTTGGGGTGGAATGTTTCAAGAGAATGTGTGATGGACTCTTCTGGCCCCCGTGATTATTTTTTGTCTCTCCTTTAATTTTAATTTTTTTTCTCTGCTCATGTGTTTCTGTATAAATTTTTTTTCTTTTCTTTCTTTTTCTCTCTTCTGAATTTTTTTTTCCCTTTGATTATTTTGTTTTCCGTGCTGCTTTTTGTTGTTTCTAACTTTTCTCAGCGTCTATGGTGAGGGGGAAAGTGCTGTAACCTAACCCAGTTAGGTTACAGATGATTACACTCGCTGTCTGGCCAAGATTATATAACCAAATGATCAGAGTTTGGGGGACCAAACCATGATCATTAAGAAATATAGATGCTTTTACCACAACACCTTGCTTGTTGTGTTTATTATTTATTGAAGTTATAATTTCTTTCTTTCTGCACTCTATTGGTATCAAGCAAAAAAAGCCCAACTCTTTGACTCAACACAATCAAATCTAAAAAGGAAAAGACTGATGAGCAACATAGAAGCTGTCTGATTCAATGAATCAGCTAAGGCCTCACTTAGATTATCATACTCAGTATGGATGATAAAAATACAGACCTTCAAATCAGAATCTGCCAAATGTGATACACATCAGGATAAGTCTTGTGGTTTGGCCACGTCTGTGGAAGAAATCCTTTCAAACAACCAACACAAAGTGAAAAATATGCCTGGCTTTGACTTCATTCGAGCCTTCTATCTCATCTAAACAGCAATTTCAAAATCTTGCACAATCACTTCACCCATCCTTCTTGCTCAATGGACCGCTCTACTAACTGGATTTTGTCCTGATATTCTACTCAGATTGTGAAAAACACGCCTTGGATCAGTTCTTTCATCTGATCTCATCTGTCCAGATATCATACATCCATCATCCTAAATCAATGACCAGCAACTGAAAGTTTAATTGATATACAGAATTCACCATGCACAGCTTGCATTACCAGGTTGGTGAAGTACTTCAGAGTCTAGGCTACTTCCTTGAAGAATCATGTGGGCTTGCTCAACTACTGAACCTGTCAATGGAAAGATTTGACAGCATACGCAAAGCCGATGCCGTCAAGTTCCAAGTAGATGGTTAGAGGTTCAAGGTGTCTGCCCCCCAACCTGTGCCAGGGCCGTCATTCAGGACCAAGTGCTGATACCTACATAGTGATCCAATGTTGCCTTGGTCTTGGGTATTGTCACTACACTTTATTCCCTCCTTTTTTCATCTGGATAGGGGTGCTCATCTGGCCAAATTATCTATTACACCTCAATTCTTCTGGCTTCTACTTACCACAGTCTGCTTTCCAATATTTGGCCAATCAGCTGCTTTGAATCCACCCGTCCTTCTTTGGCCACAATTAAAGAGAGCACCCCTTGCCTGCGGAGTTTGCCTGCAGACTCCAGTGTGGAGTTTGCCTGCAGAATCCAGTGTGGAGTTTGCCTGCAGACTCCAGTGTGGAGTTTGCCTGCAAACTCCAGTGCAGAGTTTGCCTGCAAACTCCAGTGCAGAGTGTGCCTGCAAACTACAGTGTGGAGTTTGCCCGCAAACTCCAGTGAGGAGTTTGCCCACAAAATCTAGTGAGGAGTTTGCCAGCAAACTCCAGTGAGGAGTTTGCCAGCAAACTCCAGTGAGTAGTTTGCCAGCAAACTCCAGTGAGTAGTTTGCCAGCAAACTCCAGTGAGTAGTTTGCCAGCAAACTCCAGTGAGTAGTTTGCCAGCAAACTCCAGTGAGTAGTTTGCCAGCAAACTCCAGTGAGTAGTTTGCCAGCAAACTCCAGTGAGTAGTTTGCCAGCAAACTCCAGTGAGTAGTTTGCCAGCAAACTCCAGTGAGTAGTTTGCCAGCAAACTCCAGTGAGTAGTTTGCCAGCAAACTCCAGTGAGTAGTTTGCCAGCAAACTCCAGTGAGTAGTTTGCCAGCAAACTCCAGTGAGTAGTTTGCCAGCAAACTCCAGTGAGGAGTTTGCCAGAAAGCTCCAGTGAGGAGTTTTCCAGCAAGCTGCATTGAGGAGTTTGCCCTAGCTCAACACAAGTCCTCTCAATTAGAGGTCCGGTGACCTAAGGCTGGCGTGGGCGCCACTTGCAAAGCGAGCCTCTGAAGGAGGGGCTTGCCCCTTAAGTCCCAAGTTTGGCCTGAGAGCAAATGCAAGTTTGGCTGTAGAAAACTTGCACCGGCCCAGACGGTATCTTCCTCTCACAAATTTCCAAGGCCAATTGGACCAATGAAAAGGCCTAGTTCTGGCCAACCCACTCCCTAAACCATTATTCCCCCCTTCATTTTTCCCCATGCCACACACAGTTGAGATGATGGAGTTTTCGAGTTTCGGAGCTGTGCACACTCAATGACAATGTGTATTGTAGTTCATTTGATCCTGTACGCTCTGGTCTCACAAAAAAATTGTCTTTGCTCCGACGGCAAAGATGATAGATGAATTTTTAAGATGCACACACAAGGATCAGGCAGGATGAAGCCAAAGGGGCCAGCCTACTGGGGCCCCCTCTCAGCTTGCCTGAGGGATTTGTGGTTCAGGAGCAATAATGCATCAAAGAAAAAAAAAGGACTATTATGCCAGAAAGTGAGGCAGCTCTCAGGCCAAACTTGGGACTTACGGGGCAAACCCCTCCTTTGGAGGCTTGCTTCGCAAGTCCCTCCAATTGAGGGGATTGTGTTAAGCTAGGAGTTTGCCTGCAAGCTCCAGTGAGGTGTTTGCCAGCAAACTCCTGTGAGAAGTTTGCCTGCAAACTCCTGTGAGAAGTTTGCCTGAAAACTCCTGTGAGCAGTTTGCCTGAAAAATCCTGTGAGCAGTTTGCCTGCAAACTCCTGTGAGGAGTTTGCCTTCATACTCCTGTGAGGAGTTTTCCTGCAAACTCCTAAGCTGGCACAGGTTGTACCAGCTTTACAGGCAGCATCCTTTGCAACAGTTTGGATATTATTATCATCAGACTGAATCTGGACTTTTTTCTTTGGAATCCAGATTAATCAGTTCTACAGGAGGATTCCTCCTTGGAGAACTATTATGTAGTTTGTTGAGGAAAATTCCTCCAGTAAAAGAATCAGTTCTGCTAGGGGGAATCCTTGTCAGCCAGCATCTCTAAAGTGAGGGCCGGTTGATAGAATGCTGGCTCTATGTTAACACTATTGAAGGTAGAAGTTAGGAGAGCGCAGTCTTCCTGACTGTTATTAATCCAACTTGGAAATTAGTCAGATTGGACTTGAGTAGAGGTTAGTTGGAAGGGACAACGGTGGGCCGCTACACTAAACTGCTCTTTTTTGAAAAAAGCAGGGTGTAGCAGCCTTTTTTGAAGCCAGATAGTGCTGTAGAGGTATTACATTATGCTACTGCTACGGGTAACGTAGCTGGCCTTCTGAGTTGAGGAAAGTTTGAGGGAGAGGGGAAGTCAAAGGGAGAGAGGGAAATTGAAGGGAAGAGAGGCAAGTCAAAGGGAAGAGAGGAACAGTCAAATAGAGGTGGTGGAGGGGAGAATGAAGGAAGTTGATTCAAGAAGTTAGTTAACAGGAAAACATCCCCAGTTACCTTGTAAGTGTTATCTATACTTTCAAGTGTAAGCTGATCAGAAAGTAGGCTAGGATTATAATCAGGGTGTGGGAGAGGAACAGAAAAGGTCCCCTCCTTTTATCCTAGTGATTGAAAACCTTGATGCCTCCATTAGTAAAGAGAAACAGGGCACAGGTGAAAACAAGATTGATTAAAATAAGGGGCTGGCTAAATGCACACCCCATTTTTGCTAAAAGCACGTCTTGGCATGCCCCATTTGGGGGAGTGCCAGGATCGCCAGCCCCAATTATGGTGTCCTCGTGGATGTACACCTTCAACCAAGGTGTGCACGCCCCAGACAGGGCCTGAGGGGCTCAGTGACCTGCCACTGGGTTATGCACGCCTCCAGTTGAGGCATACATCCCCCGTAGACACCTCGCCTTGCTCAAGTCGGGGCCTACACGGCTATGCACATTCTGCCTTGGGCAAATGAGGGCATGTACAACCGAGGAGACAGGAGGGAGAGAGTACACTCTCCTCTCATCCCTCCAAGACCGACCGGTCCTGGAGGGATGAGGAGAGAGTACACTCTCTCCTTATTGTAGCTGGGCAGGTAACAGCTTTACCCTTGCTACAAGTTTCACAAACTCAACCATCGGAAACACCTGATGGACGACATGGATACAAACCCAACCAATGGCAACAGCACCATCTTCCCTTTTTCTCTTGTTACTCTCCTTATGTTGTTTGGGGATAAAAGCCCCTGCTTTTGTCTAGATACCAGCTGGGACAACAGTTATCCTGGCTGTATGCGTCTCATGTTCTTTCTCTCTATGACTCCATCATGTGCACATTTGGTTGTAGGCTAGAAATAGCCGTCTCTTTTGTCTTTTGTTTACTCACGAAATCAGATTCCTATCTTGTTTTGGCTTGTTTTTTGCCTACTCAAACCTTTCACAGACAAGTCCCTTAAACACCTGTAAAAATCCTGGTTACAGTGGTAGCAAGCTTCCTCTAGTCTTTTTACAAACCAACCTTCCAATCCCCCAGAAACATCCTCTACCCACCGTTCTTTTTTTTCTTGAAAAAACGAGTTGCAAGGGAATTTCCCGACGATAGCCACTTGTGGAAATACCTCTGGGCCAGGGATATCTGTAAAGAGTAGCGGCCAACACCTGAAGACCTATTGTCAGGACCAAGCGTTTGTTTTTCGTCATCGTGGCTAGGTGTTGACCTAGTGTGTTTTGTTTTTTTGTTTGCTTTGCCCCTTCAAAGAACCCCTCCCCTTGCCAGTGCCAACGAGGCCATCGGGGCCATTGGACGGCGTGAACTATAGCCCCCAGGAGCTAGAGGCAATGCCACTGGTGCAGCGGGAGTACGTCCGCCAACACCCCAACTTCTGGGTGATGAGGAACCAAGCCGGGGTTTCCGAGTTGGAGGAAACTAACAACTTCGACGACGCAAACATCACTTGGGAGACCCAGCATGATAAAAAGCCGGAAATCCCCGCCTCCAGGGCGGAGAAGATGGCCTATGATGAGGCTGCCGACTTGGCAGCCAAACGGATCAGGTGGCTCTGGATGGAGCAAGATTCAATGGACATCAATGAGCCGACCCCTAAAGAGGAATCAGCAAAACCAACCCCAAGGGCGAGACCTTGCCCTGAAATGCTCTACCTTGAATCCAACATCGGTAAGGTGTTTTGTGGTTGGTCTTTCAACAACTGCCCCTACTTCAAAGGGGAGGTCGGAGCCGACATCAAGAGATGGCTAAACACCCTTGCCATCAACTTGAAGACCCAACGTATGGCACTTGGCCGGCATCCGACTACTGCAGGGAAAGGCCAACAGCAACTATGAGGATTTGGTTGCGCTGGAGACTGACCCCCTCAGCTGGGACGAGTTCTGCGACTGGCTACAGGACCTCAACCCAATCACCCTGTCGAAGCAGGTGATTGCGGACGAATACGACGAGCTGAAGCAGGGGCCTAACAAGTCTTGTCAGTCTTTCTATAACAGGTTCCATGAGTGGCAGCTGTGGGCGAAGCAGTATGGGTTTGCCTATGGGGAAATCTCTGGCTTCGTGTGGGACAACTCACCAAGGCGCTCAACAAAAAACTCCTTGGTCTCATAAGCATGGAGGAACAATGTGGGACGCCGATGTCTTTCTCCCAAGTGGTGGTCGCTGCCTTGGATGAGGACAGGATCTACCAAAAATTCTTGGCCAACAGCGTGGCAACGGCTTTGGGCTCTTCCTCGAACAAACGAGTGGCGGAGGGGTCTGACTCCAGG
Organism: Puccinia horiana; assembly: GCA_001624995.1. Taxonomy (NCBI): domain Eukaryota; kingdom Fungi; phylum Basidiomycota; class Pucciniomycetes; order Pucciniales; family Pucciniaceae; genus Puccinia; species Puccinia horiana. Next base: position 1,190,516 of record LWDY01000087.1, read on the forward strand.
TCAAAGAAGCGGCCGGTTATCTCAACCGGGTGCTTCAACTGCGGTAAGGACGGGCACATCAGTTCCAAATGTCCAGAACCAAAGAAGGAAAAGCAGAAGGCCTACTAGGCCAAGCTGTCTTTAAAATGATTGTCGGTGGGGTAAAGTCTCCCTCATCGACATTTGTGTCTTCAGTTGTACCTCTTTCTCCTTTTCCCTCCGAAATCCACCCCCCGTACTTCTGATGATTGTGAGAGCGCCTTTTGGCCGGACAAAATTGTTGTTACACCTGCTGAGTCTACTGATCGCCCAGGCATGGGGACAGTTTTGATCAAAAGCGGAGCCTTTGAGCCCCTTGAGATCCTGAGTGACAGTTGCTGCCCGACTACACAGAATAAGCTACTGCAAGTCTTTGATGAAGACAAACGACTGTGTGTGGACTTGAACCACACAGTGGGGGGACGCTTGGCCAGGGTCCTCATAGACACCGGCGCTGGATTGTTGTACATGTCTGCCACACTTGTTTCTGACCGGGGCTTCCTTGTCAGTAAGTCGAAAATGTCTTTTAGTGTCTCCGGGGCTTTTGGAGACATCATAAAAACCAATCAAACGGCCGTGGTACCTTTGAATTTTGAAGGAATCAGCATGAAGACAATGTGTAGAGTTGCACCGCTTTCCACATTTGACCTCATTCTTGGGCGGGATTGGATAGCGGAGAATGTTGTCTCCACTGACTGGAGAACCAACGAGTGGCTGCTCCAGTCGCCCAGAAACAAGCAAGTTTCTTTTTTTGCTAACCATTCCCCTTCTCCAACATCCTCCATCCATCACCTGCTATCTATTATAGCTGAGGAGCCGGTGAAGTTTTTTTCAAAGAAGGACTTCGAGCGACAAGTCACTGCGGTAGTCAGTGACTGCTACTTGAATTTAGTCTCTGATGGTACAGTATTGGGGCCTAGGGATGACATTCCCCCGGCACTTCCGTCCTGTTTTCCGGAGGCAGGACCTTTTAGGTCCCAGTTGATCAAGCTGACAAACCGACCTCTGCATCTCAGTGTGACAGGGTCATTGAACATCTCGTGGACACCGGCGACACTCAGCCTGTCCACCAGCCAGTCCGGCAGATGTTGCCGGCATTGTTGGGTGAGTTGAAAACACAGTTGGAAAACCTGCAGGAAGCCGGCTTTTTCCGGCCCTCCACCTCCGCATGGTCTTCTCCCATCCTTTTTGCAAAAAATCCAAACAGTGGCAAGTTGCACCTCTGTGTGGATTATTGGACATTGAATGCCGTTACAAAGAAGGACCGGCACCCCATCCCACTGATCCAAGAATTCTTTGATTCCTTGAAGGGGGCTATGTTCTTTACTAAGATTGATTGCAGCAGGGATTTCACCAGATGCGGATAGTGGAACGTGATGTCCCTTGGACAGATTTTGGGACAAAGTACGGCCAGTCATGCCATTTGGCCTGGTCAACACCCCTAGTACGTTCCAGAGGATGACCCACGTACTGAGGGAATTCATTGACAACTTTGTCCAGGTCTACCTGGACAATATACTAATATACTCGGAAACCGAGGAGGAGCATCTCCGTCATGTCAAGAGAGTACTTGAGGTCCTCCAGCGGGAAGAATTAAAATGAAGTGGGTCAAAGTGCTCGTTCGGCCAGACAGAAATTCAGTTTGTAGGTCACATGGTCTCTTACAACAGCGTCAGGCCAATGTCTGACAAACTGGACACTATTTGGAGCTGGCCCAGGCCAAAGAATGTACATGATGTGCAATCTTTCCTGGGATTTGCCAGGTATTACCGGTGGTACATGAAAAACTTTGCATGACTTGAAGGCAGGAAAAGTGACGAAACAGCAGGTGATCTACTGGCTGCCTGTCCATGAAGTAGCATTCATCCAGCTCAAGGACGCACTAACAACTGCGTCTGTCTTACTGATGCCAGACTTGTGCAAACCTTTCGTGGTCGAGACGGACACATCTGACTATTCTGTTGGGGCGGTTTTACTACAAAAAGGCAAGGACTTGAAGCCTCACCCCGCTGCTTTCAAGTCATGCAAGTTGAGCTCATCTCAACTTAAGTACCCCGCTCAAGAGCGGGAGCTACTGGCTATCCTCCATGTGTGGAGGAAGTGGAAAGTATATCTGGATGGAGAGGTGGAGACGATGATTTTCTACACTGATCACTCCTCCCTGCAGTACTTGGCAAGCCAAAATCTGCCATCCCCAAGGCTGTGTCAATGGATCGACAAGTTTTCCGAGATGGACATTGTTGTGAAAATGTGGTGCCAGATGCCCTGTCCAGACAATCGGACTTGGTCGTCATTGATGATATTGGGGACAAGCTGCATGCCACAGACTGGCCTCTGCTTGTCCTGTATGTAGTAGACAGGAGGCCCATTCCCTCTTGGGTGTCCAGAGATGATGTGGACCGTGCCTCTGAGAGCTTTGAGTTGTTTGATTAAAATAAATTGGCCAACACCCTGGTCTACCTGGGGAGGCCTGGGCTGAAGGAGTGATCTCCTTTCATTCCAGTTGCACATTGGTTGTCTTTGCTGACTCAACTTCACGATGATTTGGGCCACAGAGGATGGGACTGCACACTACAGATGCTTCGTGGTCGAGGATGGTGGCCTAAGCAATACCAGGATGTGAAAAAGTTCATTGCTACCTGCCCTCAATGCCAGGTCCATGAATGTCCCCACTCGAATCAAGAAACGGGGAAACAGATCCCTCTCCCAAGTGTGGGGCGGCTGATTTTGTATCAATGCCTGAGAGCTACAAGTTGAAGTATTGGTGGATACTGACAGTAATTGATTACTTCACGTCATGGCCGGTAGCGGTTCCCATGAGGGATGCCATTGCTGACGCTCTTCTGCAGCACGTTATCACTCCTTTTGGCTTACCAAAGGAATTGTTGACAGACAAAGGGGCTAACTTTTTATTGAGTGGGCTATACAGGTTCTTGAAAGCTGGAAAAATTTGTAAGTTAAACACATCCGGATATCACCCACAAACTAATGGTAAAAATGAACGATACAAGGGTATATTGGAAGCTGCCTTATTCAAATTGAACACTACTGGCGACCCGACAAAATGGGAGGATTTCTTGCTGGTGGCATTGTTCTCGACAAGGGTCTATGTTAGTGACAGCAGCAAATTTTCCCCGTTCCAACTAACGTATGGTGTTACGCCGCAACTGATGTTGGATCCTCCTGCCAAAGATGGCTCAACAGGAGCCTGTCCGGGGGAGGCAGAGTTGCAGGCACGCATTGCTGAGCTCAATGGAAAGAGACTCAAGGAATTGGAACAGGCAACAGCCAGAGCAGACCATAAAAAGGCTGCATTTGACAGCAAAATGACATTCGTCCGGGGATTGGAACCGCTGCTAATTGGGCAGTCGGTTAAACTCCAAAATGAGTCCCATACAAAGGGGGCTGCCAGATGGTTTGGGCCTTTCAGGATTAAGAACTTCCTCGACAACAATGTTTATATCCTGGTCGACCAAAACGGGGTGGAATACTCACAGCCTGTTAATGGTAACAACTTACGGCCGGTTTGCTTGCGGTCTCTTATCAGGAACAACATGTGGTCAACGCCTCCTGCCATAGTTCAGAAGGAACAGCGAGCGGAGGCCCAGGTGGAGAAAACCACTTTAAAAAATGCGCGGGCCTTTGCTACTATTCCACCTCCGACTAAATCAAAAATCTGGGTCAAGTTCGATGGCAAGTACATTCAGCTGGCAGCATCAGGATCCGGGACGGACCCTTCGAGAGGGGGGGGGGGAATTGTTGTAGCCTAAACCTTGCTACAAGTTTCACGAACTCAACCATTGGAAACACCCAATGGACAACATGGATACAACCCCAACCAATGGCAACAGCACCATCTTCCCTTTTTCTCTTGTTACTCTCCTTATGTTGTTTGGGGCTAAAAGCTCCTGCTTTTGTCTAGATACCAGCTGGGACAACAGTTATCCCGGCTGTATGCGTCTCTGTTCTCCTTACGTCTCATGTTCTTTCTCTCTATGACTCCATCATGTGTGCATCCAGTTGTAGGCTATAAATATCTGTCTCTTTTGTCTTTTGTTTACTCACGAAATCAGATTCCTATCTTGTTTTGGCTGCTTTTTTGCCCACTCAAACCTTTTACAGACAAGTCCCTTAAACACCTGTAATGAGCCCGGTTACATTATCCCTCCAAGAGGTCTTGAGGGGATAAGGAGAGAGTGTACTCTCTTCTCATCCCTCCAGGACCAATCAGTCCTGGAGAGATGAGGAGAGAGTACACTCTCTCCTTATCCCTCCAAGACCAATTGGTCCTGGAGGGATGAGGAGAGAGTACACTGTCTCCTTATCCCTCCAAGACCGGTCGGTCTTGGAGGGATGAGAGGAGAGTGTACTCTCCTCGCATCCCTCCAAGACCGGTCTGTCCTGGAGGGATGAGAGGAGAGTGTACTCTCCTCTCATCCCTCCAAGACCGACCGGTCCTGGAGGGATGAGAGGAGAGTGTACTCTCCTCTCATCCCTCCAAGACCGACCGGTCCTGGAGGGATGAGAGGAGAGTGTACTCTCCTCTCATCCCTCCAAGACCGACCGGTCCTGGAGGGATGAGAGGAGAGTGTACTCTCCTCTCATCCCTCCAAGACCGACCGGTCCTGGAGGGATGAGAGGAGAGTGTACTCTCCTTATCCCACTAAGACCAATGAGTCCTGGAGGGATGTGGAGAGATTGCTCTCACGCCCCTTCAGGCGTGCATCATCCTGCACGCCCTCAGTTTAGGCTGCTACCCCAGCCCACATCCTCCAAGGCGGATGTGGACGATCTGTGGCATGCACACCACTGATCAAGGGCGTGCCAGCTTCGGCACGCCCTTTGATCTGGAACAAAAACTTCCTCTGGGACGTGCACAACCATGAGGCATGCCCAGCCTTGCACGTCCCATTGGGGACATGGAAGGCCGGTACGTCCATGGTTGATGGACGCCCAGAATGTGGCTTTCACGCCAAAGGAAGCCTCACCGGAGGCATCCTTTTAGCAAATCAGGGGCGTGGTTTTAGCTGGCCCCTAAAATAAAGGAAAATCATTTACCCAATAGGCTATTTAGCCTATTGGGTAGATAGTTTAAGTCTTAGGCCCCGTTTGTCAGCAATTTAATTGAAAATGTTGTGACATCTGATCAAGTTTTTGCAGACCTGATCAGATGTCACACAAAAAAACACATATATCTGTACACAGCGGGACAAAAAACAAGCTCAAAGTGCGCTCCCCCACCACCCCAGTCCTTATGACGGCTGGAGACGTGCTCCGACACCTATGTCACCCACCATCACTGTGGCGAGCAGTCCTGCATGACGCCCCAGCAGCCGAGGCGTCTTCTGACGTTCTCTGGATTCATGGTGACACACTGTCCAGATTGCAGATGAAGTGTGACCTGCTGAGCCCGCAATCCAAGCAGGGGTGGGACCGGCAGGTGCTTATGACGCTGTATGAGACTAGCACCAAATCTCTGACCCACCACAGGTTTTGCGTGGCTCATGATTGCATTGCTTGCACCTGACAGATAAGATGATAAATAGTCAAGCTAATTTTGGCAATTACATTGACGGCAATTTTGGGTTGCTGATGTGTCTTGTTAAAATTCAGCGCGCGTCTCAATTCAGAACGAATTGAATACGCAAGATCATATGCAATTCTCACAGCATCAAGTCAAAACCTAACCCACATTCTCGTTTGACTACAATAACAATCCCTACTCGCACCGGCATCCAGCTTTTTCTTCACACATTTATATTACTAAAAAGTGAAGAAAAAGCTGGTAAGTAAATTTTTCAACTCAAAACAACTCAACAAATGAAATCAGTCAAGGAACTAAGAAATCAACAAATATCGCTAACAGACTTGCTTTCCTGTGTCCTTCATCCACATCCCCATCCATTCCAAACCAAAAACTACTGCAATTACTGCAGGTATGCATCTCAGAACCCGATCTCATTTCAATAACAAAAATCATTAACAACATTTTCTTACTTATCTATTTCTTATTCTTTTCTTCTCATTCTATCCTATCCTTTTCCTTTATGTCATCTTCAGGTGTGTGTCAGAGTCATGTCCGCTGTCCGTTGTTGTTAGAACAAAAACTCAAATCAATCTTAAACCAATCAGGTTTGCTTTCTCATTCTCATTTCTTTATCTATTTTCTTTTTCCTTATCATTATTGTCAAGTCGTGTATTTTCTTCTCAAATGTTTCTTAAATTTGTTTCTAATCAATTCATGCATTTATATTACTAAAAAGTGAAGAAAAAGCTGGCTTGCTTTTGCGAGTCCTTCATCCACATCCCCATCCATTCCAAACCAAAAACTACTGCAATTATTGCAGGTGTGTGTCAGAGTCGTGCCCGTTGTCTGTTGTCGTTAGAACAAAAACTCAAATCAATCTTAAACCAATCAGGTGCCTATATCTATTTGAATTCTACCCAAAATTTACATGCCTGAGGTTTCATAGAGCCCACACCCCACTGTCACCTTGGCCTTGCCTTTGGACGTTACTAATGGTCTGAAGCAACCCCTTTGAGTCTCCTACAAAGTGAGCAAATGCAGTTATCATCTAGGTGATTCAGCTGATTTGTAAAGCTAAGATTGAGGTGACCAGTTTCTCTGCTTTGGCATCTGCTTTTGCGTCCTCCAACACCATCCTCTCTTGTTCTTTGGCTCTAATCCAGCTATGGTGTTCCGCTTTGTTGGAATAATAGCAAAGAGGGCTACCACCACTCAGATATGAGCTTGATTGCGAACTGTGATGGCTGTTGCCTTTGCTGCTGTCAATGTGGTGGTCACCGCTGCTGTCGTGCTCACTGCCATCTATTGTTTCAGAGTTTTCTGTTGGCACATAGTCACTGCTGTAGGGGAAGCCCCACTCTTTGCTGGTTGTATCATCCGTCATGGACTATAGCTTTTCCAGATGTAGAAGATCTATAGCAGCTCATCAATTGAAGTTTCACAAGACAATCCTGTGAAACTAACACACCTCCGATCCCCTGCTCACACACTACTTCCCCTTTCACACCTTGGGTTACCAAGCTTCATAGCTCGTGGTGCGAGACAACCTCAACACCAGCTACCAAAAAAGTTGCGCAGAACTTTTAGTAGCTCGGATGACAACCTGAGGTGGAGATGTTCTGAGCGGTGACCCAAATATGGCCGACCCTCTTCGCCCAAACACGTGGACACAACTACTAGAGGCAATCAACAATGCCGGATTGCTTGAATCTCAGGACAATCCAGAAGCACGTAGAACACCAAGAATCCCTGTTCAAGGTGACAAGTGGTATCCTTTCAAAAGAAAAATGGTCCGTCATCTGTGGGATCATTTATGCAGCTGCCTCCTTATCCCTCTGCTAATGAGCTTATTAATGGTCATAGGAGCTCATTGGCTCTCTGATTATTGGGCACACCCATTCCATGCTGTCACAATCACTCTACTCCAAACTTTGTGCAACATCAACTTGCCAACTTGGGCTACTATTCAAGCATTTGTCTTTTACTCCAAACTCAAATTGTGTGAAAACTGTCAGTACTTGGAATACCTTGCTTTTCCTCAAGAGCAAAGGCTCTAATTGCTCAGGTTGGTGTCCCCCGCTGCAACTTGTGATGTGGATGAGTTTTGAGAATGTAAAGAAGGAATAATATTTAGTAATAATGTGCGCCTCTAGACTAAATACAATTTGTAAAAGGGGTCTAAGGTGAGCCTACTCAGTAACCCAGTCCTGGGTTACAACAACTTGCCCATGGCTCAACACACTAAGCTGACCCACTTGCTCTGGATTTCATCTTGGCTAGGATTTGTCAAATCCACTGGTCAACCAGCATCTTGAATTTTATCCCAAGCTGGCTGATGGGATCAACATCACCAAATTTTCACAGTCTCAAAAGCGGCTTCAACTCCTTTCTCCTATGTGTGATGTGAATGGGGAGCACTTTTATATCTTTGAACCAGTCCAATTGCGGTCAGCTGTTGTCGTCATGCCTCTATTTTTTTATCAATACCAATCAGTTTTGACTGCCAAGTGCCTGGTTCTGGATCAGAATCATATATCACGCACTGCGAATCATTCCAAATTAACGATACCAGGCAACTTGATTTTCAATGATCCACAATTAATATCATATGAAGTCAATGATTTCAATTTGGATTACTCCGAAATTTGCATGCAAAATTCTTGGCTTTTCATGACTGAATTCAATGGTTTCTTCCATGGTAAGTTTCCCACACTTGTGGTTGATGAACAGATATCAGTTATGTTTAAGATGTTTTGTCCATGGTTGGTAGAATATGACGGGGTTGAGGAAAAGAAGATTTGGTTTCCAAACCTATGGAGGCTCAAAGCCAAAGGAAAAATTATCCGCCACGTACCTATCACACTTTATTTAGATGACACTTCAGGAAACATCTCTAAGCAATTCAACAAACATATCTCGTTCTACTTCACATTAGCTGGCCTGCCCCCATATGTTTCCAATCAAGAATACAATTGTCATTTTTTGGCTTCTTCAAATATTGCAGGTGTACTGGAGATGTCATGGCAAATTGTCAATGAGCTCAAGTTAGTTTCTGTTTTTTATTATTATCATGTTTTGGTAGGGGTCTGATCTAGTCCAAATGCATCACAGTGAAATGGCAATTGAGGGTTTCAAAAGTTATGACATTAGTATTGGTGACTTCCGTGGTTCTATGTTTCCTAGCAGATTCTCCTATGCACACAGAAATCACAAATACTCCAAACCCAGGGCCATCTCTCAACCCTTGTTGAATGTATAATTTGTTGGTCAAGATGCAAAAGTTCAAGAAGTCTTCCACCTAAGTCAAGAAATTTTTGAGCTGGATGATTTGGGGTTCAAGGTATTTTTCTTTGGTGCTGAAGCTTCTGAATAATTTTTTGATTGTTGGCCTCTTTATATTTAGGCTAGAAATCCACCCCAATCATGGGCCCGAACCAAAACAAACACATATCGCCTACTTGACATTGCACAGGGAATAAACATCACTTGATTCAAGACCAAAAAAAATAGTTTTTGGTATAACCAATAGTCTCAATACTACTTTTATCAATGATTCAAGATCAAAGCCTGAAATCAAGATAAAGATGGATGAATTGGACCAAAACTGCCCAAGTGCTTTATATAATCCCTTTCTGAATCTTGAAGGTAAATTTGGGATTCATAATTTATGTGTTAAGTTAAATGATTGATAAAGTTGAATTTGGGTCATTACAGGTTTTGATGGAGTGCAAGATACTCCAGTGGAAATTTTACATGTTCTTCTTCTTGGAATTGTCAAATACTTAGCTCAAGATGATATTTCTAACCTCAAGGCCAATGAGAAATTGACCCTGATTGGACGCCTACAATCTTTCAACACCTTCTCACTCAACATTGATTCCATGAAGCCTCAATACTTGATCAAAAATATCAAAAGCCTTGATGGAAGACACTTCAAACATATCTTGCAAGCTTCTCCATTCATTCTTTTGGAGTATCTATCTCCAAAGAGGCATGACATTTGGCTGGTACTATGCAATCTGACCAATAATTACTCAAATACCAAATATCTTTTATCTGGAGGTGTTGTATATGATCCAGTGGCCAAGAAATGGGTGAAAGTGTCTAGAGAAGTGACCAAGGTTTTTGAGAGCAATTCGGAAATCCAACAGTCCATGGGCTAAAATTCCTCCTTGATGATTCCCAACAGAACTGGGCTATGTCCTCATAGCCTTGCCCTCAAGATTTCAAATGAGGAGCAGATTGATCTGCCCAATCAGGATCATTGAAATTAATCAGATGCATCTATTAAACCAGGTTCTCAAACTGAACAGTAAAGATGTCTTGCAAAAAGGGGTTTTCCTAGTGGTGAGTCACAATCAAGCTTCACTGCATTTTGATACTGGCTGATGGATGATCTTGTATTTCAAGTTGAAAAGGGAGGAATTAAGATTGGTTGGATGTGTAGAATCAATATGGGAAAGCAAATCAACATCAAAATGTCAGCATTACATCCAAGTCACAGGTTTTGAATTGAAAGGTGTATATGATTACTATCATATGCGTAAGTTGGTGAGGACCCCACATGATGCCATCATTAAGCCCAAGGTATGTGCTTATCTCTGTTGAGATGTTTCACCAATTCCTGCTTAATCACTAATCTGATCTTTGGTACATAGAGCATACTGGGATGCATCAATGTTCATCACAATTGCCATTGGGGGAAATGTCTTGTGGGGCTGACCCGAGTGGCGCGGCTAAAACAACTTCATACAAACATTAAAACAGTAGAGGTTTTGCACACAGATCAAGACCACTATGTAAGATCAAGACCACTATGTAATCAACTCCGCATCTCTGAGCAACCCTCAACTTCATAGAGATATTTCCAATCTTCCAAGATCTCATGTTGAACCTGAAGAATGGGTGGAGGGAGTGGCATCAGGCCTTTCAGTTTGGGCCCTCACTGGAGATGACCCACAAGAGGATGATGCAGAAGTCAATGAAAGCAATGATGAAGCTTTTGAATGGGAAGATGAAGATGAAGATAGTGGAGTGGAGTAAAAATTGGGGTCGGCTAAATGCACACCCCGAAAGGCGTGCTTTGGGGTGCACGCCAAAGCATGCTCCATTTGAGGGTGTGCGAGGCTCACAAGTCCCGATTATGGCGTCCTCATGGATGCACGCCCCAGACAGGAAACAAGGGGCTCAGTGACCGGCCACTGGGTCCTGCTTGGTGGATGCACACCTTGATTTGAGGTGTGCATCCCCCGAGGACGCCTCAGCTAGTCCAAGCCGAGGTGTTCAAGTCTGCTTTCGGTCTTGGAGGGGATGGTAGAGAGCACTCTCTCCTTCCTTCCTTCCAAGACCAATTGGTCCTGGAAGGAAGGAAGGAGAAATACACTCTCTCGTCCCTTCCCTCCAAGACCAATTGGTCTTGGAGGAAAGGGATGAGAGAGTACACTTTCTCTCCCTTCCTTCCAAGACCGATTGGTCCTGGAGGTGGGGAGGAGAGAGTACTCTCTCCTTATCTCTCCAAGACCGATTGGTCCTGGAGGAATGAGGAGAGAGTACACTCTCTCCTTATCCCTCCAAGACCGATCGGTCCCAGAGGGATGAGAGGAGAGTGTACTCTCCTGCCATCCCTCCAAGACCCACCAGTCCTGGAGGGATGAGAGGAGAGTGTACTCTCCTCTCATCCCTCCAAGACCCACCAGTCCTGGAGGGATGAGAGGAGAGTGTACTCTCCTCTCATCCCTCCAAGACCAATCAGTCCTGGAGGGATGAGGAGAGATTGCTCTCACACCCATTCAGGCGTGCATTGTCCCGCACACCCTCGGTTTGGGCTGCTACCCCCATCCACGTCCTCCAAATCGGATGTGGAAGGCCGGTACGTCCATGGTCAATGGAGGCCCAGAATGTGGTGTGCACGCCAAAGGACGCCTCACTGGAGGCGTCCTTTTAGCAAATACAGGGCCTGGTTTTAGCCAGCCCCTAAAAATTTCATTCTTTCAAAATTGTAAATAGATTATCTCCTCTCCTTTTGTCTAATTGTCTAGTGTGCATACATATACATCAACCAATCCCCCATTAAAAAAATGGTGATAGGCAACATCTACGGGTGTCATACTACTGATGAGCCAGGGCTCAGCAGGTCAACGAGACACATGATGCATAAGATGTGGTCCCAGATTCACTTCACACAGGTCAAATTAGTGTGAGAGTCTTGCCAGCCAAAGGGTTAGAACTTGGGTCTTTGTGCTCAATACACCGCCAATCCAAGTCTAATAAATTGCTTGTTTGACAAAATGGAGGTGCGTGGGTTACCCTAGACATTGTTATATTGCCTATTGATCAAACCTGGCCAATGTTCTCAATCATCGGCAAGGGCTAAGTGCACCTGGCGGCTGCTCTAAAGATAGCCGCAAGGGTTTACACGGGCTCAAGGCCCAGATGCAGTACCCTAACCCTGAGGTCATCAGGGGAAAAGCATCCTGTCTGGTTGACACAAAGTTGCCCTCTTATATAACAAATCAACCTACGTACGTACCTATTTTCTCACCTTGCCTTTTTGCTCGAACACAAAAACAATGCCACCCTCCTGGCTTTCTCCAGATTGAATCTTCAAGTATTCCCTACCGGATTGCTCGCCGGCTGTCAGCCTCACCGTTTTGGGACTCAATGCTGCTCAGCTGGGTTATAATGGCGAACGCTTCAGGATCCAGTTACTATGAGACAATTGCACCTAGACGCTCTGGCATATTTGTTGTATTGGATTGAGTACAGGCATCAAGCTCTTGCTCACACATGACATGGAGTCTCCTATGCACGCGGCCTCAGGCGTAATATCCAGTACATGGTGATCAACTCAATCATCAGGGTCAATTATCTGTAGCCTACGACTCGTCTGATCCAGCACCAGACTATCATTGTAGCCAATCCGGAATCCGTGTTGATCAAGTCAAGCAAAGCCTCAAAACCAAGGACACCTTCAATTGCAACGAAATGGCACCCCGCACACCTGTTACCCAGTTACTGTACATTCAAGGCAAGTCTCAAAGCAATTCATTCGGGAACAAGCCCTGGATACGTATCTCAAACCAAGTTCTGTATCAATTAAAGGATTGCGCAGTTGGTTACAAGGAACCATGACCACGCCCTGAACACCAGTCCTCAGGTATGTCCTTGGTGGTGTGGCATCAATTAGCTTCCGGCCAACCAACTGAAATTGCCTATATATTGCATCAATCAACACTGAATGCTTTACCATCACTTATCTCTTACTCATCATTCTTCTCCATCTCGCATCACACCTTCCCAAATTCACATTTTTCTTCTCCTTTGCGCTCCAGAATCAACTTGTATAACCTCTTATCAATCACTCAGCTACGCTTTTAACCCAAGCATGACAAACACTAGAACCCCCAACCACCCAACCACCCTTACTGGCCTATTTGATACTCTTGATATTGTACGTTTCATTCCTCATTAATTGTCTGAACAACCGCACTAATGCGCACCAAACAGTCACAATCTGAAGCTCCAGCTGCGAGCCAGTATGGCTTGGTTGTCACAAAATCATTCCTCTAGTGTGGGGAACTCAAAGGCCTCAACCCAACTGACTTTCAGATTACATTAGCAACCAACACAGCTGTTAATAATGTCCTCAAACCTGAAAAGAGATTCTTGATAACCAGGAAATTCATCAGTTATAATGACAGATTGCCCCCGACAATTACTTATAACCAGGCGGCAATTACGTATACTGGCCCAGCAACAGAGGCAGCTCAGGAGCTCACCAACAAGATGAGTGTGGTCTCGCTGGGACATGTTGTGTCGCGCGAAGAAGTTGTTACCAAGGGTCAACATGGTCCCACACGTCTTGAGGTAATTGTAGCACATAACAATTGGGACGCACACGTAAGTTGATTCATTCAAAAATTTCATGTTTCAGGATTGATGATATCATTTCTCTGGTTCAGGAAAAGTGCTACAGAGCGTACAACATCAAATATGTTGTTCCTGGTAGCAAGAAATTGGTTAAAACCTTCACTATATATCAACCCGGACGTGAGGTACAACTCACGGGCAACCTGGTCAATTTCGATGTTGCCAACATGATGGCTATTGTGGTGGTGAGTCTTCTTGATCATGTGGCTCTTGACAGTCCTAACCCAGCATCTTTCTGGTGAATTTGGTAGCGCTCATGCTTGTAACCCACAAGCAAGTGGCTCCACAGCCTCACCGTCCCAGGGCGGCCGGAACTTGTAAGCTTGTTCCCTCCCCTCACCACTGTTGAAAAAAAAGCTGAGACAATGTAGCAGTGTTACTTTTGGTCAAGCTTCACCTCCTAAACCCTTGACATCAGGCGATCATGGCAAAAGAGTCACTTTGAGAGGTCCAAGTCTTGGAACGACTCCAGACAAAGGCAAGGGGAAGATGACAGAAACCAAAAACTTGGTTGATTCTTCGGAGGAATCAATGTCTGAGCTGGAGGTCAAGGACATTAATCCGACCCCGCCGGTGACGACTTTGAAAGTTGGCAGAGGAAAACCCCAAGAAGATATACTCAAAGCTGCGGCAAAGAGGATGAGGAGATCTTAAGGTGAGCTGATTTTGACGCCTTTTGCATGTGGTCGGCTACAGATTAGAATTTTGTCAATGTCAATATTACTAGATTTGTGAGCCCAAAATTCATAATGTCTCTTTCGACACAACATATCAAAATCTCACAAAGTAGTGTGAGTCTTATGTGAAGGTGAATGATTTGTCATTTGAATCTCAGTCCCTGTTCCTATACCCCTGAAGCCCTGGGAAATTGTATGTTGCCTTTAATTACCAGAGCACACAGACTTCTTCCTCAGGCAATTTGTCTGCGTTGTGACATGCAGTTGAGCAAAATTTGAAAGGCAATATCGTCAAGGCGCGGTGAGACCCCGGCTGTTTTCTGCCAGACGACAGTGATGTCAAAAGTAAGCCAAAACAAAAAAGGACACGAATCATGCCCGGCTGTTCTTGTAAAGTTGTGTCTTCTGAGCTCGAGAACAATGAAGAATCAATTGTCTCCTCCATCAATTATACTCTTGAACACAGCCTTGGCACATGCAACATTGAATGCATTGCTTGTGGGGCTCTCCACTGGTGAGGTGAATTTACTCTTGCCAATAGGGAAGCTGACCGAATCGAGTTTAGTGCTTGTTGTCAAAAAAACAAAGTAATCCTTTGGGATGTAGACAAGTCAGCGCCGGGTTATCCTTTGAGCCTTCAGAGCCTATTTACAGGATCATCAAAACGTAAGGGACTCACTCATGGCAAATCGAGTATTTACGCAGACTAACATCATTCTGGTCTTGATTAAACACTGCAGGATGCAGGGGTTTTCAATCACTGATTCGACTGTACAACAACAGTGTAAGATTTACCTTGCTTGGTGCGAATATCGACCGATCTGTTCAAGGACCTTTTGGAGTGAATGTTTTTTGTATAAGTGGGGCAATGACCCACAGGATTTCCAGCATCAAGCCCGATTTGCCTGACAGTGCCGGGTTTTCTCAAATATTTGTTGTTGGAGAGGCAAGGCTCAAAGAAACCACCTTCAGAAGGCTGCCGCAGTGAAAATGGAGCTGGTGATTGTTCACGAGTTGATGAAGATACTCGATGCAACCAATCTGTATGCAAGTTCAATCCTAGGAGCAAATGATTCAAAGACTCTCGTGCTTGTCAGAGTGCCGAAGGCTGGGTGCAATCCTAAACAATATAATGAACCTACTGTTGAAGAGGTTGCACTCGTGGTCGAAGGCGATGGAGATAAGATATTGCCAAGACACATACTACTTCATAGAAAAGATTGAACCTTGCAAACGATGACGGACCTTCACTCATTGTATTTTCCTTTAAGATATCCCTTGATGTTTCCGTTCGGCCAGCAACATTGGGATAATCTTTACAGGGCAACAACTACTCGGGTTGAGTTCTTTAGTCTCATCGTGAAAAAAACTGTGACTCATGTCATGCCCAGTCTTTAACAGGAAAGTCGGCTCCCTTGAGTGGTTTGCCTATCTTTTATTCGAGCACCACCACAAATTCTTGGCAAAGCACTGTCTCAAGAGCTTATAGTAGACTTCTACCCATGTGTCGAGAGGGGTCGGCTAGATTTTATCCGAAAGAATCAAGAAAAAATGAAAGCTCGTTCGGTCTCTGGAGAACAATGGCGAGCCTACAGGGAGAACTATTATATTACCGTCAAGCTTCCTCAAGCGATGGCAAAATTGTATCAAGACTCTATGGCCATTTGCCATAGGTTTGGACCCCCATCACTCTTCATAACAATGATGGCTAATCCTAAATGGAAAGAAATTGTTGATGAAATTCCACCGGGCGCTCAAGCTTTTGATCATCCAACAGTGGTAGCAAGGGTGTTTAATAGGAAGGTTAAAGCCTTAATCAACAAACTGGTCAAAATGCAAAGGCTAGGATCTGTAGTGGCTTACGTATCAACAATCAATTTTCAGAAGAGGGGACTTCCTCAGATTCATCTAATGGTGAAGCTGGGATCAAAAGACCGACCGACAACTCCAGAAAGTATTGATCTCTTAGTAACAGCTGAAATCCCAAAGGCAACGGCAACCTCTCCAAAGCTTCATAAGTTGGTGGGAGAATTTATGCTGCATGGGCCTTGCAAGGGACCCGGGTGCAGGTTAGGCTATCCCTGACCATTCAGCCCGCAAACTGTGACAATTGATTGCACCTATCCAGTCTATCAAAGGCGCGACACTGGCGAATCCATCAAGAAGCACCTTACAATTTTTGACAATGGCTCAGTTGTGCCCTATAATAAGTTTCTCACTCTTCTCTTTGAGTTTCATATTAACATGGAGGTTCCAGTGAATGCAACTGCTATTAAGTAATTGTATAAATACATTACAAAGGGCCACGATAGGGAATATTTGAAGCTTGATGGAGGGGACTAGACAAAGACATATGTCGATGCACGCTACGTGAGCCTGCCGGAGGGTAAGCCATTTTCTATCTTGAGTGGGGGCTCTGCTAACATCAGACTCTCCACAGCGTCGTGGCATCTGTTCAAGTTTCCGCTGTCAAATCGAAGTCCAGCTGTTACAAGGTTGAACCTACATGATGAGAACAAACAAATGGTGTTCTTCAAGTCAACTGATACAGCCGTGGGCCTGATCTCCTTGGGTAAAGGAACGAAAATAAGTCTGACTGAATTCTTTGAGCTCAACAAAGTCAACGTCTGTGGAGAAAACAGCCGGCGGGCAAATAGTCTGTTCTACAAAGATCTGCTGACCTTTTTTGCTTGGAACCCTACCGCAAAGGAATGGAGGCCGAGAGCAAGCAAGTCGGAGACGGTAGGGCGGCTTTTTGGCAGGCAAAAAATTCTACTTGAGAATACTGCTTCAGCATTGCAAAGGCATAACATCATTTGAAGACCTACATACAATCAACGGAGTTGCAGCTGATACATACCAAGAAGCATGTAACATGCTCGACTTGCTGGTAAATGACAACTTGTATGATAATGTGCTTCACAAAGCGGCAATGGTCAGGTCAGGCTTACAGCTGGCAAGAATGTTTGCTCTGATGTGTGTACAAACTCCCACAAGCTTTTCAAAAGCCATTGCGAAAACTTCACAGACAATATAACAAGGGTGGATATGTGAAAGAGGAACAGTCCTCAATTGAGCCTGAAAAAACGGCACATCTTGGTTCTCGCAAGAGTGGGCACCATCTTGCTTGATCTGGGTTCAAGCTTGGCTCTCGCGGGCATCAAGGTGATGTCGGCAGAGAAGAAGCTGTTAAAAAAGCTTGAAGAGAATGTTGAGGTAGGAGATTCACTGGAGACGATCTTGGCAAGGTTGACTGCGAACATGGAAAAGTTGAAGGGAGATCAGAGGAATGTATTCAATTGCGCCTGGTGATGGCTCACTCTCTTACCTTGATGGCCCAGGGGAAACTGGTAAAAACTTTGTTCTTAATACCATCATCAACTTTGCCAATGTGCATGGCTACCGGAGGATGGTTGTCCCGTCCTCAGGCGTAGTGGCTTTGTTGTTGCGCTGAGGGCAAACAGCGCATTCAGGTTTCAAGATTCTGATAGACATTGAGAAAGGTGGAGAATGCAGTGTCAATGACAATGGTCAACTTGGAGACAAAATACGAGCGGCACACCTGATACTGTGGGACAAAGTTGTTACGATCCATCAAAATGCAATTGATGCTGTTGACAAAACACTCAGGGGCCTTTGCAACTGCAATTTGCCTTTTGGTGGAAAAGTGGTGCTTTTCTCAGGGGATTTCCGGAAAATTTTACTGGTTGTACGACACGACGAGTATCCACTGTCCTACTTGGCAACAATCAAATCATCAAGGGTATGGAAATTGGTGAAAACCTTTTGATTGGGTGAAAACATGCGGTTAGCATCAAGCGAGGGAAAAATCTCAGATGCAAACAAGGTATTTGCTGAGGGGCTGCTGTCGCTGGGAGAGGGCCGACATCAGAAGACAGATTTCAATGTAATAAAACTCAAGAAAATGACCACCATTGGATTCAAATCATCAGCTGAAGGTCAAAAGCAGCTCATTGACTTTGTGTATAGTGAACTCACAAATAACTTCAAGCGCTCCCATACAAAGAATATCAAGTACTTGAAGGAATGTTGTATCCTTGCATCTCTGAATAGAGATATCAAAGATCTCAACAAATTGGTAACAAAGACTCTGCCGGATCCTGGCCATGTCACTCTCTTGATAGATATTCCAGAAACTGATTGCTGTGACTCCCTACCAGAAGAGTGCCTATGCAAGTTAAGTATTTCAGGGCTGCCAGAGCATCGGATTCTGCTGAAGGTCAGTATGCCGATTGTAATCACGAGGAAGCTCTATGGTAAGAGAGATGTGTGCAATGGTTTGCGCATGCTCATTACAGCTGTTGGCGATGGTTATATTTTGGGCAAATTGATGTCCGGTTCTTTCAAAGGTGATGAAGTTATGATTCCAAAAATAAAGCTTCAAAACAAATCGTTGAAATTGACTGGATTGAGTTTTTTTAGATATCAATTCCCTTTGGCGCCGGCATTTGCGATGTCTGTCAACAAAAGCCAAGGCCAAACATTGAATAAAGTTGGTGTTTACCTTGAAACGGACGTCTTTGCGCATGGACAGCTCTAGGTTGCCTGTTTGCGCGTATCCAATGTGTCAAACTTGTTGATAGCCAAGCCAACGTCTCAGGCTGGGGTGGTAAACGTCGTGCACAAACGAATCTTTAAACGGCATAGGGTTTGAGTGTCAGGACAAGTTCACAACCGTTGCTTCCAAGACATTATAGGAGATTTATGTAAGTGGTTATGGTTGTATCTTTGTCTTGGCGGGTCATATTGTCCTTGAATGCTAACAAGAATTGCCAAATTGCTAAGCCAGACAGGTGCGTGGCAACACAAGAAGTTGAAGAGAAGAAGACATAAGGCAAGGATAGTACTGCTAGCATGTGGCCAAGAGTAATTTCAGTTTTTAAGCTGAAATTTTTAAGAGTAGATCTAAAGTTAACAAGGACAATTGATAGTAATGTTGCTGTTGAATTGTCATGGAGAACAGTGAAGGAAATGTTTAAACAGATGGAACTGGAACAAGACACACATAATTGAGGTTAACATGAGTCTAAAGAGCACTTTGAAAGCTTTGCTTATGAACTATGTTTGGGATAGGCTCTGGGTAAGCCTTTCAGTTAGGAATATTCAAATCATTCCTGAAGAGGACTGTTTTGGAAAACCCCATGAACTGATTCTTGATTTGAAGTCATGCTCCAACTTGAGTAATAAATTTCAGATGAGCCGTGAAGCATGGACTGGGATAGCAAGAGCAAATGGTCACCAGAAAGACATGCAGCAGCGCAGCCGCCCTTGCCTCTAGTCTTTTTTATAATCCAACTACACTACCACCATTAAAATCTGCCCAGCTCTTCCCTTTTTTTATTGCCTACCCCCTTTGCATGCAGCAGAGGGAAGCATGTCATCAAAAAATAAGGGGTGGTCATCTCACATTCCAATGCCCAGATTCCCATCCTCATTTGGTAGATTACCAGAGGGATGATGAGCAAATGAATAGAACTTGTAATCCAAGGAAGTAGGAAGCAATGTTTCATTTTTCCATGGTTTGCCTGAATGTTGTGCTATTTGATGTGATGTTTCTAGGTGGGTTTTGATGTGTAGCATGCACCCCAGCACCCGTGGAGTTTCAAATTTAACATGTGTCATAGAAATGATGGGTTTCAGTCCCACCTGATAAGAGATAGGTCATTGAACAGTGATTGGAATATGACAGGATCAGAATTATCTAGCTTGGAGGATTCAGATGAATGCCTTTCAAAATCATGAGTGCCATAAATTTGGCACTCAGGAATTTTAAAGCCCAAATCCGATTAACTTGAGAAAAAAACCCATACACAAAATGCCTCTGCAAGCCACCAAGCCACACCCACAACCTGCCCACCAGCAGGCCAGTGATTTACTGCTTGTTATTCTTGGCTTGACCAGAAAACACAAAAGCCAACACTGAAGAACAAGCCATCATGCCTTGTACCAAGTCTGTGTGATCATCCCGCTATCGCCTCAGAAGTCTTCCACCAGGCATTTGTGCCCTGGAGACCCAGAGGGTAAATGAAACCAAGGACCGTTCACTCGATAATATTGAAGTCTCCAACCCCAAGAATCAAAGGATCTTCCTCGAGGAGACTGAAGAACCCCACCCAGCCATTGCGGACGGGCATTCAGCTGTAAAAGAAGAAGAAACCACAATTGAAATTCCTGAACCCAAACCAGAAATCCCCACCGCCATCTACCCCCTTCCACCCAGGAGGCTATATCCTACAAATTACCTTGCACCCATCAACACCAATGGTGTTGGTATTGAGATCAAATACTACATGTGGCTATCCGTTCTGCGAGCCACCCTTGGGTATGGACCGAGCAGTCTCTGAATGGCAGGAGACTTGTGGTCCGAAACAAGTTATTTGGTGGGATGGCGAGTTGTATCACATCAATGCCGGAATCAATATCTTCACCTGGCAAGCCATTCGATTCGCCGTTTCCGCCCAATTCTCTAAGCAAGAGGCACATGTTGGCTACAAGATCCAGCACAACACGTCCAATGAAGAGGATTTATGGCAAGCCATCATCCAAAGTATGGAGAAAACCGCCTTGCCATGATAAATACCCAGAAAGTGTGGTCAGAGTACTATAACCAGGTCAAGTTACACTTAGCTCAAGGCCAGAGATGTATTGTATGATACATGCCCACTCCTCCTGTGCCCAGCCAACCAAACGGACTCGGGAAGGCACCTGTGAGTTATTTTATAAACCATCAGGTCCAATCACTCTTGCTGATAGCCTTCCGGTTAACTAGGTTATTACCTACTTGCCCCAGGCCAATCAGTTGCAAGTCACCGAGCCAGCTCCTGTGCACGATGTGAGTTATTTTTACTATCTCTAGGCTCAACAGCCCAGGACTATGACTGATTCTCCTCCTGTCCATCCATCAGACCTTACCAATATCTCTTCAAGCATCCCAACCACGCAAGTACCATGATGTCTAAATTACTTGGGATGGCATCCTGCAAGCCCAACACTTGGCCAACGTGCACAACCTACCCACTGCTTCACCAGAAATAATGTTCCTCATGTCCTCTCAGGCCATCCAAGCCCTTACAAACCCGCGGCTACTCCTATAACCCACACAGACCACATCCACCGAAAGCTTGAATACTGGTCTCCGAGCCTCAAATACCCAAGAGCTAATGATGGATGAGTTCCTCTCGCTTGCATTCATTCACCAGGATGATTTTGAGACTCGTGATCGTATCCAGCGCCTGAAGATAAGACACTGGACCTATTTCAACCTTAGCTCTGAGATCCAGCGCCTGAAGATAACACACTGGACCTATTTCAACCTTAGCTCTGAGCGCAGCTTGCAAGACCTCAGATTTGAAGAAGGCCCAGCCAAATTGCTATGCTTAGCAGCTGCCAAGGCGCGCCAAAACATAGAATAGAGAAAAACCACCCTTTCCTAACATGAAAAATCCTTGATTTGTCACCTCATCATTTAAGAGTCCCAATTTTGAATACAACAATAATGTTTTTTGAGAAATGCATCTAATACATCATGAGTTCACCAGTTTATGATGCGCGCCAAAACCACACACAATAGATAATCCCACTTCATCACAATATCTCTAAGAGCCCATTCACTCCTTTCCTAGACCAATCACTCCTTTGTGACATCACAAAGAGAATGATCAATCCAAATTTATCAATTGGAAGAAGTCTGAATGAGCAAAGTGCGGCGCGGTGACCCACATTCTGGCGCCCCCCCCCCACAGGCTTATTGCTTGCAGCTCACCAAGATTTATTTCTCCAATCGATCTTGCTGACTCAAAACTTTCTTCATGTCCAATCCCTTCCTTGACCCTGCATTCTGGCCAGATGCACAATCACAACAAGGTCAAACAGCTCCCGCATCCAATCAACGCCTCCAGCCCAATGAATTGGGTAAGTGAGGTCCAAAAACTTGGGTATTTTATTTGCCAGTAGCCCCTCACTCATCTTGACTGTGTACCTGGTAGATGAAAAGCCAAATGGGTCACCCCTCCCCAATTTGACAATGATGCACACCAAATTGACTTGTAATCCGGCTGGCAAGGGGGAGGCCAACCCAGCACTGCTCATCAATCGGCCCCGTTCAACCAAATCTTGGCTGTTCTTGGTGTTGAGCCTTCCCCACAAGACACGGTTGCACTAATAGAATCTGTGAGCCATTTGAATTTGCATTGATCCATATGACCCACCCAGAACAGCGGCTGGCTAAAAGTAAGCTGTTTACTCTTCAGATGAGTGACCAAGCGCGCACATTGCTGTGATGAGCACATTGTCCACCGTCATTGCCGAGCTTGCCACCATGAAGGAAATAGTTCTAGCCCTCGATCCCATGCCGCTACAGTTGACTCATTTGTTTACTTGGCATACTTCTGCTGCAACCGTGCTGAAAGAAACCACATGATTGATAGGACTCCATACTTGAATCCACTTGTGATTGCCTATTGCAATGTGAAATAGAAGCATACATCACCAATGGCACTGAAAAATTGCTCCAAAGGTGTGTAATGGTTAGTCCCCATCACTCACGCTAGAACTAGAATGCAAACTACATGAACCCAAACATCCCAACCACATCTAGCACCGCTTGAATGCCAAATCACCTGCCCCCCAAGTACATCTCACAGGAACGGAAAAGTGTAGCCCATGTGGTTACCGAGGTTAAGATACACATTAAACATGTGAGAAATAAGGCCCGTAACATCTTGCTTATGGGTGTTATAGCCAATACAAACCCACCATACATACCAACAATCACCAAGCTTTCCCAACTACTTTGGTGTCACTGTAAAGGCCTCAAAACTGGATGTACAAATGATGAGATTGATGAGCTCATGCCAGCTTTGCTAAAGGTATGGATCACATACCTCCGATTAGCCACTATGGTTAATCTATTAAACATCACTTATCAAAACGTGTTGCAATGGGATCAAATCAACAATCAACTTGACCACTTGTGACAACATCCAGCGGACTACACAAAGCAGTAAGCCAAGTAGCTCATTCAAGTGCTGTCTCACTTTAGGCTAACTACAGTTATTTCATCTGGCACCGATTAACCAGCAACATTGATGAGCAGTTGTTTGCCTTATCTCCAATGCTTAGTGATTTGGAGACCGAGGCGGTCCGATGCGCAACTCATGAGCAGGTTCAAGCCAGGATGGCCAAGCATACCTGATATCTGAGTGGGCTGCTCCACTGGCAGCGCTCTGCCATCTCTGCATCCTCACTCTCATCAGCAGACCATTTGGTCTTGCATGTGGCCCATATCCTTTCTACTCTATCCATGCATGTTCCATTTTCCAATACGAAATGAATCTAAAGGAATTTGCTGTCTCCTCTGATTTATCTGGCCCACCTCAGTGACCAAGACACCACTTTAAGTCATGGATCATGGAATTAGCTCCCCTATCAGAATTTGTGAGATTGCGCACATGTGCTCGGATTCTGAGCATGTATCCGAGCTAAAGCACTGAGTGAGAAAGCGGATCAAATGCTGGTGACCAGATACTGTCAATTTATCCGACATCCGCAAGATATGAATGGGTCCCTGCCTAAAGAGTCTCGCGGATCCAATCAAGAGATGCCGTGCCGCCTGCGCCTCCAAATTGTTATCACAACCTGACCCAACACAGGGGTGACACCTTTGTATCTGTCACAATGCCACTCCACTGGTGTTCCACGGTGACGGTGTTACATCTGATTCTCTTTGGTCAGTTTACCGGTGCCGGGTCACTGGAGAGAGCTAGTTGGGCAGCAGGGACATCAAACTTGTCCCACTGTGTAGTCATGTGGGTTACCTCAACTCGGATTGCACACAGCAACCGCTTGGTGAAAGGCATCATACCCTTCTGAAGTTCCTCTGCCTTTTCAATAAAAAATGCCATCTTGTAGTTTTGTGGACAATTCCCATTCTCGGTACAATCTCACCGGTTCCATTTTGTGTTTATTGAAACGGGTAGAAGCATAATATTATACAATCCAGAAGCTACCTGACTTGAATTGCATATATAAATACATATAAAAGAACATCTTAATTAGTTATCACTTTGGAAGACTGGATGGTTCCAAGTAAGCAAGGAAAGAAAGGATGAACATTAAATGACAAAATTCCAAGGATTGATGCCAGTAAAGATTCACTGAGATTCTGACCAACATCTTTGGCATTAAGTAGTAAACCAGATTGGCTGTCTTTTTCCAAGTCTGACTGGGATAATGATGCAAAGCAACCAATCAAAGCTCCTACAGATTTCAAAAGGCCACTTCAATTTCTTCTGATTTGAAATGCATATAAGACAACACTTGTGCAACCATCTCAAGCCTCACCTGTCATGCATTCACTCCTTGTGATACTAGAAAGCTCACTGACGCCATTGCCAAGCGGGATAGGCCACCCAATCCAACAGGGACAGGTTGAATTTTTGTGCGGGGTTGGAAGGGCAAGAGGCAATTCCAAGGCCAAGGTGCAGCATCTACACGATTTTCACCTACTCCGGTTTTGATTATCACCTTTTCACCAAAGCCAAGGGAACCACCTTCAAAGCCGAAATTGGCTGTGTGAGCTCAATTGCCTACCAAGTCACTGTCTTCATTCTGCAAGTGGTCTTCTTTCTCGACTCGAGTCCCAGCTGTGATGATTGGGTCATCTCCTTCCGGTAGACCCAAGTTGGGAACACCGGAGTTCATGTAGTTCACAAGGTTTCAAGCCTCTTTGTCCAGGTTGTTGGCACTATCCAGTGATTGAGGCCTAATTCAATCATGTGAGAATTCCAGAGAGAAATGTGTAGAAAACACTCATCCTTCGCGGAGATCAGACATGAGTAAAAAAATGAAATCAGACCAACATTAAAATGGTATTGCTTACTCCAATACCCCATTCTTTTCTTCACAATGAACATTGCCTTCATTGTCGGACATCTTCGGCAATGGGAGGCATGTGGAGTGCTAGAGAGAGAGATTGATATCTGGGATTGCTCTGCGTTGATGAAGAGGTAAGTGTGGGGTGACATAATTTTCATTGGGGAAGACTAAGAAAAGCTAGGTTAATTGGTAGGGAATCCAAATTGAACTGAGCAGACTTCCATCTGTCTGGATTGGTGCAAGTTCCGTAATCGGATCTGGCAAGACAATCGGCATATTACCTTGCCTCCATTCGATGGGCTTGGTGTCACTATGCAGGTCTTGTCCCCCATCACTGCTGGCATTGACTACTCTGATAGGCTGATCAGAGTAGTGCTTGGATTGTTCTGTCCGCGTAGTCCTCAGACCCCCAGGCTTGATGGGTGAGCTGGCCCGATGAGAGCTTGGAGCTGAGTGGTCAGAGCAGTTTGTCCACTCGGACCAAACAGGTTTGAGCAAAAGGCTTGATGGGTTATCGGACAAGGAGAACCCCAACGACTTGGTCCGGACACAGCTGGTTTAATCAAACCAGCTTTTCTTGACAGGATCTCGGAATTGGTCCAATGAGTCCCTATCATCGGACCCGGTGGAGACGAACAGAAATTGGACCTAGTCTGATGAGTCTTCTGGTCCAACCACAGTGGCCCAAGCAGTCTGCTTGCCGGTCTGAGCAGTGGGCTCACCAAACTGAGCAGTACCTGCTCACCGGTCCGAGCTGTGGGCTCACCGGTCCAAGCAGTACCTGCTCGGCAAGCAGGTTGATCTGCTGGCTAAGCAGGTTACAAGATACCTGCTCGGCAAGCAGTTCAAGCAGCTAAAGGTACCTGTTCGGCAAGCAGGTCAACCTGATGGCAAGCAGGTACAGGTACCTGCTTGCTGAGCAGGTCAACCTGCGGGAAAATCAGGTGAAAGTGCCTGCTTGGCGAGCAGGTCATACGGCTCAGGCACAGCTACCTGCCAAATCCTTGGGATAAGTGTTTAAACAAGGGTTCAAACCACTTAAAACTGGGTTTGAATGATTTGAACCTGGGACTAAAGGATTTAAAGCTGGGATTAAATGATTTAAACCTGGGTTTAAATGATTTAAACAATTTATACCTGGGTTTAAATGATTTACCTGAGGGTTCAAATGATTTAAACCTGGGTTTAAATGATTTAAACCTGGGTTAATGATTTAAACCTGGGTTTTAATGATTTAAACCTGGGTTTAAATGATTTAAACCTGGGTTTAAATGATTTAAACCTGGGTTTAAATGATTTAAACCTGGGTTTAAATGATTTAAACCTGGGTTTAAATGATTTAAACCTGGGTTTAAATGATTTAAACCACTTAAACCTTGGTTTAAATGATTTAAACCACTTAAACCTTGGTTTAAATGATTTAAACCACTTAAACCTTGGTTTAAATGATTTAAACCACTTAAAACTGGGTTTAAGTGATTTAAACCTGGGTTTAAACCACTTAAAACTGGGTTTAAGTGATTTAAACCTGGGTTTAAACCACTTAAACCTGGTTTTAAGTGATTCAAACCTGGGTTAAAGCCATTTAAACCTGAGTTTAATTGATTTAAACCTGGGTTCAAGTGATTTAAACCTGGGTTCAAGTGATTTAAACCTGGGTTCAAGTGATTTAAACCTGGGTTTAAACCACTTAAACCTGGGTTTAAATGATTTAAACCTTGGATTAAACCACTTAAATCTGTGTTTAAGTGATTTAAACCGCTTGAAACCAGGTTTAAGTGATTAAAACCTTGGCTTAAACCACTTTAACCAAGGTTTAAACCACTTTGATTGAGGTTTAAGTGGTTTAAACCACTTAAACCTGGGTTAAAGTTGTTTAAACCACTTAAACCTGGGTTAAAGTGGTTTAAACCACTTAAACCTGGGTTAAAGTTGTTTAAACCACTTAAACCTGGGTTAAAGTGGTTTAAACCACTTAAACCTGGGTTAAAGTGGTTTAAACCACTTAAACCTGGGTTAAAGTGGTTTAAACCACTTAAACCTGGGTTAAAGTTGTTTAAACCACTTAAACCTGGGTTAAAGTGGTTTAAACCACTTAAACCTGGGTTAAAGTGGTTTAAACCACTTAAACCTGGGTTAAAGTGGTTTAAACCACTTAAACCTGGGTTAAAGTGGTTTAAACCACTTAAACCTGGGTTAAAGTGGTTTAAACCTGGGCTTAAGTGTTGTAAACCTTGGTTTAAGCACTTTAACCCAGGTTTAAGTGGTTTAAACCACTTAAACCTCGGCTTAAGTGTTGTAAACCTTGGTTTAAGCCACTTTAATCCAAGTTTAAGTGGTTTGAAACAAGGTTTAAACCACTTAAACCTGTCTTTAAATGATTCAAAACTTGGTTTAAACTACTTAAACCTGTCTTTAAATCATTTAAACCTTGGTTTAAACCACTTTAAACTCAGGATTCAACCGGGTCGGGTTCGGGTCGAAAAACACTGCCCAAACCCAACCCGCTAAACTTCACGGGGCCATCTGGGTCGACCTGGTTGTATGAGGAAGAAATAAAATGTAAACATTTCTTTTTTTGTGTGTATGTACTGCTGAATTGACATTTATATATACATGTATGTATATGAAATTGTCAGACACAATGACAGTCATGACTCATGAGTAGAGAGATGAAAAAGAAAAAAAATTATTCAGATTGATTGACGATCTGCACATCAAACTCATCAAGGCCTTCGTCATGGTAAATCCAGTCTTTCAGGCATACAAGCGCCTCCATTGTAGTGGGGGTGAGTCGAGACCTGGAGTCGCTGATAATTCTCCCTCCAGTTGAGAAAGCTGACTCAGATGCAATGGAAGTCATTGGAGTGATCAAGATTGGGGGCAAGTATTGCGAGTATGGGAAAGCAAAGGAAGTTGACCTTCCACCAACCAAGGAGGTCAAACTTCTGATCATCACAGATGATTGACGGCTCGTTTAGATAAATATTGAGTTTGGCCGTTATAGTTGCCAATTATGAGTGGCTGAATTTCTTTCCAGCAATGAATTTCCTGAAACTTGCATCCTCTGTGTCGTCTTCTCCAGAGGTTTCCTTGTGAGATTCATCTTGATCATCATTGTTTTTATTGTCCACTGCCAAACTTTACTCTGCTTTCTTTTCAGTTGCAAATATGTGGTTGTACCATGCATAAAGTTTGGTCTTGAGTTCTTTGATTTCAATGTTAAGTTGAGTCTTGTTTGAGCCGGATTCCATGGAGAGTGTAAATTCCAGAAGGTAAAGTTTATATCAAGGGTCAAGCACGACCATCATTGCAGTTACATCCTTCATTTTTGACCAGTATTTATCATACTTCTCTTTCATAGGCTCCATGAGGTGAGCAATGTGATTGGGGCCAGTCTGCAAAACATTTTTAAGATGTTGATCAATCTTGATCATGTTCCTGTAGAGCAGGTGTGCAGTTGGGTGATGTGTCACACAAAGCCTTAATGTGGCTAGGGAAAGGTTTAAGACCAAAAAGATGATCTGTAAGCAGGGGAACGGGAAAAAATCTATGAACGAACATGAAAAACAAACCTGAGTTGAATATTGAAAGAAAATCTTTCATTGCTGCGAGCTCAGCCCATTCACCAGTAGTTGGGCAAACGGCGTAGTGGGAATCTCTCATAGAAAGATAGTCAAATGCCTTTTTGTAGGGAATTTCCGAGTTGATCATCAAGTTGGTGGAATTCCAGCAGGTTGGTAAAGCTTGAGTTGGAATATTGGACATCTCACATGCCTGTTGGAATGCCTGCTTGTGGGAAGGAGTGAATTTAATGTATCAAACACTTGCTTGGATCTTGGCAATTGCTTCTGATATTTATTTCAACCCATCTTTCATGATTAAGTTGATGATGTGAGCCGCACAACACACATGGAAATATATCCTGCTTAATTCAGGCGGATTTTTGCTTTTATCTTGGAGGACTGAAGGAAAGCAAGCCATAGCAATGTCGTTTGATGTTGCATTGTCTACCGGGAGGGAGGAGATTTTATTGAAGATGTTCAAATCAACAGCTACTGATACCAGCTGCTTGGCAATTGCCAAGCCAGCATGAGGTGGTATCAGCCTTAGAGACAATACTCATTGCCCAAAAGGCTTCCATGAGATTGTCTCCATGAATTAATTTATCTTTGTTTGAATAAGAATTAATCTGTTGAAAGATTATCTCTTATTTTACTTACAATTGATTGATTAAAATATGTATTTCTCTAATTAATCTAGTTCTCATCTTTCATATCTTGTTGTATCTTCTTTATCTTTGTGATGTGATGTTTAATGTTGAAATTGATTGAAGTTCAACCAATTT
This sequence comes from Puccinia horiana, assembly GCA_001624995.1. Taxonomy (NCBI): domain Eukaryota; kingdom Fungi; phylum Basidiomycota; class Pucciniomycetes; order Pucciniales; family Pucciniaceae; genus Puccinia; species Puccinia horiana. Next base: position 1,219,911 of record LWDY01000087.1, read on the forward strand.
AAGCTTGAATATTACATATATTCAATCTCAAACCAAATCCATCCCACATTGGTCAGAAACTGTTTAATCTATACAGGAAAATTCTCAAAGGCCTTTTCCAGCCCCTGCCCCCCTTCCACTTGTTCCTCACTTTGAAATTGAACCACCAAAGATTATCCACTTCATCACCAACTCTCATTGGCGCTTGGAAACCTCAGAAAGGTACTCATTTGGCGTATACTTCTCACTTTACAAGTGTTTGGTCTACTCCATTGTAAGTCTCTTTTCCTTGGATACTTTTTTACTCAATTTTCCATTTTCCTTGTCTTGATCTCTCATGATCTTTGATCATCAACTCCTATAACTTTCTTCATCCAACTCTTTTCCTCTATCATCTTTCTTCATCTTTCTTGGCTTTGATAAGATTACTCAGGTTTCTAGTTTATTGACCTTGACCTTTAGTCAGAAAAATCTTGATTGACTAGACTTAATCTAGATCAATACCTTCCTCAGTTTCACTTTGAGGAGGAGGCATAGAGATTACTCCGCTCTAGCTGCCGCCTGTAAGACAGCCTTAATAATAATAATTAGTCTTTTCTATTTTCTATATTTTTTTATTGTTCTCCCTTTTCCTCTCCTTCTCTTTCTATCTCTAAGTTGTATCCCTCCCCTTCCCAGAGTAATACAACCTTTGATAGCATTACCTTGTGTCCAGAGGGTCACGTAAGAGACTCAGACTCACAGGTGGTGGAAGCTCTTTAAAAGAAATGATGTGCTTGCGGAGAGACCAATCAGATAAGATGTAGTGAGAGGAGATCACCATATACGGTGTCTGATGCAAAGAAGTCCAAAGATCTGTTGTCAAGGCAATTCATTTGGTTTCTTGTAATTCACTTGAGATTTTTTTTCATTGCTTGAAACACTTCCATGATGTCCTTCTTGATTGTAGTTCGTCCAAAGAGCTTTAACTTGGGTTGCAGAGATTGCACAAAGGCTTTGAAGATCGGGTGCTCAACCAACGTAAATGGTTTTTTGTTGGCAATGATCAACTTTGTCAACAGGTCTTGTGATTTGTTTTGATTGAAAACCCAAGTTGAATTGGATGTACTGTCCGATTTCATCTTCAAAAGTGTTTGTTGGCTTTTGGAAAAGAAGGAATTGCATTGGGTGAGGTGTTTCCAGAGATGTTTTGTGCCATTTGTTGATGCAGCACTCATACTGGTTTGACAGTATTTACAAAGTCCTTTCTTGTGTTTGCCTAGTTGTTTAAAAAGCAATTGGGAATAAATATGTTTGAATGATAATTAGGAGAGAAATTGATTCATTCCAGCTTTAAATTACCGACCTTCTCCTTGAGCATCGAAGTGAGACCATATATCACTCATTGTCTTCCTTTGTTTAAGTGGCTTCTCATTTTTGTTTTGAGACTGAGAGCTGGATTCAATACCTTTTTGTGAAGGCGGTAAAACATTTTCTGAGTGCTTTGTTGATCGGATTGATCCTGGCTTTCAGAGATAACCGCAATATTGGCATCCACATCAGATCCAGGTGGCTTGGTGTTGATTACTGATGATGAGTGAGTACACTTGGACCTTGTGTGTCAGCCTGCTACTATTCAGACACAACCTGAATAGAGCACACTTAAAAAAAATACTATAAAAATTTACATAAATAAAAAACTATGTAATAATGATAGAGACATTATTACATAGGCTATAATAAGAGACATTATTACGTGTACATATAATAAAGAGAAATTATTACATGTACTAAAGTGTAATAAACATGGTTTAGTACTATTACACAAGTATAATAACCCTCAAATATTAAAACCTTATTTTACAAGGTTTACCACTAAAAACACTTGGAACCTTAAAAATAAGTTGCTTCAATAACAAAAAACAAATAAAAATAGAAGTCATAAATAACTTCTGAACCTTAAAAAAAACTTAAAATATTATTGGATATTCTGAATATACATGAAAAATAACCTAGGGTACCTCACTTACAGTTCCCCTTAAATCCTACTCCTTCATGTACTTCTCACTTCCTCACATGCACTCAAGCATCACGGGTCACAATGTAGTGTACACATTACATATACATCTCATATATCCATACTAACTGGGTAATGACCAGAAAATGAAGTAAAAATGAGGTGTTGTGTAAACTGACAAAGTTAGACCCAACTGTGATGTGAGGAATCCAAGCCTGCGTCCCAGTTCAGAAATTGGGAATTGGGCCACAGACCCTCCCAAAATACACGACACCCCTGTTGGAGGAGTTGTAAAAATAAGAGAAAAATACAGGGTGTTTCAGAGCGCCCCAAAAATATGGCAAAAACTCCTCTGACACCCAAAATCCTGTTGCACCTCTTGTAGTGTGGTGTTCAAAGATTTGTACAGGCTGAATTGGGCCACAAACTGCATCCCAGCGCTGCAACTGGCCCACGCCAAAGGTTACAAGGGGTCAAGGACTCAACAAGGCTTGTTACCAACCAAGTACTGACCCCCAGACCCTGCTGGTGAGCGCTTTCAGCCCCTTTGGCTATTGCCACACCTCACAAACTGGCCCAGGCCAGCCAGAAAAGTGCCACACCACTCCAAGGGAGGCATTATGAGCCCTACAGGGATTCTAAAATTAGTATATAAGAACCCCCATGCTCCCACCAAGTTGAAAATCATCTTCATTTTATCCTACACAGTTATAACTGCCTAAATCAACCAGCTTCAACCTAGTTATTTGCCTTTTATACCTGTTATACTTGAATATCAACACAACCCACCTACAACAACTGTCCCCAGAAATCTTATCAACTCTTAACCACCTTTCTGAGCGCTTATTACATCAGTTGGACCACCTCTGAAGATCTCTTGGCCTTGGAATAGCACTAGTGAGTTTTATTCCTCTGTTTCTTCAGCATCTGGGTGTACTCCTGCTACAGGACCAGATATTCAGGTACCCAAAAATACCTCTGTCTTTGGACAGATCCGGATTCTTAAGAGGGCACTGTAAAAACCCCTGTTTTAACAGGCCCCTCTGTGTTTTAAAATAGTATTATTTTATTACATTACCTTTTATCCATTAAAAACCCATCCCATACCATTTTTTGCCACACATTTGGGCATTAAAATCACTTTGCAGCTAGTGTAGCTAGAAGGATATCAGTCCTTGGCATCACTGAGCCTGACATTGTGACAGTCATGTTGAGGTAAAACCGTCCAATGAATTGAAACTTGACACCAACATTTGCTGTTGAGGGTACAATATTGAAGGGGAAGGGCTAAAAACAACAGGAGGGTGACATCTTTCAACTCAGTCAACAGCAGTCACCCTCAGTAGATAATCAGGTCTTGGGCTGGCCCGATTACCTGACTGATTCCCGAACCTGACCCAAGACTGAAGCAGGTCTAGAAAACCGTGAATCAGCTAGAAGGCTGCCCAATTAGCATCGGGTCAGCCCGACCCAGTTACATCCTGACTCAAACCAAGGTTTAAGTGTTTTAAACCCAGGGTTAAATCACTTAAAACTAGAGTTAAATGTTTTAAACCCAGGTTTAAATCACTTAAACCAAGCTTTAATTGCATTTAACCCAGTTCAAATCACTTAAACCAAGATTTACATGTTTTTAACCCAGGCTTAAATCACTTAAACCAAGGTTTAAGAGTTTTAAACCGAGGTTCAAATCACTTAAACCAAGTTTGAAGTGTTTTAAACGCAGATTCAAATCACTTGAACCAAGGTTGAAGTGTTTTAAACGCAGGTTCAAATTACTTGAACCAAGGTTTAAGTGTTTTAAACCCAGGTTTATATCACTTAAAGCAAGGTTTAAGTGTTTTAAACCCTGGTTTAGATCACTTAAAACAAGGTTTAAGTGTTTTAAACCCAGGTCCAAATCACTGAAACCAAGGTTTAAGTGTTTTAAAACCAGATTCAAATCACTTAAACCAAGATTTAAGTGCTTTAAACCCAGGTTTAAATCACTTAAACGCAGGTTTTAAATAATTTAAACCTAGGTTTAAATCATTTGAGCCCAGGTTTAAATCATTTGAACCCAGGTTTAAATCCTTTAGTCCCAGGTTCAAACCATTCAAACCCAGGTTTAAATCATTAAAACCCAGGTTTAAGTGGTTTAAACCCAGGTTTAAGTGGTTTAAACCCAGGTTTAAGTAGTTTAAACCCAGGTTTAAGTTGTTTAAACCCAGGTTTAAATCATTTAAACCCTGGTTTAAATAATTTAAACCCTGGTTTAAATCATTTAAACCCTGGTTTAAATCATTCAAACCCTGGTTTAAATCATTTAAACCCTGGTTTAAATCATTTAAACCCTGGTTTAAATCATTTAAACCCTGGTTTAAATCATTTAAACCCTGGTTTAAATCATTTAAACCCTGGTTTAAATCATTTAAACCCTGGTTTAAATCATTTAAACCCTGGTTTAAATCATTTAAACCCTGGTTTAAATCATTTAAACCCTGGTTTAAATCATTTAAACCCTGGTTTAAATCATTTAAACCCTGGTTTAAATCATTTAAACCCTGGTTTAAATCATTTAAACCCTGGTTTAAATCATTTAAACCCTGGTTTAAATCATTTAAACCCTGGTTTAAATCATTTAAACCCTGGTTTAAATCATTTAAACCCTGGTTTAAATCATTTAAACCCTGGTTTAAATCATTTAAACCCTGGTTTAAATCATTTAAACTCTGGTTTAAATCATTTAAACCCTGGTTTAAATCATTTAAAACCTAGTTTAAATCATTTAAATCCAGGTTTAAATAATTCAAATCCAGGTTTAAATCATTCAAATCCAGGTTTAAATCATTCAAATCCAGGTTTAAATCACTTAAGCCCATGTTTAAATCATTTAAACCCAAGTTTAAATCCTTTAGTCCCAGGTTCAAATCATTAAAACCCAGGTTCAAATCATTTAAACCATTTAATCCCTGGTTCAAATCATTTAAACCCAGTTTTAAATCATTTAATCCTAGGTTTAAATCATTTAATCCCAGCTTTAAATCATTCAAGCCCAGGTTTAAATCATTTAATCCCAGGTTTAAATCCTTTAGTCCCAGGTTCAAATCATTCAAACCCAGGTTCAAATCATTTAAACCCAGTTTTAAAGCATCTAATCCCAGGTTTAAGTGGTTTGAACCCTTGTTTAAACACTTGTACCAAGGATTTTTCAGGTAGCTGTGCCTGCTTGGCCAGCATGGTACCTCTACCTGCTTGGCCAACTGGTTGAAATGCTGGCAGAGCAGGTATAATGTACCCGCTTAGCCAGCCGGTTGACCTGCTCGCCGAGCAGGTAGCTGTACCTGCTTGGCAAGCAGGTTGACCTGCTCATCGTGCAGGTATACTGTACCTGCGTGGCTAGAAGGTCAAACTGCTTGCTGAGAAGGTACTTGTATGTATCTGCTTGGCCAGCCGTATGACCTGCTCGCCAAGCAGGCACTTTCACCTGCTCTTCCGGCAGGTTGACCTGCATGGCGCACAGGTACCTGTCGGCAAGCAGTTACCTGTCAGCAAATAGTTACCTGTCAGCGAGCAGTTACCTGTCAGCAAGCAGATACCTGTACCTGCTTGCCATCAGGTTGACCTGCTTGCCAAACAGGTACCTTTAGATGCTTGTCCAGCAGGTTGACCTGCTTGCCAAGAAGGTATCCTGTAACCTGCTTAGCCAGTGGGCTGTCCTGCTCGCCAAGCAGGTAGCTGTCCTGCTTGGTCAGCAGGTTGACCTGCTTGCCGAGGTACTTGTATCTGCTTGGCCAGCTGTTTCACCTGCTTGGCCAGCAGGTTGACCTGCTTTTCAAGCTGGTACAAGTACACGCTCGGCCAGCTAGTCAAGCTGCTGGTGAAGCAAGTACTTGTACCTGCTCGGCCAGCTGGTCAACCTGATGGCTAAGTGGGTACTTGTACCTGCTCAAACAGCAGATCAACCTGGTTGCCGAGCAGGTACTTCTCGGACTGGTGAGCCCACTGAATGGACCGGCAAGCAGGTACTGCTCGGTTTGTTGAGCCCACTGCTCGGACCGGCGAGCAGGTACTGCTTGGTTTGTTGAGCCCACTGCTCGGACCGGAAAGCAGACCGCTCGAACCAGCAAGCAGACTGCTCGAACCAGCGAGCAGACTGCTTGAACCGGCAAGCAGACTGCCTGGACCGGCGAGCAGACTTCTCAGGCCACTGTGGTTGGACCAGAAGACTCATCAGACTAGGTCCTATCTCTGTTTGTCTTCACCGGGTCCGATGATAGGGACTCATTGGACCAATTCCGAGATCCTGTCAAGGCAAGCTGGTTTGATTAAACCAGCTGTGTCCGACCCAATGATCCACTCGGACCAAGTTGTCAGGGTTCTCCTTGTTCGAGAACTGATAGAGCCTTTTGCTCAAACCTGTTTGATCCGAGTGGATAAACTGCTCTGAGCTCTCATCGGGCCAGCTCACCCATCAAGCCTGGGAGTCCAAGGACTACTCAGACAGAACAATCGGAGCACTTCTCTGATCAGCTTATCAGAGTATTCAATGCCAGCAGTGCATATCCATTTTTTTCAGGGGTGGGGACAACAGCATCGAGGATGATGAGGGGGCTGGAGTGGAAAAGGTGGAATAGGCTGAGGCAGAGAGGATGACACGGGCCAAAGATGCCAAGGGTCCTGCCCTTGAGCTGGAGTGGGAGGGCCCTACTGAGGGATAGTCTGCGGCGGGAGTCTGGTGGAGGCAAGTGATCTTCATCCTCCTCCTCATTGTTGTTGTTTACATTGTCACTGGGGTGAAAGCGAGGCTGAGAGGGCGGCAGGGAGAGGCTGGCATAGTCAGGATCCATGCAGAGCTGCATGCTACTTTTGAAGTTGAAGACACTGGGGTTACTAGGCTTCATGGTGATCCTGGCAGGACCATCCATTTTCATTCAGGGGAGGGGAGGTAGTTGATGATCTGATGGCCAGCAAGATTTGCGTTTTTGTCAAAGACTTTGACGGGAGGACTGGTTTGGTTGAAGGCGGCTCAGTGGTAGATTGTGGTCTTGGTGACAATGTCCAGGGTCCAGTCATTGATCCACTTCCGAAACAAAACATCCCATGCATCACATGTGATTTGATACTCTGGTTGTCCTTGATGTTGAAGACTCGTATGCTTGATGTTGAAGACTTGTATGCTTGATGTTGAAGACTCGTATGCTTGATGTTGAAGACTCGTAGTTGCCTCTGAGCTGTGATCCAAATGGTGGGAAGGGTTTCAAGAGAAGTAGATCAGGATGAATGAACGATCAATCAATGGCTGCTAGTCATTCAGGCACGACTGACTGACCCGTAAATAATTCTTGGCCTTGGATGCATGAATTCACTTTTGGTGTGTTGATCGGTCGTTACATGATGCTATTGGAATCGGCAAGATCGATACTGATCACTCTGGAACAAAAGCTGAGGGAAGTTTCAGTTTGGAGAGCTCGGCATGAAATGACCATCCCAAGTGCAGCATACTGTTTTGCAGATCTTCAAACGTGTCAGGAACTACAAAGCCGGCAGCCCACATAGCTTTGTTTTTGGCATCAGCTGTCTCAAGGTCCGAGTTGGCCATCGAACCGCATGCCCAAATTGAACTTCGGTTGTGAACTGATCATTATATCAATGCACTATGATGGTAATCCAAGAATTGGTCCAATTTGAAAGCCCATTTGACGTAAAGCATTGACATCCAAGGACGGCATTTGAGAAATGACATAGTTTTCTTGATTTGCACGTGAATGGTGGCCATTTGTCTGTCAACAGTTGTATTTTGAAAAATCACAACAATTAATGCTAAATGACATTGCTCACTGGCCAATCTTTGTTAGGATTTGAGAGAACCAGGAATTAATAACCAACAGTCAAACTATTTCAGGATTTGAGAGAATCAGGTATCAAGACAAAAATTCTGGGATTTGAGAGAATCAAAAAACTCCATGATAAGAAAATTATACCGGTTGATAGCTTCTCAGGATTTTGGCTAGCATACTTACCAGTGGTCAAGGTTTGAGATCCTATTGCTAGACCCAGCGAAGTTCCTTCCCGCACCCCTCAGGTGGCCGGGTTCCTGCTCTAATATGCGCTGCGGGTTGCATTGCTGCTAGAAAAAAAAAAAGAAAGCAATGGCATTCACTCGATTAACTACATAGGTTTGTGATTGTTTTTTTTTGAATCGTAAAAAATGATTAGCAATGTTTGCTACAGGCTGGTCAAGACATCTATGACACTTGAGTGCCACGGGAAGGTAGCAAATACACTCCAGCACTTGGTTTCACTCATGGCCATCACAACTCCTTGCTTGACTAAAGACCATGAACAATTGTATGATTCAATTTCAATAATTCCAAACCTCTCAGGTCGTGTAAGTCAAATCAGCCCGTGACAATTTCAGTAGCTTATTCTGAGGTTCCTATATTTCCCTTTTGGCAGGTTGAGGCTCCTGTTGCTCATCTTGACAATTCCCTTTCAGGTCAGCCAAAAACACATCTCTCCTTGAGGTTAGCATTCTTTGATTTTCTGGCTCAGATGAAAGACTAAAACTGGCTAATCCAACATTTTTTCCTCATCATTCAGGAGCCAGTTTGTGCTCACGAGCTCTGAGGTTATGAAATCAATATATCCCTGACATACCCATCGACCCTCTCTCTGTCCAAACTGCACACCATTCTTATCTGCAAGCATGGGTGTCTTGTCTATATGGACTTCACAGCTTTCTAGCCTCTTACCAGCAAGCAAAAGGTAGGGCAGGTACAAACACCCGACTTTTACAATTGGAAGACAAAATTCAAGCCATCCAATCATGCTACAATGAGATTCCACAGCCGTCAATCCAGCCCTCCACTGATACAATGGATCAACATGCAATTTTTACAGAGTTGAAAGCATTCAAGAAGCAATTTCTGGGCAATGGTTGCCTTGAAAATCTACCTAACGCTCTTGTAGGCCTACATAATCAAGAGAACATTGAAATCTTAACTACTCGCATTGAGAACTTCTCATTCTCCGCCATTGGATTAATCACCTGTCTCACCAACCCCACAGGTTTTCTCACTGGAATCGGAGGTGTCTCAAGAGTTTGACCAAGGACCCCAGTGCTTTTCTTCGGCAAACTCGAAGCCTTGGAAGCCCACACTTGGCAATCACCCGTTCACAAGCCCCGGCCCGACACCTTTCCAACCCGCGCTTACCTCCTTTGACCTACATTCCCTATCTACTCCAATGGCTCCTCCTCTTCAATTCAAGCCACCCCCACTGCAACTCAAATAGATGATGCTGATGTGAGTTAATTATCTTCCATTTTTCAAGAAAGAACAAAGCAATTATTTTAACCTTTCACCACATCACTGAGGTGACAGCTTCTCCAACAATGTACTGGTAGCAATGATCATCGCTAGACTGATTCACACCTTGTGTTGTTGCAATTTTTCATCCAATTGCTGCTATAGGCTACAGAGCACGCTCTGGAGTCGATTGCAAGATGAATCAAGGATCTAAAGAAACAATTCACTTCTGTTCACCAACTTTGTAGAGGCAAAAACATTTGTAAAGCCAATCCAAGTGATGACAAGCTCGAGAACCCAGACAAGTCACTTGTGGATGATCAAACCCCCTAAGGTCATGGTGGATGTGGCCATGCTCAACCTGAGATTGGGAAAGAAGGACTGATGATTTTTCTGCAGTACCAAGCAAAAGAAGGAGGAAGACGAGGATGGTGTTGTTACATTGGCTGGCACAGAACAAAAGCCTTTGCCCGCCTCAGAAGCTCAAGCAATCCTTCGCCAGAGACCAAATAAAGATTCAAACATCATTGGCTTACATACCAAGGAAGCTCGACCAGTTTGGATGATTTTTACCGTGCTCCCTATCCCCTCTCCCCCTCTCAGGCCCATTACCCCGGTGGATAGTGGCGCAACCCGAGGAGAAGATGATTTGACTTACAAGCTTGCCAAGGTCATCAAGGCTAACCAAGCAATTCGTAAGTTTGAAAGCAAAGGGGCTCCTGCCCATGTGATCACAGAGGTTGAAACTCTTCTGCAGGTTATTTCCAAGTCACCTTGCTTCTTTTTTTGTCAAAATTTGCCACCTAAAGGGAGACTTCCCTTACAAAAAAATGATATTCATGACCACACATCTTTATTTCATCTGTGCAGTGGCACATTTTAACCTACATGGACAACAATCTTCCCGGACAACCGCAATCTCTGCAGAAGTCTGGCCGACCCATCAAATCCCTCCCAGCGCGTCTAAAAAGGAAAGAAGGTTGACTGAGAGGAAATTTGATGGGAAAACGAGTGGATTTTTTGGCGCAAACTGTCATTGCAGGAGATCCCAATCTTCATCTAGATCATGTTGGTGTACCTGATTTGATTTCCAGGAACTTGGCCTATCCAGAGCAAGTTACACCGTTTAATATCAGCTATTTGCAAGAACTTGTCCAAAATGGGATGACAAAATATCCAGGAGCAAGATATGTAGTTCCTGATATAGCAGATCGAATCAATTTGCGATATAACAAATGTGCCAATACTTTTCTCCAGTCACCACAAAACGTTTTGGGGAACCCACATGAGGGTGACTCCTCTTATCTCAGATTTATCTAAGGGTATATCCTCATTTTAACTTTGTTATATCTTGGGGTATATCCCATGTTGAGGGGCACAGGGGTTGCAGGACTGATGGGAACCGACTGGTCTTTGTGAAAGTGTGTGAACACTTGTGTAAAAGATGATGATGATTTATTCAGTGAGTCTTTGTCATAGGGGAGGACTGAAGATGAACTAAATAGGCACTATCAAAGTACAAACTAGGTAGAAGCATACTGGTGGATATGAGCATAACTGACAATCTCAACATCCCAGACTCATCTCAGGGTATATCCCAGACTCATCTCAGGGTATATCTCAGCCTTATCTGAGGGTCTATCTCACAACAAGGGATATCTTTCGGTCCAGACAGGTGGTGAGTTGGGTCAAAAGTTTGAACTGGTATTTTCAACTTCTTAAATTGCAAAATAATGAATGTGTCATTAGGAACATACCCCATTTTCATTTATATTTGTGTTTTCTTTTTATCCTCTTTCTCATAATAAATTCTTAATAAATTTTTCATGTGCTATTGTTTAAATGTTTTTTTTTGTATCCTGATCCACTGTCTAACCTTTCATCTGAGATTTTTCATTGTTGTAGTGTTTTGAATTTAGGTGACATACAACATCCCTATTGAAGCTTATTTATTGTGTATTGAATGTAGATGTATAACAAGAGAGCAAGATCACATGTTTTTTGAAAATAAAGAAAATTTCCCTAGGGCTTAGGAACAAAAACTTTTACAAATAAAATATACCCCTTCAGAAAGTATGTGGATGATTTTCTGAAATACATGACCAGTCAAACTTTATATCTTCCTCTGGTAAGAGAGCAATTGAATACTAAAACAAAACATCCCAGAATCAATCTCTTGCTCTCAAGAAATGTCTCATTTTGTCTGCCTTGGATTCTGCAACTTACCAGTCATCCTAAGATCTACAAAAGAACCAGTAATAAAACCTAGCTATGCCATTCTACACCGGGGAAGAAGAAATATACATGTTCCTTGTTCAAAGGTGGATTCTGTTGGTGATCTGGAAGAAGAAGCAAGTTTCTAAATTGGATTCGACCTTTACTAGAAGATGTTGTAAGTGTTTCAAAGCCACTCACTAATGAAGCTGTTCGAGGGGAAGACCATTCCAATACAATCCTTATTTGGGTGTTTTTCGATTACTGTGGAACCAAAGCTACTGGAGGACAATTTCTTGCTTTGGAGTTCACATGCGAATGCGAAACACCTAACTTCCAACATGTCTTCAACTGCGCAAATATTTTCCTATTTTTAACCAAGGAGAGTTCAATTGAATTTTCAAAACCAACAGGTTTGCATCCCTTAGCTCACCCCCGGCTATCTGCCACCCTTGTTGTGACTCCCTTAACCACCACAGAGAGCTGGATCAAAGAAATCAAGAATCATTTCTATCCAGGCAGAATTCCATTTCTGTTATTCCACTCAAGCAAGAAGTCTTCGATTGAATAAAGCCATTGTTGTGGTCACTTAGGAAACCCTAATGAACACTAGCAAGGTTACTACGGATCAAAAATGCTTTGATTTATCCCAATTTGAATGGTTTTGGATAGTTTTGGATGAAGCTCAGTCAGTAGTCAACACAATCTGTGTGAAAGGTCAAGCAATAAGGCTGATTCAACAACTATTAATTTCAGCTATGTGAAGAACCCAAAAAGATACAAAGTAGTGTACTCAATTGCTTGAAGGCAGACTGTCAAATATGCCTGACAGGAACCCCATTACAAAATAATATTGTTGATTTACACAGCTTGATCTGATTCATAAAGTTGGAGCCTTGCAGTAACAAACTACTTTGGAAAAACTGTATTGAAGGAAGGGTTGAAGCAAGTGAGCCAAAGGGAATGTATTCATTGCATAATTTGATGAATCATATCAACCTACACTAACTGAAGAAGACAGTATTGAAGATGCCAGAAAAACAAGAAAGTGTGGTCGCCTTACCACTTATTGCCCCTTGGGATCCAGAATATGCTAGTTGACATGAAGATTTTGTGAACTGTTTTGGAATGAATTGTCAAAAAGGAGTTCCATGGGACCATAATTTTTTCTTTGATGAGCTCATAGAACTATGACAAATGTTTAATCACCCTGCTCTTGTTGAGAAGGATGTCGGGACAAAGAAATTCTCATGGAAAGATAGCTCAAAGATTGCACATTTGGTGGGGGATCTGAAGTTGGTTTTCAGTGGTAACAATATTGGGGGGGATCCACGGAAGGCTGTGATTTTTTTGGAGTATTCAAGAATTCTGTCAATGTGAGTACTGTTTTGGTTTTTTTAGTGCCCTTTTTTAAATAAGGGTGTAATGGATCAACAGCTAATACTTATTGTGTGATGTAGAATTGAGGTGGTGTTGGATAAACAGGAAATTTCATGTGATAAGATTGTTGGAAGCTTGGACATGCAAACACAATGTAGAAACTTGCAACACTTCTGGGAAGACTGAAATTTTCAATTACTGCTGGCAACTATAAGAAGTGGGAGGGGGGAATGATCTACAATGTTCCCAAAAGGTATATATAATTGTGAAGAATGTTGAAGATATTTGTACATATATATACATACATAAGTAAACAAGTATTTTAATGAAAACATATTTATTCCCAAGAACCAATGTGGAATCCTTCATTGGAGAAGCAGTGCCCTTTTTTAAATAAGGGTGTAATGGATCAACAACTAATACTTATTGTGTGATGTAGAATTGAAGTGGTGTTGGATAAACAGGAAATTTCATGGGCTAAGATTGTTGGAAGCTTGGACATGCAAACACAATGTGGAAACTTACAACACTTCTGGGAAGACTGAAATTTTCAAGTACTTCTGGCAACTATAAGAAGTGGGGGGGGAATTATCTACAATGTTCCCAAAAGGTATATATAATGGTGAAGAAAGTTGAAAATATTTGTACATATATATACATACATAAGTAAACAAGTATTTTAATGAAAACATATTTATTCCCAAGAACCAATGTGGAATCCTTCATTGGAGAAGCAAGCTGTTAGTAAGTCATACAGGCTGGGACAAAAAAATATGGCACAAGTGGTCCGGTATTGAATTTCTGATAGCATTGAGATGAATTTGAATTAAATAAAAAGAAAAAAGGTGGAGTTGTCCATGTGAGTCAATTTCATTTCTTGATAGTGTTTTACTATTGAGTCCCTGACAAAAGCTTATGGCTGGGAACAGGGTGAGTATTCCTCTAAGTGGAAATGAGGAATTTGAATTAGCAAATATATTGATGAACTGAGTTGAGATAAATGGTGAGGGAGTCAAAGCTTAGCATTCATTGTACAACAGGCTTATGGAAGATAGAACTGAGATCAACCTCTTCTTTTAGATCGAGTACATGGATTGTGGTTGGGTCAAGAGAAGAAAGCATATTGGGATGATGGCAGTTCCAAGGAAGGGAGGCCAGTACCTTGAATGAGGATTCCCATGATGGTCCTTGCCTACAGAGGCTCCAAAAAGAGCATCCTTTTTTATTTCTGTTATGATTTTTATCCGGTTCTGCTTTCATTTGGATGTATGATTGATAAAGTTGGTGTGCAAGCGCAGAAAATAAATGTGACCGCCAGTTGCATTGGATGCTTTTGAGTTGACCATTAGGGCTCTGCTCAGTATGTGAAGAGAAGAGGGGATCATTGAAGAGGCCAGCTTGTTTGGGAGAAAAGGAACTCAGTTTGTTTGTTGGAGAGCTGAGGGAAGAGATTTGTCAAATTATTCTTCTGAAATTCTGAGTTGATAGGCATAATTGGAAAACAAACCCTTTTTCTGCACTTGGATTTTTGTACTTGGTGCTCTTTCTTGGCCCTTGATTTAGAATTAGTCTTCCCAAGTTTAATTTCTTCACATTTTCCATGAAACCATTGGTGGAGGACCAACATCTGATCAGAAGGAGTATTGTTAGAGGTCAAGAATGGAAATTGTGAGAATAAACCTTGGGCATGAGTATGATTCCAGTGTTTGAGAAGGATTTTGACAAGGAGTTGATTCCAATGGACATGCCATGGCTCAGACCATATGAAAGTGGGGTGATCAAATTTTAGACAGGCAAGGTCCCTAATAACTCTTGATAGCTCAAAGAAATCCTCATGTGTTTTTTTTTTGAGCAGGAATGTTGGTATTTGGGAGAGGAAGAATAGGTTGCAGGGCCGATTCCTCACTCAAAATATTGATGGATTGAATAAGGGAATTTGGGGAAGGTAATTACCATGTGGATGGCTGGTGGGGATCATGATGAATACTAAGAAGAAGCAGACAAAATGAGTTAATAAACCTTCTGAAATGAGTATTTGAGCCAGGTGTAATGGAAGAAAGAGTCTTATTCAAAAGTTTGTTATTTGTGGAGTGCTTCCCATTTTTAAGCAGTGGATAGATGAGCTGGTGTTTTTTGGTGGATATATTTGATGGAGAGAGGGACAGGAGAGCAGCTGTATAAATATCAAGAAACATGGGCCCATGGAAATACTGAGCCATTCATTGATGTCCGAAAGATTGGTTGAAAAGGATGAGATAATTTAATAGTAAAAGAACAAAAAAGGAAATTGGAAAGGGCTACAGTTTTTTGTTAAATTGATGGATAAAGGACAGGCAAAAAAGATGGGGGTTATAATGAAAGAAATTTAGGGAGAATTTCCAGAGAAAGGAATTAAGGAAGAAGTTCAAAGCGAAGGGAATCAAGGGAAAAGTGCTAGTGAAAGGATTGAAAACTTTAACCATATCATGTGTGAGCCATCAGTCTTAGTTAAATGGAGTGCCATAATGAAATTTTGCATACAGTCGTAACTGAAGTGTGATTAATTAACTTTGAATAAGGACGGTGTCCTTAACAAAGGTATGAATTTCATGTTTATTGAGGTTGAGGACAATCATTTGCTTGATAGAAAGGGCATAAAAAACTTATTTATAAATTATATCCTGTCTGAAAAATGGTACAACTTGCGAGTCCAATTCTAATATGGTTGAGGTTGGTGTCTTTAATAAGTGTATGAGTGATATGTTTGTTGAGGTTAAGGACAGCGTCCTTAACTAGGATAAGTATTCCTTTTGTGGACAAGGAAACAGAGATAATCAGGATTAAAGGACGGTGTCCTTAATAATCATTAAGGATACTGTGCTTAATCATGATTAAGGACGGCGTCCTTAATGATGATTAAGGACGCCCTTCATGATTAAGTACAGTGTCCTTAATGATGGTTAAGGAGGCCATCCTTAATCGTGATTAAGGACACTGTCCTAAATCATGATCAAGGATGCTGTCCTTAATCCAAGTCAGCTGGTTAAATGATAGTTTCACAAATAGAAGATCCAAGGTTTCCCCTACTCTCTTAACATGGGAGCCCATGGATGAACCCTCTAACTCAAATGATATGTAGAGGGATGCATCAGGGCACATGGGTTACAAATAGCTATCATTATATATTGGCAAGTCTCTCCCTTTTTCACTTTCCTTCACCCTGACCAATTAGGCCTCCTCATCAGTAGGGGTGGGGCTTGAACCTGATCAATGAGGAAACCTCCTCGGTCTGAGTACAGACGTACCCCAACTGATGAGGAAGCCTCATTGGTCAGGGTGATGCCTTACCCTGGCCAATGAGGCTTCTTCATCGGTCAGGGTAAGGCTATACCCAGACCGTTGAGGTTTCCTCATTGGTCAGGGTAAAGCTGTTCCTGAACCAATGAGGAAGCTTAGTCAGGGTCTGTCAGGGTAAGCCATTACCTTGAATGATGAGAAAGTCTCATCGGTCAGGGTGATGCCCTACCCTGACCGATGAGGCTTCCTCATCATGTTGGGTACAGCCTTTACCCCGACCGATGAGGAAGCCTCATTGGTCAGGGTAAGGCATTACCCCAGCCGATGAAGTATCATCAGTGAGGGTGATGCCTACCCTGACCGATGAAATTCTTCACTGGCTAGGGTAATGCCTTACCCTGACCAATGAGCAAGCCTCATTGGTCGGGGTAAAGGCTGCACCCAAACCAATGAGGAAGCCTCATCGGCCAGGGTAAGGAATCACCCTGACCAATGAGACTTCTTCATCTGCAAGGGTAATGCCTAACCCTCACCAATGAGGCTTCCTCATTGGTGAGGGTAAGGCTTTCCTTAATTATGATTAAGGACAGTGTCCTTAATGATGATTAAGGATGGCATCCTTAATAATGATTTCGGAAAGTGTCCTTAATGATGATTAAGGATGGCGTCCTTAATAATGATTTCGGAAAGTGTCCTTAATGATTATTAAGGACACTGTTGTTAATCATGATTAAGGACAGTGTCCTTAATCATGATTAAGGACAGTGTCCTTAATGATGATGAAGGACACCATCCTTAATCATGATTAAGGATGGCGTCCTTAATCATGATTAAGGAGGCTGTTCATGATTAAGGACAGTCTCCTTAATGATGATTAAGGAAGGTGTCCTTAATCATCATTAAGGAAACTTTCTTAAATCATGATTAAGGACGTCGTCCTTAATTGTGATTAAAGAAAGTCTCCTTAATTATGATTAAGGATGTTGTCCTTAATCATGATTAAGGATGCCTTCCTAAATCATGATTAAGGACACCTTCCTTAATCATGATTAAGGATGCCATCCTAAATCATGATTAAGGATTCCGTCCTTAATTATGATTAAGGATGTTGTCCTTAATCATGATTAAGGATGCCTTCCTAAATCATGATTAAGGACACCTTCCTTAATCATGATTAAGGATGCCGTCCTAAATCATGATTAAGGATTCCGTCCTTAATCACGATTAAGGACAGCCTCCTTAACCATAATTAAGGATGGCATCCTTAATCATGATTTAGGACAGTGTCCTGAATGATGATTAAGGACGCCGTCCTTAATTGTGATTAAGGACAGTCTCCTTAATGATTATTAAGGATGTTGTCCTTCATCATGATTAAGGATGCCGTCCTAAATCATGATTTAGGACAGTGTCCTTAAACACGATTAAGGATGACATCCTTAATCATGATTTAGGACGGTGTCCTTAATGATGATTAAGGATGCCGTCCTTAATGTTATTAAGGGACTGTCCTTAATAACATTAAGGACGGTGTCCTTAATCACCATTAAGGACACTGTCCTAAATCGTGATTAAGGATGCCATCCTTAATGATGGTTAAGGAGGCCATCCTTAATCGTGATTAAAGACGGCTTCCTTAATCATCATTAAGGACACTGTCCTAAATCATGATCAAGGACGGTGTCCTTAATCGTGATTAAGGACATTCTCCTTAATGATGATTAAGGACGTCATCCTTAATCATGATTAAGGACACCGTCCTAAATCATGATTAAGGATGCTGGTCCTTAATCATGACTAGGGGCCAGGGCGGCTGTGCCGCCCCAAGGCTCAGGAACAGCTATAGCCTTATTTTGACCGATAAGGGGCCTCAACCGTCTGGGTAGATGTCATACCCTGACTGATGAGGCTTCTTCATTGGTCTGGGTAATGGATGAGACTCACCGATGAGTCTTCCTCATTAGTTTGGGTACAGCCTTACCCAAACCAATGAGGAAGTCTCATTGGTGAGGGTAAGGCATTACCCTTGCCGATGAAGAAGTCTCATTGGTCAGGGTAGTGCCTTACCCTGACCAATGAGGCTTCCTCATTGGTGAGGGCAAGGAATTACCCTCACCAATGAGGATTCCTCATCGGTTTGGGTAAGACTGTACTCTCACTGATGAGGCTTTCTCATTGGTGAGGGTATGATTAAGGAACGGTGTCCTTAATCATGATTTAGGACGGCGTCCTTGATCATGATTTAGGACAGTGTCAATCATGATTAAGGACAGCATGTTTAATCATGATCTAGACCACTGTCCTCAATCATGATTCAGGACGCCATCCTTCATTCACTCTTTTCTAAAGCTATTATCGTTGGGAGTGCCATCCTTGATTACCTGGGGATCAATCTTAGAGAACTAATCAGTTGGATAGGATTATTCTTCTTCATTTTTCAAAAGAAGAGCTTTCATCCTTAACAAGCCTCCCAATGCCAGAGGACTGTTCAGTTTGCCCAGAATTAATTTTTATTCATCACCTCTGCTGACACCAAGCTTTCATCATTGTGGACTCCGTCCTTAATTACACCACCAAAAATAAATGATCACTTGGCAACAAGTGACATATAACCACAGTAGCAAGGCACCTTTGCAGTTTATTGGTAAGTCAGTTGATGTCAAGTGAATATTGATTTTTCATGGTGTTATCCCATTCCTCATCTGAGAGAACTGTTGAGCTGTATAGGATTATTCTTTTTTCATTACCTCTCATCAAAAACATCTTATCATTAAGAATGGCATCCTTAATAACATCATTCACAATCTTAGGGAGTTGTTCAGCTGGATAGGATTATTTTTCTTCATTGTCTCTGAAGAAATAATTTCACATATATTGAAGCTAGCCTGAAGTATCCCCTCTGCTACCTGGACTATTCAGTTCACCCAGATTATAGTTTTTATTCATGGCATCTGTCACAAAACTTCCTTCATTAAGGACACCATCAATAAATAGGCATTTCCCATTTTGAGAGAATTCTGATGAGTGTGATGATATTATTGCCTTTACCCATTACCTATGATCAAAAGCTATTATTAAGGACACCATCCTTAATTTTTCCCATGCCCAATCTGAGGGAGCTCTTCAGTTGGCCAGGGTTTATTTAATTCCCCCATACCCAATCTTAGGGAACTCTTCAGTTGGCCAGGGTTATTTTTATTATTATGTTACCTCTGAAGAAAAGTGTTCATCCTTAGGGAAGCCATCTTTTATCAGCACAGCCCAATTTTACAACACTGTCAAGTTTCCCCAGATTTTAAATTTCATTCATCACCTCTGCTGACACAAAGCTTCCATCATTAAGGTTGCTGTCCTTAATTTATACACAATTTCCCATCTGAGAGAACTGTTATGTTTGCCAAGATTATTCTTGTTTTAGTACCTCTCATCAAAAAGCTAATTTCATCAAGGATGCCATCCTTAATTATATCATTAACAAACTTAGAGAACTGTGTAGCCTTAGGTGGCCAGGTTTATTTTTATCCATTATCTCTGAAAAAAAGATTTTATCATTCAGGGACACCATTTTAATTAGAACCTCTACAAATTGAGAGGATTGTTCAGTTTGCCCACATTATAGTTTTTATTCATCACCTCTGAAACAAAGCTTCCAGAATTAATCCACAATCTCCATGTAATCTGATAGCAGGTCTTTCAAAAATATCATCCCTGATCACATAGCCCTCCCTGCTATTTCACTATATTTCATGTCCACTCATCTCTACTTACTTCTCTCTCTCTCCTGTCATTGCATGCAGATCTTGTAGTTCAAGAGGATGATCCCCTTTTTATGCCAGTTGCATTTATTTTTTAGCCTCGTTCATGTTCTCTCTGAGTTTGGCGACTCACTATTTCAATTGACCCTCCCAGAAGGCTATACCACCCATTGATTCTTTCCCATTCATTCATGCTGACTGCTTGATTTACATTTAATGCATAAATGGATTGTGTGATTGACAGGTGTACTTGTGTATTGATCCATCTGGCAACCCAAGTAAGCTATTCCCAAGGCTTCACACACAAATCTATGACATATTGATACACATATCTCAGGTCCCTTGGTTTGTGGGCCACCCTCCTCCTCTTTTTTTTACTCTTGACTCTGCATTGTGAGACACACACTAGTGTTTTACTTGATTTTTGAGTTCCTTTTTTTGGAAATTCTTTTTTTCCATCTCGCTTCCCTCTTTTCCACTGGATTTATTTTTCTGAGAAATTAATCCAACCCAAGCTCAAATAATTCCAGCCAAAACTTGAGGATGCTATTAAGCCCAGACCATCATTACAAACTGTAAGTAAATGCAATTCACCTTCATCCCAGATAATTTAAATCTTCTTTTTTATTTGCCTTCATCTTTCAGTCATGGAGATGGAATTGTGACCGCCTGACTGCTATCAAACCAGTCAGATCAACATTTGAAAACTGTAAGTTCCATTGATTCTCATTTGTTTCAACCCACAATACTGATTGCATAATCATTATATGGCTTTTTGTTTGCCTTCATTCCCTACTTCCACAGCAATGGAAGCAAAATCCTACATGCTTACCTAGTCAGATAACCATTTTGATACTGTAAGCTTCATTCAAATTATTTCCTATTTGCCTTTAACCCCTTCACCTTCACCTTCCACACCAATTGAATCTGAATCATAACTGTCTGAGTTATCTCATACCAGACCAATCATTAAACACTGTACGTACACCCAATTTACATCATCCCACATTGTTTTTTGGTGAGTGCCTTTCAAGCTCCCCTATTTCTCTTCATGCTAACATTGGTCTGCTGCCTGATGGGAGAAGAACACTTTTTGCCTTTGAAACTCATACATTGATTGACAGATCTTTGCAACGCATACATTAATTGACAGCTCTTGGCAACACATACATTGATTGAAAGCTAAGAACTTGCTTATTCTCTTTTGGTTGGTGATTACTTCTCACAGTTCTCTCTCTGGAACTCCAATTCAGCAGAGTGGACCACAGTTGACGTCAGACAGCTATATTTTTCACTCTTGCTATACTAAATGGGAGTGCAGCCACACCCATTCAGTGTGGCTAACCACCCAATGAAGAAATCTCAACAATCTGATTAACATCCCAAGCCCCTATATCATCTGGAGGGCACTGGGACGTCTGAGGAGCACACGGCTTGTCAGGTCTCCCAGTGTTCAAAGGATGGTGATTGTGGCAATTTAAGGATGATCACAACTTTTCTGGTAATTTCATGGTCACTTTCAATGACTTTTTAAATTGTATCCATCAGGATTCATCCAACCTCAACCCTTGGACCTAGGGATTATTCACAGATATTGACCCAAAAACTGGTAATCCAATCCCTCCTCCCTCACAAGAAAAAGGTCATGTTCTCAAATTTATTCATCTTGTTGTTCTGATTGACTTTGCTCATGCCAATGGGAGTGTTTACCTTTTGTGGAAAACCACCCTGTTTGAGCACTGTACTACTCCTCCCCCTCCTTCTCTCAAAATTTCTTCATCACAAACTCATTTTGGATGTTCCTTTCAAATTAACAAAAAAATTAGCTGCAGTTTCTGATCATTTAAAAGATGCTACTGATGAACATCTTAGTGATAGAACCCTTTGTAAAGACCAGAGATATTCTTAGTAGTTATTTTATTGCTTTTTTTAGTTGTTTTATTTCTTTTTTTATGTCAAATAAAAGAATGCTTCTCCACCTCATGGGCCATTTTTGGAGTATCTCCCATGTGATCTTAAATCAATACGTGTATTTATGCAAGATAAGGGAGAGGATTCTTGATGGCCTTTCCAAATACAATGATAATAATGAAGATTAAAATAATCATAACAATAATCATATTAATCAATAGAAAGGCTAACTATTGGTCTCTTTAAATATTATGGGTGTCTGGTGAAGCTCCCTTGTATGCTGAAAACATGCATTAAGAAACCAACACACTGTAATATTTCAGGACTTACAAATCATGTTCCAGAAGTATAAAAAACCCAAATCATTTATGGAAGCATAATTCATGTTAGAAAAGCTACTTCAGAGATTTTTACACACTTTGAGAAAGAACAAAGCTTTGAAAAATAAGAGTTTTTGCCACATACTGGCACACTTTGTAGGATTGCAAATCAAATTTCCTAATTTTTCAAAGCTTTATTCTTGCAAAAAGTGGCTAACAAGAACCGAAGTGGCTTTTCTTATATGAATCATGATTGAATAAATTATTTGGATATTTTGGACTTCCAGAACATGAATTGTAGGTCCTGAAATCCTATAGCTTATTGAATTCTTGATATTTTTTTTAGCATACAAGGGAGCTTCACCAGACACTTAAAATATTCCCAGAGGACAATAATGAGCCTGTCTATTGATTTATCAACAAAAATCTAAAAATAATTGCTTCTTTCACTTGCAGTGGGAAAACTGTTTGGAAGTGTGTTCACTGTGCAGTGTGCAAAGTGTAATCTACAGTGTGCAAAGTGTAATCTACAGTGTGCAAATTGTAATCTACAGTGTGCAAAGTGTAATCTACAGTGCACAAAGTGTGTCTGTAATCAAAATAATAATAATAATCATCTTAGTCATAAGAATAAGGATAAGAATATTAATAACCAATAATGTAAACTTGAGCACATTTTGTTTGCTCATTTCAAATTTATAAAAATCTTGCTGATTTTGCTGTGAAGCTTAAAGGGTCTAATTTGTAAACAGCAGATAACTAAGTCTTGATTACTGTACTAGATGTTTATTATGGTTTACATTTTCTTGTTCCAGTGTTTCATTTCATAATTTCTTTTCCATCTTAAAATTTGGCTGCCAGCATGGGTTGCTTTCTGGGCCACTTCCATTTCTTTTTGAATAAATTTAATGAAATCCATGTATTCATTTTGATCTCTTCAACATTGAAAAAATTGATATTCTCTCTTAATCGTGGAATTTCATCCCAGGTAGTTCAGAATAACTGAAACCTTAGGGATTTATTCAATGTTAAACATTGAAGCAGAAAATCATGTATCAGGTTCTATAAAGATATGTATTTTCAAGGGCAGCAGTGTTCAAAGTTGAATCTCAAATCTAACAAAAACCAACAGGGGATAGAGATTCTGCAAGACAAACATGAATTGGAGAATTACAGGAGATTTAATCCATAACTGACAGCAAATCAACTCATTTTGAAGGTTGAAGTTCCAAGAAAATATCATTTTCCGTTTACTAGTGAACAAATTGAAATACTGAATCATTGATTGATACTCAAAATGCAAGATTCATGAAGTACAATCTTGTAAAGGTGTGATGTCAGAACAACAAAATTCTTGGAAAATAGAACCAAAAATGTGAAAATGAAAAAGTATGCAAAGTCTTCATGGATGGGTCCCAACATTGTGATTTGGAAAGTGGCATCATTTTTCTAATGGCTATACTGTGAGATGCACTTGAGATATACTGTGAGACACGACTGAGATGGATTGTGAGATACTCCTGATATAAAATTTGAGATACACCTGGACCACCCTCATGTGGGTGATCCCTCCTCTGGTGTGGTGAGTGCAGATGGATAGTTGAGCGGCATCTGAAGAATGGCGATTATGTATTGTTCAATTGTCAGCCGTTGCTATATAAAACGAATATGTGTCTGTGTATATAGAGCTACTCATTCCACCGTTGAGTCATCTATCCTCATCCATCCATTCACCCAAACAGACGGCGACGGCATATTCAGACAATCATCTTTAACCATGCTCCGTACATGTGCAGATTATTATCTTTGTAAGCCCTTCTATCAGTAAGTAGCCAACCATGATCTTCCCCTTATACCACTAAATAGCCCTCTGATGTTATAACACGTGCAGTTTCAGCATCTCAAAAATTTACTTTCACAAAGACAATTTTTGACGGTTGTTATTGTTGACACTGATCCATCTACCCCATGGACACTGATCGGTTTGATCCATGAGCACCGCATGTTATGAAGCATGAATGATGAATTTTCTACAGCAAAATGAAAGCTCAATCTGTCTGTGTGTATCACTAACCAAAGCTTAATCAATACACCGTGTGGATGTTCAAAAGCAGCAATTAGGTCCCAACCGCACTGCCCTGATCCACAGGACGTGCACTGTGTGGCGCAGGTCAACTCCCAACTTGCCACCCGTGACAGATGATTCACAACGAGCTGGTAGCCTGTACCAGCTTTGCCGGCTGGTTCAGCACCAACTCATTGGGAATTATTCCCTTTAAGATGGTACAGCCCTCAAAGAAAAGGTACATATAACGGACCAATGGCATAAAGAAGGACATTCATCTAGATTGCAGACAGTGAGCGAAGAACATAGGGAATACAGACAAGTCAAAACAAGTTCACCAGTAAAATGTTAAGTGTAATTGTTAGTACATCTAATCAAGACAGGATGATGAAACATAATACATATTGTATAACAGTCACACAAAATGATTCTGGAGCTGCCACTTGAAACCAATACATGAGTATGGTTCTGAATTTCATACATGCTACTTTACATGTCATCTGGAACCCTTGATCAGTGTGATTGAAGGTCCATGAGAATTCACTTTGCAACCATGTTTGAATTAACAAGCAATAGGCAATGACTCTCAGAACAAGGTGAATCCTGTGCCACAAACCTTTATGGTCATGTTGGCCTTAGATAGCTTCTCTTAGGATTAAGGATTAAGTTGGCCAAACTGATGACTTACTAAACTTCATGTCCTCAATTAGGAGCAACTCCCTCTCAATTTCAGGTCCGGAGCCGGAGGATGCATTGTTGAACGTTTGAAATGAAAATGTATTTATTGATCCGCCTAAAAGAATGTGTCAGCCATGATAGTTCTAACAGTCAGACTCAATTTCAACTTCTTACTGTTAAGATTAAATGCAGGGCAGGAAGGTTTTCAGTTCACATGAATCTTTTTGTTTAGGGTATGCTTTGTGACACAATCAAGGCTAAGACTGCAGTGTTTATTGCAATGTTTCTTGATGTACTTAACATCACAGCAAGTAGAAAGATGAGGACAGGCATAGTGGAGTGTTATTTTGAAAGTAAGCTGGAGATTTTGAGTGGTGTGGGATTGGTATGCAGGGAGATGTGTTAAAGATTTGGAGTGGATCTTGCAATTTCTCTCCAGTTAAATATGACATCTTTAATACCTGCATAGTTAGGTCTCTGTATTCTACCTGAAGTAAATGGAACCAAATACGTTTTTCTTTCTACACGGGCAGCAGTCGTGAGGGTCAATTGTCATGACACAGGGAGGAGCGGTACATAAAGGCGGTGCGGGAGTCAGAGGTGACGGGATAGTAGGGCTGCCCTTGTGACTTGAGCCGCATGCCTACCTGGATGACTAAGACGTATAACCAGCTTTGTCAGTGAATTCTGAATCGTTCTGCATTTATTCTCACACATTTCAAAGAAAACCTGCAGCTCAGTTATTGGGATTTTTTGAAGTTCTATAAACCAATCATGAAAGGTCTGTCTTCCTCAGGCCATTTTCCTCCAACTTATGTTCCTATTGACCAATTGAATGATCACCGGCTACCTTTAACAACCTTCAAAGCCATCTCCAATCTCCTGTCCAGAAGGGTTTCTCAACTTGTAATTTAGGTAGTGACGTGGTTTGCTTGCGGCCAAACTTACATCAATTTTTCACCTTCCAACATCTGAAACCAACTCTGTTTGCTGATTGAGAACCTCATCTTAAGGCCATAAGGGTTGGAACTGCTGGATGGTTTCTGGGAAACATTGTTGGAATGGATTGGTTTGATATTTCTCGCAATAATAGTGACGCACAGCTTCTGTTGAACTTGGACATTTATCAAACAAGAGATCCAATCCTTTTGGATTGAATTAAAACAATATTTTTTGTGAGTTTTTGATTGAGAGTGATTAAGCCGACGCTTTCCACTGAACCAGATTTTATGTAGGTACTGTAGCCCAGGAAGTAGAGGCTTGATGCAATGTTGCCCCAGAGATGCTCCTATTTTATATCCTCAGAGGCATAGCCTCCGTGTAAAATTATTACACCCTTAAAACTACTTGGATAGAATCTTCTCCTCACTTTTAAGAGCTGTAGGGAATACTGTCCATAGCCTCACTTGTAGTACCAAATTAAAAGTTTCACCTTAACCAACCAAAGCCCTTGAACTGCTGACTTAGGCTGCAATTATAAACCCTATTTGAGATCTTTTTTGAATCTGTTTTGAAAAATTTTTGATAAGATATTTGACTTTTTTTTTTTGAAGTTTTAGAGACAAAATGGGGGTTTTGAAACACAACTACAGTATCCTCTGTTACAATTCACAAAACATTTGGACATATTATGTCTTCCTCAGTAATTCCCACTGGTTGAGACTGAGATATGAGCAAATTAAAACATTGGAACATGATTGTAAGACCTAAACTCTTGATCGGAAGGAAAACCTTCCAATCAATGAGGTAAAACTCCTCATTGACCAGAAGGATTTCCTTCCAGTCAGTGAAGCTGTTTTATATCATCAATTGGAAGGAAAATCTTCTGGTCTGTTAAGAAGTAAAATGGGTAGATATTTGATCAAATCCCAAGTGTGCAGTAAGCTCACACTGCATCCGGTTCTGGTCTCAAATCGGTGAAGAAAAAGGGAAACAGAACCGGGTGCTGGACTAGACTATTTACATGATCTGCAGGCTGCTTCAACCATATTTATGGTTAGGATTTGGAAGGGCTTACTCATGTGTCACTCACTGGTCTTAACACAGTCAATGAGGTACAACAGCCTCATTGACCGGAAGAATTTCCTTCCGGTCAGTGAGGTACAACTCGCCATTGACTGGAAAGATTTCCTTCCGGTCAGTGAGGCTGTTTTACCTCATCAATTGGAAGCAAAACCTTCCAGTCGACGATTTACAACAGCCTCATTGACCGGAAGGATTTCCTTCCGGTCAGTGAGGTAGAACTCCTCATTGACCAGAAGGATTTCCTTCCGGTCAGTGAGGTAGAACTCCTCATTGACCGGAAGGATTTCCTTCCGGTCAGTGAGGTACAACTCCCCATTGACCAGAAGGATTTTCTTACAGTCGGTGAGGTTGTTTTACCTCACAATGAGGCTGTGTAATTTGTCAGACACAAGGTTTTCCTCTTTGATCAATGAGGTACATCTCATTGACCAGAAGGATTTCCTTCCGGTCAATAAGGCCACTGTACCTCACTGACCGGAAGGAGCTCCTTCTGGTAAAGGAGGCTTTTGTATCTCGTCGACCTGAAGGTTTTCCTTCCAATCAATGAGGTAAAACCCTATATTGACCAGAAGGATTTCCTTCCAGTCAGTGAGGACTCCTAATTTACCCGGGAGGATTTCCTTCCGGTCAGTGAGGACTTCTCATTGACCGGGAGGATTTCCTTCCGGTCAGTGAGGACTTCTCATTGACCGGAAGGATTTCCTTCTTTCACTGGTTGTTTTACCTCATCGATAGGAAGGAAAACCTTCTGGTTGATGAGATACAACAACCCCATTGACCGGAAGGATTTCCTTCCGGTCAATGAGGTACAGCAACCTTGACATTGACCAGAAGGAAATCCTTCTGGTCAATAAGGGTGACTCTCAAATCCGCCCAGTCTATTGGCGGATTTGGGAGAATTACTCCCCTTTTTTTATTTTATTTTTAACTTTTTTTGGGATTGGGAGGACAACTCCCAACCCCGCAGCCAGAATTGGACTGACAACTTCCAAATTGGACATCAACTTGGTTGTGGTCGTCGTCTGTCCAATTCCTGGGAGTCGTATTTCCAACCCCCTATTATTAATCAGCATGGAAAATAGAAAATCAGAAGCTGTGCTGCCCTACAGGTAGTGTACTGGCCCACCTTTAATAATGGGTGTAGACTCTATTTTTTGACACATTTTCTTCTCAATTAATTCCTTTTACAACCAGTGTATGTAGCTAAAAGGTTAAGTCCTTGGGATCACTGAGGCTGACAATAAAAGTAGTGTCCATGCCAGCTGAATACCTTGTATTTGTGGGTAAGCCGAATATTTTGTTGGCTTTAGGTCCTATCCAAGAAAATATGTGTGGCCACCTAGATACAGCAGTTGGCTTACACTTATCACGGGAACCTCCCAAACACATAGTTGGCAACTTCAAAGGGCCTTGCTTCAGTGGCCCTCCTGGCGTCTCAATTCAAGGTATTGTGGGGGTTATGGCTCAGAAAGGTTTTATTGAAATACTTTCTTGAGGAGGTCATGCTTAGTGTATTGCTTTTGTGGATCAATCATGATCTATCTTACTGATGTGTCCATATGTGTATGCAACCAGATCCCCTTCATGGATCCTTTCCCAGGTCCAAGAAGTGTGGTTGTAATGAATAACTGTTGTTTTCGTCACCATGGGCAGGTGGCAGAGCTATGCCAGTATTGAAACATTATCCACATGTACCTGCCACCGTATATGTCACACGGCGTCTTGTACAAGAGACGGGTGGGCACTATTTGAGGGAAAAGAAAGGAAAGAGATAGCTTCCAAAAGAGGACTGACTGTTTGAAGGTCTTCTTTGTTTTGAAGAAGAGTTACTTAGGCTCAGAGGGACTTAGAGTAGAACACTGAAAGGGTTTGCAATGAGAAGGCTTGAAGAAGACGGAATCAAGTTATGCTGAAAACTATAATCTTATTTTGATGAGGAAAGATGGAAAGCATGGAAGCCAACAGCTTATATAGTAAATACAAGTAAGGCTACAAAGGTATGACATAGGTTCAAACAAGATGTGAGGTCATAGGGTCAAAGCAGAAGAAATGAAAAGGAGTTCATAGCTTCTGAGGTCAAGCAACACCAAGGCAAAGAGTCCATGACTGGAAGACCAAGCAGGGGTAAGTGCCATGGGTGCAAGAGTGAGTGAAGTGAAGTTCAAAGTTCGAGGACTGTGCGTCAAAGTTCAAAAAGTTCAAAGAGTGAATGTGCAAATCTGGAAAAGGAACTCAAGTGCATGGAATAGTAATGCCAAAAAGAAAGGAAGACCGTTGAGAGGGTTAATGGTCTTGCTTTTGCTTGCATAAATGAAAAGAAACGTGCTATTGAATCTTTGAAGGTTTGGAAAGTAACTTCAAGAGAGCACTGAAGATTGCTGAGGGTGCATAGGTGATGTCATATGCGACCCGAGGATTAACTAAAAGCCTGAAAGTTGCTGATGGCAAAAAGCATCCTTAGCAAAATGCAAGGACAATCCAACTGCGAGATCCTGAGTGCTGAGTCTGCCGTATGACAGCTGCCCGGGGTATAAAAGCAAAGGTCCCAAGAGCGTTATTGTCCAGAAAACCATCACAATCATCCATCTACTAAAAACACCATACTCATCCAATCCAACCACTCTTTATAATACTACTACCAACAACAAGAATGTCCAACAACACCAACTCCAGTCCACAACTAGAAAGCCTTCCTGCCACCCCATCTATAAAGTCACTGTGTTCAAAGGGATTTGTCCCTACTATCCAATTCCTCCCCACGTGTGTGTACTGCGAGAAGAAAGGTTTGGTATGCAGACAGTTGACGAAGGCAAATGGGAAGGGAAAAGCAGAGAAGTGCGAGCTGTGCCGGGTGCAAAAGACTAAATGTGTTCGAGACACCAAAAAGAAGGGTCTGAGATACGGGAGACAAGTGTAGGCCGACCCAAAGACCGGATACACTAGCGAATGGCCGTATTGCGCCTACGCCATGTCACCGCCGGTTTTGACGGTTCCAGACGAAGAATTGATTGGAATCAAGACGTCAAGTGGTGTTGAGGCGCTTCGAAACTGGGTTGAGAAAGTTGATTCAACATGTAAGTGAAGGTTCGAAGAAAGAAAGGAAACAATAAGAAGAAATTTTTTTTTTTTTTTTAAGGGGATGATGCAAGAGCAGAGACAGAAGAAGGGGAAGAGTTTGAAAGAGAAGCAACCAGAGGAAAAGAATCAGAAGAAAGAGAAGAGGCCAAGGAGAGAGGAGGAAACTTTGAGGATGCTGTGAGGGAGCTTGGAAATGCAGAGCAGGGCGAAAACATTGAAGGATCGGTTCCAAAAAGGCGTCGAAGTTCAACTGAAGACAAAACCGAGTCTGTTGAGGTGGTTGTCAAGAAGCCAAGGATTCAAATTCTGGTATCACCCAAAGTTGAACAGTTATCGACTGCAAACAAGATTGTGCAAGATCTGGCAGGGCTCTCCAGGGGTTATTTGGTACCAGACAAGTTGGAAATTGACAGAGGATTCCCAAACCCTGAGCGAGAAGTCGGCGGGTCAGAGGAGAAGGGAAAGGGGAAAGAAAAAGAAGTGGAAGTGCCACAGGAAGAGGAGGGAGAAGGGGAGGTGAAATGGTCATTGGATGGCAAAGAGGAAGTTGACGTCAATGGCGAAAGGAAGAAACAATTGTGAAAGGCAATGGCGGAAATCAAGGCTGAGGTTGCAGGAACGGTGGCGGCTCTGATGAAGATGATGCTGAAGGGGGTGAAAGAGGAGGCGAAAAAATTAAAAGAGGGATTAAGAGAGAAGTTTGAAGGATTTTTGAAGAAGATGGGGAATATAATAGAAGAGATGTAGAATTTTATTTTATTTTATTTTTCTTGTGAATAGTTTAATTTTTTAGATTTTATTTTATTTATTTTTATAAGAAAGAGAGAAAGTGAGTCAAAGAAAAAGAGAAAGTGAGAGAAACAAGAGAAAAAACAATGTAATAAAAAAGAAAATAAATAAAAAAAGATGAAGAAAGGAGGGAACAGAAGGGGAAGATTATGGTCAAGGTTTGAGGGGATAAGAGGAGTGGAAAGCTTTGAGTAGGTCAGGACAGTTTGTGAGATTTGAAGCTGGTTCCCACAATGTGCAATCAGTGTCCTCCATATAACCAGACCATTCAACTGGGTGTTGGATTTTACCACACATTTTCTGGGAGTCAAGGATTTTGGAAACTTCCCATTCAAGATGATCTTGAATTTTGACAGGCTCTGGAGGGGGGAGGTATTTACCAGGGGAAAGAAGAGAGACATGGAACACTGGGTGGATGCGAGACCAAGAAGGGGGAAGCTTGAGTCAAAAGGCATTCTTTGAAACAATCAATTCAATTTTGAAGGGGCTGAATTTTTTCTCTGAAATCTTCTTCCAAGGTTGGGTTGATCTGATGTTTTAGGAGTCAAGCCAGACAAAGTCGCCTACTGCGAAATTTGGAGGTTCGAGTCGAAGTTGGTCAGCGACAATTTTGTATCGTTTGTTGGCGGTGTCAAGGTTCTTCTTGATGTCTTGCTGGGCCGAAGTGATTCTGGCAAGGTAGTTGGCAGCCGGCTTTGAGTTTTCCACTTGGATGTTGTCTATACGGAGTGAAAAAAGGAGAATGCTTTGTGGCCGAGTGAGTCAAATTGTTGTAAGAAAATTCAGCTAAAGGAAGCCAGGAACTCCAGTCATCTTGCTGGTAATTGACCACCATTCGAAGATACTGCTCCAGGATCTGATTGATTCTTTTGGTTTGGCCATCTGACTTGGGGTGATATGCGGTGGAAAGATTTCGAACAATCTTGAGTTGGTTGCACAAACCGGTCCAGAAGGCAGAAACAAAAAGTGATCCTCTGTCCAAAACTATGTTTGAAGGCAGGCTGTGTTTGGAAAACACAAATTCAACAAATAGATTGGCCAAGTCTTCAGAAGTGTCTGTGGTGTGAGTTTTGAGAAAGAGAGCCATCTTCAAAAAGTGGTCCACTATGACTAGGATTGCGTCGAAGCCATTTGAGAGAGGCAACTGCAAAATGAAGTCCATCGAGAGGAAATCCCAGGGCCAAGGGGCAATGGGAAGGGGTTAGAGAAGTCTGAACTTCTTATGACGAGGAGTTTTGTTCTGTTGACAACTGTAGCACACTGTGACATAGTCTTGAATCTCTTTGGTCATCCCAGGCCAGTAGAAATCCCGGGAGACAAGTTGTTGAGTTTTGTCTTGGCCCTGATGACCTGAGAGGGGAGAATCATGGCGAGAATACAGGATTTTGATCTTCATGTCAGCGTTGTCAGGAACATACATTGGCTCATTGTAAAGGAGAAGGCCGGTTTGATCATCCAAGGAGAATTTCTGAAGGTTGAGGATGATAGATTTGGACTTGGAATCATTAAACTGTGCGAGAAGAAAGGTCTCTACGTGGTCACCCACCTCATCAGTAGAGATGGAGAACAACATCACGGATCCGTCGGGCTGTTCTTTGAAGATTTGTCAGATGTTGTCTGAGTTTTTGTTGGCAAATGTCTTCCCTTCAGTAGGGTAGACATCCTCGTGTCGAGTCAGGGCGTCTGGAAAACTGGAAAGGCCTCTGGGGCGGAAAGTGATGACGAAGTTGAATTTACCAAGGAATTAAGCCCATCTGGCTTGGTGCAGGGTGAGGACCTTAGTAAGCATTAAATACTTCAAGGCATCATGATCTGTGATGACTTCAAAGGTTGAAGAAACACTAAAAAGATAGAAGCGCCATTTCTGCAAGCAGAAAATAATGGCAAGAAGCTCTTTATCATGAATTTCATAATTGAGCTCAGAAGCCTTGAGTTTGCGGCTTTTGAAGGCAACAGGGTGCTTCAAGGAGGCCACAAGAGCTTTGGAAAACTGCGATAGCATAATTTCTGGCATCAATCTCCACTAGGGTGCGGAAAGCACTGTCAAAGCGTCGAAAGATAGGAGCAGTCGTAAAACAATGCTTGAGTTCTTTGAACTCTTTGCACGCTTGCTCAGTGAAAACATAAGGAGTATCCTTTTTCACAAGGGCGATCAGGTTTGTGATAGTACCAGCATAATCCTGAATGAATCTGCGGTAAAAGTTGGCAAAGCCAAGGAAGGATTGAACAGCTTTTACTGAAGTGGGGTTAGGCCAATCCAGAATACGCTGAACTTTGTCCTGGTCCATGGTAAGACCAGAACAGTTAAGAACATAACCAAGGAAGGTAACTTCAGTGGCATGGAAAACACACTGGGTGCCTTTCGCATATAGATTAGTCTTGTGAAGTCTTTGAAGGACTTCCTTGACATGATCTACATGTTTGGTGCGAGAGCGTGAATAAATGAGGATGTCGTCCAGATAAACAACAACCCACATGTTGACTAAATCTCCCAAGATTTCATTCATCAAGGCTTGGAAATTGGCAGGAGCGTTAGTTAAGGCAAAAGGCATGACTAAGTACTCGAAAGCACCATGACGGGTATTAAACACTGTTAAATATTCATGGCCTTCAGCTATCCTGATTAAGTGATAGGCACCTCAAAGGTCAATTTTGGAGAAGACTTGAGTGTCAACAAAAGTGGTAAGAACATGGGACATCGTAGGGATAGGATAAGAGTTCTTTCTAGTAACTTCATTCAGTCTGCAGTAATCCACACAAAGTTGAAGAGAACCATTGGCTTTGGGGACGAAGAGAACAGGAAAACCAGTTGGTGAAGAACTGGGTCAAATGAAACCTTTTGCTACATGCTCTGAAATGTAGTCTTGAAGAACTTTGTCTTCGGGTTACAAAAGGCGGCAAATAGTACCTTTTTTAGGAACTGGTCCAACAAGATCAATGTGATGATCACACTTCCTTCAAGGAGGAAGTTTGTTGGCCAGAATGGATGAGAACACTGATGCAAATTTGTGATACTCAGAAGGGATTGTCAGTAAAATGGTTTCAAGATCTGCTGGTTCTTTGTCAAAGAAGTTGCCTTCAAAGACTTCTTGAAGGGATCCAGTCGTGATGCTTTGAAGTAAAACTTCTTTAGTTTCAAAAAGAAACAAGTCAGGGGGAGCATCATACACAACAGATGATAAGAAGGTGGAGGAATTTCTGGGTGAATGCATCTCATCAGGAAGAGAGCCAATGCTTGACAAGGCAATGAGAGACTTCAGGCTGACGTGGTCCTGAAGGGAAGAATAAGGAATTTCACTGGGACTGGGTAAAGGTTTAGCTCAAGGGTTAATTACTCCCTTAGACCAATAAATATCTGGGTTCCAGTGCAAATTAAAATCATGAACGAGTATGGTGTCATCCTGCCCGGTCGCATCTATGATTAAGCACTCCCAATCAAATGTTTGATAGGAGAAAATAGTGAAGGTCCATGTAATTTTCTTTGAAAGAAATTTCATGGGCTTCAAAGAAGAATGATAAGTGAAAAGAGGAATGTGTTTTTCCAAAGGAGTAGTAGAAAGAGAAAAGGAATCTATCAAACTCTGGCTGACAAAGGAACGTGTAGCTCCAGAATCAATAAGAACAGATTAAAGTGAACTATCTCAAAACAGAATCAATCTGAGTTGATTCAAGACAACTGTTCTCAAAGAACAGATTATGGACTCAAAAGAAAGAGGAGAAAGTGGGTCAATGGCACTTGAAGTAGTTGTCATTACCATTATTGCAAAAACTACTCAAGCTTTTCCCGACTGACGGGAACACTTAGGACAATCATCTACCTTATGGGAACCACCACAATACAAACACAATCCATTCTTATTCCTCCTTTCCTTTTTTCCAGCCTGAAGGTGTCCATCCGTCAAGATCTTGTTGAGTTTGGAGGGAAGCTTTCTCTTCATGAGCGGCTTCTAAGGAGTGGAGTAAGGTTTTGAAGAAGATTGCCCGGGGTTGTTGGAGGTCAAAGGTGGGTGAGAGCTGTCTTTCTTTGTTTGAGCAGGGTGAGATTTTTTGTGCCGTCTTTCCTTCTGACGTTCGTGGTATTGCACGTCAATGCGAAGTCTCGCATTGATGAGATCTCGAAGACTGAGGATCTTATTGGCATTGTTCTGGGAGAGGAGGTCGAGGATGCGGGAAGGGAGGCCTTTGCCAAAATGTAACATTAAAGGTCGGTCACCCCAACCTGGAAGACGAGATTGGAGGGCTCGCAAACTAGCTATGTAGTTTGAAGCATTGTCCGACTCCTTCATCGACAGGTTGTCGAGTCAATGCTTGGTGGCTCAAAGGTCGTTGGGGTTGCCAAACAAGGTGACAGTTTGAGATTCGAACACAGCCCAAGAGTTCATGAGGGATTCTGGGGAAGAGTCTTCAAGAACCTCCAGATAGGGTTGAACCCAGTCAAATGCCTTGCCTTTAAGGTAAGAGAAGGAATAGATGGTGCGGGAACGGTAATTGGGGAAGGTGCGAGGGTCATTCAAGAAGATGAGTTTGCATTGCTGCAGGAAGATGCGAAGTTTGGCGGGGGAGGCGCGGTCAAAGGAGTCAGGCTTCTTCATCTCTGGAGTACAGAAATTGGGTCAAGGGGCAGGTTCATCCGACAATGGTAGCCAGAAGCTGGATGGCTTTGGCCAGGGATTCATTGGTACAAGGGGCTGAAGTGTTAGCAGTAGGTTTGGGATTAGGAGCATTCTGAGGGCCAAGAGTGTTGTAGTCCTCATCATCCGGAAGATCTCTGTTGTCTTCCTCATCACGGCCGGATTGGCTGTGAGAGTCGGAGGAAGAAGGAGGGTTCTGGCTGTTGGGGTGACTGCCACGGCCAGTGTGGACATTGGGAAGATCCAAGCTGGGGGTCTGGTCAATTCTTGGTTGAGAAGAGAACTGTCCGTTCAGAGAGCGTGGAATGTTGGGCATCTTGAATGACAAGAAGTACAGGGGGAAAGAGGGTTTACAACTTAAGTAAAGGAGTAAAGCCGGATCAAAATAAGATACTGTCATGCGGCGTCTTGTACAAGAGACGGGTGGGAACTATTTGAAGGAAAAGAAAGGAAAGAGATAGCTTCGAAGAGAGGACTGACTGTTCAAAGGTCTTCTTTGTTTTGAAAAGAGTTACTTAGGCTCAGAGGGACTTAGAGTAGAACACTGAAAGGGTTTGCAATGAGAAGGCTTGAAGAAGACAGAATCAAGTTATGCTGAAAACTATAATCTTATTTTGATGAGGAAAGATGGAAAGCATGGAAGCCGACAGCTTATATAGTAAATACAAGTAAGGCTACAAAGGTATGACATAGGTTCAAACAAGATGTGAGGTCATAGGGTCAAAGCAGAAGAAATGAAAAGGAGTTCATAGCTTCTGAGGTCAAGCAACACCAAGGCAAAGAGTCCATGACTGGAAGACCAAGCAGGGGTAAGTGCCATGGGTGCAAGAGTGAGTGAAGTGAAGTTCAAAGTTCGAGGACTGTGCGTCAAAGTTCAAAAAGTTCAAAGAGTGAATGTGCGAATCCGGAAAAGGAACTCAAGCGCATGGAATAGTAATGCCAAAAAGAAAGGAAGACTGTTGAGAGGGTTAATGGTCTTGCTTTTGTTTGCATAACTGAAAAGCAACGTGCTATTGAATCTTTGAAGGTTTGGAAAGTAACTTCAAGAGAGCACTGAAGATTGCTGAGGGTGCATAGGTGATGTCATATGCAACCCGAGGATTAACCAAAAGCCTGAAAGTTGCTGATGGCAAAAAGCATCCTTAGCAAAATGCAAGGAAGATCCTGAGTGCTGAGTGTGAAGCTGATTCTGTTGTATGACAGTATAGCCCATATTTTACAATTGAGAAGGTTTTTGGTGTGGTGAAAAATCAACTCAAGCGTGCTCAGTTGTTTTCCAGCACACCAAGGGATGGTACTCATCCAAAATTTTATATCTGAGCTTGTCACCCCTGAGATAATGCGGGCTTTGTTCCATGATTTTGGATTTATTGTGTTTTCAGAAAAGCTTGGACTGCACAAGTTCACCTTTTGATTTGGAAACCATACTTTTATTAAGTTTTGTTGTGACAGCTGTCAGATAGGACCAAAAGTTATATCTGCCTCTGAGGTCTCTTTCTGCTGGTAGACCAACTTGGAGTTGGATGAAGGAGAAAACGAGCTCGGATTTGGAATCAGGACACAATTCTTACTCTGCCAAAGCCCTGGCAGGCTGCTCAATCAATGGCTCTCTGTAACATTGTGATGAGACAGCTGGGCTCCACCCGTGGTCAGATCAAGGGAGAAATTGCACAAAGGCTGTGAGATACTTTTTGGCAGAAACTATTGTCAAATAATTGACAAAAATTCTATTTATGCATCAAGCAAAATGGATTCATCCAAGCTTTTCCAAAAAACAATATGTGGATGAAAATATTTAGGGAATTCAAAAAACGACTCCCATGGGAGTCATTGGTCAACTTGCGATTTTTTTTTGGGAGTTGTCTTGAAAATTTCATGAAAATTTAGCAAAAAGTAAGCAAAGAAAAAAAAATTATAACTTCTGAATGGCTGGTCCAAATGAGCTAAAAATTTCAAATAGGAAAGTAGAGCCACCCATAATTCCTATGATAAAAACTCAACTCCATTTCACGCACAGAAACCATTTGCGTGGTGTGGCCCAATTTCCAAATCTTCTACTTTGATTAATACAAAAAAGATTATAGATTTAAAATGAATGATCCAAAGGGTCCAGAAATTTTCCAGTAATCATTCATGATACCATTGAATCTTTTGAAAAAACTGCGGCTCCATATCATTTTTCAAAAGCCTTTGGGAATTTAATTTTGTTGTCCATGTAAGTGGCAAAAAAAGAAAAATTCCCAAAGGCATTTGGGAAATGATATTGAGCCACAATTTTTTCACAAGCTTCAATGATCTCATTAATAATTGCTGTAAAATTTTTGGATCATTTGGATCCTCTGTTTCAAAGTTATAATGCTCTTTGTATTGGTTAAAGTAGGAAATTTGGGAATTGGGCTACACCACACAAATGGTTTCTGCCGGTGCAATGGGATTGAGTTTTTATCATAGGAATTATGGATGGCTCTACTTTCCTATTTGAAATTTTTAGTTCATTTGGACCAGCCATTCAGAAGTTATAATTTTTTTTTCTTTGCTTAATTTTTGCTAAATTTTCATGAAATTTTCGAGACGACTCCCCAAAAAAAAATGCAATTTGACCAACGACTCCCATGGGAGTCGTTTTTTGAAGTTCCAATATTTATTCATATTTTTATTGTTGGCTTGGTGTTTTGTTGAGATTTGGGGCCGGCTAAAACCACACCCCCGATTTGCTAAAAGGACGCCCCATTTGGGGCATCCATTGACCATGGAGGCCCCAAATGGGGCGTACCGGCCCTCCACGCCCCCAATGGGACATGCACGTCCTGGAGGACAACTTGGTTCCGGATAAAAGGGTGTGCCCAAGTTGGCACGCCCTCGGTCTGTGGTGTGCATTGGCATGCACGCCCTTGGTCCATGGCGTGCATTGGCATGCACACCCTCGGTCCATGGCGTGCATCGGCATGCACGCCAAGGGTTGTCCTTGTCCGGCTTGGAGGAAGTAGACGGGGGTAACACGCCAAGCTGTGGGGTGTGCGGGATGATGCACTTCTGAAGGGGCATGAGAGCAATTGCTCCTCATACCTCCAGGACCGATTGGTCTTGGAGGGATAAGGAGAGAGAACTCTCTCCTTATACCTCCAGGACCAATTGGTCTTGGAGGGATAAGGAGAGAGAACTCTCTCCTTATACCTCCAGGACCAATTGGTCTTGGAGGGATAAGGAGAGAGAACTCTCTCCTTATACCTCCAGGACCAATTGGTCTTGGAGGGATAAGGAGAGAGAACTAACTCTCTCCTTATCCCTCCAGGACCAATCGGTCTTGGAGGGATAAGGAGAGACAATGCTCTCCTTATCCCTCCAAAACTGATCGGTCTTGGAGGGATGAGGAGACAGTTCTCTCTCCTTATCCCTCCAAGACCGATTGGTCTTGGAGGGATGAGAGAAGAGAACTCTCTCCTCATCCCTCCAGGACCTGTTGGTCTTGGAGGGATGAGGGGAGAGTAGACTCTTTCCCCATCCCTCCAAGACCGATCGGTACTGGAGGGATGAGAGGAGAGTGTACCCTCTCCCTCCTGTCTCCTCGTTTTTGCACGCCTTGTATCAAGGTGTGTACAACCAGGCACACCCTTATTTGCCCAAGGCAGGGCGTGCATAGCCATGTAGGCTCCGGCTTGAGCACAGCAAGGCGTCCACGTGGGATGTAAGCCTTGACTTTAGGTGTGCAGGACCCAGTGGAGGGTCACTGAGCCCACCGTAACCTGTCTGGGGCGTGCACACCCAAAATGTGGCGT
Source organism: Puccinia horiana (assembly GCA_001624995.1). Classification (NCBI taxonomy): domain Eukaryota; kingdom Fungi; phylum Basidiomycota; class Pucciniomycetes; order Pucciniales; family Pucciniaceae; genus Puccinia; species Puccinia horiana. The sequence goes on from LWDY01000087.1 coordinate 1,259,073, forward strand.
GCAGAGGGGTGCACGCCAAAGGACGCCTTGCGGGGCATCCTTTTAGCAAAAATGGGGCGTGGTTTTAGCCAGCCCCTTAGAATTTCATAAGAATGAAGTTTTCAACTTGCTAATAGGATTTCATCATCTTGAACTCTGTGATATCACCATGGCATTGACAGCTCACATAGTATTAGAGATAGTATGAAGGAGATTGGTCACAATCTGGTAGGCATACAAGAGCATACATAGTAGGAAATATATATTTAAAGTGTGGTACTTTAAACTGATTAATTTTGGTTGGTCTTGTTTGATTGACTCTCAATGAATTGAATTCCTTCGCACATCAAGCGGGCTAGGATGGCTTTGATACCTAACTTGATCATATCAGACTTGGTGCTGTGTTGGAAGTAACCCCAGTTGGTGATGTTGTGGTCCTTGATAATCCACTCTGTGTGGTAACTGTTGGGGACAAGAAGGAGAAAATCTAGGAAACCTGCCATGGTTAGTCGAGATGCACCAGTGTAAAATCAATGGTGGCTTTGCTTAGGGCTGTAATTGATTAGTTGAAGGCATGAAATCCAAACCAATTTGATTGGAGTGGTGTTGCAGGAATGAATTGGCTGGCATATGATGGATTGATCACCATTTTCTGAGGGGGCAGGACTGCAGAACTGAGATAAACCATCAGCTCAATCAATGGGGCAGTTGAGTTGTTTGACACAGACACAGACAATCCATTGTATTCAATTGGTATGATCAATGGATGACAGCCAATTGGGTTGTTATCATGCAACCAAGGCCAGCCAAGGTTTGTTCAATAATATTGCCACTGTTCCTTGGGTGTCAGAAAGGTAGAGGAGGCGGGGTTGGGGATGGCTCACCCATGTCAGGGGCAGCTGGGGGGTTGTTATTGGGACCTTGGAAGACCCAAGAGGTCAAAGTGCCTCTGACAGAGCCAGGTGTGCCTTTATGTTAGAAGGTTGGTGGATGCTGGCTGCCATTCAAAAAATGGTGTAGTAGGGGGATCATCAAGGTTTACCCTTGGCTCCTTGGAGTCCACTTTCTGAGCCTAGGACCACAACACTATGTGGCAAATGTCTCCAGATGGATGCATGGCAATTTCACCCTCATTCACACAAAGTCACATGGTAAAAAGACTAAAATGTACTTGGTTTTTAGGTACACCATAGGCTTGTTTTAACCTAATGCCAATATTCACAAGCTTTTGAATTTGGAGTATTAGAGAATGTTGAAATTTTTTTCTGTTTTACAGTTCAGCTTAAAGATGTGAAAATTTCTATGCCACAATTTTCTGACACTGTACGGCTGGTGGTCAATGTCATATCCTGAGACAAAATCAGATGTTCAACTCCAGTAAAATTAGAGGAAGTGCATTGGGAGAGAGAAGCAATTTCTACAGAAATTTACTACTTAATGTGTGCTTTTCTTGAAGATACAACCATGCATTCACATATTCATTGCCTTGTAAGAGTCCTCTTTTGACTCTTCACTGTTTGTTCCGGATGGACCAATACATGGCATGAAAGCCAGGGAGAGATCTTCTAGGACCAACGGGGGGATGGATTGCTAGCACTGGAGAGGGAAGAACTCTTGTGAGTACAACTAGAAGGGATAAAAGAAACAACAGAAAGGAAGACCTACCTAGCACTGGAGAGGGAAGAACTCTACCAAGCTAGGAGGGGGAGGGAATGGTTGAACTAAATACACAGTCTTGCTGGGGATTACATAATCCTTGACAGCCTTGTGAAGTCTACAAGGGCTTCACACGCCTGCAATCATCCAACACCTATTAAAAGCAACAAAAGTAGCTGCTACTACAATTATTCCCCCAGCAACTCCAGCATTTGTTTGAGAAGCAATGAGTCCAAGTTTCTGTAATTAATGAACCAGCAGATATCTTCTTGAGGCTTTGTCCTGGCAGGCTGGCGGATCAATCCAAACCTTTTCATCCCAAGGGGAAGTCAGAGATTCTACTTCTTTTCTTTCACAGGCACAAACTTGAACGGGAAAATTTGTGGCTTTGACTGCATGAAGCTGAACATCTGGGAATGAGGATTGTAGCTGTTTGATCACACAATTCAATTCAATGTTTGCTGCTTTTTGCTCGGTGATAGTTTTTAGAAGTTCATCTTTTTCAATTTGCAAATCGTACGAGCTTCCAGAAACATCCTCTTTGTGGGTTTTTGCATCTGCTTCCAAAGAAGAATTGATTGAGAATAATGTATGTATGTAAGTACATGTCTGATTAATCCTGAATTACTCACCTAGGGTGTTGCGCAATAGCATGTCTTTCTTCTTGCAATCATCCGTGACTGTATCCAGTTCGTTTTGTAAGAGGTACCTCTGCTCTTCACTATCTTCCAACTGCTTTTCCAGATTCTGTTCTCTTTTCAAGAGCTTTCTGTGTTTCTGCTCTTGCTTGTGTAAATCTTCTCTGAGCTTCTCGTTCTTGGCCCACAGGGTGTCTTTATCCCAGTCCGGCTGGTTTTTTGAAACTTTCCACCAGATTTTAGGAAATTGCTCAACTGGATCTTCCTCTGGACTTTCACATATGACCAGGTCCTGGAACTGATATTTTTCTAAGTCTCGGCAGCCTCCTTCAGTGAGGCGGCTTTGGTTGTTTTCTAGTTGCTCCTGGGTGAGTGCCGGACAATCAACCAATTGCACCCCTTGCTCTATTAATAAACATTAGAAGGACACAAGAAACTCACCAAGTTGGATGTGGCAGAGCAATTGACTTTGGACATGACAAGTTTTAAAAAAGAGGCAAAACCTGTTTGGTTCAAAATCTGATGGTGGGATGGGCAAAACCACAGAGGAACTTCCCCATACCGTACTTTGCTTGGCATGCTTGAATATTGATAACATTTTACAAGTGTAGATTTTTCAGCTTGAATCTAATTCTGTGCAAAGGTTTTGATCACTCAGTAAGTCACTCTTGCCCAGGCATCTTGGCTGAGCAGCCTTTTTCCCCAACCAAAATATCAATCCCACACTAAGGCTTTTTGATACTGGCTCATACGTTGCGGTCTTTGGCCATCCTGATCAGGTCACTCAAATAACTTTAACTGAACATCAGTGTGTGGGGTTTCTGCCAGCTTCTAACCATCACTAGTGGTTCAACTGATTTCAACATTTCCCACAGCTGAACACATCCCATGGACGTACCCCCTTGAAATCCAATATTCCTCCACCTGGTTTGAACAAGGCCGTTGGATAATCACTACATACTTGCAAAGGTTCTGGTTCAAACAATTCATGCTTACGTCCAAATGCGCACTCATACTCACTCATGCCAATCTGCGGCAACTGCGTCAACCAGATTTACAAAACAAGGATACCAGGTCAAGTCAGAAATTGCAGTGCACAAAGGGTGGAATCTGGTGGAATGATGTACTTATTTAATTTGGAACAATGCTTGCTTACCCAAATTGGTCAATGCTTGTACATGTTACTGAACATTGGGGGAAGTGATTTGTTTGTCCTTTCTTCCGGCATCCTTCACGGCTCTACACTTTTGTCCGAAATACCCACAAGTTGTTATGGCTCCCTGTTGGATTCTCTGCTGGGGCAAAAAATGTCTTACGTTCAGTCAAACGGATGATCAGGGAGAATTAATTTGTGGTCCAGAATGGAAAAAAAACTTGGTGACTTTCCAAGAACATCAAAACGCCCTTTCCTCAAATTCACATTCTCAAGCTCTGAATCAAGCACCCAAAAACCACTCGGGAAATCAACTAGCCAGCGTGTCGATTCCAGCTCGGACATCCAAAGTCGCTCGAAGATTCATTGAGCTCCCTGGCTCGTGTCAGAATTCTGGCTTCACCTTCCACTCACATCTCTCCTGTATGGCCAAGTGGCCTGTTCCTGTCCTGTCTGACCGAGTGGTCATCCTGTTTCCTGTATGGCCAAGTGGCCTGTTCCTGTCCTGTCTGACCAAGTGGTCATTCTGTTTCCTGTTCATGTTCAGCTTAGCTGAACAGTAACCTGTCACCTGTTCTCCAGTTCTGTTGTGCCTAGGCCCCCTTTGGATCTTGCAAGGGGGCTCTCTAGTTGTCACTACTTATAGTGCTTGTTTTCATTCGAAATAAAGCACCATGTCTAAGCATTTTTCATTGGAACCATCAATGTTCCTTTCTCCTTGGTCCAATCTCAGGATCCCTCAAGATTTCCCCTCAATCACATCATCTCATTGAGCTGAAATTGTGACAGCTCAGAGTCATCAGATTCTATTTTGGATTCGGATATAGTCCCATTTCCAGATCCTAAGCTTGCATCGTGGGAGGGAATGGCTGTGGACTGTGGTGAGTTATGGCTGATAGGCTGTTACATAAATGCTGTACATATAGTATAATTGAATGTATCATCCTTCCTTTACAGAATGTTTTCTACCTTCGTGCTACGGCTACTTTACGAAAGTCTTGCATCCAAATTAGCATTTTTTTTTTTTTTTGAATTTTGTTACTTATCAACATGGTGAAAAAAGCTTTTTAATGTACTTGGATGGACAATTTTTCAGCAAATTCTTTATGGTGTCCTTAGATTTTCCCAGGGTTCTTTTTATTCAGGAAAAAATGCAGATTGCTTATTTATAAGTCTGAAGCAAAGAAGTTTTATCAAAAAACATATACAACATTTCTCTCTTTATCTAAAACTTGCCTTTTTTAAAAAAAAAAGAAATAGTTGCTGTTGGCGGTTCTAACACTGCTTGTGCCTCACTGGTTGGGGGAATCCAAGTCACTTTTCTCTTGTGGTTGGCAATTAGAATGCTTCAAAGGAAAACCTTAGGGATTGGTTTGGAGGAATACAAGTTGTAGCATCTCTCTGGTTACCAAACCGTGGTTGATTGAAGTAGGTAACATTGACATTGTTGATGAGGTGTTGCATAGCTTTAAACGAGCGGTTTCAGAGTGTTTGCTGCTTTTGCCTTGATTTAGCTGAACCCGGTACCTTTCCAGGGTTGACTAAATGTTCGGGAGCGTTCTGTTTCTATTTCCTATTAGCTAATCTAGACTTCATAATAGGTAATGATTCTTTTTTTGGTTAGGATCAAAAGAAATGAACATTCTAGGTTCATTCTTGTGATAACGTTCGTCGCTAAGTGTTTGAGGAGCGTATAAATGATCTTTTCTCATAAAAACTGGTAGGTTTGTTATTGTAGCGTCTCGGGTATAGATTATTGGTTGTTTCAGGTGACCACAAACAGCTAGGAGGTTGGCTAGCTAGATGCTTTTTGTTTGCTTTCGATTGGGAGAGTAGATTTAATCATCACGCTGGTTTTTGGTGACCAGGAACTAGGAGTTCGAAAACCATTGATAGTTGGTCGAGAGTTGGTAATTGGATTCCAGGGGTTGGAGGAGTACATAGTCTTGGTTGGTTGGTGGCAAGTTTCATTGTGCCAAATATTTTGCAGTTGTGCTGAAAAAGTGGCTGATGTGGGAATCAAAACCCACAGTCTTGGTCCAAGGTATATGTATTCCAATATGAACAGTAAATACATCAATAATGGTGGCTAACATCATTGTGGTTGGCAGACTTGTGTACTAGCTGGGAATCTGGACCACTCTGATGACCAAATCTTCTGGTGGGAATTGGCATCTTTTTCTCATTTCGAACCAATACTGAAAAAAAACTTTTATCTTCAAACAAATACCTGGATATGTTATTACAAAAAATTCTTTTTTACTTGAATGTTTATTTTTTGTTCAACTTTTGCATTTATTGTGGAGAAAGCATTCATAAAGAAATTAATTTTTCAAGGTTGTGTGGCCCAATCACTTTTGGTTTTTAGGCGCTTTGTTTTCAGTAAAAACACTAGAGGCCAGGGCGGTAGCCCCCAGTATTTTCACCCTTGTCTAACCTCACGTCCAATCAATCACTATGTTCTTGGCCATTTTCAACTTGTGATATATACCAAGGCCCCATTTGTCATCAATATATATCAGGAGATATATGTGTTTTTGTGTAAAATCCTTTGTGACATCTTTCCAGGTCTGCAAAAATTTGATCAGATGTCACAACACTGCAAAAAAATCTGCTTCAACTGCCAGCAGTTGACATGCAGCTTACTCTGATTTTACTCAACTCTTATTCAAACTTTAATTGAGATGCACAGTGACTGTGCATCATGCACAGTCACTGTGCACCAAATCAACTTTTGATTAAAGTTTGAGTAAAACCAGAGTAAAATCAAAGCTACTGCATGTCAACTGCTGGCAGTTGAAGCAGATTTTTTTGCAGTGCAACATTTCTGATTGTATTGCTGACAAATGGGGCCCAAGATTTCTGTCACCAAAAACTCTCTTAATCTCAACTTAACCTTATTGTTTCTGCCCATCTCCAATATGATGAGTAAAATTCACCAAAGCCACATTATCTCACCTGCTGTCTCTACTATCCAAGCCTCCAACTCTTGCCTTGCCATAGTGATTCCTTGGCCCATTTGTGGCCACTGTCAAACAAATATGTTGCTCATTAATATCTTGCCTTTGGCCTTTGATTCAATCTGCGCCACCAGACAACCACAACTCTTCACAACCTCTCCCTTCCTGGAATGTTTCCAGAAAGCAAGTTGGGTGAGTAACTTGTTTTTGCAAAATTTGGTCTGGGACCAAAACACTAACAAGAAGAGAAAGACAAGCTCTACAGGACAGTGTCTAGTATTATCATCATTCTATGTATTAATTTAGAAAGTATATTTTATCTATACATCTTAACTATAGAATTCTGAGTTATTTATACATTTCACCGGCAGCAATTCCTCCAGTTCTTCTGGGTGGGCGGGCCTCTGGGCCCAATATACCCAGCAGAATGGTCTGACACCACACAATGCATGCAAGCAAGGGGCCTCTTTTATATCTTCCATCTTGATTCTCAATCCATATTTCACATCAGCACCACAAAGCTTAAATTATGTACCCCACCCGGCTATCCAATAACTGTGTGAAACCCACTTGCCGACAAAATCACATGGAAATCCAGCAGCTCTTACCTGGCTCATTGGTAAGTTATTACTGCTTGATTTGATTGTAATCTCTTTGAGCTGTCATCATCTTTAATAACTTTTGAATCAAGTCGATTCCTTCTTTTCCAAACACAGCTGACCTTCACATTGAGGCAGCAAAAAAAAAAACTAGGTGCCAGGCTTGATTCTTTCTGGACCTGGGTCGGAAACAAAAGTGTTGGAAAGCCCCGTGGTTATAAGGCTTATCCGATCAGAAGCAAGCTCTAAATCATATGATCTCATTTGGACAACCATATTTCATGTCCAAATCAACAACATGACATCATCATCAGCCAAAACCGAATGTTTGAAGCGCAGTGATTATCTCAAAGAATCTTACCGTTTTTCTGTTTCCATCTACCCGATTCAGCTTTGACATCATTAAGAATTTAAGATTAATTTGCTAACTGCAGGTGTTGATTACTTCCATTTGTTGATTTTGTTAGATCGCCACCAACAAGCATAGCAATCTACAAACAATCAAATCATCACAGGACTTGAAGGGATAACATTAAGAAGGGAGAGAGAGAGTAGAACCAGAAACAAAGCTCTGTTGCAATCAGAATCAGCCCATCGCGGCCCCTTCCCTCTACAACCAATTGGTTGGAGAGGGAAGAAAATTGAGGAAATTCCCTCCCCTTCCCACCATGACCAATTGGTCCCAGAGGGAAGATAAGGGAGGGAACTTCCTCCCCTTCCCTACAAGACCGATTGGTCCCAGAGGGAAGGGAAGGGCAGAAACTCACTTCCCTCCAGGACCGATTGGTCCCAGAGGGAAGGGAAGGGCAGAAACTCACTTCCCTCCGGGACCCGTCGGCCCCAGAGGGAAGAAAATGGTGGAAATTGACTCCTTTAAGAAAAAAAAATTCTGTCCACTCAAAAAAATGATGAATTGGACATGGATGTCAAGTGCTCAACCTGTTAGCTGTGTGGGTTCTCCAAAATGAATTCTCCTGCCCAAACTAGATACAAATAACATAAGAGCACACAAAGTTTTGAGAAAACTTAGGTTTAATGCTGAAAGCCCAGTTTTTTGTACCATAAAAACTTACTTGCCTCAAATAAATAGTAATTCATACTTTGTCACACAAGAACAAATTGAACATTGATATTGAGTGAACTAATTTTAATGGTTAGATTTGATATTTGAAAAATTTATTGATAATGGATTATCTAAGTATATAAGGATACTACATTAGACTTCAGTTCTAATTGTTATGAAAATAGCAAAGTTAAACTACCAGTCGGAAACACCAAAGAATACCCAATCACAATTAAAAAATTAAAATTTTCAAAACCAAACTGAATAAGATACATTACAGTTAAAACAGTTGCAGTTGCAGTTTCAGGAACTTGCGGCATTATGCCGCAATTTCTCTAGTTAATCATTTAAAAAGCCTCTGTCTAAAAGATTCAAAGATTTTTTTTCTTGGTGGGGAAGCCAAGAAAAAGGGGTATGGTAAGAAGACTGATGAGGAGAAGAAGAAAGAGGGTTGGAGAGAGAAGCCGAAGAAACATGGATCAAGTGGGTTGGGAGGCATTCTGGACAACACTGGTAGGGATAGCCAACCAAGAGACATTAAGCAAAGCCGGATTCAAACCAACAGAGGAATTCTGAGGCTGAGCGTCGTAAACGGCAGCAATTTGGGCCCGCTTGGGAGGACTTGGGACCGCATGATGATCAGAATGTTTGCTCCCCAATGGGGGTGAGGTCAGGGGACTGGAGAGACATGGATCCACCTTGATCGATCAGCCATTCCCCTTTTGTAGAGACTCACAATTCTGAGACCCCATCGTCGTCATCGTCTTGAAATGGGTAGTTCAAGATCATCATCACCCATAGGAGATTTTTTCCGCTTGGTGCCTTGATGGACCAAGTAGTTTGCGGAATCCTTTTTGATTGCCGGTTTCGGGGAGGGGTGTCAATTGATGAGGATTCTACACGCTCGTTGCAAAAGTCCGGCGAGTATTGATGTGTCTCTGGTTCTGTGGCTTGGGCGGATGAGGACAAGTGTGGATCTCCCAGATTTGCTTGCTCTTGGTGTCTGAGATCCTTGCTCATGAGATCAGGGTCATCATCTTCCGGTTGTGGAACCATCATGGGATTCATTTGTTGGTTAGTGTACAGCTCAAACGCCACTGTTGGATTGTTCAACTCTGAAACGGAAGCCTTAATAGGCAGCTGAAAAGTGGAAGTAACAGGCTGTTTGAAATCCGTATGGCTTGACTCAAAGAGAGAGTGAAATTAATCAGGCATTTGGGCAGAAAATTCTCCAAGAAATTACATGAACATGCCACCTGACTTACCCCTTTGATAGGCTTTCAAGAGTTGGAAGCATGCGCGGCTGAAGGACCATGCTCCTGCTGATTGAACTCCTTGACTTATAGAGCTTCACCAGAAGTCCAATAAGCCTAAAATCAACCATTTTTGGAATGTCATGTTGAAAGAAAAAAACCTACTTCAACCAATCCCATCCTTGAAAGATTGTGGGCTGAATCCAAAAAAAAAAGAACAAACTCACGTCAAGTATGAATTCTGCTTCTAATTTGGGAAAAATTATGCCATCAATCACAGATGTAGCCCGGCTTCTTTGAAACTTGAACAATATATGACTACACACCTGAGACAAGAATTCCTGCTGATTAGGGCCAGGCCAGCGAGGACGTTTTGTGCGCTTGACCTTTCAAAGCAGCCGTAATAGGTTGTGCGTTCCTTGATGAAAGTTATTGAGCTGAGTCCCAAGGTGGTTAAAATCCCCTGATCCCAGAAAGGAGGGCCTGAGAAAGTTGTATAGTTTGGTTGGTAGGACTTGAGTATTGAGAAATTTCTAATCAAGATAGCATGATGGGAGATCTTAGTACTCACCCTGTACCACAGTAACCAAAAACAGACCAATCACAAACAATATCCCTTCCACAGGACCACTGAAGCTGCTCAAAAACAAGGTCCGAAACGCACATGTGGTATCCATCCCAAGTTGTGAGATAAAAACTGGAAATGGACACAACTGCATCAAAGATAGAGTCAGAAGGAGGCTGCCTGGATGCAAACTCTACTAAGAATCAGTCGGTCTCACCTATCCACCAGGAGGGGCCTAAATTTAGAGACACTGAGGCAAGAATAGCTCTAAGCTATCAGGCGCAAAGCGCTTGGTTCAGTCAGAGTTACACGTCATCGCTTTTAAGAGCAATTACCTTGCTTACAGTAGTGTTTAAGGCATCGCAAACCTGGGCCCCCAAAATATCACGATCAGTTGGATGCCGAAGATTAGCTCAGGCATTAGAAAGTGAAGTAGTGACAGGAACTAACTGTGATCAAACATTTCACCAAAAGGTCCAGAGGTCCCGGTTCTTCTGGCTTGTTTGCTGTCAACAGCATCTAGACCTTGGTAAATCCATAATCCCAACGCAAACCAGACATGAAGAAGTGCAATTGAGGGAAAGGAACCATGTTGAAAGCCAGTTTGCGGAGGTCAGAGTTTAGCTGACCGGGAAATCAAAGACAGGTAGTGATTCCACTCATCACAATGGAGACCAAGTGATTGAGGTAACCGTAGGTTGGTGTGGAAGCATATTTCATCAAGAGCCTCATTATTGATACAAAAGGTTTCGTCAGAGTTTTCAACAAGTTGGTGGACCGACAAAGTCACATTGTAAGGCTCCACAAAGTTAGATGTATCTAGGGCATGGCATTATTCAATAAGAGTCGTGTCGGGAATGCCACAGGCAAAAAGCGCCAGTTGATCTGGTCATTTGAGTCATCAGAGGAAAATAACATTGTCAGTATGAGGGACTAATATGAGGAGTGTTAGGAAATTACCTGTAAAAAGAGAGTAAAGAGTAAATGTATGTACACACCAATTTTCTGAGCCCTAAATGGAATGCCCATGTGATCAGACAATCCGAATACGCCCAGCGGGTTGCTACACCATTGTTTTGAAACGTATTCTTGAGCGGTGTGAGACCGATTGGGCATTCAAGTTATGGGTGGTACGCGAGAAGAGAGAAATTGTTGAGCTGAAATTGAAACACGGAGGTCAAATGATCGCGTTGGCTGGAATGAAAGAAGTTATTACTGTCAGTATTGGCCAAAATGAGAAGGCTTGGCGAGGGAGTAGACCTACGCGGGGGAGGACTCAAAAGTATAAAGCCAGGTGGCTCAGGAAACGCCAAACTGTACGCTTTGCCCCTCATGACCTCTGGGTTAGGGTACTGCATCCGGGTATACCACCTGTGGTCACTTGCGGCTGTCTTTGAGCAGTTACCGTGGCCTCTTTTGGACCCTTGCTGGCGGTTTAATACACCAGCTGGGTCACATTCAATTCAAACCAAACCTAAAAGGGCCTAAGGGGAACCCACGCTCTTCTGTTTTGTCAAACAAGCACTTTATTAGACTTGGATTATTAAATCTCAGTCAAAGTGATCAGACAAAGTTTTATTATAAAACAAGTAAGTCTGAAAGAAATTTATCATAGATTCCAAATCACGCAGAAAGAGTTAAATTGTGAATAAGCTACTGCTGTTATTTGTGTAAATTTGTACAATTAATACTAAAAAGGGTGAAAGTAATGAGGAAAGGATACAAAACTGGTACTATTAAAGTAAGTCAAGGTCAAAGAAATTAACAGTTTCAAAGGGGTATTGATCATGGTTATGAGAATGACCCTTGTAATAGTGTACTATGGTACCAATAAGATGTCTATGGCTTAATCTAAATGGGGGAGGTGTATAGTCCCATTGAACTAAGGAGCGCTTTACTTGTTTCTCCTCACTGAGGAGCCATTGGGTGTCAATAGAAAAATAATAAAAGTCCCCATCTTCTTTATAAGTTGTTGTGGAGTTTATGTTGTGACTTTCGTGTATTTGACACGTCCAATGTTGACTTGAGTAGCATTTACTTGTTACCCTGTGTAATTGTTGTTGGACATTGATGTATCCATCCGTGTATCTTAACCATTCTCTCTCTTTTTGGGTATTGCAGTCCATCCATACTTGAGAGGGTATATGGACTCTTTCTTTCAACATAACTAATGTATAAGAAATATTAGTGTTGAATTTTATTGTGAATTTGTGAGAAGGGTCAAAAAACACTAACAAACTTGCAAATCAGCATTTTCAAAAGGAGAAGAGAAGATAACACGGTGTGACTGAATTTCAGTGTTCATTGTGGCCCTTTGATTGAAGTTTGATAGGGTTTTCAAAGAGTAAATTTGATAGTAGGCTAATTTTCTTTCTTTTTTGTAGAAGAAAAAAGCTTAGAAATTAGTTCAAAGTCTTTGTTTTAATCCAATTTAGGATAAATAAGGCGTAGAACAGGTAGTGAAAAATATATTTGTATAGCATTAGTATTTTTATAATGTTGTAATTGGTTTGGATAATTTTTGTGTCAAAATGTAGAGCAAAAAGAAAAGATACCAGGTTTATCAAAGGGTCAGCCTTTATGCACACCAATACTTTACCACATGCACACCAAAAATGGAGTGCACAAGTGTGCACTCCAAAGATTTTTGGAGTGTGCACCTGTGCACTCCAGTGGGTCTTGGAGTGCACACTTGTGCAGTCCAAAAACACTCATTTCTTGGAGCGCACAAGTGTGCACTCCAAACATCTTTGGAGTGCATGGTGTTTGCACTCCAAAATTGTTTTTGGCACAGCATTCTTGGAGTGACAACTGGTACACTCCAACTTGTTTGGAGTGACAACTGGTACACTCCAACTTGTTTGGAGTGATAACTGGTACACTCCAACTTGTTTGGAGTGACAACTGGTACACTCCAACTTGTTTGGAGTGACCAGAAGTTTACCCTCATCCCTCCAAGACCAATCATTCCTGGAGGGATGAGGAGAGAGCACTCTCTCCTCCCTTCCCTCCAAGACCGATCGGTCTTGGAGGGATGAGGGTAAACTTCTGGTCACTCCAAACAAGTTAGAGTGCACCAGTTGACACTCCAAGAATGCTGTGCCAAAAACCATTTTGGAGTACAATCATCATGCACTCCAAAGATGTTTGGAGTGTGCACTTGTGCATTCCAAGGGTCCTTGAAGTGCACACTTGTGCACTCCAAGACCCACTGGAGTGCACAGGTGCGCATTCCAAACATCTTTGGAGTGCACACTTGTGCATGTGGTAAAGTATTGGTGTGCATAAAGGCTGACCCTTATCAAAGTCTAGTAAATCCTTGATTTCACAAAACCAAGATCACAGGTTTCTTTCTGTACATTTTTTCAAAAAAAAAAAAACCCTTGTGGTCACTACTTGATCTGCAGTTGAAGGTTTCCCAGTCAAAAGCCAAGATTTACGTTGACAAACCCCCTTTGCAAGCCAGAAATATTTCATCTGGAGATTAATCACTCCAAATTACTTTAAATCTGTGGACCTTGCCAGTCACAAAAGTATGTCACTGGCAATTCCTTCATGAACCCTCTAGCATCTCTTGCCGAGTGCTATGTGAAGGGATGCACAAGGATTTTCTACCCCCAGAAGGGTGGACTTTATATGCACCCCACAACAAAAGCAAGCTGGATTTCTCTACCCAACCATTGACAAGGCAAACTCCTCAATGGCTGGGTGTACCCATCCGTCAAGGAGGCAACCTCGTTGATGGCTGGGTATACCCAGCTGTCAAAGAGGCAACCTCATTGATGGCTGGGTGTACCCAGCTGTCAAAGAGGCAACCTCGTCGATGGCTGGGTGTACCCAGCTTTCAATGGCTGGGCTTACCCAGCCGTTGAGGAGTCAACCTCATTGATGGCTGGGTTTACCCATCCTTAAGTTTGAGGAGGCAACCTCGTTGATGGCTGGGTGTACCCAGCCATTGAGGAGGCAACCTTGTTGATGGCTGGGTGTACCCAGTGGTCCAACCTCCTCACCTGCCATTGAAGAGGCAACCTCCCCAGTGGCTGTCTGTTCACTGGGACAGCTTGGTCAGCAGAACAACCTGCTCACTGAGCTGTATTGGCGAGCGTATTGACCTGCTCACTGCTCACTGTCTCGGTGAGCAGGTTGATCTGCTTTCCGAGACAGCGAGCAGGTTGGAACCTGCCGGAGAGGAATCCTCCTGGTGGGCAATTGTCAAACTGCTCATTGAGAGGTTTCCTCTCGGCGAGCAGTTGTCAACCTGCTCATCAAGAGGTTTACTCTTGGCGAGCAGGTGACAACCTGTTCATCGGGCGGTTTCCTCTTGACCAGCAGGTTTCAACCTGCTCACAGAGAGAAAACATCTTGATAACCAGATTGGCACCTGGTCACCAAACACCACCATAGCTGACCTTCCCTCCAAGGCCGACCGGTCCCGGAGAGAAAGTGAGGGAGTGTACTTCCTCCCCTTCCCTCCAAGATTGACCGGTTCTAGAGGGAAGAGAGGAGATTGCACTCCCTTCCCTCCAAGACCGACCAGTCATAGAGGGGAGAGAAGAGAGCTTCCCTCCAGGACTGACCAGTCACCACTTACTGATTTGGTTGATTTCCCATTGGGAATATCAACCAAAATTTTTGAGATATTAGGGAAATCAATGAGTTCTTTTTTTTTTTTTTTGTCTCTCTCCTTTTTTTTCTTTTTTTTTCCAGGAATATCCCCTATGAAAAAGAAAAAAAAAACATCCCACTTGAGAAAGAAATCAGGAGTACCCCACTTGAAAAAAAATCCTGTTTTTTTTTCAGGGATATCCCCATGAAAAAATTTCTTGGGGATATTGAATATTACTCAATATCCCCACAATATTTGGAAAGAAAGGATGCCTGGATTCTGATCTCAATGTTATTTATAGGGGCCAGCTAAATGCACACTGCATTTGAGGCATCCATCGGGCATGGAGGCCCTAAATGGGGTGTACCGGCCTTCCATGTCCCCGATGGGACGTACAAGGTTGGGCACGCCCCAGAGGAAATTTTCGTCCTCAATCGAAGGTGGTGCCAAGGTTGGCACACCCTCAATTTGTGGTGTGCATGCTGATGCACACCACAGGTTATCCACATCCGCTAAGGAGGACGTGGACAGAGGGACAGAGGTAGCAGCCCAACCCGAGGGCGTGCGGGATGATACAGGCCCCTCATTCCTCCAAGACCAGTCGGTATTGGAGGGACTGGGAGAGAGCACACTCCCCTCCCTTCCCTCCAAGACCAGTTGGTCTTGGAGGAGAGGGAGGAAAGAGTGCACTCCCTCCTTCCAAGACCGATTGGTCCTGGAAGGAAGAAAGGAGAGATACACTCTCTTCTCCCTTTCCTCCAAGACCAATTGGTCCTGGAGGGAAGGGAGGAGAGAGGACATCCACTTTTCCCTTCTCTCCAAGACCGATTGGTCCTGGGGGGAAGGGAGGAGAGAGTACACTCTCTCCGCCCTTCCCTCCAAAACCGATCGGTCCAGGCCAAGCCCCTAGTTTTATGTATATGTTCTTTATAAAAACAAGAAGAAGTGTATGATTTTTAAAAGGTTGTAAGGGTGATAACTTCCTGATGAGGCCCCCAATTTTGAGCCTGTGTCACTTTTGTGACAACAAGATGCAAAGGTTGTATTGCTTCTAATTAGGGGAAGATACAACTTTTGAGAAAGAAAAGAAAGCAGAGAAAGAGATATAGAAAATGAGAAAAAAATAATCTAATCCAAGTTGAATCAAACTACACATTTCTTGCTGAAAACTTGCAGTGCTCCGCCATTTTCTCAACTCAAAATCAAAGGTGGTTGTGATTTGACCCCCGTTGGCATAAAATCTGCCTAATAGCGGGGGTCACATAATTTTCTGTTGGTTTTGGCTCAACTCTATTTATACCTTTTCTCCCCTCTCTGGTTCCCTATCTGTCCCCTATTGCACAACTTCCACTCTTGATCATTTGTCCGTGCCAAGCTCGTCCCCAAATTCACTAGAACCCTCACTACCGCATGCACCCTAACACTTCTCAATGTTCACCTCACTGCGGCCCACTCCACTATCCCAAAAACCAACTCAGCCATTCTTTTATTGTTGGCTCGTCATGCACATCAGCCCTTCAATTTCATCTTCATCCTCACCTTCTTGACTCCACTCAACTTTATCTCCCCATCCCTCCTCACCAAACCAACCCACGTATCCCATTCATATTCACGCCAACCATCCTTTGTTTATCTCTCCCTGCTTCAACTCCAACATCCACTCTTCACTTACTCCATCAATTCACCGTTTCATCACCCAGAATGTCTGTTACTCGCACACCTAACCATCCGGTCATCAACCTCAATTGGATAACCTACCTATACTTACTTACTTTCAACAGGACCGCTCTACTCGATCATTCACGATATGCCACATTGTCCCGGGAACCAAAAACATTATCAAAACTCATGCGCTCTACCAGATTGGTCATGAGCTTCAAATTGCTGGTTATCTTGTTGTTTGGGATGTCAAACAGAACATGGCCGTTGCCCTGGTCAGTCACCTCATTTTTAACTCATTTTGACTTATTTTCATTGGTACCTATTCCTTTGTACACCCAGGTTTCATCAGTGAGCTTAACTGCCGGCCATACACTCAACCGCAACACCACAGGTGCAAGCTCAAGTAATAGTAGGCCTGGTTTTTGCCCCGGTAGCAACAAGTGAGTGTTGAAATCCAGCTTTTCTTGAAATAGCTGACACCTGCTTTAGTATTCAATTCACCCATTGAGGAGGCAAGCCAACCCCGACTCTACCCAAATCAACCTCATCTTGCGTGCTGGAGAAAACTGAACCAGTGGCCTCTACCCCTTTGCCACACATTCATCATCTGATCATCGCAAGAGGGTTCTCAAAGATACCAGGGAGCGTCTCCAGAACAAGTAAGGATACATGTCACTGTTTGCTTGCACTCATCCTCTTTAATTCTCTTTTGTCAGTTTTGGCATAAAACCACACCCTTAACTTTGTCCTCTTCTCACAATCTGTCTCTTGACCATTGTGGGTTGGCTCTACATTTGAAATTTTATTTTTTATGCCCACCATAATTTGGCTGGACTCCAAGCAGCACAGGACCACAAAACTGATGAACATTTCCTTGGGTGTTACCGGAGGGCAACGGGAGGTGGCAAAAGTCCGTGGAGCTGTCCTTCCCGGCAAGGAGATCCTCCCGGAAGAGGGAAGCGCACGTGATGTGGGTCCCCACGCCATGAATTACAGCCGAGAGGCACTAGCAATCCTCTTTTCTACCACTCCACCACCTACCCCCATCAGTAACAGCAACCACATCCAACTATGCCAGACAAATACCCCCCTGGCCCTCATTTTACTTTACAACTTTTATCTCCTTTTTGTCTTGATCCAATACCTTCTCACTCTACTGATAGTCGATCCCACCATGTCTAATGACAACCTGTTGGGATGTATCCTAGAGCTCAGCTTGGCCCTATGCATTCCCCCAAGAACAGACCAGGAAGGTGGGCCGAACCCCAAGGAAGAGGCCCAGTCCCTCAAGGATCAGACATTAACTCCCCTCCCCCTGACCAGGGAGCGGAGGGTGAAAACGGAACCGCTTCCACCAGGGATGACGAGGCAAACTCAAATGCTGAGCACCAAGGAACGGAAAGTCGTGATGACCCGGAACTCCAGATCCTAGGGGAAACGTAAATTCCAAGCCAAGAAAAAAAAGGGAAAATTGAGCAAAGACAGTCACAGAGAAGCCAAAAGAAAACCTATCATCCCAAACAGGTCACAAGGCAGCAGAAAAAGCACAGCCAGACGTAATCGCTAAGGCTCTGGAAGCCGAGAGGAAGGGCAACAAGGCACCAGTGATGCTCTTCTTCCAGATGTATGAAGATCTGACGGCTTTCCGTCGTCAGCCAAGATTCCCCAGGTGAAGACAAGTCCACTCCCCCCTCCATTTACAACGAAGCCGTGGAAGTGGAATCAGACGATGGCAATGCCCAGGTCGGGGACCTAGTGTTTGCCTCTGGCGCAGTCCCTCAGCACAATGAGATGGGGTTTACTCCCTTCTTTGACAAAAACATCCACAAACTCCAAGGCCCCCTCCAGCTTATCATTTTCAACAGAGAATGGAAAAACGCTGCCATCCTCTACCACGGGGAGATGATCTGTCTGGTAACCGAAACTGGTACACCGGTTTTCCATACCCCAGCAAATGGACCCAAACGTTCAACGAATGGACAACCAATCACCAGGGGTTTTATTCAACGCTGACAACTGAGTACGGCTTTACCAAATTTGCTCGTTGGCTCATTGCGGAGGACGGCTTCATGGCCGCCCTCTGGTATGACATACAGGTTCAAATGAACTGTTTTGCGACACGGGTGACTCTCCCGGATGGGAGAAAATTGTTAACCAACATTTCCGTCTTCAGGAAAAAGGCTGCCAAGAAAGCATACACCGCGTGCAGAAAGTTCAAAGAGTTGGAGTTCTCCGACAACCCATACGCCCCAAACGGCCCTAGGGCAACTTGCACCAGGCATAATTTCACGGCACCTGTTGACGGGTGCCATTGCACAACTCATACCTCCTCGGTGGTTTGAAATGTGTCGAAAGATAGTCACAATCAAACTGTGTGTTCAACTGAAATTCAGTTCCAAGTCACGCGGAATCACATAGCTTATGTTGCTCAATATATACTTGATGTTATGTTGAACTCAAGCCAAAATCATGAAGCATACAAAGCTGAAATGATACCAAAACAATCATGGTTCTAACACCGACATTACTATTTTTTTTGATGATGAAAGTCAACAAAATTGTTTGTTCTTTAATTTTAGGGGCTGGCTAAAACCACGCCCCATTTTAGCTAAAAGGAAGCCCCGCAAGGCGTCCTTTGGTGTGCACGCCCCGATCAAGGTGTGCACCCCTCTGCACGTCACATTTTGGGCGTGCAGAGGAGTGCACGCCTTGGTCGGGGCATTCACACCCCAGACAGGACCCAATGGGCTCAGTGACCTGCCTCAAGTCAAGGCTTACATTCCCCGTGGACCCCTTGCCGGGGCCTACATGGCTATGCATGCCCCACCTTGGGAAAATGAGGGCGTGCCCGTTTGTGCACAACCAAGGAGACAGGAGGATGAGGGTACACTCTCCTCTCATCCCTCCAAGACCAATCGGTCTTGGAGGGATAAGGAGAGTGTTCTCTCTCCTTATCCCTCCAAGACTGATTGATCCTGGAGGGATAAGGAGAGAGTTCTCTCTCCTTATCCCTCCAAGACCGATCAGCCCTGGAGGGATGGGGAGAGAGTTTGTCTTGGAGGGATGAGAGGAGAGAACTCTCTCCCCATCCCTCCAGGACCGATTGGTCTTGGAGGGATAAGGAGAGAGAACTCTCTCCTTATCCCTCCAGGACCAATCAGTCTTGGAGGGATAAGGAGAGAGAACTCTCTCCTTATCCCTCCAGGACTGATTGGTCTTGGAGGGATAAGGAGAGAGGACGCTCCTCTCATCCCTCCAAGACCAATTGGTCCTGGAGGGATAGGGAGAGAGTTCTCTCTTCTCATCCCTCCAAGACGGACCAGTCTTGGAGGGATGAGGAGAGAGTACTCTCCTCTCATCCCTCCAAGACCGACTGGTCCTGGAGGGATGATGAGCAATTGCTCTCATGCCCCTTCAGGTGTGTTGTGGGGTGTAAATCATCCCGCACACCCCACAGCTTGGCATGTTACCCCCGTCCACGTCCTCCAAGCCGGACAGGGACAACCCGTGGCATGCATGCCGATGCATGTCCCACCCTTGGGGCGTGCATGTTCGTGCACGTCCCATCAGGGGCGTGGAGGGCCGGTATGCCCCATTTGGGGCCTCCATGGTTGATGGACGCCCCTAATGGGGTGTGCATGCCTAAGGACGTCCTTTTAGCAAGCCGGGGGCATGGTTTTAGCCTTCCCCTAATTTTATTTGGGGAAACAAAACCTGAATACACTTTGGTTTTGGCAAAGAACTGAATTCACCATCTATCATTTTTGAGATGACACAATTCATCGTGATTTGTCCCACAATTTATCGGAATTTTGAAATATGAAGAGTTTTTTCTCAACATATCCCCATATGTGCATTTCTTTCCTAGGACCAACCTTTTCAGCAGAGGATTGTTCGGATTTGTGATCAAGTTGTCCCATTATAAACTTTTTGTGGTTAAAACAGCACAAACAGCCTTCCAAAACTGTCACAGGCCTGTAAATAATTTTTGAATCTGAATTTCCACGCTATTGCATGGCTGTACAATAGATTGCCATCCAGATGTCACAGAATTTGTAACAAGCATGCACCAAGTACCAAAAAAAAAGAAAAAGGTAACCAATGGGAGTTGGTTTCTGGCAACTCTGGAACAACCGGTGGCCCGAGTTCACTATCAAAATAGATGAAATATAAATTGTTTTCAATGCACAGTGACTGTGCAAAAATGATCTGGCAAAATATTGAAGTCAAAATTTAATGAAAAGAGATGTGTTCCGGAGGCCAATTGCTAGCAGGTCTCCTGCTCATTTTTATGAAGAAGGTAAGAAATCAGATTCCTTGGAATAAAATTGGATGATAGACTTTTTCCAATGAAAATTCAATTTCTTTTGGTGAAAAACAGGAATTCAGAATATCTACAGACCAGGGGATGTATATGATTATGTAAAACATATTCAAACTTAAACTGCTGAAGGAAATTGAAGTTCTAAATTTATGTCAGATATCCTAAATAGGTGATTGGAATCCTTGTGATAAATACATCTCAATCATTGAATTTAAAAACAAAAAACATTTCTAGATAGTCAGATGAAAAATCAGCTGGAAAGTGCCATAAAATCATCATGATGGTTGGTATAGACTTGTTGATCAGCACATTTCTGCATATGATGATGAATGGAAACCTTTGTGTGAAGGTATTGCGTAAGATGTTACATAATGGACCCATGATGATTGGTCTACATACCAATTCAGAAAATGATGATATAGGATTGAGCTCAGCATCATTTCTACATGTTTTGTGGAGTCAATTATCATAAAATTATAATCATGATCATTTGGATATCAGTTATCCTTGTGGTTCACTTCAGAACATGTTGTCCACAAATCATTACCCACATCACCATTATTTCATGTTGAAAATAAGCATCACATGTAGGATGCATTGTGCAGGGTTCTGGGAAAAACACATGCAGTGGCACTTGCATTCCAGTGCCATGAAATCATCCCTGGTGTCACTTGTGAATATAATTTATCACTTCAGCACAGAGACTGTTTTTTATGTGTACTTGTGTACATGGGGTCAGAAATCAATCTGATTTCTGAACAGGCAGCACGACGCACAGGTCTTCAATTAAGACTTCTTCGAAGCCCCACAACGGTACAACTGGCTCTTGTGGACACGTTGGCAAAACCGCTCATGCTTCAACACTACACAGTGGCTACCCTTTCTGGCGCTTTTTCCTGTCTTTTTTTCCCGGGGGTATTGTTCAAGGTTGGCCCAATCAGCAGCAATCATGATATATATGATTTTAAGCACTCCGTTTCTTTCCAAATTTGATCTTTCTGTCTCAATCCATTCTGTGCAACTATTTGGGCACTATACATTCAACGCCCTCTCCCCATCTGCAATGAAACATCAATTTCAAATCCCATTCGTGGCATTAGCCGCTACCGTAAGAAGTGACAAATCTCAGGGACAGCGCCTTTTGCGTGAATTCACTGACCTGTTCCCGGGAGATATACTGGCTGTATTGGATGAGGCGGAAGCTCAAGGCCTTTTTTCTGATTCCTCCTTCCCTTCCTCAATGCAAAATCTGTCATAAGATAATTCTCACTGACCCAAACACATTGATAAATGAAAAACAATTCCCTTATCCCTGCAAACACTTGGTCACATGGAATACACTTCTTGATCAGCACCTTGAGGCAGGACCAATCCAACACTTGTTGAGTCAGTATGCTTTGCCAAGCATGATCTGACCACGCTTCAACGATGGGCATGTGTCAAAAGTCGGATGAATTCCTTCTGTGAAACTCGCAAGACAACCGCTGAAAGTCGTGGTCTGAACCCTAATCTCTCCTCAAAAAACTCTTGCTCCTGCTCTGACTCATTGGATCCTTTACTCTCTTCCTCAACTCCATCCTTCTACTTTACACTTAACATCTTCCACCCCAATTCTCTTCCCTTCTCAACTCCAATAAACTCCTCAATCTTCCTTCTCATTTCCTCATCTCTTATTTTCTTTTACTTGTCCTTTTTTCCTTTCTTCTTTTTCTTATTTATTTTCTATCTCTCAAAACTCTCATACACCAATCTCATCAAAACTCAATCTCTTAACTCTTCGAATAACTTTTACTAACACTTCTGGAATCAACATCCTCAAACTTCTAACTTGGTGAGATTTGAATTCAAAACAGCTCAATCTGAATCAATCAACTAATCCTTTCTTTTATCTTATTTAAAAGTCTTGTTGCCTTCTTGTCTTTGTTGTCTACTCTTCTCAGTTGTCTGTTCTTGGTTCATTCAAACTACTCAGGTTCTGGTTTTTGTTTTCAATCAATTTCATTCAAAGTTCCTTTAGTATGTGATTACTGCACTCTCAATAGTTACACGGTCAAGGACTGCTCCCCCCTTCCTAACATGGAGAATCTGATCAGGACTGTGGCAGGGGGGATGATTTTTTCTATCCTTGATCAAACTAACACCTTCTTCCAGACGCGAATGCGAGAAGAAGACATCCCCTTGACGGCTGTCAAGACTCCTTGGGACTTGATGGAATGGGTTGTGATGCCGATGGGCCCCACAAATGCCCTGGAAGCTTACCAAGCTCGCCTGTAAGAATCCCTTGGTGACTTGATTAACAACATCTGTGTTGTTTACTTGGATGATATTGTTGTTTTCTCAAAATGCCCAGAATCTCACCAGTGTCACTTATGACAAGTCCTGACACGGCTATGGGACACAAACCTATACTTTAGCGCCAAGAAGACCAAACTATTTGGCTCTGAGGTCAAATTCTTAGGCCATTGGGTTTTGGCATACGATGAAAAGATCCAGCAAATTCTTACATGGCCTTCTCTTAATTCACCCACAGGGGTGAAGAAGTTCCTGGGGAAGGTGCCATGGATGAAAAAGTTCATCTGGGGATTGCAACGGTACGTTGGCACACTTACCCCACTCACTAGCTCCAAATTAACCCAAAAAGACTTCAAGTGGGGGGAAGCAGAAGAGTCAGAATTTAATCATATCAAATGGATAATGACCTCTCTTCCTTGCCTCAAAAATGTTGGCTACAAATTTTCGGACCAGCTCTGGTTGTTCATGGACACGAGCTGGACGGACCTTGGGGAAGCTCTCTTCCAAGGAAAGGACTGGAAAGGAGCTTCACCCATTGCTTATGAATTTCATCAGATGACATCGGCGGAACGGAATTAGCCAGTCCACAAACAAGAACTGCTCACTGTTGTATGAGGCACTGAGGTGCCAAAAATGCCACAAAACACTGTCTCATGGCCCTGAGCCTCCAATTTTCCGCCAGAATTGGCCTTTTTACGCTCCCCACCTGCCACATTGCCATGACCAACAATGCTCCTTCTCGCAGAACCACCATACATGGTACTGAGCTGCCAATACAGCCAATCTGACCCAAATCCTTCCAATACCTTCCGGTTTCACTTCAGCACAGTGGCCAAGTTGTGAGTTGGGTGACACGGCAACCTCCATGGCCAGAGAAACATGTCAGGGACCAAACCCAGCCAAGCGCTTTGAAGTCAAACCTAGACCCACCCCCTCCACCACCGATACTGGCTCCCTTCAGAAATGGACTGCACTCAATTTGGAAACAGGCCCACTGTCTTCCCAGTCATCTGCCAAAACTGCATCAACACTGCCTTCAGGGCCAGCACCCCCCACCCACCCTTACCTCCACAAGTAACCCCAACTCTGCCAATGGACCCGATGCAAATAAAAAGGGAAGAAGCCATCAACATGGCTCTAGCAAGGTATGGACACTCTGCCCCAACTCCAACCTCAATTCCAAAGCCAGGCACCTACCGCAACTTTCCAACCTCAATTCTAAATCCAGGCACCTACAGCAACTTTCCGACCTCAATTCCAAAGCCAGGCACCAACCACAACTTTCCGACCTCAATTCCAAAGCCAGGCACCTACAGCAACTTTCCATCCCAAATGGCAATGCCGCCCTCCTCCATGGGAGCCACGACAAACACCAGTATGTCCTTGGTCCAAATTCACTCCAGAATTAGTTTAAAATCTTAACTCTGCAATTTCTTAATAGTGGGCTTTCCCACAACCCAGATGCCCCCACCAGACCCATACCAAATGGCCTGTGCTCAAAGAGTGGCCACCACCTGCCCATACCCTCCAGGCGGCCAACAACCAAGGCTCATTGCCAAAGCAGGTGTCATGAGGAAGGGAGCTATCCCCAGCGTGTTTCTGTGCAGTGTGGATTTGAGGTGAGGTACAAGAACAAATGGGTGACCAACCAAGCCCTGATGCATGCTGGAGCGTGGATCCTACCATCCAACCCCAATAGCCATGCAACGCTCTGCGAACAACACACGGGCTCCAGATAAAAAGCCATGATGGCCGACTAGTCTTTGAGGAGAAGCACTTCCCCTTCTGCCGCCTTGGAACCTAGAAAGGCTCTGTTCTTGACCAGGAAGCCTTTGTGGATTTCTTGAAATCTAACAAAGCAATCGACCTTCTATTGGACTACGACAAATTTTTGGAGCATGAGGCATCCACAGCAAGACTATCCACCCTCTGATCATCCACTTCTTTGACTTGAGATAGCCGTGAAAACAGCCCTTCCATCATTTCAACTGCGGTAACCTCTTTACCCCCCAAAAATTTAGATTTTCCCTCCAGCAAGACTTCACACCCAGCACTCTCCGGCCTACATGCAGCAGTGAAGCCAAAGAGAACCTCTTCCAATGATAGCAATGGCGAGCTCCCAGAAATTGCTACACTAGCCCAACAAACTAATGTGACACCCAAACTCGAGCCACCACTCCAACACAATGCAGTCAAAGTGGTGTTACACAAGTCTCCCCCATGTCCGTAGGGTCCTTCCTTTTGAATCCCTTGCTTACCAATTGATGCTGATCAGAATCCCTTCTGCTCACGCAGGGATTTCCAATCTCATATTAGATGGGGCTGGCTAAAACCACGCCCCATTTTTGCTAAAAGGATGCCCCACAAGGCGTCCTTTGGCGTGCACCCCTCTGCACGCCTCATTTTGGGTGTGCAGAGGAGTGCAAGCCCCAGATAGGACCTGATGGGCTCAGTGACCCGCCACTGGGTCATGCATGCCTCAAGTCGAGGCGTACATCCCCCGTACTCAAGCCGGGGCCTACATGGCTATGCACGCCCCTCCTTGGGCAAATGAGGGCGTGCCTGGTTGTGCATGCCTTGATACGAGGAGACAGGAGGGAGAGGGTACACTCTCCTCTCATCCCTCCAAAACCAATCGGTCTTGGAGGGATAAGGAGAGTGTTCTCTCTCCTTATCCCTCCAAGACCGATTGGTCCTGGAGGGATAAGGAGAGAATTCTCTCTCCTTAATTTCTTCTAGGACTGTTCTGTCCAGGAGGAAAGAGGAGAGATACATACTCTCCCTTTTCCTCCTGGACCAAACGGTCCTAGAGGAGAGCGGAGAGCTGCTCTCCCCTTTCCTCCTGGACCAAACAGTCCTAGAGGGAAGTGGAGAGCTACTCTCCACTTTTGTATGGACCAAACATTCTTAGAGGGAAGTGGAGAGCTACTCTCCCCTTTCGTCCTGGACCAAAAAGTCCTAGAGGAAAGTGGAGAGCTACTCTCCCTTTTCATTTAGGACCAAACGGCCCCAGAAGAAAGATGAGAGTGGCTCTCCCCTTTCCTTCTGGACTGAACAGCCCTAGAGGGAAGTGGAGACCTACTAGCTCACCACTTTCCCCCCAGACCAAATGGTCCTAGAGGAAAGAGGAGAGCTACTAGCTCTCCACTTTCCCCCCAGACCAAACGGTCCTAGAGGAAAGAGGAGAGCTACTAGCTCTCCACTTCCCCCCAGACCAAACAGTCCTAGAGGGAAGAGAAGAGCTACTGGCTCTCCACTTTCCCCCCAGACCAAACGGTCCTAGATGAAAAAGGAGAGCTACTAGCTCTCTCCTTTTCCCCCAGACCAAACGGTCCTAGAGGAAAGAGGAAAGCTACTACATAGCTCTCCCATTTCCTCCTAGACCAAAAGGTCCTACAGGAAAGCAGAGAGATACTCCCCTTTCCTCCTGGACCAAAACGTTCCAAAGGAAATTGGAGGGTTATTCTCCCCTTCTTTCCATCCAGGACCAACCAATCCCAGGGGGAAGTAGAGAGATGCCCTCCCCATCCCTCCAGGACCAACCGGTCCAAGAGGGAAGGGGAGAGATGGTCTCCCCTTCCCTCTGAGACCCAGTGTTAGAGATAAAGAGAGAGGTACTCACCCCTTCCCTCTGGGACCAACCAGTCTTTGAGAGAAAGGAGAGATCCTCTCCACTTCCCTCCAGGACCAAACTGTCTTGCAGAAAAGGGGAGAGATACTCTCCCCTTCCCTGAAGTATCAACCAGTCCCAGAGAGAAGGGGAGATATTCTCCCCTCCCCCCCCCCCCCCACCTTGAGGATCTACCAGTCCAAAATGGAAATGGAGATACTCTTTTCTCCTTAAGGATCAACTGGTCCAATATCAAAGTGGATTAATGATACCCTCCTCATCCCTCCTGGACCAGCTTGTTTCAGGGGTGAGAGGAGACATAATATCCCTCCCCCTCCATGATTTAAAATTCCAGGGAGAAGAGTAATACTTGCCTGTCGTTTTTGCTCCCCAAAACCAGCTGAGGCTTCAAAAATAATATGAATAATTTTGAATTGATTGTGCAATATTGAACTCATTGGAAATGGATTTATATGAGAAGGACTAAATAGAGAAACTTGACAAATGCTAGTGCAGCGGTGTAACCGCCGTAAACTCTAGTGTAATATAACTGACGTAATATGTAGTTGTAATACAATATAACAATTTGTTTATAATATAACTCAAGAGTTATATTATACTTTTATAATTATGCATGATGTTATGAAAAACTTAAAATTGTGGCAGGGAAGAGTCAACACAAAAAAAATTGGTCAATGTTCTGGATGTCCCATTTTTTTTCTTCGATGTTCCGCACGGAAAATCAACTAATGTTTTTAGTGTTGAGTTATCAGTCCAATCATATCTGAGTGAATTCTTTCCCAGGGTTGATTTGGTGATTTTGGACTGCACGCATGCTTTGCATTTGAACTTGGCTTTTTCTTGGTTCTTGATCATGGGAGGAAGCAGATTATTTAGGCGAGATATTGAAGCATGACCATTGCTTTCATGGACTGCCCTGATGATATCTTCATTCTAGGTTATTAGTTCTTTGGTTTCTGAAGAGCCTATGGCTGTTGGATTGTTGACCGTATATAAGTTGCCGGTAATTTTTCCTTTGAACGCTAGGCTATTATCTTTGGTAACCTCAAATTGACCTTTCTTGGCGACAATTTTGCAGCTGCTCTTATCTAGACATCCGGAACTGATTAAGTTGATTACTATATCCAGAACATAAAGGCAGCCGTTGAGTCGAATGGTTTTGTCTCCCCACGTCAATTGTACTGCCCCTTTTCCCTTTATTGGAAGAGTGGCCGATTTCTTTCCAGTTTTGATCTTGTCAATTAATTCTCATTCTATTTCTTTGAAGAAACTTTTGTTGTTGAAGATATGGGCTGAGGCTCCACTGTCCAGGATGATTCAAGCATTCGGATCTCCTCATTCTACCCAGAGGGTGAGTAGACTCATGAAGTAGTTTGATTCGGACTTGCTAGCCTTCCATTTTGCTTGCTTGTCTCTCCACCAGTCCGGAGCCTTATCTGGATGTAGATGCCAGCATTTATTGCTTGAATGACTGTTGTCCTGTCTCGGATTATGGTATCCATGCGTGCATCGGCTTGGTTTTTGATTAAGATGGTTGTTTGGCTTCTTTCTATCTTTGTTGAAGTATAAAACGGCCTCTGTCGATGCTGCGGATCCTTTTGTTTCTGCTCTGGACTCATTGTTGAATTGAATGAGATGATTGCAGACAAATTATACTGACAGGTCTTTGTCTGAGTGCATCACCTGGTGTTTGAGAGTGTGTAGCATTGAGGGAAATTTGAAAAGAATCAGATATGCGAGTATGTCCTGAGGGAGATCTACTCCGACATTGATGAGCATTTTAATAGCTACTTTTGTCTCCATGACAAATTCCTAGATGTTGTCTTCTCGGAATAGTAGGTATAGGAAATGATTGAATACCCTCGCTTGATTTGACAACTGTGAAGACGCAAATTGTTCTTTGATTGCTTTCCAAAGTTCTTTTTCTGAGTTTCTGTTCTCTGCTGCGACCACGTTGTTGTGTGTCACACTGTCCATTTTAGATATGAGCAGAAGTTTGAGTTCTGCATTCTGGTCCGCAAGCAGGGCTAGTTGCGGATTGTTGAGTGCAGTCAATAGTCCTCACAGTTCCAGAAGCGCCTCCATCTTATCTTTTCAGATGGTGTAGTTCTCTTCTGTTAGCTGTGGTGTTGTCTCAAGGGCAGTCTTTAACATTGCCTGCTGGAACCCATCACTTTGATGATGGGCCGCTGCCGGCCGATTTGCATCCGCCATCTCAGCTCCTTTTGCTTGACTGGTTTTGTGTCATAATGCCGGTGAGTTTTGCTTTTAACCATAAAAGATTATGAGTTGAATTTCTGATGACTAAAAAGGAACCGAGACTGAAGAAACAAAGAACATGAGTAAAGAAATGAAGAAACAAAGAAAGTTAACCGACTGTTTGAGGATAAGAATCAAGTAAGACTAATGAGACTGAGATTTGAGGACAGGAAAAGAGAGAGACAGAGGAATAGGACTGGAAGATTGAATAGTTAGTTGATAGTTAAACTGAGAGAGAAGAAGGGAAGACCAATCGCACCAGGAACAGAATTGAGCTTTGAGGCAGGTTTGATTGAGGGATTGAGGAGAATGGTTTGATGAAGATTGAGTGAGTGATATGAGTGGTTGATCAATTGAGGATATTGATGTTGATAAAGGAGATAATTGAGAGTTGAGGAGTGAGGTGAGGAGTGAGATTGATAGAAGAGTAAGGAAGAAAATAGAAACAGTAGAATCTGAAATAGAAGTCAACAGGTTGGGGAAAGGAATAGAATGAGAATGAATTGTCACAGGGATGTCACAATTATAACACAATTTCCTGTAGGGGGGCAGACTGTGAAACCCCTCTCACTCAGATGTTTCACAATCAACATTACATAATCATTCAGTCTTATTTAACCCAACTTCTCCCGCACCCTCCTAGCTCAGTAGAGAGAGACCTCAACTAACTTCATTCTTTACTGAGCTAGGTAAGTCCACATTCTCATTGTCTTTCTTTTCCTTCTATCTCTTCTTCTTTCCTTTTCTTTGATACTCATTGTAAGAGAGACCTCAACTAACTTGATTCTTTACTGAGCTAGAAATAAATTCATTCCGTGTTGGGTTCTAGAAGTCTGTCCAAGGTCCCTGACCTTGTCCCTCCACACTTTCTACGTACAGTTCAGTGAAGAGGAACACACCTCTTACAATAGGACCCTGAGGATCCAAGCCAAACAGACTGTATTGCTTGCAAGTCCCTCCCTGTGTTCGACGCTGTGCAATGTGAGGTCACTCATATGCCAGCTCAAGCCACACACAGCAGGGAGTTGGAACTTGTGTTAAGTTTGAGGTCGTTTTGCTTCAACACTCAAACAAGGCCTTATGATTAAATGATTATTATGTTATTATTAGCCCGGTTCACATTGGGACCTTTTACACCACTTTTAGCATAGTTACACACAAAATTTTCATAAAAATTTTACTCATCAAGATTAAAACCCCGTTTGGGAGCAGTAATGTGATGTGATGTTGCATGCTTATGTAAGGTGATACACATCACTCATAACTTTTCCTTTTTTCCACATCACTTGAGTGTTTGGCTGCCAAAACCCAGGCAAATATTGTACATGAAAATTACTATATTTGATCAAAGACCGATTGATCAATTTGTGAGTGATAGGGAAAGATCGATATATTGATTGATCAATCAATCAATCAATCAATCTTGGATCCTTTGATTGATTTGTGAGTCAGAGTAAAGAACATCAAAGTGAGAGAGAGGAAAGCGACTGCTAGACATAATGAGGAATGCCATGGGCAGCAGACAAGCACAAAAAAAATGAAAGGTTTCAATTGAATTTGAGACTCTGCTATACATTTTCTAACCAAGACAGTATCAATCTCTTTTGTTGAACTAACATGTAGAGAGCTTCTCGTCATTCGGAGTAGAAGATATTGAAGATGGTGGATTTCCAAATCATGAAACACAAAGCAGTTTCATCTGAGTTCGACTGAGTCGGCTGAGTTTGGGGGACTTGCTGGCTCTGAATCCAAGAGAGAGTTCGACCCGATGTTCTTGGGGGTGGCAGAAAAGGGCGAATTTGGGATGTGAAGTGTTGCTCGGACTTCAGGGGTTCAATGAAGGCAATTGGTTTGAGTGGTGAATGGAGGTGTGATATGGTGTTGAGCCAGGAAGCCTACTAATATGACCCCAAATACACCCCCAGGGTAATATTTGGGATTTGGCGGGGGCTGAGCAGTGATGTCAAAAGTCGTGATATATATCATGACTTTTGAAAACTGTCAAACATGTCTATGATGAAGTATGGGCCTCTGTGAGGCCCGGTTATAGAAAAGGGGTCATTATTTCATAACATCACGGCTGCCAAACAGGGCCTAAGTCATGCAGGATGATCTGATCATGTCAAAAAAAAGTTGAAAATTTTATGACAAGAGTCATAAAATTGATATGTATAATTATGAGTATTATTCTGATGTAGCATTGTAGTAAATATCCCCCAATTAATTGTCCATCCCACCCGACCGACCGACCGAAAGACGACTGAATTGCAGTACTACGACGTAGAGATGTATGTACATACTTGTGTCGTACAACCTTGTCCAGCAAGAAATGCACACATCGTAAACGTTGGATACCCAGTTCTCGGCTACGATATAAAATGATCATCTAGTTATCACCGGTTTTCGTTCCGAACGATACTACACAATCAATCACTGTAAAAAAAATCAAAATCAAATCAAAACAAAAATCCTAAGATATACATAAATTATTCATTTAAATGATAAAATAAAAGAAAAAAGCAAATCAGACTTCCAAGACGATCAAAACAGAGAGAACCAATGTGTGAGGTGAGTCAGAAACAAAGATCAAGGCGGCCTTCTGTACTGATGACCGGCAAGATATTCATACATATTATTATTATATATATACTTCCACAAGACATCCGAGCAATGAGAGAAAAATCGATGATTGTTGATCGTTTTACAACACTTCCAAAAAGAAGAAAATTGATAATCGGTTCTGAGAGAGTAGATAATAATCACCACCATCCTCCCTCCACATAGTCAAAGGCCGAGTGCCACTCTGAAGAGACAACACAAATTAGCATATCAATGCTACGGCGCCTTCCCCTGAATTGATTGTTCTCCGCCGTCTTTCTCTTCAGAAAAACATCCCGAAAACGATCATCATCATCAGGCGTTAAAGTAGAGTGTACCAAAGGGGAACTTGACAGAAAAGATCCGAGAGCACTTTTTGGACTGATATATGACCAGTGATCAGAATGGATCAAGAAAACCAATGAGATCGCAAGGCGATAAAACAAGAAGAGTTGGACGTCAAAGTAAGACAAAGAAAAGAGAGAAAAATGAGAAAGACTTACAAGCAGGGGGCCCAAAAAACAAATAAGAATGATGGGTGTATGGACTGAGAAGGATGAAAGTCGAAATAGAAACGAATGA
The DNA here is from genome assembly GCA_001624995.1 of Puccinia horiana. NCBI lineage: Eukaryota > Fungi > Basidiomycota > Pucciniomycetes > Pucciniales > Pucciniaceae > Puccinia > Puccinia horiana. The sequence continues at coordinate 1,290,893 of LWDY01000087.1, forward strand.
AAGAATAATAATAAGGCGATAACGATAAGGAATATAAACAAAACAAAAGAGAAGAAGTAGAGAAGCATAATCAGATGTGACGTACCAAAATCGCGCCCTTCAAAAAACGTCACATAGAGATGATGCTAGCACAGTTATATATGATGATGAGAAGAAAGGTGAGGCAATAACAATAAGACTGGAAAAAAAAATAAGAAAACCTTACAAAGGGACAAACAGACCCGGAAAGAAATGAGGAAGCGATGAGGAGGTATAGATTGAAATGGGCGGTTAAAAAGCTTATATTGAGAAAAAGCGGGGGTCAGCGGGGAGAGTAAGACGACGGTCGTATGAAATGTCCAAGCAAAAGGATGCACTCACATATGTGTGAAAACTTTGAAGGAAAATTCCTCTGACTTACTGATGAGGAAAAATATACCATAAAACATGGTAAAAAGATGTAAAACAATAAAAAAATCGCAACGTACGCATCCCGTGGAGTCCAAGTAATAATAAAAAGGTGAAAGATGAAAGAAAGAAAAGGGATGAAGGAACATCATCAGAGCCGCAAGTGGTGGTGACCCAGGAGTTGACGCGCGATCAGTTCGTCTTCATCAGACGACGAGTAGTACTCCTCTGCTACGGTGGAAGAAGAAGCAAGCGGCAAATTATGGATCGATGTAGCCGAGGAGGAGACGATCTCATCGTCGTCAAAGATCTCGCCTTCTTCGATTTCTTCTCCAGGTTCGAGCGATGAGCGGTTGCGAGGCTTGATGGTTTTTTGACGGAACACTGGCGGGGCAGGAAGATGAGGGGCAGAGGGGGGCGGGGGACGAGGGGGGAGAGGATGAACAATGGGTAGAAGAGGCTTCACTTCTACTGGGCTGCTATGTTCTGTTGCTTCAGCTGCTACTTGTTGGTCCATCATGACACTATGTAGCTCCTCGCTATCGACACTACTCGGGTCATCTGCCAACTCATCCTCCTCCGAAGAAGTACCGTCACCCTCATCCGACTGATCATCTCCTTGCTGATTAGGCCCTCCTTCTTCGTCGCTCGAGATAAACATCACAAAGTCCGAGTTGTCTGCCATCTGGTCATACTTCACCCGTTTGACTGCTGGACTAACTTCGGTATTATGGCTGATGCCCTTGAAGGTCCGTTGGGAATTGCTACTTTCGGGATTGGTTTGGTTGGATCGGTTACCAGATGGTTGTTGGTTTGCCTTGCGTTTACCTTTGTGATCTGTGCCTGTCAAATCTGTAAAAAACAGTCCACCGCCCTCCTTACCATCTTCATCAGATGTCGCAGCTTCGTCGGCGGTAGGATGATCGTCGTCCTGCTGCCCGTCCTCGTTGTCATTCTTATTTCGATTGATCATATGGCGTAGTCGACAGCCTGGATTGGAGCACGTCCCCTTGGTGCTGAACTCTGGACACTCCCTGACATGCCGCTCGGTGCACTCAGCGCCCTTGGAGCACCAACCGAGATCAGCAAACTCTTGACAGATTTGAGAGGTCGTCGGCTTGACGTGTGGGTAGGGGCAATCCGCCTTGTTACATCGAGGAAAATGGGAACAGTGCTCCATGTTGTGCGGGTTAGGCTTGTGGGAGAGTGGGCATGAATTAGCAGAATAAGAACATTTGTTCCTGATAAAACGCGCGCAAATCGCAACCTGTAAAGGATCGTGCTGATAAACACATGTCAACCCGTTTCGGCAAGCACCTAGACCAATTGCCCCAGGTGCGTTTATACGATTACAGGAGCAGAACAAAAGAGATGTACGTCAGAATCTAGTGCAGTCATAGAAAATTGGGAGGGTTGGAATGTTTAAAAAAGGCAAAAGAAAAGAGGGGGATGAGAAGAGAAGCTGAACCGGTCTTAGCAAAAAATCGACATTGTTCGTTCTTTTTTATCAGGGGTGGTCGCGAGACTTTTGCTGGAAGTTCATGATGACGGCTACATAAAATTAAGAATAACATGTGAAACCTCATTGTCTATCGATAAGAAGAGAGTTGGTAACGGAGGTGATATCCATGGAGGCAGGGCAGCTCACGGTTGAGCAATGGGTTTCTTAGGATCCCATCCATTGAAATAAGGTTGATTACCGTTATTGGCGTACTTTATTTTCATCGCATTGACGGCAGCGACAAGTCTTGCCCGTTTGATCTCCTGGATTCTTTGGGCCTGGAATTTTTTGAGTGCACTCAACTCGACCAGATTACCCGACTTGGTCCGGACATAAGTCATCCCACTGATTAAGGCCTTGATCGGCGTAGCGTTTTGGGTATTGTTGGGCTGTACCGTGGAGGTGGTGGCGGCGGCGGCGGGTTGTACAGGTGCTTTCTCGGATTGGGCCGGAGGAGGAGCCAATTCTGTGGGCATACGTCACATGAAGATGTATGAGGTGAGTGTAGATGATGAGAGATGGAGTGGAGGATGACTGACCAGTCTTTCGAACGAGTTTTTTGCCTTGGGTGTCTCGTACAAAGGATACGCCATTGATGACTAATTCACTAGTCTTGATAGCGGCGGGGGTAGGGGCCGAAGGGGCTGGGCTGAGATTCGAAGCGATGGTCATCTTGCTGAGATTCGAGGTAGTTTGTGCGACAGGGGATGGAGTGAGGTCGGGGGCGAGGCTCGAAGTCTGAAAAGGGTGAGCGGGAGATAGGTCTCGGGTGGTGGTGACTGGTTGGAGAATTGGATTTGATGATGGTTGATTGGAGGGGTGGAATGGTGGGGCTGATCCCGACAGAGCTTGAGTGCTGGTGAGTGTGGTGGTGTTAGTGGCGGTGGTGACGGTAGGAAGGGAGATCGGCTTGGATGGGATGGGCTTGGCTTGGGTAGTTGCCAGAGTGGGCCGATTGAGGATCAATTTAGTCGATCGACCGGCTCTCCAGTTTGGATTGGATGACTGCCTGTTAGGGGCAGTGGCCAACTTCCAAGTGGTCTTTGTGACGACGGGTAAGGCAGAGTTAACCCGAGAGTAGTAAGAAGAGGATGGTATGGTGTTGGAAGGTTGGGGTGCTTGCGAAGAGGGGGTCTTATCCAAGTTCTTCTTGCGCTCGTCGATGGTACCTTGAGCATCACCAAGGAAAGAGCGAGAGTTAGCTTGATGATCGATCAAAGGATGAGACCACGTAACAGTGAGATACCTTGTAGTTGGGCCATCTTAGCGAGCATTGATTCGTGTTCGGTAGACATTGTCCTGGTTGGTTTCTAGTTTTTGTTTTGCCTGGTGGGCGAAGCGAGTGCGTGTTGACCGTCTACCTGAGCAGTCTGCTGCCCTCGCTACAAGCATCCCCAATGAGTCATACAGTAGCCATATATGTAGTGCTTCCCTTTCTTTCACATCTTTATCCGGCGCAGCAGCGCAACTTACTTGCGGAACTCCGGGGCGTTTGGACCCCCGCCTGGAGTGCTCCCCGTAGGAGGGCCTTGCGAAATTTTGACCTCGCTTCAAAATATCGATTTCTCATAACAAAGAGTAATCATTAAAAGAACACAACACATTTGATGATCAAGCGGTATGGATTCAAGGAAACTAGGTGTATCGTCTCCAACTTGACCTGCTCAAAAATGTGTCGCACCCACCCATTCTCCTTAGCCAATGATTGTTGGATGGACCTTGAGTTGTCACACCAACCCTGCTTCAGGTGATATGTACATTTGATGGGTATGGCTATTTGAATTGGGGAATGCTTTATTCCCAGTACAAGGTCCTTTTGGCATTCAGCTATGCTGACCTTGGTGAGTGGAATTCTTCAAAAGTATAAACTACCAGCCGGATTCAGCTCAAGTAAAGTGGAAAGATACCAATCTTTGCTCAATCATCAAATTGAGTATATAGGCAGTTGTATGATGATGAGGGCGGAAAAATTTTTGCTCTAGAGTGGGAATATAGTTTTGTCTAAAAGATAAAAAGAGCTTTAAAGTGCAAGGGAGTGAAAAATTCTAGAGGGTTGGAAAAACAACTCCCAGACATTGGAGGAACGACTCCCACGACCAAGTCAACATCCAATCTGGGAGTCGTTCGTCCAATCCCACCACAGTGATTGGGAGTCATTCTCCTAAAGTCAAAAAAATAGAAAAAAATAGAAAAAAAAAAAAAAAAATGGGAGTCGTCCTCACTGGCCGGAAGATTTTCTTCCGGTCAGTGAGCATTTGTACCTCACAACCGGAAGGATTCCCTTCTGGTTGATGAGTTATAACGACCTCATCAACCGGAAGGATTTCCTTCTGGCTGATGAGGCTTTTGCACCTCATCGATTGGAAAGAAATCCATCTGGTCGAAGAGGTACAAGGCCCTCATCAACCGGAAGGGATTTCCTTTCGGTTGATGAGGTTGTTGTACCTCATTGAGTGGAAGAACTTCCTTCCAATCGATGAGGTACAAAAACCTCATCAGCCAGAAGGAAATCCTTCCAGTTGATGAGGTTGTTATACCTCATCAACCGGAAGGATTTCCTTCCAATTGATGAGGTGCAAAAGCCTCATCAGCCAGAAGGAAATCCTTTCGGTTGATGAGGTCGTTATACCTCATCAACCGGAAGGGAATCCTTCCGATTGTGAGGTACAAATGCTCACTGACCGGAAGAAAATCCTTCCAGCCAGTGAGGACGACTCCCAAATTCGCCGAGTCTACGGCGGATTTGGGAGACCGACTCCCATTTTTTTTATTTTTTTCTATTTTTTTTTGACTTTAGGAGAACGACTCCCAATCCCTGTGGTGGGATTGGATGTCGACTCGGTCGTGGGAGTCGTTCGTCCAATGTCTGGGAGTCGTTTTTCCAACCCCCAAATTCTAAGGCACAAATACTCCACCAAAGTGTGTGAGATGCTCAAGCCAAGATTCAGACTTTTAATTTAAGCTCCTCCTTCAGAGGCTTGATTTTTAAGGTTTAATTTGCGCCAGTTGATATTGTTTGATTGACTTGTAAGTTTTACCCAATTTATATTTCTTGTATACCTCAAGATTTTGATTCCTGAGATGTTTGAGTGAAAATCTTGACAAGTTTAATCAGAAAAACAGTGTCTGAATGATTCAAAAGTCAATTCACTACATGCTGACACATTGAATATACAACATGACGATTTTTCCCCCCAACACTCCTCCTTAATTGGCACACAACACATTCAAATTCTGTTGAGCTCAAGCCACCTTAATCATAGACCCTAGTGTCAGATTTAGAGACTTCGAGAGGGTGGTGATGAGAAAGCGGTGAGGGAGGAGGATGAACGAGGAGCTTGTCTGTTTCTCACTGAAGGGGGTCTGATGTGAAAATACTCTGACTCAATGATTGATTTCAGCTGGTAAGAGAGAACTTAAGTAGTCAAAACTTGAGAGCCCCCTTAACAAGATCCAAAGGGGGCCTTGACAGGAGACTACATGAAAGCAGGACAGGAAAGACCACATGGTCAGACAGGACAGGGAGTTGTAGACCAGATGGTCAGACAGGACATGAAGAGGAGACCACATGGTCAGACAGGACAGGAGGCGACCACACGGTCAGACAAAGACAACAGACAGGGAACAGGACATAGAAAGACCACTTGGTCAGACAGGTTGGTGAGCGGACAGGCAATAATCCTGACACCTAGCTATTTTGTCAATTCATGATATCTGCAATCCTGTATTCAGTGGAAAGGATCACAGAGATGTTGATAATTGATCTCAATGTGCTTCCAGACAGCCAAATAACATGCTGCGTAACAGCAGCATCTATATTTGGCTTGGCTTCACTGTCAGCCTCCACCAGGTGAGGTGTGTTTGAAGGAAAAGGTGTTTTAAATGATTTTGCAGTTCATATATTGAACTCTTGAAGAATCTTCCTGAGGCAACTCTGATGATGATTAACACTATATTTATTCCTTCATCCAATTCCAATGACACAGTCATAGCCAATTTGTTGTGTAGACTTTTCTTTGACTTTAACTTTGTAACCTGTTTGGGCTCTAGAGAGAAAGTATAATACATGTACATAATTCTTTAATTTGACCAGCATAATTGAACTAAGGTTTATTTATCCTACCATCACCCCCCAATTTGGCTGGGAGAGCTTCCTGACTTTCAACCATCTGCATGGCCACAAAGTCCTTTCATGAACCATTTTGTGAGGATGGTATTCAAACGGAGGTCATATAATGCTTGGTTACAGATTTTGATCTCAAGATTTACAGCTCTGCTGGAAGAATACGAACGAGTGAATTGCTCAGGTGAGGCACAGTTACACAAATGGGGTCATTTTTGAGTCTAATTGCGTAAAAACCCCTATAAGGAGCTCCCAGCCATCTGGGAAGAAGAGCAGCCACCAACACATGATGATGATAATCACTCGATTGAGCAAGCACAAGCGCTTGCCCAAGCCCATATATCTACCATAAAACAGAATACATGGGATGTTGGAAGACTACTGGAGAAATGGTAACAACGATCTATATATATATTATTTGTGTTGCTATTGCAGATGTGGGGAGAGAGCACGGTGCAAGCTACAGGGCAAAAACAATCCGTGTTCAGTCAGAAGGTCAAGAGGGCTCCGCGAGCTGCACGGGTTGACGCTTGTGCGTATGGACATTGGAGTGGAGGCAAGGAAGACGAGAGATGGTGAGGGCAGCACCCTACTCAATATCGACGATCATAGTCCCGCTCATCTCGGCGTGGACGATCATAGTCACGACGCTCGTCGTACCGATCACGCTCGCCTCGCATCGGCGCAGCATAACCGTATCGATCATCCCGCGCTGGTGGTGGGCCCCGATCATGGTAGCGACGCTCCCGCCGTTCAGGATAACCCCCGTAGCGATCGTCGGCACGGTGACCACCCCCGTAGCCTCCGGCACCCCCGCCTCGAGGGTCATAACGACGCTCCTCTCTCTTGGCTGGACCAAAATATTGACCGGCTGTGAAGGAGCAACAGGAGAAATGTTGAGTCAAATTGACATGAGGCTGCCAGTGAGGAGAGGAAAGTTGCGTACGGGTTGGGGTTCGAGCTCGGCCTCGACGCGCCTTTTCAACACTCAGTGGCTTCCCAAAGAATTCATAGCCGTTGAGGGCAGCCATCGCCGCATCAGCCTCTTCACAGGTTTCCATAGTCACAAAGCCAAAGCCCCGGACCTCCTTGGTGTTGGGATCTCTCATCAACTGAGCTTTTTGTACCTACAAATCCAAGAAGCCTCTCAGCAAGTTATTCTCCGGGGATAGGTTTCCTGGTGGAGTACTTACCCGACCATATTTGGAGAACAGTTCATAAAGATCGGCATCTTCAGCTCGAGTGCTGATCCCAGAGACGTGTAAGTTATTCCCAGGATTGTGGTCGCCATTAGAAGGACTAGCAGAGATGAAGATTACAGTCGAGAATCAGGATCTGAGAGAGAGAGCAAGCGCAATAAAAACATGTGATTGACTTACCGCCCACGAGCCATGGATTTATCTGAGTCGATCTTCATGGGGCTTCGACTACGCTCCCTTCGAGCAACCGACGCATTGGCGTTAGCAGGACTAGGCGATCGACGGCGGGAAGGGGGTCCGTCAACTTGGCGAGGGTGCTCGGCGAGAGTCGGACCGTCTGCCCAATCTGTGGTAAGATAATGCGAAGGCAGGAGGTGATGGGGTTGTTAAGAGCCCAGAGCGAGCAGGCTGTTAGGACTGATTAAACCGGAGAAGAGTGAAGTATGCGACTGAAGGCGAGAAGTGATTCATTCTGAGGCTGAGTGGAGGGATGATGAGAGCGAATGGATTGTGTGGAGGAAAGGGATGATGGGGAAGGTGTTTGATTGTGAGTGTCTGATGACCGCCAGCCCAATCTTTTGGTAAGACAATGCGAAGGCAGAAGCTGGTGCGGTTGTTAATAGCCCATGGCATAGCGAACATGCTGATAAGACTGATTTAACCGGAGCAAAGTGATGGAGGACGCGACTTGAGTCGAGATATGATTGATTCTGAGTCTGAGTGGATGGATGATGGATTGTGAGAGGAGAGGGGCAGAAGGGGAAGGTGGGTGTGAGTGAGTGTGTGTCTGATGGATTGGAACATACCCTGATCAGCACCACCAGGCATGATCGAAATGGATGGATGATAGGGAAGTTGTTATTCGAGATAGTTGAAGAGAAAAGAGAAGTAAAAAGTTTGGTCGAAAGATGGGGTTGTTCATGGCCGGACGAGCTCAGGCTATATATACGGCGAGCACAGCCCCCGGGGAGACATCTGGGGGAGACGGCGCACGGGGAGCAGCCCGCGGGGGTCAGTCGGGAGTTACATGTCTCGAAAATAACAACCTTCTGCAAAACGCATTGCCAGCATTCCCCATTCGAATATTCACACAGCTCATGGGCCATTGGTACAAGCTAGAACCTCAGCTAGAAATAGAACTTTGATCAACAGCTTGGTGGGAGAACTCAATAACTATACACTTATGTAATGATTGAGTTTCTATGATCAAACCAAAATGAAAATTTTTGTTTCCTCAAGTCCCACTTCCTCAGTTTTTCTTGTTAGAATTGATGATTGATGATTAAAGGAGTACAAATATAGACCTAGTGCTCAGCCTCAACTGTCTTGGTGTAATGACTAAAAACATGGTTGTTTTCCAAAATATGAATCCTTGACTGAACAGACATTCTGCCACATAGGATAACAGAAAATGAGAAGACTAAGGCACACTGCAGGAAACAGGAGAAGAAAAAGAATGCTAGGCTACTTAGTACTTAGTGGAGGACCCAAAGGTGGATTAAACAGGATAAAAGCTTAACCAGGGATAGATACAGAGAAAATGACTATGATTAGGTGGTGAGTTACAGATGTAGATGGGAAAATTGTATGACATTGTGAACAGGAAGTGAAAGAAAAGAAGAGACATTCAAGGAAATGGGCAAGAACTTGAAAACATTCATTAAGGTACCAAGGCTTGGTGGTAACTGAATAATTCTGATGTTTACTCCTACATAGGAGGTAGTTTGCTTTGAGTGCAGGTAACACAATCCACCGCTGAGAGATCTTAAGAAAAAAATCTCACTTAATATTGTTTTAAAAGACTTGAGCATTTTATAGTCCATTATCCAGCTAAAGATATGAAAAAAAACGAGTCATTCACAAATTCCATAATAATTGTTTTCTTAGGATCATGAGGTTGAAAATATCTTACTGTAATACCATCAGGTCTTTAGACCAGTCAAAACAATCATGAATGAACACTTTGCCTAATAAATATAATCATTAAAAAAAGGTCCATAAGAAAACAAGCTCATTTTTTGATTCCAGTCATAGAATACAAAAATGATTTTGATAAACTTTGGGGTAAATAGAAATTCAAACTTTTTTGAAACCTTTCAAAGAAGAAAACAATATAATATATAGACCAATCAGAATCTGGTAAATAGATTGGGTTATAGTAACCACAAGCAAACTAAACTCAAAACCATCCAGTGAGGTTTCTGACATTTGCTATGATGATGGCAGAAAAGTTCCGCTTATCAATCTGACAGTTTGAAACTGTCTTAATGAGTGAGTGTGTGTTGATGTGTATGATAGAGAAAAGTGAGTCAAAATCCGTGTACAGATTGATTGTATAAATTCATTAAAAAGATCATCGAGAAAAAAGACTGATATCTAAGCTGATTTTTTGATTTTTTGATTTTTCTGCAAACAAAAAACAAAGAAAAAGGTAATGATCATCAAGTGATAAAAATAAAACATGCGGAAAAGATAGGAAGAAGAAAAAGTAGGTTAAGAAAATAGTGAAGATGAAAGAGGAAATATCGTTCGCGACTTTTTTCGGATAAGATCAATCAAGGCCACATGAGTCACGAGACCGGAACGAAAGAAAAGCCACGCAGGAGAGGGTAAAGGAATGAGGAGAGGGAAAAATTGTACAAAACAAGGAGGCTTGTGATCGGACAAAGCGATGACGATAGAGAGAGAGGGGGGTAAGAGAGATAGAAGGATGATCAAAAAGGCGAAAAGGGGTTCGTCGAAGAGGGTTCCTTAACATGCACACGGTCCCTCTTGAGCTTCGGCTTGATTGAGGCTAACACCGCCGCTGGCTGTTCGGCTTCCTGCTACACCCCGGGGGCCGCGAGAAGCAGCTGATTCAAGTGGAAGCTTATTGGCTATGTAAAAAGGGTTTTCACGTCAGAATACATGACTACACACAAGTGCGACTTGAGAGGACGTGATAATGGAGATCAATAGTAGATCGAGAGGTTACTGACCAATTGCCGTGAATATGTCTGAGACGTTAGTGGAGTCTTTGGCCGAAGTTTCGAAAAAAAGCAAGTTTTCTTCCTCCGCAAACCGTTGTGCTTCCTGTATTGTAATGTGGTGTAGGATGAGGGGGATAAAATAGTGGTAAGACCATCGATCTAACAAAACGGAAGGAGGAAAGGTGAACTAACTGCTGTTGGAACTTGTCGCCTCTCCTCCAGATCTGCTTTGTTTCCCGCTAGAGCAATGACAATCTGGGCATCAGCTTGCTTCTGCAGCTCTCTAATCCAGACCTTAGCTTTCTCTAGTGATGCCTGTATAAGATATACATTGAAAGTATTCAACATCGGAGTTATCTTGGTTCGCGCATGAGGAACCGAGCACGTACGCTAGATGTGATGTCATAAACTACAACTGCACAATTCGCATTTCGATAATCTGTTCACAGGGTTCAAGTGGTCAGGCTCCTCAGTGAAAATCGAAAGCTTGAAATCTGGCTCAATTTGGGTAGGAGGTGAGAGGTTTATACGATCGACATACACATAGGAGCCAGTGACTTGTAACGCTCCTGACCAGCTGTATCCCAGATCTGAAATGTTTCCCGATTAACGAGTGAACGGCGTGGTGAGAAGGATACAAACAACAGTTCAGTGGGTTGTGTTCTGTAAGTGACCGGGTAAAAAGACTTCCGCCTAAACCTTCGAGCTCACCTCGAATTTTATCGTTGTTTGGTCATCGACCTTGACAGTTTGAGTTAAGAAAGCGGCACCAATTGTACTTTCACGATCTAAGGACCTCAATTACAAACAGAGGCGAATGTCAAGAGATGAAATGAAGCAACAAATGGGTAAGCCTGAAGAAGCCATGTTGACGGGAAAAAAAAACTAGAAAGCCTTGCGTGCATTCTTGGAAATCGTTTTGCACAAATCTGAGGACTAGGGACGATTTCCCGACGGCTGATTCACCCAGAAGAACGACTGAATGGTTAACGGTGTCGATTGAGAATAAAGACGGGAGAAAGATAAGATCAGTTTATTTGCTTCACTGAGTGGCTGGTGGCTGCAATTTGTGCATCAGGCCCCGATAAGAGAATGTGGTAAATCATTAAGGCTAGCCGAATGATTAAGCCAGATGGAAGCAAAATGTGGAGAAGAGAGATAAAGAAATTTACGTTTGAATTGATAGTTTGGACGAGAAGAATTCGGTCGTGAGTTGTTTGCCATGATGATCAAGAGTCAGTTGAAGCGGTTCCTTGTTCTTGATCGGGCCTTGATTTCGTTCGATAGCTTGGGGTGTTTGAAGATGGAGATGGAGATGGTTGAGTGTGTGGTGGTAGTTGGTTGAGTCAAGAATGGGAACCGGCGCTTGCTTGTGCGCCAAGGCTTTGTTCCCAGCCGGACCAAAAATTAGCCGGAGCGGATACCTGGAAACTTGACTGAATCGCTGACATCAGCAGGCCACATCCTCTGTCAGCTTGTCGTCACTCGCGGCATTCCCCACACCTTTGTCCCGTATGTAGAAAGTCCACTACAATTACTTGCAAGATCAGACCTGATCAGACGGATGAAGACATGAGCAAGAAGTTCGGGGGATGCATGATACACTAGCATTTGTAATCCCTAATATTCAAAATCTAAAAATGGAATACTTGAATCATTTCTATTGTCTATGTGGTTGGTGTATTTTTATCAATCCCAAGATATTTCACAGGCACACAGAACTTCACAATTAAAACACTTCCAAGTTTATTTGGATTGGTCTATCCTAGTTGATCTGGGATGCACTCTTCCAAATTGACATTAGTTGATCTATACCAATTGAACATAGATAAATTGGTTCATGAACATCCCAAACTACCTATGATAGCTTCAAACATAGCTACGGCAGGCAGTCAAATTGCTGATATGAAGAAGTTCTAAACATGGCAGAAGCTCATCTTTTTACCTTCCCAATTTGCATTATCATTCAAAAATTATGATTAGCTACACCACGGGTGCAAAAAGCAAGTTGGTTGATGTCGGGTTTGCCCGTCCGTCAATTTTGAGTCGGCCACCCTGAAATGACGGCAGGCAGTCCAAATGGGCGGCTTGACTGCTCTGACCTGGGAGACCTGCCCTGAGATGAAATGCTGGGCGGCCTACCTTACCGCCTTCCCACCTGAAAAGACAAGCTGACCTCTCAGAAAGGTTGGTACCATTTTTTTCTGAGCCATGCTGAAAGCCCATTTAGGGTTTTTCAGACATACTCATCACAGTGACACCAAAAAAATAATAAATAAATATAAAATAAAATAAATAAAAATAAATAAATAAAATAAAAAAAATAAAAATAAATAAAAATAAATAAATAAAATAAAAAAAATAAAAATAAATAAAAATAAATAAAAAAAATAAAAAAAATAAAAAAAATAAAAAAATAAAAAAAATAAAAAAAATAAAAAAAATAAAAAAATAAAAAAAATAAAAAAATAAAAAAAATAGAAAAATATAAAAATAAAAAAAATCAAAAAAATAAAAAAAATAGAAAAATACAAAAAATACAAAAATCCAAAAAAATCAGAAAAATAAAAAATACAAAAAATAAAAAAATAAAAAAAATAAAAAAAATAAAAAAAATAAAAAAAATAAAAAAAATAAAAAAAATAAAAAAAATAAAGAAAATAAAGAAAACACAACTGGTCCAAAAAAAAGTTGAAGATATAAGAAAATGCTCTATAATTTTTTTTGAATCTAAACTACTGCAAGAGCTGAATGGCCCAGCGGCAAGACAAGGCTGGTGTTCTGGATGATGCAATCTGTTTGAGGGTTTGAGCCTGCCAAAAGTCACTTTTTGGAACCAGACAGCCTCCTTTCCAGCGGCTGAGGTGTGTCGCTGTTGGGGGCAGATAGGCGCCTGCCACCCTGGTTGAGTTTTCATTCCTACAACTGCTTGCAAGTTTCTGTTGGCCTATTGCGGAGTCAGCAGTGATTGGCTCAACCACACTTCTGATTTCAGTTTGCAGTTGATCAGTACACGTGGTGTAGGTACAAGTTACTGTATCAGTTGCTATCACTAAATATATTTCAAATGAGTCAGAACTGAAGAAAAAAACTAATTTTTCAGTCAAAAAATTCAACTGAAAACATGTCAAATAATCAGTTATGATCACCACCAGCGTGATTGGCTGGGTTGAGGATATTCCAGTTGATTGAGATACACTAATTAGCCAATTTATAAATTGAGGTACCTTGGATTCATATCACAGCAGTTGGAAGCAACCAAGTTTAAATTGATTGATAACATCCTAGCTTAAATATGATGACATCAAGCCAGCTAGTTATGCTGGTGTTGTATGGAAGAATCAGGCTGAGAGGCAAAATTTTACTGTATATCACTCACTTATTCCCTGGTGTTACTAATGGTTCTCAAGATTTCTAAAATAACAAGAACACAACCATATTGAGTTAATGCACACAGTTCCATAAGATATGCTACAAATTATCAGGTGAGGATGGCTCATGAATTTTATGTTTAAGGTTGAAGTTAGTCATTTTCAAGATCTGATGCAACACTGGGCCGCTGTGTTACAATACACTACCAGGCCATTTTCTTGTAGCATATTGGATGCGCAGCCCGTGGCCCTAGACGTTATTGTGTATTGAGAAAACTTTTCAATACGCTGCAATAAAAAAATGTTATCATTAACAGGCAAGTAGCGTATGTTTGATGGGCTAAGCCTGTTACAATACGTTACAGGTAGTATCAGCCCATCATGGGTGAAAAAGGGCCAAAAAAGCCATCATCAACAGCTTTTTTGGCACCAAGTGGGTTATCAATATTGCAGCAGGTACCAAAGGTTGATACCCGCTACAATATTGATATGGGTTAGCTGAAGGCCTTCACATTATTGATATCCAGCAGCACTGGGTAGTTACGATATAATACAATATTTGACATATTTTTGTATGGTAACTATCCCAGTTACTGTTATTGGTAACAGGTGTACCGTAATATGCCGTGTTTTTGAGGCCGTTACGTTCAAAGCAATGTGTTATCAAAACAATAACACCATATTGAGCCTTAAATTGGCCTTTTTGGCATTCGATCTCACTCGATGTTTGCTGGTCCCATGCAGATATCGTAACAGCCTCAAAAAAACATTCCTGTCATACCTGATATTGTGGCGAACTGCGCATTACCAGTAACGGTACTAATAACGGCCCAATATCTGTTACAATATTGTTACTCTACCGTTATTGGTAGCATAACTACCCAGTGTGGTATTGAGGCCCGGCCTCGATTTCAATGTGATACACGTATATGGAAAAATCAATATGTTACGCCACAATACCAATACTTGCATCGGTCTCGGCCCACCGTTGTCTGAAGTGTGAAATTGAATATATTCATTTTGAACATCTCAGCTCTAACTCTGAATCAGAGGAAAGAGAGAACTTGAACATCATCAGTTCAGAACCAGTACTTGGAATCATAAAGATTTTCAATTCAGCACTCAACCGCTGAACTAAGAAAATTACTGCACTCCTCTTATCCTCCAGCCTCTTGGTGTCGGGATATTATTAAAGTGAGTCATGTTTGGGCATATCATCTGATTTCTTTTCTCATTCTTCAGGTCACTCTGATCTCTTGATCACCCTTCACTCTCACCTCTCTTACTATCCTTGATTGTTTTTAGTAGCTTCTTCTTCAGTAAACAAATAACATAGGTTTTCCTTCAAGGAACCTTTTTCAGGTCCACTTTTCTGGCGGGAAAAAGCGGTATGCCGATGGTCATTTCATGCTTCTTTATAGGAATTATAGGCTATGGGGGGTCCCACAGATGAGATGATGGCAATGTTGGCAGTTTGGTCCAGCCAAATGAGCAGCTTTCAAAAACCTGTGGATCTGGAAAGGCAAGCGCTCATCGAAGCATACCGATTCTGGCTAACTTAACGCGCGCCCAACTTCGGAGGAGTGGGTCTTTTGTCGCGGAGCGACCTTCCGAAGGAGGGACTTCCGCATTACAGGTGGGGCTGATCTCCAAAAAAAGGGTCATTTCGACTCTTATTTTTTTGCACACGATCTCTCATCAGCCCTGCCTACCAGCTGAGTAGTATCTGTATCGCCAGCATGTTGTCTTATTTACTGGAATGATTTTGTAATTTTTCAAACAATACATTTTTTCAAATGATATTTCAAAAAAGGAGATCGAAAGTGCGGAACTCTCAACTTTTGGTGCATTGACCTGCAAATACATAGTTTGGTTTTTTTTACACTCTTCTCTTGTTTTCAAACTAATCGTTTTTTTTCTCCTTGGTTGCCTGTTATCGATCGTTCTCCATGTCGGATTAAGGACTATGGGTTTGTGAAGCTTCAACGGCTTCATTGAACAAAATAAAATCATAGAAACAAAAAAGAAAAAAGCAAATCAAAAACAACTACATTGCACATTGGAAGAGCATAATGTAAGTTTTGAAATAACTGAGGGGCAGATGCTAGCGCATCTTTTTGCCCCTTGTAAGCTAGACAAGGGATGAGAAACCGCCAGGTTATTCGTGCTGTAACTCAAGACAGACAAAACGCGAGATCGGCTCACGCGAGAAAAGGCACTTGGGGTATCAGTCCCTCCGCTTCGTTCCGGGGCGACTCTTCGCAAGTAAGCGAAGTATAGCGGGGACTTACGTTAAGTTAGCGATTCTGAGGCCAATGCTGTCTGCGCTTCGTCCGACTCCGAGTGGAGAAGAGAGGTGATGGCAAGCTCGTTAAGAGCAAGCACGGACATAAAAGCCTACATGACAGAAGTCCAAGAATTATCCACGTTCACCATATTTGCTTATCATGCCCAGATCACAACATCATTTGAGTTGAGTTGCGATCTTTCCCAATGGGCACTGCAGTCGCACAAGTCTGTCGCGATTAAAAAGTACAAACCTTTTAGCAGTCCACTTGAACGTTGCAGTTCCCTTCGCAACATGTTGTGCTGTTGAGAATGCCAGATCTGTTGGGAGACGTTTCAGCCCAGACTTCCCCAGCACACTTGAAGCGGTTCATTTACTCACATCCTTAGGGTTTTGAAAAGTTGAGCCATTAGAGAATACCCCTTCAAATTCTGGTCACCGTGCTTGAGAAAGATCTTCCTTTCTTGCCTTTGAGCGAGTACTTTCACAATTTTTCTCTTTCTTTCCAATCAATCGTCAGCAAACGCGCTCATTCCATCTTCAGATATCTTCTATACTCATTTACCTCACCCGCGTTTGACCAGGGACCTCCTGAAGACTCTTCAAATTTTGGAGAGATCCTGAGCCTCCCGGCTCGCAACATTATCACGTACATCCCCTGTCTACAAGTTCCGTCACATCCCTTTCTAACTTCCGTCACACCGGTGTTCCGTCAACAACTTCCTGCAAATCGCCGCACGTACTACAGCACCAGTAGGACCATTGGGCAAGTCAGCTTTTCCATGCCTCTGATTGCAGGGCGCCGGGCATGTTCAGAGGATACTGCACCTTCCCTATCAAATTATAATCTCAAGTAATGCTCAATAGTCTCCTTCGTCACGCCCTCAGCAATTTGAGACTGATGATACATACCCATTCTACGACGCAGTTCCACACCTTCTGCCTCTGACTCAAACACTGTAATCGAGCTCGCGTCTGAAATTGACCATCAATTAGAAAATGCCCATCTTCCCGCTGAAGAGATTGCTTCCTGCCGATCTCACTGCGCTGCTTCCACATCATCACCATCTGAATCTGGTTTGTCCGCCCTAATAGAGCCGATGGACGATAAATTGAACCGCGCGGCATTGGATCGGAGAATTTCGCTTCCGATACTGGGCATTGATCTAGGTCGATCAGGACCATCTTATGGCCAGACTTTGAAGAGAATGAGCGTTGCGGTCTATGGCTCTGCTAGTAATGCCTTCGAGGCACGGGGCAATCACGCGATGAAAAACTATTCGAGGCCACAAGAATCCTCAACCGATCTGAATATTGATCACCCAGCGCATTTTCACAAAACAAACTCGAGACCTGCTGTTAGCATTCCTCATACTGAAGAATCGGCAACTCAAATCCTGAATAGCTATGGGAGCTGTAGTGCGAACTCTGGTCTGGGGCTACACGAGAAGAATGAGTCTGATACTCCTACACCACCTCCGCGCCAGTCAGTCCATTTAACGGTTCAGTCTGTCTCTCCGGGGCGTAGTAAATCTATGCGAAGTCCAAGAGCACCCGGCCTGCAAATCGAGCGTCACCTGTCAGCTCGGAACGTAAATTTGCCGTTCAAAACCAATGTCAAATATCCGCTAAAAGGCTCCAAGCTAGCAGGAACAAAAGCAACAAACAAGCTCCATACCTCCTCTGTTCTCTCCGTGAATGGAGATGTCCCATCAGGCACGCATTCAGATGTAAAAAGTTCACGAAATTCTGTGGATTCTGCATCCGCGTCACGCAACCGCGAAGTTCTCACCCGCACAAAATGGCAAAAACAACGGCAGGTCGTGAAGGAATTGATTGAAAGCGAGAGGCGGTACTTCGAGTTGTTGAACAAGATTCACTCTAACTACATCTTACCCATACAAGCCTCACAACAGACTAATGATCATCAGGTAAGAAAGTTACGTTCTCTTCTGAGGCAGATAAGTGCGGGTCCAAAAGTTAAAACTGATGTGGGTGAATCTTCATTTTTTTTAGAAGATGATTGTATCCAAGAGGACTGCCACGAATATTTTCTCAAACTTCGCCGCCATCCTCGGCCTGTCCGGTCAATTTTTGGCAAGCTTGGAGAATCTAGGACAGAATCAAAAACTGTTCGATCAATCTGTCTTACATCAGCCACCTCCGCTTACGACGCCCCCAGCCGGCTCCCGAGAAAGTTTAACACTACCTTTCCCCAAGATCACAACCTCTGCGATTAAGAAGGTGAATATCGGAGAAATCTTGGTAGAATTTTTACCCTTTTTTAAACTGTATACAACATTTACCAGCAACTTCTCAGTTTCTCAATCTACCCTTCATCTTTATTCGGCTAGGCGTGGTCCTAGTCCAGCCTTTGTCAATCTTCTGGAAGAATGTCGGACACGCGGTGTTGATGATGGCTTGGGACTAGCGCACATGCTTCTCGGCATCATTCAACGCGTGCCTCGCTATGAACTTTTGATAAAAGAACTAGTGAAATGTTGCGTAGAAACTGACAGCGACTTTCGCCACCTTGAATCGGCGCAAACAATGGTGGGATGCGTTGCCAGGCGTTTAGAAATTGGAATGAATGAGCAAGCAGCAACGAAGACCATTCTTACCATCCAACGTGCCATGGAAGGACTTGCATTCCCATTGGTCATTCCCAGTCGAAAGTTAATCAAGGCTGGCCAACTGAAAAAAATCAGTCGGAGGGGTGATTTGCAAGACCGTGTTTTCTTCCTTTTCAACGATTGTTTAATATACTGCGGTATCCTCAAAAATGGCAATGTAGGTTCTGTAGAAAAGTGGCTAGGCCATTTGGCTGCAGCTTTCAAAAACTCCAATAGTAGCGGTAGTCTGCCATCTGGCCCGGGGAATCTATTAACGATAAAGAACATTTCCTCAAATTTCCTTTTGCCCTTCATCCACGGGGACGACAACTCTCCTCGCTTGATTTTCTGCCGCAAGATGGATCTGCACGACGTAACTACTGTTGGCGCAGTTGGTGGGCGCAAGAATGAATACTCGACTGGGTTTCAAATAATTTCTTCAGCAAAAAGCTTCGTCGTTTATGCAAGTAAGCTAATTTAGCCTCATAGTTTTACATCCTCTGTGACTTACTTCAAACTTCTGTGTCAATTTGTTCCGCTTTGGAACCAGATAGTGCGATCGAAAAAGACAACTGGATTAGCACCTTGCGTGAAACTAAGAGTGAATTGCTTGATAGTAGAAGGACATTGTTTATCAAAGAAGAATTGAGCGATCGCGAAAACTCTTCACAATCCAGCAAACGCAGTGTCGTTATTGAGCACACACCTTCTCGAGGATACTCGTGGCTATCAATTGCATCCAGCGAAGATGATTCCAATTCAACAACTGGCACAAAGCTGGCCGACGAAAAAACTCCAAAGAAATCAAGAGATACCACCTCGACGGTATCTTTTCCCGCCCTCTCAAATTGCAGATCATCCGTGAAGAGCTCTGCTTTCACCAACCTCTTGTCACCGCGTCCTAGGCTATATTCTACTCCCTCGAAATCATCAATCTTCAATTGGAAACCTTCCGTCAACCTCAGTATTCCGCCTCTTGCTAACCAGATGACTCAAATTCTTGAAGGCATTCAAGAAGCCCACGTTGGTAACTTCAGCCCAATGCAAGCTGAACCAACTGCCCTACCCGAGCCAAGTCTCTGCCCTCAACTACAGGTTAAACGGGATGATCAACCCGACGCTCAGAGGAAACATTTTGAAGTAAAACATGTTGCGGAGAATTATTGTGCGCCTGTCTGGGTACCGGACAACCATGTGTACAGATGTATGGGTAACTGCCAGACACGGTTTGGTGTTCTTAAGAGAAGGCATCACTGCAGATTATGCGGTGGAGTTTTCTGCTCTGGTTGTTCATCCAAGGTAAGCTATGCTCCCGTCAAGTCATCTTTCCCAAACCTTCATCTTGATGGTTAGGGAACAAACTGAAAAGCCTTGTACGTTTATTATCATCCGCTAGATCTTCGTGATCAAGATCCAAGAACAAGGTGATCAGTTAGCAAGAGCTTGTGAAGCATGCTTTCGGTCTGTATTTTTGGACGTTCATGATGGCGAAACAAAGCAGAAAGAGGGGGAGGAAGGAACTTTTCGACCCATATTGTCGAATAGGCTGCATGACGATCAAGACCTTCTGCTTCGGAGAGAAAGATCACATCTCAGACATGCACATCGACAAAGTCTCCCCATGGACATGGGCTCAGCATTCTTCCGGCACAGCAGTCTGGCTAATCTCGGGCAAGATGATCAGCGTCGGTCAATTATATCGACAGGAACAAGCGTTGGAGGAGATTCAGCTTCCGGAGCATCAAAAGTTGACGAGTTGAATGATTCTTCAAATCTTGAACACGCTTCATCTCTCGAAAACCAGAAGCACACTCCTGTTTCTTCTATATCAAGCCCTTCCCCAGAATCCTCCCAGACACACGCACGCCAAAGGCTCTCGAGCCTTCTTCAGAGTAGATCTCGTTAGTAAGTACCTTCGCATCAGGAAAAAGACGAATGGAAGTTCCGTCGCCTCTGGTGGATCATTTTTCTCCTTATTCTACTTTATACCCCGGTTACATTTCAGGCATCAGCCTCTATACCCTTCGCTCTCGACTCCCGCAATATCATTAACTCTATTTATGTAAATGCTTTCCAGAAACACCTGTGTTCATCGATTTTTTCTTTAAATTTCATTTTGCCATCATTCAGATTAGCCAAGTTCTACATACACTTTTGATCTATTGATCACATCCCTTGCCGAAGCGTTTTTTTTTCTCTTGAATTTTTCCGGCCTCTTTCTTAAATTATTGCTATTAATTTGTAATGAATGCAAAACGTCAGTGACCTGCATTATTCTGTACATGCCTCAATTCGCGGTATTCCAAATGGCACCATTGGGCATGTTCTTAAGATATTTTACCTTTCAACTTTGGTGTTGGACTTTTATCAGTGGATCATGATGCCCATACTAGTTGTTCAACAGCTTTTTTACCGTAAAAAATTGTTGGAATTCTCACCTCCTGCCCTCAGGAGTTTTTCTTTTGATTATTCATTTTCATTTCTTATTCATTTTCTCACTGCCGCTTATCCCACCATCTGGCCTTTGCATCTAGTCTTTTAAATGAGTTGGATCATGAGGATTATAACATCATCTGTTTCATCTTCAACAGTTCCTTCTGAGAGCCTTTTCACCCTCTCAGTCGTCCCAATCAATAGCCAAGGGCCATTTTAACCCCCTCTGGCCGAAGTGGTCCCTTTCCTCCTTGACATTGTCACTCGTGGAGACTCAAAATTCTATCAAAAATGGTCGGCAGAATTGAAATATTTGCCTATTGAGTTTGGGATAACAGTGTTCAATTTGAACTGTTTCAAATGTTACTCTGAGTTGGATATAGAAACTATCTACAGCACATCTGAAAATGATGTGCTCCTTTGCCTCCTCCTCCTGATTTAGCTTCACCGCCTCAAACCTTTGGCAGCTGTTGGATAACGGTTGCACAAGTCAATTACTTTGTGTCAGAGATTTTGGCCTGGCTCTCACTGTTAGAGATGTCTCAGATGCAAGGTTGTTGAGTCGCTGGAGTTTATGTAACATCCACCTAAGTTTTGTGGTGGTGAAGAAGGAAAAATCAAACCGTCAAAGGACAACCATTCTTGGATTTTCTGTAACATTCTATATTGGAATAGAGATAGGCCTGGATCAAAAAATACTGAAAGATTCAGAGACAATCTGAGTCTGCCTATGTAGAATTAAAATTCAAAAACAGAAACAATAAGAGGACAATATTAATAGATAATGTGTTCACAATAATAGAAAAGGATAATCTTAATGGAAAGTCAATGTTGTTCCTGTCAGTAAGGAGAGCTTGGGAGACGACGGGAAGGGGAGAGCAGACCTAGGAGTTAGAATGGAAGAAAACAGGATGGTGTGAATTACGAGAATCAAAGATGAAAGAAAGAAGATTAGAGAGGAAGATAAGAATGAGAATGAGAGAAAGATGATAAAGACCTTAATGGACAGTAAATGTTGTTCCTGTCAGTAAGGAGAGCTTGGGCGACGACAGGCAGGGGAGAGCAGACCTAGGAGTTAGAATGGAAGAAAACAGGATAGGGAAAAAGAAGAAGAAAGGAAAACAATGGTTAAGAAATATGAAATGAAATACAACTGTCACAAGACTACATGTCACAGAACATTCTTATCAATCCCATACACAATGTACAGACAATATTATCTATTATTAGAAATATTAATACTTGATCACACAAAAACACTATCTTGATTGATGTACACTATGGGGCCAAAAAGACACCCAAAGGACCCTCCTTCAGATGGTGTGGAAACTTTCTGCCTCTTGGTGGATGGGAACTGTCCATTTATTGGCAGATAACAGGTGCTTCTTGGAAGGTTTTGACAAACCATCCAATTCCAAGAGCAGCTTTTTGAGAAAATTTGATGTTTTCAGGGTTGGAGAAATGAGGAAGGGAGTACTTGACCAGACTCAGTTGGGACAGAGAATAAAGGATCTTATTGTTTGCCCAGTACCCAAGAGTGAAAGATGAGGAGAACCAATGGTCATTTTCAATGACTATGCTATGGTTTATATAGACTAAGTACAATGGAAAGACTTGTGGTTGAGAATTGAATAAAGATAATGAATAAAAAATAATTGAACAGGAAATGCACTGATGAGACATTCAGATGAGACTAGACAAAATAATAAATGATATCTAGCATGGAAACAGGGTCACTAGCATTTATCTGAAGGTATTGCTACTACTGAATTCTACTACAAATGTACTCAAGCTCAAGATCATAATAAAGAAAGGAGAAAAAAGTTTTTAGGAATGAGTAGAATTCCAACACCTTTTAGGCAGTTTCAAAACCTTCCTGCAAAAAGTGTCCATTGAAATAACACTGGGAAGTTACATACTTTACAATATCTGGAGGTATTTCTGTAATGTAACTTCCCAGCATTACCGGATAATGTGTTATTGTTATCCGGTTAAAAGGGCTGTAAAGCCTGTGAGTAGCGTAATGAAGTCATTTTTCTGCTTCATTACGGAGGAAACTAATGGGGATAATTTGTTATCCGTGCTTTCAAGGTATTTGTGGGCCAAAAAGGCCTCACAACCACTTGATTTCCGCAAAATCACAAGGCAGATGGTGTAACGGTTCAAAAAAAAGGAAAAAATAAAAACAAAAAACAAAAAACCATTACGTTAGCGTTACCCGTAACATAACTTCCCAGTGTTGATTGAAAGGATAGTCATGGAGGCTTGTTGGCCTCAAACATCTGGGTTACCCTGCTGTTGATCAACTGGATGGCCACACTCACTGTCTGGTCCCAATTCCTGGCTCTGATCAAATAAAGTGCAGGTGGCACAGGATGGGTTAGATGCAGCACTGGGAAGCTGTGCTTTTTTGGAAAAAAGCGCAGCATAGCAATCAACTTTTCAGCCTGAAAATGCTGTAGCGTTAGCCGCCTTGTCAGCGCCGCTATGCTGCCCCCCACCACCACCACCAACACTTCCTTTGATTACTGGAATGACTGGTCATCAACTGATGACCAGTCATTCCAATCATCAAGAGGTGTCCTAGTCTTGATGATTGGAACAATTCTGATCATCAAGAGGACACCTCTTGATGATCCAAATTGTTTGGATCATCCAGAGGAGACACTTCTTGATGATCAGAACAATTCCCATCATCAAGAGGAAACCTCTTGATTATTGGAACAATCCAAATCATCAAGAGGTTTCCTCTTGATGATAGGAACAATACAAATCATCAAGAGGTGTCCTCTTGATGATTGGACCAATCCCAATAATCAGGAGGAGACACTTCTTGATGACAGAACCATTCCGATCATCAAGAAAGTACCTATTGATGATCGGAACAATCCCAATCATCAAGAGGTGTACTATCTTGATGACCAGAATGACTGGTCATTGAGAGAGTGGAGGACATCCCGTTGCAAATCTAGAAGATGAAATTCTAGATTCAAAACTTAACTTGGTAGTGAAAATTCTCTTGGATCAAGTTTTCACCACCAAATAATATTTAGAATCTAGAATTGCAAATTCTAAATTGGTGACGGGAAGTCCTCCAGGACACCTCTTGATGATTGGATCTGTTCCAATCATCAAGAGGTGTACTCTCTTGATGACCAGAGCAACTGTACATCAACAGAGTACCTCTTGATGATCCAAACTGATGGTCATCAAGAGGTGTACACATTTTGCTGCCCAGTTTGACCACCTGGTGTTCATTCTGGAGTGGCAAGCCTTGAGATTCAGCAAAATCACTGAATCTCTTCAACAGGATCTCGCTTTGGTGGCAGATGAGACCGCCAATCTGGGATTTTTGCCAGATTTTTGGCAGCAAAACACCTTTTTAGAATCTTCTTGGAATCTCATCCCAAGAGATTCCAAATCTGAAAAATCTCACTTTTGGGGGGACCAGCAAGATTGAGTTCAGATTCACATGTGCATCAAACAGCCCCTAAATCACCAGATGGGTGATCCTGATATACCAGGGTGGTAATAGTATCCAGCTAGTACAAGAATTAAAGAGGTGCTAGAATGGCAAGTACTATAACTGAAATGAACCCACTAATTGTTGTAATAACAGACTGAGAGGAGGGTTGACCAAGGAGCTTGAGTGAATGGGGAATCAGATTTAATGAGGATGTTGGTTGGGCTCAGACTTGATGAGGCTTGATTACACATTGGGGAGCAGCTTAAGTATCTAAGTAGAGAAATGTGACAGGGGACATTGGTGACAGGACAGGACAGGACAGAATTGACAGGACAGGACAGGACAATACTGGACAGACGAGACAGGACAGGACAGGATAGACAGGAATGGACAGGAAGGGAGGGGAAATAAGGGAGTAGAAATGGAAAGAGGAGATAGGCTGAGAGCGGACAGGCAATTATTCCAACACTAATTATATTTACCTTCAATGTAAGTCCAACAGCCAAAGAGTAGATCCAAAGACATTTTCAGGGGAGGAAAGTGCTCACTGTAGGCATGATTGATGTCTTGAGTTGATGAGAGGAAGTTTGCAAGGTGATCTCCAATCATGAAAACAAGGAAAAGACTACTATAAAGCTGTTATAAACTGAGTACATACAACTTCAAGGTTCAGTGACTGAAATGGGTGCTAGTAATGATTATGGAAATTTTTGAGGGACACAGTACCTCTTATGTAGCGTTTTAGTCCTTGTAGGAGCTTCATTTACTTCCCAGAGAGCTTCTTTTAGACACTTTAACTTTAAGGCTGGATTGGTGATTGGCCATCATTATGGTGCCTTAAAACCTGCATTGATGGTTGATCTTGGTTGAAAGGCATGTTTTTTTTCTTTTTTCACACTCATATCTCATCAACCTTGTTGACTAATCTCAATCCATATCAACTGTTGACATCAACTTCTTCCCAATTTGGTGAGAAAATCAATCATCACTGAAATTCAACATCATCTTTGACTTCTCTCTTCTCTTTTACTGATTTCTTATTTTTTACTTAAATGTCTTGCCCTGTGTTCTTTCTTCCTGTCTTTGGTATTCCTGTTCTTGTTTCAATTCACTCATATATTTTCTTGGTGGTAAATATCTCTTCTTTCTTTACTATCTGTTTATTTCTTTTGTGCTCTGTTATTTTGTTTCTGATTCTTCTTTTCTTTTAGACTGGCTTTTTACTTTATCTCTCAATAAAAAAACCTCACATTTCTGTTAGGTAATACTAATACAATTACAAGGATAAATATAGGTGTCATTATGCTTGAGACTCAGAGTGTATTTGAATTTAATGATTTACATACATGGAGTAATGTCTCTTAAATGTCATAATATCTCCTTGTTATTTTTTAATACATTCATTTGTATAATTTCTACTTAGTCAGGTTGGCTCTGGACTAGTAAGTAGCAAACTGACACCTAAGAAGTATCTGATTAGGACAGCAACCTCCTGAAAGAACCAAATCAGTACATAAGAGGTCCTCTGTCCACCCTAACATAGAATCATCATCATTGGCAACCATTACAGTTTAAATATTATAAAACCTCCTTTACAACTTCAAGTAGTTAATAACTGTATTGCATCTGACAATCACCTTCCTCAAGCCCTTGATCTCAACAGCACCTTCAGTACTTGATCAATAACCTCTTCTGATAGTGTGCCTGGAGTCTCACTCTTCTCTACAGGACTGATAGTGATATCCAAGGTCATAACTAAGCAGTGAGTGTAATTCCTTGTTTGCCTTTGTTATCTAGTGCCTTAGCTATTTCAGTTGGATTCCATCCATGTTTTCCAGGATCTCCAGTCTAGGGATCAAAACTATGATGTTTTAGCAGATTTGTCTTAAGAGGGCACCATACACACCCCCGTGAGGCCCCTCTTTAAAATCAAAATTGATTCTTTATTTTATTTCTTTTTCTCTTTTCCCACCGTGCTTCTCACATGTACCAACCTTCCTTTATCACTTTATAAGCTTATGTAGCTAAAATATGAGCCTTGCTCAAGTCCTGGTATCTCAGAGGCTGACACATAAAACCACAGAATTCTGGTGGTACATAGAGCGGAGCAAGTAAGCAGTCCTGTCAGGCCCACAGGTGAGCAGCGCTCAGTCTGGATTCTTTCACGTATTTCTCATCAACTCCTCATTAATGGATAACATACATATATACATAAACCAAAGATTACTTTGACAAACACAAGTAGAGCTTTTATTTGGATCTTGTGAGGCAACCGATGTGAATTTTAGCCAGTACCCACCATCCAATTCTCAACATGTTTATCATGAGAACTAGGGGGGATATGTTAATGGTTGACTTGTTTGCAAGCCTTTCTTTCTTCTCATCTGTGCTTGTCATCGTTGTTGTGCAGTTGATCAGACCCAGCGATTATTATACAAACAAACAAACAAACAAATGAGTGTGAGGCGTTGAGTACTTCAATTTCAATGTTCGTCACCTCAACAAAAGCAAGCGGGGATCTAGACTGCTCAGAACTTGCAATCCCTGTTGAACGTATTGAATAAGAACAGCCGTATCATCGCATGCTCCGCGGTTGTTTGCGAACGGCAACGGGGAGCGCCAGGGCCCACCGGTGGGGAACGCAGCCGAAAAGCGCTGCGAACATAGGAAAACATGACGCATATAATCATCCATCGAACATTGACCTACATAGTACGAGATTGCTGCTGCACAAGCCACAAACAGTTTGTCTTTTGCTTCCTGATCCCTCTCTTTAGCCGTGAAGACATGCTCATGCCGGCGAGCGGTTGACTTGGGAGAATGGTTAGGAATTGTGACACCCAATATCGTGGAGCAGATCCAGAAACTGGGGCCCTGGTAAAGTAGCAATCCAGCATCTCTCACTTTTTCGTTCTCGCAGTACCACTCCATCACTTATTCACTCAATCTCAATATCACGGTCTCAAAAACTCCTTTCAATCCACAATTTTTGTAACATCTGTTGCACAATAGGAATGGCGTGCATTTCCGAGTTCTCAAACGACATCCTTGACGTTATTCTCAAACACCTCGTGAAAATAGACACTTCTTTGATTCCACCAGCTTCTGAACCTGAGCGTGGAGAGTGGGTTCAAACGATTTTAACCAAAATGCATACGGTGGCTGGCTTAAGACTGGTCTGTCGAAGATGGGCCGACTGGTTATGGGAGCGACACCTACATCAAATGTTATCCTTTGGCAACTCTTCTCGAACGCAGCTGTTCATTGCGCAACTGGACCAAAAATTGGATACGCTGCCAATTCCCAGATGTCACTATCTCAAGGTTTCAGATCTTTGGACTTGGGGACCTCTCGCTCCGGTATACAGAAGTGAGAAGACCGAGTTTCCGAATCTAGATGCTTTGCTTGACCGATTCTCCGAGACAATAGTGACTCTCGACATTGAAGTTGTGAACTACTTTACGCTTCCAAACACTACAATCGAACGAATAGGACGCATGAGAAATTTACGTGCTCTTAAGCTTGGAATTGATTTCACCAGGGGGACTCGATTGCGAGGTGCTGCAGTGGATTGGGTGCCAAATGATCTGCCACTGGATACCAACTGTCTAAGCTCTTTGCTCACGACGGCTGGAGCAGTTGTCTCCCTCGATTTGGCCGGCTTCCGCCCGGTTTGCTTACCCGGAACTCTTGGACCAAGTCTAAGGGGCCATCAATTGACGGAGATCACGACTTTAAAGCTCGAAGTGAAAGTAGATGGCAATCTTACCCATGAGGGAACTGTAAGCCTTTCGAGAAATCTTCCAAATCTGAAAACGCTTTCCATCGGTGGTGCCGGCTACGACGGTCAGATCACCCGTCCACTTTTTGCAAGTCTCAGAGAACGTCTTGAAGAGATAATTGTGAACGACGCGAGGATAATTCAACCCATTCTCAACTTGACCTTTCCGAAGCTACGACTCTTCCGCATGTACGATTGGGACAGAAGTTTCCGCTTCCTCTTCTCGCAGGGCCACAACATGTTCTCACATGCCCCACTGAAAGTTCTCGCTTTTCATTCTGGCCCGTTTAATAAGAAGAAGCCATCTCCGCTTGATCTTCCGTTTGGTAAGCCTGGCCTGCTGCCTTTGAGAAGACTCGAATTGCATTATAGTTCGAGCTCTCCGCCACCTAGACATTACGAAAGCCTTTGTGACAAACACGGCGTGGAATGTGCTTACATCTATCATGACGATATAGAAAATGGTGAGTTTAATTTCAAAGCAAGCACAAGATATTTCAATCTGGGAGCGAAACTAATGCGCCTAATTTTATTTCATTGTCTTTCACAGACCGTCTGGATCTTGAAATCCTTCCTTCCGCCTTAACAGCAAGGCTTAGATTTTAGAAAAGAAAAAAAAACTCTGCGTTCGCCCTCTGGTCAAATTTTTCATTCATGCGTTGGTTCTATTCTGCATCAGTAGTCACCGCCCTCAAAAGAAAAGAGTTATGCATTATTACAAAAACACGATTTATGATATCCTAGTCAAAGTTTTCTCTCTCCTTTAAGTCTTTCCAAAATCCACCAACTTATTCTCCCTTGGTTCCTGATTTTAAATTGTCGCTAGCCAATCCCAGCTGGTTCTGATATATACAAACTCGTAACACACGCAATCAGAATCTTGTCCCTAATCCATCCATTTTTTTCGCTTCTTCCTGTTGACTTTCCTCTACTGGGACCACTTGGACAAGCTATCTATTCTGAGGGCCTTCCAGCTGTGACTTATGGATTTTGAGTACGCTTTACTTCAGGCAGGCCTGAGCAAGTTCCCAGTGATATCCGTGTGCATTGTTGACCCCACAACATTTACATAAATTCGGCGTGGGGTGAGGTGTTGAGGTGTCGGAGTTTTCAAGAGCCAAAGACAAGGCAGAAGGGTAATTTTTGATGATCTTCTCGCGTCTTTCATCGTGCTCGTGTTCTAACTTCTATGAACCCATCTCAAGAAAGGTATATTTCTTTACTTCTACTTTTCTTGCGTTCTTTAATCTTATGCAGCTCAGTCTACCAAATACTTTCTTGTCCATCATCTTAGAGTAAATTGATTGTTTGTTCTCTCGACTTTTATTAGTCACTCACCAAGCAAATCCCACTTGTCTGCCACCTACTTGGTCATAACCTTTATCCAAAAACTGCTCAGTACATAGAAGTTAAGAGAACGGCGCATAAACTTGACCGTTGCAGTTAGGTGCACAAATAGGGCAGTTCACGTTCTGCTGATTGGGGCCTGCTGGTTTGCCCAATTTCGCTGATGGCCTTAAAAATTTTATTGGGTCAGCCCACATGCCACTGCTGGGGAATTGAGCCTGCAGACACAAAAACCTTGTGTTATCATCTTGCCTAAAAGTGTGTAAAACCTGCCTGAAGTTTATGATGCAGGTGACGTGTAAATTTGACAAAAAAAATAATCCAACGTGAACTGCTTTTCAAATAATGTTTGGGCTGTAAAGTTGACGAGCAGTTGGGTCAGCAGATTGGTGAGCTCTTAAATTTTCTTACGTGTGCTCATTTCGAAGCAGGCATGCACGCATACAGGTGATATTCTTAT
Organism: Puccinia horiana; assembly: GCA_001624995.1. Classification (NCBI taxonomy): domain Eukaryota; kingdom Fungi; phylum Basidiomycota; class Pucciniomycetes; order Pucciniales; family Pucciniaceae; genus Puccinia; species Puccinia horiana. The sequence continues at coordinate 1,320,829 of LWDY01000087.1, forward strand.
CGTAGAAAGGGCTTTTAAGTTCGTTTCGGCAGAAGAAACTTGAGACATTTTGAAGACGTTGAGCATAAATAGAGATGCGTTTCCGCCCTAGTTTCGAGGTCCGTTATCCCCATCCCAAGCATTTGGATAGCTACAATCTCTAACTACACGACAAAAAATATTCACAACTAGAGCTTCTTGAAATAATTGCTGCTGTTTTGAAGATTCGTAAGTCAGTTGCACCCTCGCATCACCTGACTTTTGTTGCCCTTCTTGTCTGATCCCTTGTGAAACAATTATTGTGAGCTTTTTATTTAGGTAGGAATTCATATAGCTATCACTCTTTATAATTTTACAACAGTCTTACTTTGACTGCGTCCCTCAACGCTATCAGAAGGTACGGGGTCTCCCTTATAATTGAATTGTGCTTGCCCACTCTTGTTCTTGTTTTCTCACTTGCTTAACCTGCTTATCCAGTTATCAACCCAAAACGTCTGTTCAAGATTGAAGATGCCGATTAACATCCTGGATTTATCAGATGTGGTCATGGACAAGGTGTTCCAATACTGTGTCAAAATTGACATAGATCCGGCCTGCATGTCACAACCCTCATGGGTTCACGAAGACAATAAACTGAAGCTCGCCAATAGAATCAAAGAGATAAGTAGATTGCGACTGGTTTGTCGAAAATGGGCGGATTGGCTCTATAACAATCACCTTTATGACTTCATAACGATTGGCAGTCTCACAACGCCGAGTTACGATCGGACAAGTAGCTTTGTTCACGACTTGATTACTCGTTGCAAAACGCACCCACCACAAAAATGCCGCTTTTTGAAGGTTATTGGGCTGTGGACCTGGGGGAGTCTTTCGAGATCCGAGCTGTCCACCAAGACCGAGTTTCATCATTTGGATGCGTTGGTGGAATTATTCTCCAAAACAATCATTGCGTTGGAAATTTCGGCTGTCAACTTCTTCAGCCTTCCGATAGCGACCATCGAGCGAATCGGTCGCATACCCAATTTAGAGATGTTGAGACTTGGAATCCAATTTACCAAGGGCACAAAGTTGAAAGGAGTTTCGCGCAATCCAGAATCGATCCCGGGCCGCCTCCCAACGGACTCGGAATGCCTGGCATCTTTACTTAAAGCGACTCGAGGTATAGCTTCCCTCGATTTGACCGATTTCCGCCCGGTCTGCTCACCAGCAACACTCGGTCGCCATCTCGATGGCTTTCAGTTCACTGGAATCACGACCCTTAAACTAGACCTCAAAATAGAAGGAAATCTCACCTGCGATGGGATTGTAAGCCTATCCCCAAGGCTGCCGAACCTTACGACCCTTTGTATTGGTGCTCTTGGCTATGATGGTCAGATCCTTCTTCCAGTTTTCGAAAGTCTCAGAGAAAGACTGAAGGAGATCGAGGTAAATGACGCGAGGGTCTTACTGCCCATGCTCGGATTGAGCTTTCCTAATTTACGAGCTCTAAAGCTGCACGAGTGGGACGATTATATCAACGACTTCTGGCGACAACCGATGTTCTTAAACACACATTTGGAGGTTCTCGAGGTTCACGGCTATCCTTTTCACAAACGAGGTAACAGTGGGCTTCGGGTGGATCTTGAGCCTTTGCCGCACTTGATACGACTAATTTTCCATGATGCTAAGCGGTTCCGGCCACCACACCATCAACGAAGGCTATGTGAAAATAACGGAGTGGAATACATTCTGATACCGAATCCGGATCGCAACATTTATGACGGTTGGTCGCGTCTTTGGGAACTTTCCTTTTTCCTTGCCAATTGAAAAGTGCCGAAGAACAAGACCAAATTGCTGATACGCATGTCCTCCATTTTCGACAGAAGATATCTTGAGATTTGATCTTCCTTCTGCTTTGGCGACGCAACTTAGGATTTAACCCAATTGCCTGCCTGCCTATTTCTGCTATTTTCTCTATTTTCTTAACATGCAACTTTTAGAATTGCACACACGTAAAAATATTGGCTTTCAATTAGACACGATTCGCCGGACTGATTTCTGTCTTATTTCATTTTTTTTCTTTGATCTATGCTATCTATGATCTCCATAGTATCATATGAATATAAATATTTTGATATGCTCAACTGTTTTGTTATGCTCAACTATTCTGTCTTCCCTGTTTATTTAGCTGTGTCTGTGGTAACTGATCTGGATTGAATTATATTATGAGAGTTTGAGATTTTTATAAAAGATTGATTGTCTGGAATGCGGATTCTTTTTACTAAACTTGCTTGCAAATCTTTCCCTCTGTTCTGGGTGTTAATTTGTGGCGCAACAGATGTGTATGCAAATTCATCATTCTGAGTCAGTGAGCTGGTAAAAGTCTCTAGCTAAAGAAAGTGTGCTTTCAAAACACCAATTTGTTCAATAACTTGAGGTAAATGAAAAAATTAAGTTCAAACCTATCTCTCACATTAATGTTTATAACTTATACTATGGATGCTTATCAAGAATTGGGAAACTCAAGAAACACAATCCAAATCTACATAGATTTGAAGGAAATGAAAGGATTTTTTTAATGAGATACAATACAAGAGGTTCCTAGAAGGATTTTGAAATTCATGTGGGTTCTGTTAAGGCCCTCACCATACAAAATGTGTGTTTTCCAGCATCAGAAACAGCTTTTTTGCACTTTTTTTTAGCAAAAAAAAAATACGGTTTCTGGGAATAACTTCCCAGTAAAACATGTACCATAGCCCTCTTTCATTATTTAATTTTCATCCATCACACCTCATACCTCAACCACTCCATTACAGTACACACATCACACCCACCAATGAACCATGATAAAATTTTAGCAGGCCTTGATGCTGCTAGGGTATCAATAATGCAAATAAAAAACTTGATCCTTACAATTGCCGCAGCTGGAGCTGCTGTCACTTATCTTGGAACTCTTTGGAAGGTTTTGGGACTGTATTGTGGCAATGGCAGGCAAGCAATGTACACATTTTCCTACTAAACAAAGTCCATCCAACCTGGCCTTTTCTGCAAGATACCACTGCCAGTGTAATTGCCAATGTTGGTGGTATCCCAGTTTCACCAGGATGCACTCACCCAATTCAAACTTGGTTGGATTTCAACTGATGAAATATAGATCCAAGTACCCTCCCTTGGATTTTTATTTCATTATATAGTTGGAATACAACCAAGGTCAACTTGGTTGAGTGCATACCAGTTTATCTTGGATATAAACTAACCTAGCTGATTGTGTTAGCAGGGAACTCAGATGGAGAGAGAAACATTCCATAATCTAGTTGAACTTGAAGAGTTTCAAATCAAAAATCTTCTTAAGGATGGTTACTTATTCTGAAAGAACATTTGTTGACAATGATACTCTTGGATGTTTTTTGCCGTAAGAATGCCATGGTGCAGACGGAAGTCAAATTTGAGGAGATTTCAAATCTGAAGATAAAGATTCAATGGAGAGGGATGGACAGTCTTGAGGGGCATAAGACCAGACCAAGGAGCTCTAATTGTTTTGGATGAAGAAGTGCTCTGACTTGATAATTGATTTACAAACAAAACATATCACATTTGATGGAAGGAGAGGATACACATATGCAAAAGAAACATTAACACATGCAAAATATTGTAACTTAACAATGGATGATTAAATAAACATTAGAACTCTGTAATGGAAAGCATCAAAAATTATTGATGGGAATAAGGATACAACACATATTGTGATGGAAAATGATGATATGTAAGGGGGGGGGGGGTTTGTTAGGCTCAGTGATGCCAAGGACTAGTATCTTTCTAGCTACACTAGCTGCAAAGTGAATTAAATGCCAAAAATATGTGTCAAAAGGTAGTATGGGGTATTTATTCCAAGTATAGAAAGGTAATAATAAAAAAAAATCATGTTTTAAATCACAGAGGGGCCTGTTAAAACAGGGTTTTTTATGGTGCCCTCTTAAGAATCAGGATCTGTCAAAAGACAGAGGTATTTTTGGTTACCTGATTATCTGGTCCTGTAACAGGAGTACACCCAGATGCTGAAGAAATAAAGGAATAAAACTCACTAGTGCTATTCCAAGGCCAAGGGATCTTCAGGGATGGTCCAACTGGTGTGTGAAGCGCTCAGAAATGTGGGTAAGAGGTGATAAGAGTTCTGGGGACAGTTGATGTAGGTTGGTTGGGTTTATTTTCAAGTGTAACAGTGGTAACAGGGCTAATAACTAGGGTGATGCTGGTTGATGTAGGCGGTTATAACTGTGTAAAATAAAATGAAGATGTTTTTTTAACTTGGTGGGAGCATGGGGGTTCTTATATACTAATTTTAGAACCCCTGTAGCGCTCACAATGCCTCACTTGGTGTGGTGTGGCACTTTCTGGCTGGCCTGGGCCAGTTGGTGAGGTGTAGCAATAGCCCATAGGGCTGAAGGCGCTCACCAGCAGGGTCTGGGGGTCAGTACTTGGTTGATAACCAACCTCTTAGGTACTTGGACCCCTTTTAGTAACAGTAATGGGCCCCATGCAGTGTGTATATGCTGTCTGTGGCCCAATTCACCGTGTATACAATGGTTCAAAGCATTGTTACACATGATGTATTAAGGTTTTGGGGGTCAGAGGAGCTGTCATCATGTTTGGAGAGCGCTCTTAACACCCCTGTAATTTTGTTTCATGGCTGTAGCCTTTACAACTGGGGAGTTGTATGATTTGGGTGGGGCTGTGGCCCAGCTCAGATTTCTTGAACTTGGGTGCGGGCCTGTAGACCACACGTCCAAGTTGGGTCTAACTCTGTCATTTCACACAAAACCTCATTTTAACGTCATTTTCTGGTCATTACCCAGTCAGTGTGGATATGTGGGAGATGCATGTAATGTGGACACTACTTTGTGACCCGTGGTACTTGAGTGTATGTGAGTAAGCAAGAAGTATATGAAGGAGTAGGATTTAAGGGGTACTGCAAGTGAGGTACCCTAGTTTATTTTACATGTAGATTCAGAATATGCAATAATATTCTAAGTTTTCTTTAATTTTTATAAGTTATTCATGACTTCTATTTTTATTTGTTTTTTGTTATGGAACCAACTGATTTTTAAGGTTCCCAGTATTTTTTAGTGGTGAACCTTGTAAAATAAGTTTTAATGTTATTTTATGCTTCTTTAATAGTAATAATAGTACTGAACTATGTTTATTACACTCAGGTACATGTAATAATGTCTCTTTATTATATGTACAAGTAATAATGTCTCTTTTTATAGCCTATGTAATAATGTCTCTATCATTATTACATAGTTTTTATTTTTGTATATGTTTTTAAAGTTTATTTTTAATATGTATGCTCCAGTCAGGTTGTCTCTGAATAGTAGCAGGCTGACAGGTTTAAGCACCACTAAACAGTGAAGGAAGAGATAAGAGAATGTGAGTGGAAACTCAGAGTATAATTCTGATAAGAGTTCAGAGGTGCATTTTGTACTGGAACTTGGTTTGGTTTCTTACCTTTATTTTGACGGAATTGTCTATATGCTAATAAGAAATGCCAGCATTATTAGCTATTTTGAGGTTATCGTGGTTAAACTGGGATACACTCACACCAGGGATGATTTCATGGCAATTGCCTAATAGATTAAAAAGGGGTGTTTGAATATGTGACTGTCCGCTCCAGGTTCTTTTCTCCTCCCATCATTCTCTCCCTCCACATAACCTCTTCCCTTATTTTTTCTGTACTGTCCTGTTTTCATGTCAGCTTGAGTTGAGGCCCCCTTTGTATATTGTCAAGGGGGCTCTCCAGCTTTGTCTCAAGTATTTTCTCCTCAGATCTGAAATAAATTACTGGATCAGAGCATTATCTCACCGCTCCCACCTTCTGAAAAAAATCTTAACTACATACCAACCAAGCTCCTTGGTCAATCCCTCTCCTCAATCTTCAAGCTAGTAAGTTCAAAAAGGGGATCCTTTTTAGTGTGGTACTAGGCAATTACATCCAACTGCAATGAAAACATCCCAGGTGTCAACCCAGTTAAAGTGAGTTGGATTCCAACCTATAGAACATAAATCCAAGTTAGCTACCTTGGATCTATACCATCAACCCAGCCAATAATGCTGGAAGTGAAGCCTCTTCAATATCTGTACAACTTCAGCCTTATTCTTGATGCCTTGATGGCAATATACCCAAACTATGTCCAATTTAAACTTGATTCATGCAAGCAACTGGACAAGATCACCCATAATCTTAAGTACAAAGCATTCAAAAATTATCTGCCCTCAATGGTGTCTTTTACCAGCTAGATTACTAACAAGCATCTTGAGCCCCTGTAAAAACCACAAGCACTTCATTTCTCAGAAAATGCTTGCTGTGGTGAACTTCAACTTTGAATTTGTATATGTCCATTCCTCTTTACGTCTAGGGATAAGAGGGACTTATTCTTTTGGTAGCTGCTCATCCACAGTACCAGCAGTCTCTCACCTAGCCTGGGATTACCAGGCTTGGTTTTGTTCTCTTCCTAGAAAAGAGCTCACATGTTTGGATTCTCTCTTCATACGGAGGAATCCTAGGGAGGCCCGAGGTTCCCTTCAGGGGGGACCTCCAAGCCTCCCGTGTGTGGGTCAGGGGGAGAGAATCTCCAGGCCGCCTAGAATAAAGGAGGCTTGGGACCCAATCCTCACTCCGTCTCACCATGTCTGTCATTCCCCAAGAGGGTATTAGAGAGCCGGGTAGACAGGAAGTAGGAGGGGCACCCAGAGGATGAATTCTCCCCGGAGAAAGAAAGAGACACGTCAAGTGGCTGTGGGCGGATGGTCCCCCACATACCCCTTTTCATTGTCTGGGTGGGTGGGTGGAATTTAAAATTCTAATTTTTATTATAGAGGGAGGAATGGGGGTGAAGGTGGGGTCGTGGAGTCCAAGTTCCTGGGGAAAGAAAGATGCAATGATCAAAGTATTGGGAAGTGTGGGAGGAGGAACAGAGAGGTAGTCTGTCTTGGCTTTCTGCCTCTCTACCGCTCCCTTTCCCAGTCCCTCTCAGCCTCTAGCCACTACCCACCTGTATGCCATACAGGAACAATCTCAATCTCTCCCACGTGGAGAGGCGCCCTTCCTGGCAGGTTGCATGGACATGTCCACCTCACCTTACACTTCTGGCCAATCTTCATTCTTGCTTGCTGGGAAGGAAGTGTCCACAAAAAGCAAGTCTTTAATGATGTGACATTGAAAGACCTCAAGATACCTCAAAAGAAGTGCTTTCTAGCGGATGCTTGGACTTGTTCTCCAGTACAGAGATGAAAACAATATATAAATAAACTGGTAATCTTCCTACGTAGATATCAGAACACCAATTGAGTCCCAATTCAGAATTATTCTTTGACAAAAAAAAAGAATGGAATGGCTTGGTTGGTTCTGGGGGGGGGGTTAATTTTGGGTTTTCATATTTGTTAGCAGTCTTGTTTCCTTACATAGCGGTAGCAATCATTGTGAACATACCCACAGGTTTATTGGAAGTTTCATAAAAAGTTTTTACTTCCCCAAGGATCCCTTCCATCTTATTTTTTATGAAACTATTTAAATGAATTCTGTATTGCTAAGATTAAAAACCAGACTAGAATAAAAAACAAGATCAGAAAGATTGATAAGAAAATGAGAATGAAAAAGATAAGAGAAATATAATTAAGGAATCTGAAATGAAATGAGTCGGTTTTCTTTTCTCACCAAATAGGAAGATTTGTATTAAGGATTTTGATATGAGAAGATTGAGTTGATGGAAAGAATGGGAATGAGGAAGATAAGGAAAATATGATAAGAGTTGAGAAGAAGGTGATCGAAATTGGATTTGCTGGAAGAGATGGGTGAGCAAAGAGATGTTAGTCAATGAGGGGAGATGATTTATTGAGAGAAGGATGATTGGAATGGATGAGTGATGGGCGGATTGATAGTGAATTTGTATTGATGATGTATGATCGGATGAGAGTTGATTTGAGGAAGGTGAGGAGTATTTAAGGTCAGGAGGGAGTGGAAGGGAGCGATGATGGGAGGAAGGAATTAAAATGAGTGACAATCATGAGAGGAAGGAGTGAAAGTTGCTTTTGAGATTGATTTTTGATTTAGGCAAGCGAAGGGATAGGAGGATCGGATAAGAGATAAGAGGATCAGATTGAGACGAGATGAGATAAGATGGACAGGATAATAAAAGAAGGATGGACAGGAAAGGAATCAGGAAAGGATGTACAGGAATGAGTCGTGAAATGAGGAGTGGTGATATGAGAATGTGAAATGAGAGTGGTAATATGTGTGAAAGTCAAGAAATTTCAACACTATTCTTGCTTTTGTGTGATCTTCTTGTGGTTCCAGTTGTGTTTGTTTCAGAAAAGTCCAACAGATCTACTTCAATATTTCTGTTGTTTTCATCTACAATTCCCATCTTCCTCTCCAATTCCAAAGGCAATTTTAACACTTCAGTTACAGCTGGAGGCAACCTGGACTTGATTCAGGATGCAACCAGGTCCGGTTCAACTTTTGGTCAAAAAATGCTGCACAAACATGACCTGCCGCACTACAACACTGGGTAGTTATGATACGATACGATATTGGGCTCAGTATCATATTGTAACTATCCTTGGTACTCCCAGCTCTCGTTATCGTTAGCAGTAACTAACAATTATGGGTCCAGTCCCTATCGTAGCGAGAGGGAGGGGGTTTTAGTTTGTGTTTTGGGGTACTGTAACACCTCACAATGAGCCATAACACCTTGTAACGTGTTTCATAACTTTTTTTACCCCAGTTTTTATGCATGTGTTTCAAGATGTTTTTTCCCTGTTTCTAGTACACTCAATAAAAATGGTTGACCCCAAGCTGCTCTCCCTTCTCCTCGTGAACCGAACGGTCCCAGAGGACAGAGGAGAGCTACTCCCCCTTTTCCTCCTGGACCGAACAGTCCTAGAGAAAAAGGGAGAGCTACTCTCCCTTTTCCTCCTGGACATTTATCCTTGACTCTCTCGGATGGCACGCGCGTACCTTGATTTCACCGGGAGCTCATGCGCACTAGTACCTGTTCTCCGCTGCTTCCGATGTCTGCAGCAGTAGGAGGGGTGGCCTACTCCCATCAACCATGTCTTTCTGCGTCAGCAGCTTGATGTGGTTACGGGAGCAGGTACCGCTCACCAACGATTTTGAGAAGCTCTGGTGCCTTTGCCAAAGAAGAACGGTGGATGAAATTCCACCCCTCCCTGATTATTCGTTTTGTTATCAGTAACGGGTAACTAAGATTTTACCCTTGATTCATATTGTACAATTTTTTTGTTCTCATCTCCTCTGCAATAAAAAACGTATCGACCCCCCAAAAAACACCATGAGAAAAAGGTACTATTGTACTGCGACACCGTTACTGGTAACCTCGGTGGTATCGTGGCTAATCACTTTATGATACCGTTACTGGTAAAGTAACTACCCAGTGTTGCGCACTATGCGGGTCAGCCGGGCAATTTCCTTGACCAAACTCAAAGCCATTTAATATATAGTTTAGCCCGGTTTTGTGAGTGAGAAAATAGAAAAACATTGTTTATTTAGCATTTTTTACATGTATTTATCTGCTGATATGCAGCAGAACATTGGGTCTTGGGTCAGCCCAATTAGCTGATGGCTGCCCAAACCCGACCCAAGACTGAAACAGGTCGGTTCTAGAAATCCAAGAATCAGCACAAAGGCTGCCCAAACCCAACCCAATTAGTTCTGGGTCATGGGTAGCTTGCGGGTCGGCATGGCCTGGGTTGCATCCTGAGACTTGATGAAGTTCCATCCCAGGCACTTGATGCAAGATTGTATATATTGAACAGAATTTGTTGTCCTTTAGTTTGGAGACTTTGTGTTGAGGATGGGCTTCGAGGAGCTGATCCCAAACAGCCTTATCTGGAGTGACAACTGCTTGGTTGTTGTTCCATCCAAAGCTGTTTCTGCTGCGGAAGAATTTGTAGTTAAAAAAACCTTTATTGAAGTTGTTCTTCTGGTTCTTCACTTTTTCTGAGATGAGACACAATCTGTGCTTAGTGTTGAGCTTTGAAATGAAAATTGAAGTAGCTTCTTTCTTCATTCCTCCGTTGTTGGTGGCTTGACCAAAAGAGTTTTGATTGGCACTAAGCTCTAGAAGAGTGCTTCTTTGACCGGGTTTCCGGATGTGGGGTGAATTTGTTCTTCTTTGAATTATTCTTTGCTGGCTTGGAGGACTTGGTTTCTGCTTCTTTTTTTGGTGATGGGGTAGGGGATTTGAAGGCTGATATAAAAAAAACATGCAGTTTTTGGGATCATACTTGGAATTTTTCCATCTGGAAACAGTTTTTTTGAACCCATAGGTGGATAATTGATTGAATGCACTAATATTGCTTTCTTTCAGTTTTCCTTCTTATTTATTTACTGCTTTTTTATGGATTTTGTTTATTAATTAAAGCTTCTTTTCTTCTATTTCTCTTCTACATACGCTCCTGGGTGACATATTTTTATTATTGGATGACTTCCCTTTGATCTACAGCCCCCCTGTAGAGCCAGATGCCAGAGCATATTTGCAGTTGAAAAGCTAAAAATTTAGCTTTTCCACTTCTAAATTAAGATCTGCAGGGGCTGCAGATGGCGAAGGGAAGTCCTCCATTATTATTGCAAGCGGAATTATAGGGTCGATGGGTCTATTACTGTATTTATGTAAATGATTGCTTTGAAATTTGCCAATTCCTTAATGAAAATTTAGGCCGCGTTTGGCAGCGATATATGCCGGCCGGCATAATCGCAAAAATTGTGACATCTGATCAAGATTTGGTGGACTTGATCAGATGTCACATGAGCTATCACAAAAACAGCGATATATACCACCCGGCATATATATCGCTGCCAAACGCGGCCTAAATTTTCATTATTACAAATGTTGCAAGGCCATCGAAACCCAGATGCATGGACAAAAAAAAACAATGCAGCAAATTCTAGAATGTATTCAGCATTCAGATATAATATTCCAGATTTGACCCTTTCAAACTCAGAAGGGATATTTTTCCCCCATGACTCCTGTTTACATACTATAGCATGAGCTGGTCTGAATTTAATTTATAATCTCTAGTTGGTGGATATATCATATCACTGTCAGCCAACCATTAAGGAGTCTTTCTTCCCCAAAACTGATATGTATAACCATCCAACCGTGCAGGATTTGATGCAGATGTCTGGTAATTCATCAAAGGAAATTAATACCGTTCAGTAACCTCGACAAAGTCCAACATCGTTGCGGGTTTTTTTATCAAAAAGGTCTAGGACCGATAGGATATTGTAATTTTATCTAATCAGTACTTTCTGCCTGAAGGCTAAAGAAGCTGTACGATCAAGGAACTATTGATATGAGATTCGAGTTCTTGTGATTGATTGTGAGCCTGTTGAATAGAAGTGTGGGAATTTCTTTGGGGTGGACTGGGTTCCTGAACTCAGTCTTCTCACTCACAACCTCCTCTTTACTTCTCTTGACTTCACTTCGACCATCAACCACTTCCAATAAATTCAAAGCCCAACTGTCTACCGCCATCATCTTACCCACCACACCGTCATCATGCCCTTCGGACCCACCTACGATTTCATCAACACTCTTGCCCGATGGGGCCTCAACTCATACTTCTCTTCAATCGTCATCTCCAATCCTCAAGAGGTCCCACCCACCGGGCCAGTCATCGTCGCTGCAAATCATTGGAACATGACTATCGACGTAAATCATTAAAATCTGTTGGTTTCATAGATTATATCATCTGATGATTTTTTTTTTTTTACTCTTTTCTCAAGCCGGCTATGTTGTCGACTAGAATGCCTCATCGTAGACGCTTACATTATTGGGCTAAAAACACCCTCTTCAAAAATCCAATCATTAACTTTATCTTACTCGATGCCGGTAATATCCCCGTCGATCGAACCACCCGGAATAACCAGGTTGACATCCTTCTCTCTCTCTCTCTACAAGCTGCCGATTCAATACAGGTAAAACTGCCACTCTTGTTGACTTGATAAGCTGACTTTCCTGTTTTGTTTTGCCCGTGGAAAATAAAGTTATTGTTCAAAGGTACATTTGACGTCTTAAAATTAGGCGAATGCGTTGCGTTATTTCCGGAGGGTACAAGCTACACTGAGCCTATGATAATCCAAGTGAAAGATGGAATAGCCTGGGTAAGCCATTCGATTAATTTGAAATAAAATAATAATATTGAATTGGACTAAACAAAACAACAACACCTGAACCAGACTGCTTTAGAGTATGCGAAGAATTTACGAATGACGGGACATGAGTTATCGGGCTCATCTGGGACGGCGCATGGGCTCAGGTCAGCGCCAGGGGAGGTAGAAGATGTGAAGGTGATAGTGTGTGGATTAAACTATACGGACAAGACACACTATCGGGCGTCGGTCCAAGTGGAATATTCGACGCCGATCACGCTCGACCAGGCCACCGTCGACCGATTCATGACTGTCGGCCAAGAGAAAACTGCCGTCAAGGATCTCATTCGGACCATCGAGGCCCGTCTCAGATCAGTGACGGTGAATGCCGGGGACTGGGAAACGCTGTGGGCGGCGCGAATCCTTCGTGACTTTATCTGGACCGAGGGATTAGGACCTCTCCATAACTATCGCGATAATGTTCAACAGTTCAGTCCCTTCTCTCTACCCCTTCCTGTCTTCAGACTCTGATTATACACCCCCCTCTCAAAACAGACTGGTCAATATCATGACCCTCACCGATGATTCGCCGTCGAGTCTCATCAATCTACGCGCGGATCTGATCGACTATCATCATCAACTGTCGGCAGTGGGCACGCGCCATCGACAATTCACGCAGATACATCCTAGTCGAAATGCGCGCGCCCGACTAGCTTTCGAGGCCGGTCGATGTCTGCTACTTTGGCCGTTCTTCCTCCCATTTGCCTTGCCTCACATACCAGTCTATCTAGGCGCCTACGTAGGATCTCGTCTCCAACGTAAGTGTATAACACATAATTTATCAAGTGAGGTTTGGTAAAGACTGATGATGAGATTTAATTGTTTTGGAAAGCGGATGAGCCGGAGAGCATGGACCAAAACAAGGTGGTATTAGGACTGTTTTCGGGACTGGCGATGGTACCGATCTACGTGACGATTCTGGTGCGAATGTTTGTGCGACAGCAGGGGGAGATGGACTGGGTGCGAATGATAGTAGGAACGATAGTAGGATTGGCGATGGTGATAGTGATGCATGTGGTGCATGATGGGATGGTTGATGGAGCATATGGAGCCTGGCAACGACTACGAGTATGTTGGTGCCTGAAGGATGAGGCACTAGACGAGCTTTGGGAACTTCGTGAACGTTGTCTCGATGGCTGGGCTGCCCTCCAAGCCGACCTTCGCGCCGCTAACCATCCGGCTTTCCTCAAACTAATTTCTCCTGATCCCAGCTCGACCCGTCTACAAACTCCTATGATTTCTATTAACTCTGACGGCCTTCTCGTCGATCCTCCTACCGATCTTGATCCCCTCTTGGATGACCATTTCGACGAAAAGTCTCTCCTCAGAGGCAAGAAAACTCTATAAAACAAATCTCCCCTAAAAATCATATATAAACTCCTCCCTTCATATCTGTTAATCCTTTTTTTTAAACTGCTTTGATTTATTTATTGATGTATTTATTTATACGAACGCCAACTACAATAAAACAATCGAGATAAGATAAAAATCTAGATCTTGTGTTGATTGCAGGTCACTCCAATATTCTTCTCTCTCTTACATCTATTTATTTTTCCCGGGTTTTCAGTTTCTATTCTTTGTTTCACTACTGGTCTTTGTAGCTCGCTATCCCATCCACAATATAATACTACCCTGACAAATCAAGCACAATAGAATAGAATCGATGAGAAAAATGAAAGTTATGTTGATGGCCTGAGAACATACATAGTTATGGGTTTACGGGGGAAAGTGGATAATGTTAATCTGAAACATCCTGAATTTATTGAGTTCCAACTTTAACCGAAGCGACCACGACAAGAAGAAGAAAACAGTGGATGAACAGGACCAGGGATGACTGGACTGCTGGATCTTCCGGAAGATGTGGCCGAGCTGATATTCAAGTATTTAGTGAAGACAGACGAACGGATGCTGGAAGGGCTGTGTTCCCGGAGCCAGGCCGAGGGTGCGACGGCGGGACGGCTCCGGCTGGTTTGTCGGCAATGGGCCGATTGGCTCTTCGTCCACCATCTCTATCGCACACTCACCTTCACCGACGGCACCAGCTCGCTAGCATTCATCCGCGATCTCTCCCGCTCAGCCGATATCTCTCCTCAACCACCTCATCCTCGATGCCAACATTTAATGGTCTACGATATTTGGGCATCTCATACCATACAAAATCCTGCTTCTTCTTCTGCCATCCCTCCCAATAATCATACGTTTTCAGGAAGACTATCTCCCCATGGAACGATGATGAACACTTTCGAAAGTCTCGAAATCTTGCTGAGCTTCTTCGCCGATACGATCGTCGAATTGGATCTGGAATTTATTGGCCGTTTCTGGCTTCCACGAAGAACGATAGAACAGATCGGAAGGATCACGAACTTGAGTTTCCTTGGACTTTCACTGCGATCGGAATGGAATTCGAGCGACCCAGGATATCTCGACCAGGACGAGCCGAGGGCCGAAGAGTGGGAGGAGTCGTCGTCGGAGTGTCTGGGCGCGTTGATCGAGGCGACTCGAGGACTGACGGGACTGGACATCAGCCAGCTTCCGCTCGTGGCTCTGCCGAAGGATCTGGGGCTGCAAGCCCGACCGACGATCAGCCAGCTGGACATCAAGCTCACCAACGAGCAGCCGATCGACAGTCTGGTCAGACTCGTCCAGGCCCTCCATCCAACTCTCAAGATCCTCTCGATCCAGAGCTTCCGCGACGACGGCCTCCGATTGCTGCCGATATTCGAGTGCGTCAGGGAGCGGCTGGAAGGCCTCTTCATCAGTCACCAAAGCACTCTCACCCACATTCTTACCGACTTTACGTTCCCGAATTTGAGGCTGTTTAGGATACACTATTGGGACAGTTGTATCACTGACTTTCTTACACAAGATCTTTTCGCGCTCGCTCCGATAGAGACTATTGCCCTCTATTCTCACACCGTCTATCGCAGAAGAAGACCCTTCTTCTCTCACCCTTTCGCCCGTCTTCCGAATCTCAAAAAACTCATCTTCATTCATGCCCGTCTCGGTGATTCTCCCCCGCTTCATTATCTTGAGGCTTGTCGTTCGAGTCGCGTCCAACCTATCTTTCTTGATCATGGCGATATTCATCACATCATCGTTAGTCTTTTTTCTTGTCTTTCTCTTCCGAAAGAATACAGAAACTAACTTTTTCTTTGCGGGTTTTTTTTTTTTTTTGGTTATAAGAAACTATCTCAATCTTGACCCAACACATCCATCTCTCTACATACATATACAATTCAGGTTTTTCTTTTTTTTACAATATCGTCATAAGTACACCTCGTTAAAATTTCCTTTTGTAATATTATATACATAAGTAGTTTCATCCATTGTAAAACAAAAAAGCACAATCATCATCTGCAACATAAAGTTACATACTAGAACAAAGCTTGTTTTTGTGTAAATACAGGCAAAGAAAAAAAAAAAAGGGAGAGAGATAAACTTGTTAGGGTTCCATTCAGATCAAAAATCTACATATAATCAACAAACACATGAAGAGAAAGAAACAACAAGCGTTTTTGTTTGGGAATGCAAAGTTAATGACAGCTTTTTTCAAAGATTATTTTGAAAAATTAACTTGAGTACAACTAAGGGATGCAAAAAGAATGATGGATGAGCTCTAATCAAGTTGGTGAAACAACCTAACTTAACTAAGTCCCGCCTTCTTTTCGGGTCGAGTGGTGAAACACTTGTGGCATTGCCCCGACGAAGGAGGGACTTATGCCTTATGTGCCTGTCCCCTGCTGAGTCTAAAACCAATTTGGCAGGCCATTATTTTAGAAACTTAATAGCTTTGCACCCACCAATTATTTTTTCCCCATTCCCACGATCTTCTGTCCGCTCTGATCTCCTCAACATTCCTTGACAAAATCCTTCATCTAGCAGAACTTTTGTTATCACCATGTTCATTTGAATGTAGCTCTCTGGGTTGTTTGTCTTGAAGATTGCCAACTATACAAATAACGAACTTCTGTACCAACTGAACCATTCATGGTTTACAGCTCATGAAACATCAGGCAGGTTCCAAAGCCTTCATTTGAGCCTGATCATATCGGGATGATTCAAACATCCCAGCTTCACACTA
This sequence comes from Puccinia horiana, assembly GCA_001624995.1. Classification (NCBI taxonomy): domain Eukaryota; kingdom Fungi; phylum Basidiomycota; class Pucciniomycetes; order Pucciniales; family Pucciniaceae; genus Puccinia; species Puccinia horiana. The sequence goes on from LWDY01000087.1 coordinate 1,337,097, forward strand.
AACACCCAAGGAAAGCGCTGGGTCAGCCTAAAATCATCGTTGGTGACCGGTCCACATCAGTTCCGAAAGATGGTCATCAAGCTCATGCAAGAGGGCCGGCGTGCTAGGGTCTCATGGAATATTCAGAATCCCAAGGAATATGTGGTGTCTGTAGCTTGTACATAAAATTTCTGAAGTCAATAGTGGTCATGAAACTTGACCCCCTCAAAAATGAGTTATTATCATTTCATGGATGCCCAAGGCGAGTTGTGAGTATATGAGACGTAGGAGTAGATTCAGGAGATCAATGCGCACAAGTCCTTCCGCGGGTTCATCTCAATATCTGTTGATTCTGCGGAGCTACTAGACATGGCGGCAAAGAAACTGTAAAAAGTTTTCAGACTCAGGCACGAGGTGGAACATAGAGTATAAGTCCCTCCCTGGAGGGAGGGACTTAGTTAAGTTAGTGAAACAACATGGATTGATTATTTTTGAAAATTTGGATTTTTCATCAGCCAGAAACTTATTTTTTCAATTTTTCCTAATGAGAAACACCTTCATTACCCCTTTTCAAAATATGGGTTTTCTTTTTTTTTGGATTCCAATTGGTTCACTATTTTACATCTGAAGCTTAATGGCATAAGGATTTGTTTTGCAATCCTTGTTCCAAATTTAGTCAGTTTTATCTTTGATAATGGTGTTAATTATCATTCAGATTATTATTATTTTATTGATGCTTATTGGTTGATTGTGATACTGCTAGCATTATCATTTATTTGCTGGGCTGATGGTATCTGGGCTTTAACTCATGTGATACACTCAGCCCAGTTGAACTTGGTCTCAACTGAACCAATGAAATTATACCTTGGACATACAGCAGAATCCAAAAAGGATGGCAGACTGCTAGATTTTCTGCCCTCAACTGAAAGGGCTTGCATATGACTAGGCCATCACAGACAACAATTTTCACATTTTTGGACTTGCATCTTTTTCCCATGTCAATACTCCATGAACTCTCACCACCAGCTAGTCCCTTCCTTCCTTGCCACTCCCTCCCTCCATTCCCCCATTCCTCCTTCCGCTTTCATGCTTCAATCCAATAATCACTTTCAACATGTCTACACCAACATTCCAGTGTTCCATTATCAATCAATCTTATATGTACTGTGATACACCTACCCAAATCAACTGTGCCAATCACTATCCACCTCATGAAATGCTAGCCCACCAACATAATACATTGCTTTTTCCAAATACTATAGCCAATGCACCGTTGACTCCAACCTATATCTTGACTTTGCAAGAGAATTTTCAAGCATCTCCTACCTCTGTGTTTGATCCAATGACTGCCAGCAATGGGATTGGTGCACAAGAAACCAAAAAAACTGACCAGTACAATGACACGTCACAACTCAGGTGGCAAGTGGGCCAGGTTCGGGCCCAAAAACACTGTCCAAACCCGCTCCAAGGATTTTGTGAGTCGGTTTGGATCAGGTCTCAAATTAGAAATCTTGTGTCCAGCCTGAACCCGCAAAGCTGATTGTGGGCTCAGGCCGGGTCCAGGTTGTAATTGGGCCGGTGAGGGAAGTATGATGCGCCACGGTCCTCATGTTGGATTTTGTGCAATCCAATGCGAGGACTGCGGCACCTCACACTTCCTTCCTTCCCTCTAGGACCGACTGGTCCCAGAAGGAAGAGAAGGGGGTGTATGTAATCCCTTCGTTCCCTCCAGGACTGGTTGATCCTGGAGGGGAGGAGAGGGAGTGGTACCTTTAGGCTTTGTCTCAGTGCTCACAGATCAAAGAGGGATTTTTTCTTTTTTTTATTATTGTTGATTGGTGTGTGAGAGGGCAAAACAAAATAACAAAGTATGAAACAGGCCACCCGGGCCGGCCCATTTAACCAAAAACCTGCCCAGCCCAACTTGCCTCCTTTGCGGGGTGGGTTGATATCTTCAGTGGAGGGTCATTGAGACATCTGAACCCAGCCCACTTGCCACCTGAGTCACAACATTCTGAAAATCCTCCCATTGACAACTGCACCATACTCCCTATCTATGTATGGTACCTCATTTTTTTAGGAAAAAAAGTTTGCCAACATCCAAGTCCCCTCAAAGTGTTGAGATACCTGACCTTTGTTCTTCCTCTAAACTCGAAAACCTGTCTCTACTAAATCTTAGGGCCCGTACCACAGCGGGCGCCTGTTTTTGAAAATGGTTTTCGCCGTTTTTTTGTTAACAGAAACTGTTTTTGGATTGAGGGTGAGACCTGTTTCCAAAAAACGCAGAAAAATCACTAAAACCAATTCTCAAATTAAATCAAAAACCAGTTTCCGTGGTATGGGTTTTTGCATAAAAATGATTCCAAGGAAAAACTACCCTCAGAGGTTGTATGGTATGGGCCCTTGATTTCAATATCAGGATCAGATGGGGAAACATCTGATGAGGGAGCTGGGGGACCACATTTCTTGGACGGCATTTGGGATTGGCCGTTTCAGTGGTGCTGAACAGCAAAAGTTGAAAGGCAAGGCCAGCCGCAAAGCAGGCAGGCAGGTCATTAGTGGGCCGGTCCATGGGAAACCAAAACTGTCCAAACCCAACCCGGTCCAGGCTGCCCACCAGAAAAACCAGCTGACTTTCATCCTGATGCCTGCCCCTCCAACCGTGAGACCACTCATGATGAGGTTGGAATTCAGCCTTCCAACCAGTCTGCCAAAGATGTGAATTGTATTTTACCCACATATCCTGAGCCATTCATTCAATGCATGCTTCTCTCCATGTGTCATGCTTATTGAGTCCTCAGGTGACTCATCATTCTGCTCAGATTCTCAATTTGGTCCGGCCACCTGTGCATCTTCATTGGTCTAATGGAAGAAATCATGGCCTCTTGTCCCGCTACGTTCAATGGAGAAATTGTGTATAATTGCCAGGGCAAATACTTTCCAACATTGAGTATCTAGATCATAATTCAGAGCATGAAATAATATTGGATAGTGCTTCTTCCAAGCACCCAAGGTGTGCTATGATATTCAATTTCAATCTATGGGAAACCAAAAAAGCTCACCTCTTTTGTGCCATGGCGCAAGTAGAATGATTCTTTGGGGTTGGAAGGTCTGTAGACAAAAAGCAGCATGAATATTCAATTCCACTTTATGGGAAACCAAAAAAGCTCACCTCTGTTGTGCCATAGCCTGCTCGCGTAGGTGATAACAAACTCCTCATTAGGGCATAAGGATGCCTTTTGCTAAGGCATAGCCAGCATTGGCAAGATAGAATGGACCGGTGGGAATTTTGAAATCCAGTGAGCACACATGAGTTAATACCCTTGCACCCTTCCCATCCAGCCATAATATAGGTGAACTTCTTGTCAAAATCAACCACCACAAGCACATTCTGAGACAGGAAACCCGCCTGATCTTGGTATGGTGTGACCATGTGTTCAGGTACCTTAGCAGGAATATGCACCAAGACATTCATTTAAAAACGGGCTGAATTTGGCGTTGCTGGAAACTCTTGTGTGGCTTGTGTTTGGCTTTGGTTCCCTGACTTATACCTACCCAAGTTTTCAGATTAAGTAAGTGTAGCAAGTGATGAAAGACTCACCAAATTGTCTTGCCACCCTGTTGAAGTAAATCATGAACAAGGCGGTTCGTGGCACCTTGGCCTACAATATGCATAAAAATCACCAGCTGTGCATGTAAGAGTTGTGTACTCTTCACTGAATCTCTCACTTAGAAGGTGGACAAGGATGGGATCCAAAGGGATTTCTAGAACCAAAGTGGGGGCTTTTATTTCAAGTCTAGATGGGAGAGAAGAATTCTCTCTGTTAGTGACAACTAGAATTAAATGAAGAAGAACAATGGAAAAATATGAATCAAGAAACACTTACCTAGATGGGAGAGAAGAATTCTCTACCATCTAGGTAAAGGGGAAGAGGCGGACTAAGTATCCAACTTTGATTACTTAATCAGGTCTGTGTGACAACAGTGGGCCAGTTACACTAACAGTATTGTTATTGTAGTGTATTTTTAGTTTTTTTAGATACACTAACAAAAAGATACTGTTAGTTGCAATTTTGGCCAACTAACACTACAGAATTTATTGGTGAAAATAAATTGCTGTTAGTGTATTGTTGTTTTTATCCAGGAAAACAAAACTAACAATAACCAAATCCATTGGTGGTGTTAGTGTATCTATGTTAGCAGAAGAAAAAGATACACTAACTGTTAGTGTATTGCTTTCAAAAACTACACTAACTGTTAGTGTAGTGTTTTAAAAACTACACTAACTGTTAGTGTAGTGGCAGAATTATTACTAGATAATAATAAAAATCACCAATTCAATGTTCATATCCATCCATTGACCAATCTTCAACCTCATTTAACACTCAATTTATTAGTTTCATGCTGTTCTGAAACCAAAAAAACAAATCACGTATTTTTATTCTCTATGTCTTATAGATTTACTTTCTTTCTTTTACTATTTCTAATAGGATAATGAATCTGATAATGAAATGATTCATCTCAAGGGTGAAACCACCTGGGGAGTTGAAATTACTTTTCACCACTATCATAAAAGAATGAAAAGAGCCCAAAAAAACAAACAAGAATAAACCACATCATTTCCTTGTTTTTCAATATTTCTTTCAGACTAAGTTTTCTGCATTGTTAGCTGTTGTTAGTCTTTGAAATCCAGCATAGTGTAGCATAACTTGTATTAAGTTACACTAACTGTTACCCCAAAAACCTGTTATCAAAAAAAAAGTTACGATATTTGTTAGTGTAGTGTTGATTATTTCCAACTAACAATAACAATGTTTTGAAACAAAAAAATTTCACTACACTAACAGTTAGATTATCAAAGCAAAAATCCAAATAACAATACATAACTAGAGTAAAAGGTGTCTTTGCCGCCACCACTTTGAGGGTTTAACTTCCAGGTTCATTCAAATTCTTAACCGAATTCACATCTGAATCCCCAGCCACCTCCAACACAAATTTCACAGTTTCTTTTCATTCCAAAATGAGCAAATTTATCTAGTTTCCCAGCAGTTCTTTATTTGGGAAATTTAGTAAATTTCCACCTTATTAACACTACTGGCCTTATCAAATGACTCATTAACCTTGAACCCAGTCTGTTTGTTTCCAATCATCATTGAGCTCAAGTGGATCTTCAGAGCTAATAAGTGAATTCGAAGGTTCCACATTAATTGCAGCAACAATAATAGTTTCATATTCTTGATTGGGATGTGTGTGTAATTCTATCCTCCTCAGCTTATGGCCAACATGGGATATTTTAAGATTAAATTATCAATAGCGGACCAAAATCATTGCTGTTGGCTGGACAACTTTCCCCTTGCTCATGAGCCACAAAAAAGCAGTTTCAGGGTCTGTAAGGTATGTCACCTGTACAGATGATGTTAGAAATTTGTTGTGAGAATGCAACTGCAGTTGTTTGAAATTTTTTTCGTATTTGCATCTTGATACAGTCTCAGTGGGGATGGAGGCCCATTGGAATATATCAACAGCAAGCCTAAGAGCAGCTCAACCCTGGTGCAATCCCAGATTCAGCTACCCAATCACCATTCTGCAAGGCCAACAGGAGCTACAACCATTTACAAAATCAAAATTAACCTTGAGGGATCTATAGCATTGCAAGCTCTGGCAGCACTTTAGCTCCCATGGGCTTCCATTTCACACCTCTCCCCTCCCTTCCCGCCACATTGACATTGCAGGTGCCAAAATCAAGAAATTCTCCCCCCCAGTGGTGGCTAGATTAGAAATTCACTCTTCCAGAGTGTGTGAATAGCTACAAAACACCTTTTACAAGTATCCTTCAACAGGAAACAGAAGACACTGCATAAAATAATTCATTGGACAAGTCAGTCCAACAAGTAAGCAGACTAACTTTATCTGATGATTCTAGCAGGGCCTCACCACCGGGCCACTGAACTTGTTGGACAAACAAATTCTGGGCACTTGTTTAATTGAATGGTGTTTCCAATGAGATAATCTTTTCACTGAAAGTATTCATCATATGGATGATTAGAGCAGAGTGGTTTTCTGATTTGGCCACCCCATATCATACATTTTCAATCTCTGTTGTAGGGTCCTACATTCTCATAGACAAGTTGAATGGAGAGAAACAAGCACACAATGTTGGGTGGGAATTTGAGGGTGTGGCTCATTTGTTTGATGGTTGTAAATCTTTTGGAAAATCCATCATGACTTAAATTGGGCTATCACATTCATAATAATTGCTTTGAAATTTGTTTCCACAATTGTGTCACTTTGGCCAATAATCCATTTTGGAACTTATAAACATTTCCGACTGATGGGAAGAGAGTACATCCTTGTCTCTGTCTTGGGGACTGGTTGGTCCTGGAAGGAAGTTACATTGTGCAGTCTCTTCCCTTGGGACTGGTCAGTCCTGGAGGGAAGGAAAGAGAGCATATTTTTTCTCTTCCCAGGGAATGGAAGAGGGTGCAAACTCTACCGTTCACTTGAGGAACGGTCGGCCCTGGTGTGAGTGGAAGAGAGTATAATCCCATCGCTTCCCTTTAGACCGGTTGGTCTGGGGGCAGAGAAAGTATACTCTTTCTCATGCCTTTGGGACCGGTCGGTCGTGGAGGGAATGGAAGAGAGAATTTCCTCTTCTCTTCCCCCTGGACCTATCGGTGTGCCAGGGAGTGGAGAGAGCACACTCTTTTCCATTCCCTTAAGGAATGATCAGTCGACATTGAGTGTACTCACTTTCCTTCCCTCTGGGGCTGGTCGGTCCTGGAGGGAATGGAAGACTGTAAATTCTCTTCCATTGCCCTTGGGCGCGGTCGATGAGGAGAGGCTCATTGGTTTGAGGTCTGGGTACAGGCTTCAAACAGGCCATTGACGAGAAGTGGATGGTTTGGAGAGCGTCCAGACAACATGATCGGATTGAAGTTGAAAAAGTTTTCAAGAGGGTGGCGTCAAAGAATTACCTTGTTTGGCAGCTGGAGGAAGGACAAGAAGGGTCGAAATTGAAAGCGATGTAAATGTGGACAGCTAACTTGTGAGTAGAATATTCCGGTAAAGGGTAAAGAGAACTTGTGAGTTTGTTTCAATAGGAAGATAGGAGACGGATAGATGAGCTTTACATCAGAGTGAACGGAAGGGGTGAGGCGTTCAACGACGGATGAACTGACGCGGGCAGAATTGAGCCGTTTCGGCGAGGCAGTTTCTGTGGCGATGTGGAGGCTGCCTGGTCAGGGTGACAATAATAACTGGCAACTAAGGGGATGGAAGCCGTGGTTTGGTGGTTTGCAATTGGATAAGTACCTCGCGGGATCCCGTTGCAGTCGGAAATGACGCCTTGCGAGATGAAGAGCCTGACAGAACCACAACCCAACGGCCTGCGAAACCAATGCCTTGCCAAAGGCGGTGGCCGATCCGAGTATGGAACCTAGCACAACCATTTTGGAATTTTTGTAAGTGGATACGTGGGTAAATATGATAATCCTCGACGACGGAAGGGAGTGTATAATGGCGAGGTTGGTTTGTCTGAAGGAAGCGACACGTACAGTTAGTGTAATGAAATGTTGGTACTTGCTTGTGTACTGACCGGCCCTGACCGGCCCTGGAGTAAACACAAGGCCCATCCCGGAGTAATCTAAATCGTTGTCGACTGGTGAAAAGGATCAATTTTACGGATGTGTATAAGAGAATGGGGGGTGACGACGAGACAGTGATCGGGTGTGGCGTGAAGGTCGAGTTTCAGGTAAGTTGCATGGAGAGTCGAGGTGGCGAATATAAATACAGGAGTAAGCCGTGTCTGTCCATCACTGTTGCCAGATGCCCAGGGGAAAGGCGGCTCAGGAAGACCCCCCTATGACGCGAAAGCTGAATAGGGGCCTCGTCCAACTGTGCAAGGGCTTGCGTTCACGCAGCCCTCAACGTGCAACGGGAAACCTCGGATTCAGATTTGCTGAATCCTTGGCTTTATTAAACTTGCATTCTGTGAGAAAAAATAAACCAATACACTGACAGTTATCGTCCATTTATTGTAGTGTAGCGCAGCGGCCCACCGTTGTGTGTGACCTTGTGAAACCCAACCGAGGAGGGGTTTTACAGTTCAGTCATGAGTAGTCTTGTCACCGGAGTGTTGTTGATCTTCAAAAGATTTTTGGAAAGCAGAATGAAATTCTTGCTCGTCAGTCAAAGGATTGCTTTGCACCGCGTTTGGTTGCCATTGAGAAGGAATCAACATGTTCCTGGCCACATGAACAGGAATCGTTGTACGGTGTTTCGATTGTCTTCGACCAGTTGTATGTACAAACCTGAAAGGAACATCAGGAGTGACAATGACATAGCCTTCACTGCGGTGGTTTGGTGGCTGTCCTGAATTGAATTGTTGATTTTCATTTTTGGTATAACAGAGTGTCAGAATTACAGACAGAGAGGATGTTTGACCAAGGAGCTTGAGTGAAGGGGGTCTTGAGGTTTGTTGAGCTCAGACTCAATGGTTTTTATTACTTGCTAGGGTAGCACTATATAAAGGAGAAGTGTCACACGGTGTCTTGTACAAGAGACGGGTGGGCACTATTTGAAGAAAAAGAAAGGAAAGAGATAGCTTCAAAGAGAGGACTGACTGTTCAAAGGTCTTCTTTGTTTTGAGGAAGAGTTACTTAGGCTCAGAGGGACTTAGAGTAGAACACTGACAGTGTTTGCAATGAGAAGGCTCGGAGAAGGCGGAATCAAGTTATGCTGAAAACTATAATCTTATTTTGATGAGGAAAGATGGAAAGCATAAAAGCAGGCAGCTTATATAGTAAATACAAGTGAGGTTACAACGGTATGACATAGGTTCGAACAAGATGTGAGGTCATAGGGTCAAAGCAGAAGAAATGAAAGGAGGTCATAGCTTCTGTGGTCAAGCAACACCAAGGCAAGGAGTCCAGGACTGGAGGACCAAGCAGGGGTAAATGTGATGGGTGCAAGGGTGAGGGAATTGAAGTTCAAAGTTTGAGGACTGTGTGTCAAAGTTTGAAAAGTTCAAAGAGGGAATGCGCGAAGCCAGAAAAGGAAGTTAAGTGCACATAGAAGTAATGCCGAAAAGAAAGGAAGACCAGTGAGAGGGTTAATGGTCTTGCTTTTGTTCACATAACTGGACAGCAATGTGCTATTAAATCTTCAAAGGTTTGGAAAGTGACTTTGAGAGATCACTGAAGATTGCTGAGGGTGCATAGGTGATGTCATATGCGACCCGAGGATTAACCAAAGCTTGAAAGTTGCTGAGGTCAAAAAGCATCCTTAACCAAATGCAAGGAAGATCCAACTGCGAGATCCTGAGTGCTGAGTGTGAAGCTGAGTCTGTCGTATGACAAGAAGCAATGGTGACAGGGGACAGTGACATGGATTTGGACGGGGTGACAGGACATTGGACAAGACTGGGAAATGACAGAATCAGACAGGATGGTAAGGGGGAAGGATTAGAGGAGGAAATGAGAGAAAGGCTGCAAGTGGACAAGCTGATATTCTGACAACAAGCATTGAGTTGCTGTGTTTGAATTTGAAGGTTGCATGTGTTGAGGGGGACACAGTTGAAAGACTAAGAGTCACTGACGAGAGTCTTATGACACTGAGTTATGAGCACGAAATAAATGGTTTTGATTGACTAAAGAAGATCTGCTTGGTTGAAGCTTGTGCAGACTAAGTACAGGCTTTGATAGAAGCATACTACATATAAGCATCCCAACAGCATGTTGATACAGCCAATCCCAGAATGCTTGTGGTTCCTCTGGGGCCACTTTTTTTAGTGCCTCGCAACCCGTATGGCCTGGTGTACAGGCTCAGACAGCCAGTCTGAAGGCCTGCCAGACCCTCGTTCAAGTCTGGGGAGGATGGTAGGGGCATGTCAAGGTTGCCTGGGTTGGCCATCCACCAAAACTTTACCCAAGAATTTGATTGGAACAGGTCTTATCCCTGTAGCATATAAAATGTAGAAGTTAGCCTTTTTGGGCTGTTGCAACAAGGCCTGTATATGCCTGTCTGTGGCACAAAAAGCAAGAGGCGTAAAAAAAAGCGGCCCCAGAGGAACCACAGGCATTCTGGGATTGGCTGTGCCAAACAGCCAGACAAGATTTGAAGAAATCACGGGCTGTTCCAAACAGCCCCATGCATCATGCTGCGTTTGGATGTACAGCAGATTCCAAAAAGGATGGCAGTCCGAGTTTTTTTTTGCCATCCTCATACCTCCTCGGTGGTTTGAAGTGTGTTGAAAGATAGTCACAATCAGACTGTGTGTTCAACTGAAATTCAGCTCCAAGTCACCCAGAA